>CM041292.1:201602914-202802914 GCA_023052935.1 Piezodorus guildinii | reverse complement strand
GAATTCGAAAATTTTCACGATCGCAATACTTTCCCTTACTATATATAGTAAGTGAAATTAAAAAAACTTCTTTTTTGAATTATAAAATTTATATAATTCTTTTAATGCTTAATTCTTACGTGTACTTCTACTGTACATCTTCACAAGGCTTCTATATTATCGTCAATTAATCTCCTATTGGTTCACTGTCACATACTGTGATCTTATGATGAAAGTAGAATACTCTAAATATGCGGTAGACCCCAAAATGTTGATAAGATATTGTATTTTAATGTGATAAGAAGAATATTTAGAAAGGTAAAAAACAAAATGCCAAATTAAAAAAAAAAAAATGCCAACAAGACGAAAGGTTCTATTCGAATCTACAAAATTAAAGTTACTTTGAAATATACACCACATACATTGTATTTTTAGTTTTTGCTTTTATTTAATGTATGAAAAATTATCGGGGTTAGAGAAATTTTACCAACCCATGTTTTCCGCCGCAAAGTTGACCTAAAATGGTTGCAAAATTATAAATATTAGCTAGAAAAAAGATATTTTCTCAATTAGAGATTCAGAAATAATTACACGAATAAATAAATGGAATAACCATTAGATACCTAATACATAATTTAAAAAAAAATCTTATTTTTAAACACGACTTTTACATACCTCTGATATTATAAATCATTCAAGAATTTTTAAATTTCATTACTATATTACAGTAAGGTGAAGAATGCGATAAATGAAAATTTTTAGAAATTCCAGATTTTCAACGGAAATAACACGTTTTAGGGTCCCCAGAGACCAAATAACCAAGTCCGAAAACGGTCTGTGTGTGTGTGTGTGTGTGTGTGGTAACTCCCGGGCGGAAACTGTAAGTCCTATGAAACTGAAATTTCATATTTAAGACAAATATACGCCCGAGACGTTACAAAACCTTTTTCATCAAAATGAGCTTACCAGAAGAGCCACTTTATACCATGCATATTGCACTTTTTTTCGATTTTCTCAAAAACGGTTCCGACGATTTTGATTAAACTCGCTAAATCGATGTAAAATTTAATAGGCTTAAACTTCATTGATGTTTCATTCTGATTAAAGTGGTCTGACAGGGCTTTAATACCGATATTTTAAATTTTCTTCCTCTAAAGTACCTTTAATTTTGTAGATTCAATAAAAATAACTATATTATCTTGTTTAACGCTGATGAAAAACAGGTAAAAATATAAATTGAATAAATACAAAGAAAGCTAAAGATTTTAGAAAACATATTATCTCATACACAAGCTTTTAAAAGTTAATAGAGAGTGATGAAATGAACATAAACTAACTGATTATTTTAGATAATAATATAATAGATTTTTTAATAAAACACATGTTTCTATATAAATTCAATGTAATTAATTGCTTAATAGTTTCGCGTATTTTTATCTCTAACTGTTTTTGAAAATTCTTTCATTGATTTTAGAAATTGAGGTAAGTGAAAGTCGTGTGTTGCCCGCACCAGATTTTTAAATAAAGTTTAAGAGTTAAAGGAAAGTTAATGAATGAAATTGTTTCGATGTAAACGTGTGTTTCAGATCATCTAGCAATACAAATTATTATCTACAATATTCACTTAAGTTTGTATTTCTTTTCTTTCTTTATTAAATTTCACACATTTTAATATAACTATTTTTCTATAATCGTTAGCTGGCAAACGATATGTTATACATCTGTAGAACAATAATACTTATAAAAATATGTTTGCTCTTTTCTCCTTTAAGGGTTATCAAATTCGACAAGTCGGTAGAATATGGTGGGTGCGGAAGAACTTCGTAGCCCAGTTCTATTAAGCAAAGAAACGCAGATCTCAAGGCGTTTCAATTGCTGCCGCTCAGTGAGATCATGAGGTATTCATGTATCGAGCTTTTTTACTTTCCCAATACAGTTTAAATGTCTGGAAACGGCAGATGCACTTGCATTTAGTTGTGCTGAGAGTCCTTTAACTGTTTGGAAGGGGTTTCCTTCTACTGTATGTTTGAGGACATCGTTGTCCATTACGGACGGAGGTCTTCCTCGGGGCAAGTTTTCCAAGTCGGTATCGGTAAGCCGATTATGATGAAAAAGATTTTGTAACGTTTCGGGCGTATAGTTGTGTTAATTAACTCACATTTACTTTTACAATCACTTAGTTTTATCGGCTTTTCATTACCTCATACAATTTTGTGTATAAGATAATATTTGTTTCTAAATTCTTTAGCTTCCCACCGGTATATTATACCTCGATATTACTATTCTCATGTTCGGAAAAAAACAAACTAAAAAACATGATTGTACTTTTCTCCTTTTGTCGGATGTTAAATTCGTTAAACTTACATATTAACTAGTTTTGTTAATATAATATATCCTTACCATACATCTATACCACCTACCATTATCCATATACCATCTATCGATCCTGTCTTTTTGTTTGAGAGCTAGACTTGTTACACTCCAACACAAACCATTTTGCGTGTTCAGGGGAGCCTCAAAACTCCTTTTATGTATTTCCCCTTAAATTTCGGATTGGAAGATTTTCACGATTCCGATATCCCTACTATATATATATATATATATATATATATATATATATATATATATATATATATATATAATACATATATATATATATATATATATATATATATATATATATATTTTGGATGATTTCTATACCACAAGTATTTTTTTAGGTTTAACCAGATCCATTAAAAGTGACCAATAAAGAATTATGAAATAAAATTTATTACTTTAAAAGCTAATAGACTCTGTGCAACCGCTTCCTTTCAAAGATGTTAACTAATGTTGTTACAACCTGCCTTCAAGTGTGTGCACTGGACATTTCGCAATTTGTTCAAACAGGTCTTAACATATATGGGTCTCTTTAGAAAAACACTTGACGGCCACCACATGCTATCACATTTTCGCTCTCGCCCTAATTTGAAAATTTAAAACCAGCATCTTTAGAAAAATAATAATTTAGACCTAACACTTCTTTTTTTTTTTTAACGGGTAAGAGATAGGGACCTTTATAATTGAGGAGGGAAAGTAGTGAGGTAGTTTAATATATAAACTAATTCCAACTAAACTTGATGGGTTTTCAATCTAGATAAATTACTAAAGTGAATTTAGATTATGTACTAAAGCTATTTATGGATGGATGAACAGTTAATATTGGATTGTGTCACATGTCAAATGTCCGTTTTCAAGGTAAAGGATTTTTATTAAAAATACGATATGAAAACAAGATAATTTTATTTGAAGTATTTACCTTCTTTTTCTACACATTTTTCCCAACGTGACACCAACTTTTTTATCCCCGAACTGAAAAACTCTGAGCTTTGAAGTGAAACAAAATCTAAAAACGCACTTTTCACTTGACCATCATTTTCAAAAAGTTATCCTTTGACGAAGTTGTCTAAATTCCTGAACAGGTGGTAATCTGTTGGAGACAAGTCGGGAGAATATGGTGGATGCGGAAGAACTTCGTAGCCCGGTTTTTTTAATTTTTGCACGGTATGTTTTGAAATATGGGGTCTTGCTGCCGCTCAGTGAGATCATGAGGTATCCATGTATCGAGCTTTTTTACTTTCCCAATACACTTTAAATGTCTGGAAACGGTAGAAGCACTTACATTTAGTTGTGCTGAGAGTCCTTTAACTGTTTGGTAGGGGTTTCTTTCGGTATCGGTCGGTATCTCCAGCGGAAAACTTAGCACTAAAAAGTGGGTAATTGATTGGGAAGCTAATGTTTATATTACAAAGGTAGAGGATTAGTAACTGTTTACTTTAAATATGCAAACATTCGGAAGAAAACAACAGAGACCTGCAAAATCCTTTATGTATTTCAGAAACAATAAAAACGGACATTTCATGTGAAACAACCCGATAGAATATTTTATGAAGGCTTGCCAGTGTATTGCCTTAGTTTCAAGGTAATCTTGTAAGTATTAATAGTACCAACCACTCCAATTACCAACATTATAATTTATCTAAGTTGTCGCAATAATATATTATAATATCAAATACCAGTATAGAAGAGTATATATTATTACGAATAAAATAATTAGAAATTTCTCTTCTCTTTTTATTTATTTTTACATAAATAAGACTTTAATTACGTTTCGAGGTATTTTTTTACCTCATCTTCAGATTATCCAATAAAAATAAAAATTTTCCATGTTGCACAAAATATTGGTCGTATATTTACTTATTTACATCATTTATCTAATAATAATTTCGTCATTACTGAATGTAACAATCTGCTTCATACATTGCATTTAAATAATAGTACTAATGTTTAAACAATTTAAGTTATGTGATAGTGAAATAAAAATGTTAACAATCAATGACGAAATAATTTTATATAAATGATGTACATAAGTAAAGAGATCATGATATATATAAACAATATTTTGTGCATATGGAAATTATTGATTTTTATTGGATAATCTGAAGAAGAGCAATAAAAAATAAAAAAAACTCGAAACGTAATTAAAGTTTTATTTAAGTAAAAATAAACAAAAGCACAATAAAAAGAGAAGAGAAAGTTCTAATTTTGTTATCCATAATAATATATTAGTTTTAAGAAAATTCATGACTCTCTCTCAAATTAGACTCTCGAAATGAACTTTGCGGAAATCGTGCATAATACGACACCAAATTAAGACTTTTTAAGTATTCAGAAATATTTAATTAAGGATGTTAACTTAATATGGCTTCTCAAGAGTATCGTGAAAAAATAGGAAGATTTTGTGCATATTGTATTTAATATCACTGGTTGTTGTTGTTTTAATTTTAAGGGCAAAAAACTGTTGATGGTTATTATCGCCCTCACATCTTTACAAAAAACAAAAGAAAAAGAAAAAAGATTTACCAAATGATGATATCAGAAAAAAAATAAAATAAAAAATTTTAAGAAATGAAAACAACGAACAAAATACTAAAACAATACAGTAACATTAAAAAATAATAAAAATAAAGGTAAACAAAAATAAAATAAACGAAATTAACAATTATGATAAAAAAACAAACAAATAACTAATAATAACAAATAAAACACAAATATGATAAAAATAATCAATAAAATTGTAGTTTAAACTATATGATGGGGATCACTTGTAGCTGGGTGGCTAGCGTAACAGCCTCCCATGCTAAAGTTCACGGGTTCAAACCCGCAGGTGGTCCTAGGATTTTTTAATGGGGGTAAAAAATCTTTGGTTACGCCGTCCTTCGGATGGGACGTTAAAAGGTGGTCCCGAGCCTGTGCGATGTCAGGTACTCGTTAAAGATCCCTATCCTAATAAAAGCTGGATAGGCAAAATTTAGGACTCCCACTGTAGCATCGTCCGATTAGCCATAGAAGCATAAAGTGACGTTAAATAAATAAACAAACAAACAAACTATATGATGAAGAAGAAGAAAAAATAAAATTATATATATATATATATATATATATATATATATATATATATATATATATATATATATAATATATAAAAATAATGAAATAAAAAAAAATAATAATAATAATAAAAAAAAAAAATAAATAAATAAATAAAAAATAAAATAAATTAATAAAAAAATTATGTTATATTTGCTGAAATAGACGAATATTCTTTATAAACTTGATGGCACTGCTGATAGTTGCTTCATTATCGCTCAAAGCCTCAGAGACATGGCGTGGCACCCCAAATTTTTCAATTTCACTCCTGTACCGTGGACAGTCCTCAAAAATATGACTAACCGTGAGAGTCACTTTACAGTGATTACATTGAGACGGATCCTTCCTTGTAATAAGATACTCATGTGTGAGGCGGCAGTGCCCTATCCTTAGGCGGGTGATGACTACCTCCTCCCGCCGGCATGTTCTGGAGGATGTAGCCCAGGAGCTGACAGTGGGTTTGATGTCTTTAAGTTTGTTATTTGCTAATATTTCCCAGGTCTGCTGCCATTCATAAAATATTTTTGCTTTTAATGGTTTAAATAACTCTGATGGTGGGACATAGGAGGGCGTTATTTCTTCTAACGTGTGAGTTTCATACGTTATTGTAATCATACGTTATAATCTCATACGTTGAGTCTTATACGTTTCTTCTAACGTAATAGTCTCATCATAGCACTGGTTATGATGAAAATTTTAAAAAACACATTTTTTACAAAATCTCCCCATTACTATCAAATTATACTGTTCAATTTTAGTTCTTTATACGGTTTAATATAAATAATTGTCCAGTTTTTAATATGGTTCTAAAAATTTCATTGGTTTCACGTGTGTACCTCTGAGGCTTGTTATTATGCAAAAATGTACACTATGATGCTCTAGGTGTTTAATAAATAGTATTGAATGCAAAAATTAAGAGTATACATTTTCAAATTCGAATATTAATATTTCACAAAAATATGGTGTGTTAATCCTCTAAAAACTAGGAAGGCAAAACCTCTGATCTGATTATGTTTTCTCTGGAAAATCACAACCACATAAACCAAAGTTACCAAACCGAAGTACATTCCATTTCTTCCTTGCCTTCTACAAACCAATCCTTGTCCAATATTAATGATGTAATGCAACATTCGCTGAAACATTTTTTAAATTTAAATGTACAAACAATACTAATGCAACTTACATTAACTGTTGAAGGCTTACAAGTTTTAAACAGCATAAAAGCAAAATAACAAAAACACACCGAAATGAAATAAATCAGTATGTTTTGGAATGTGTAGATTGTTTTGTTTTTATAATTTTATATTTATTTATTTATAGTAATTTATAACTGTATTAAAGAACACAATAAGTAAATATGAGGAATGAAAAAAAAAGTCATGAAAATGTCTTGAGAAAGAACTACCCAGTGTTAGCACTTCACTAACTATTTTAACTCAGTAGGTCCCGAGGCCACCTTCTTTTCAGTCGCCTTGGAGGGTTATCAGGGATATCTAAGGCAGATAAATTACGGACAAGTGGCTTTGTATTGACAGGGAGTTTAGAATGAAAAGAGGAGTATCTATCACGGGCTATGTCTGCAACAAATGGGATGATTAGGTCATTATGGAGGAGTTGATTTGTGACAAAATAAGGAGCATTCAGGATTTTGCGAAGGATTTTGGATTGTAAGGACTGGATGCGGGAAGAATTAGATGTTTTCGTAGAGCCCCAAAGCTCGATTACATAGTCCAGATAGGTCTGATAATAGTGATGTAAATGAGTCTTTTTGTAATATACTGGAAGTTTTGAACGTTTGTCTAGTAAGTGTTGTAGTAATCGATATATTCGAGCAATTTCTTGTCGTTTCAGTCTTGTGTGAGAATTCCAAGTAAGGCGCTTGTCAAGATGGAGACCTAGGTATCGGATTTGTTCCACAGAAGTAAGGGTAATGGTATTAAAGGATACTGGGGGGCAGGAAGTCATCGGTTTGCGACGAAGGGTAAAGGTGATTTGGTGGGATTTGTTGGGGTTTATTTTAATCCTCCAATTTAGACACCATTCCTCAATGGCTGTGATGTGGGACTGAAGGGTTTGGGATGCAGTAGATGGATCATTATGGACAGATAAGACACACGTGTCATCAGCATAAGTATTGAGGACAGTGCGAGGATGGAGTGGAATGTCAGCTGTATAAAGGGAGTAGAGGATAGGACCTAAGATACTACCTTGAGGCACTCCAGCAGATTGGGAAAATATGGATGAGTAGGAAAAGTTATGGTTAACGTTAAAGGTTCTGTTAAAGTTTATTAATTGATTAATAAAACGTTGTTTTTGGTTAAAGGCGTAAAACAATGGGGTCATTAAATCCTATATGAACACGAAGGAAAAACTGTATAAATAAAACTTATAAATTACTAAATGTCTCTTTCAATGTTTATTTTACTTCCTTAAGACGTTTAGGAATACCCACTCAATTCATGGATTTAATTAATAATAATTATTAGTAGCTACTCAGAGTATTTTTCTTCTTTTTTTCACCAGACATAATAAATTACTTCTGTTACTGAACAATTGATCTAAACAATTGTATTTAAAAAATATAATAAGGTGAATTCTCATATTTCTTGTGACCATCTAATATTATTTATTAGAATGTAAACATGTAAACAAAGTAGTTATATTATAGATTTTATCTCCGATATGATACATAAGAACGGAAGGTCCGAAAACTTAAAATAAATATTAATATTGAATTTTAGTTGTATGAGAGCTTTATTTATAATTTATTATGCGGAAGTCCACTTTAGGCTATAATACTAGGGGCGGTTACAGTGTCATTCCAGGCCCTGGACAACTAAGTCCTGAGCTTAGTTTCAAGTCCACCAAAATGAAAATTATTATTCAGTAAAAAATATATTATGTAATACGTGAGAGAAAACCTCGCAATCAGAATATATCCTAACCAATAATGTTTTATAAAAAAGTTCCCTTATTCATTAAACGCACTTTATGCTACTGTGTCATACCGGGCCCCGCTACAATAATATAATAATAATAATAATAAGCTTACCGACAAGTGAATTTTCAACTTTACTCGCCCATTTGAGTCTCCGAGATGCTATCAACTCTATTATATTCACAGGGTACAAGCTCGCCAAGATTGCCACCGTTTATGCTACTAATCATATATTTCGTCTTATCGGTATTTATTTCGAGTCCTATTTCCTTACCGGTTTTTATTAACACAATTGTATTTAGTTGTATGGTTCCCGCGTCTTCACCTAGCACTACCAAATCATCGGCATACCCCAAAACCGGAATCTTGTCACCCATATTTAAGCCTTTCTCGGTACACATCACCTTTCCTATGACATATTCTAAAGATATATTAAATAAAACAGGTGAAAGGGAGTCACCCTGTTTCAAACCCGATCGCACCTCAAATCTCTAGGACTAATTATGACCGATTCTAACTTTATGAAATGTTTCCGAAAAACACATCTTTACTAGGTTTACTAACTTTCTAGGTATTCTCTGTTCGATCATGATGTTATATTGCTATGTATCGAGAATATTGGGAGGTGAAGGAATATTTTTGATTTGTACAAAATAGAGTAGTTTCCGGGCGACAAGCAGGAAGGCTTCTTAGAAGGGATATACAAAAAATAGACCCCTCCACTCGTACAGCAGGGATAGCGGAGTACCTGGGGAGTCTGAGCTGGGAGCGGAGAGGAAGAGGAAGGAAGTCCAGCCATGTCGGGGGTCAACCAGGAAAGAAATTTGCAGTCATGTTCAAAGGTACTTATATGTAATATGATGTGGTAAATAGAACCTCAGTATTCTCGATAATAACAATACCTCAAATGTACGATGTTTTTATGTGTAATAATAATAAGTGATATTTAATAAATAAATGTATATTTTAAGTAAATTACTTTATTACCCTATATGCCACGAAACATAGTATTTTATGGCATCCAGCTTGTGGGGACGAATTTATCAATTCTTTATTAGTATCGAAAATTTATAAGTTAATTAAAAGTCAATGTTATAAGTGGCATTAGGGTAATATTGTCATATGTATTATATAGGAATCTGATATTAATACTTCATTAATTTATAATTAATTGTTAGCATCTTGTGCGCCTCCCTACTGTTTTAAGGTCTTGAAAGTGGTTAGTTTTTTAAAGTGGTTTTATGAAAGTTGTTAGATGTTTGTTATTTATGCCTTTTGTTCGTGTAAGCGTTTAAACCACCCTTAAAGGTTTTTGAAGATTAGCCAGGGTTTTGTTTTTTTATTATTTCGCACACGATTTTTTACTATGGCTTCCAGAGTAGATGAGCTACCAAAGCCAAAATGTTCAGAAATATCTGATCTGGGGTTGACCGGAGAGTCAGTGATCCCGTGCTCGAATACAACTAAGCCACAGACCAAATTAAGAGGGAAGAAGCTAAACTTCAAAGAAGAAGAAGATATTGAAGAAGATATTTTTTTTAAACGTTTCGAAAATTCAATAATGAATATTCTTGATAGATTCGATAATTGGGTAAAAAATGGATTTGTTCATCTGGAGGAGAATATTGGTAGCATTGAAAATAAGAAAAATAAGAAAGATCCTTTTGAAGATAAAATAGAAGTGAACACCGATGAAAGACTCCCAGAAGAGATTAAAAAGAAAAATAATTTCATAAATGAGGAACTGCAACCTGAAGAGACCCCCACTCAAACTCCAAATAAATATTTTAATGCCAATTCCGGAAAAACACCATCTACTGAGGATGAAGCAGAATCTCAGTATGAAGAAATAAATGACCAGGAAAGTGAAAAGAAAGAAAGTAAAAAAGAAGAAGATAACAACCCGAAAATTCAAGAAAAACTCCATTCTCTAATGACTCCCACTACTCAAAATGAAAATAAAATGTATAGTGAAAAGACGGTTAAAACAGAACCAAATGCAAAACTCGATCTTACCACTAATGAGAAATTTAAAATAATATTGATTCCTCAAGAAAATCCTGAAAAGTTCAAAGAAGAAAGTGTCCCTTATCAGAAAACCTTCCAGACTCAATTTTTAACTCTGAAATCCCTTATTCTATTCCGGAGTCAAGAATATAGATCTAAACTAGTCAGTTTCAAATTAAATACATTTTCGATTCCACTTGCTCCTAGCAACACTGTACTTGATGTTTATAGAAAGGTGCCCGTTAAAGGAATAACAATTGTTATTTTTATATATGTAGATTATAAAGGCTACATGGTCTTGGACCATGTTAGAAAAGGCCTCATAACATATTATTTTGTTATACGGCAGTCTTTATCCGTTTCCAGAGGATAAAAAGGGGTAATTAGCGTCCCCTCCGTATGACGAGCTTACAGTGTTTAGCCTGGGCCATGTTCAGGTTAAACCTTACTGGAAAAATTGTAAATAGATTGTACATACAATGTAAATATTAGGATTAAGTTATTTGTATGTAAAGATTAGGATTAAGATAAACTTTAATTGATATTTTATATGCAAAAAGGAATGGGTCTCAGTTGTTATTAACGTGTTTAATTCAAATCAATAAATAAATAGAGTATCAGGGACATTGTAAATATATTATTGCTTGAATTTAAAAAATGACGTCTGCTGTAGAAAGACCTTTACAAGTTTGATGAAAAATAAAATAAATTTAATAAATATAAAGTAGAATAATGAGCATCCGAAAACTAATAGAAAAAAAAATGGCGGATCATTGTATATATGTTTTAATAGTCCTAATGCGGATTTCTTTTAAGTATTAAGGGAATAATTATCCTGTAATTGGAGTAGATATTAGTCCTCCTTATCATTCTGAGATGAGATTTTTACCTTCTAATAGGTTTTTTAATAGGGAAGAACCCTGAATGTGGAGTAGCTGTAGGCCTCCTCTTATCCCGAAGGCGGGAATGATACACGTAGTTATTATTTGTAGACGGTAATGTCTTTTGTGTACACCCAGAGTACTGCTGTTATATTTATATTGATCATGCTATTAAATGTCTAAAATTCTAGTAGGTCTTCCTGATAATTTAATTTTTGTCGTTAAAAGGTCATCAGAAAGTTTAGCTATTTTTATTATTATTTTCTAGTTGTAATCTGAGATTCATTCCACTTTGATTTTGATTTAACATGATTATGGCATTATATTATAAGTAATTGGTGAGAGCTAATTGCCATTGCGCAAGGATAAATATAATTTAAATCATAATGAGAATACTGAGGATGTGTTATTAGTGTAATATGACTATTTGAAAGAAAAGAGGTTTAACAGGTACCTTAGAGACCTAATAGTAGATTCATTTTGGTTTTAATAATTTGCCACATGATAAGAAAATATCCAATGAATATTATATGTTGTATTTGTTACTATTATATTATGTATTATGCATTACTTTAATCAACTGATTATCTGAAAGAAAAAAAGGAAAATTAATTTCATAAGCACAGCATTTCATGTAAAATATAATAACTTTAGCGTTATGATATTTTTGTGATGAAAGAAGATTATGTATATTAAACTCTAAAGGACTTTGTAACTGCCAAAGTAGATTCAGTGAAAGGTATTGAATACGAACAGTAAATAAATACTTTTATAAGAAAAACTGTATTAAAAAAAAGTTCTATTATTATATTTAAATGTTTGTTTATTCTTAGAGGTCATGTTTTATTTAATTCTGACTTAACATGATGTACAGTATTATAACTAGTTTAATTCTTGTAATTTTATGTTTTGATAATTAAAGAAAAATCAAAAACCGTTCGGTTTTTAATTTTTCTTTCCTCGCAGGTTAGGTGAATGCTATGTATCGAGAATATTGGGAGGTGAAGGAATATTTTTGATTTGTACAAAATAGAGTAGTTTCCGGGCGACAAGCAGGAAGGCTTCTTAGAAGGGATATACAAAAAATAGACCCCTCCACTCGTACAGCAGGGATAGCGGAGTACCTGGGGAGTCTGAGCTGGGAGCGGAGAGGAAGAGGAAGGAAGTCCAGCCATGTCGGGGGTCAACCAGGAAAGAAATTTGCAGTCATGTTCAAAGGTACTTATATGTAATATGATGTGGTAAATAGAACCTCAGTATTCTCGATAATAACAATACCTCAAATGTACGATTTTTTATGTGTAATAATAATAAGTGATATTTAATAAATAAATGTATATTTTAAGTAAATTACTTTATTACCCTATATGCCACGAAACATAGTAATATAGCTTCTGACGGTCTATGGAATCATAAGCCTTTTTAAAATCGATATAGAGTTGATGGACAACACCGTTGTATTCCAGCTTCTTCTCTAATATTTGACGTAAGGGAAATATTTGATCAATAGTCGAGCGATTCCGCCTAAAACCACATTGGTAGTCTCCGATAATTTCCTCAGCGTATCCCGTGATTCGGTTAGTTAGTGTTGATGAGAATATTTTATAGCATACTGGGAGAAGAGAGATCCCACGATAGTTGTTACAATCCGACCTCGGTCCTTTTTTGTGAATCGGAATAAGTATTGATTCTTTCCATTCTTCGGGCATTTTTTCATTTTCCCAGATCTTTTTAACTAACACATGTAATTTGGAAACGCCCGCTTCTCCACACGCCTTGATTAATTCACTCGTGATATTATCATTTCCTGCAGCTTTATAACGTTTTAATTTTCCTATCGCCATTTCGACTTCCTCTTTACTCGGTGCGTCTTTCCATGGTTCAGCGCTCTGGTATTCAGAGAGAGGAGATTGATTATTATTTTCCGTATTTAATATGCCGTCAAAGTGTTGTTTAAATTTATTTAATATCTCAGTCGGATCCGCAATTATATTCCCCGCTACAATGGAGAGCCTAAATTTTTAAAATCCAATTTAATTGGTAAATGGATCTTTAACAAGTACCTGACATCGCACAGGCTCCGGACCATCCCTTTACGTTCTCTCCGAAGGACGGCATAACTCTTTTTACTCTATTTAAAAATCCCTCGACCATTTGCCGAGTTTAAATCCGCGACCTTAGGCACATAATGTTATGATAGCCCTTACACCATACATTACTTTTTTTAATAAAATATTAAACAAAAGGCATGATTTGTAATAGTACAAGTTAATGATTATTCAAATGTATTAATGATAAAACAATTCAATTAGTTTATCAGATAATAAATCAGTTTCCTGAAGGTTTCGACAAATTGTGTCACGTAATACACGACACCGTGGAACAATGTTTCAATTGCTACAGCCACTGGAGCGGAACGGTCCCTCTCATAAATAATACCCCTTGGCTACAATAGATACTATCTCGGCCAAACACCGATATCTATCTCTGACCTTATCTAGCCAAAGTATCTATACGCTTTGATATCTCCCTGCTTACTAACGAAGTGCCATTATCTCTTGCCTCTCGAAACAAACAGGTTTAACTTTGCGTATACTAAAAAAAAATGAAGTTAAGTAATGGTATTTTGTACGCAATAGAATGCATTTAATTACCCAGAGCAAAGGAGTTTCGATTCCTGCTTCATTACATGTAGAAAGCTCTTGGATCCAGTTAATCAGGATCCGCTACCTCTGATCTGAAACGAAAAAAAATCTGGTGCGGGCTTCACTTAAATCGATTAAAGAATTTTCAAATAAGGTTAGAAATAAAAATGAGTGAAACCATTAAATAATTAATTAAATGGAATTTCTATAGAAATATGTGCTTTATTAAAAAATCTATTATATTATTATCTAAAATAATCATGTAGTTTTATGTTAATTTCATCACTCTCTATTAACTTTTAAAAGCTTGTGTATGAAATAATGTTTTTTTCTAAAATCTTTAGCTTTCCTACGGTATATCATACATGTATATTACTGCTCTTATGTTTAAAAACGAAAAATTGCATTAAAAAAATATTTTTTCAGTCTTCTCCTTTAGTTGCTTTTCAAATTCGCTCAACTTGCATATTTAGCTGTTATTTATCAATGTTAACAAGATAATTTGGTTATTTTTATAGAATCTACAAAATTAAAGGTACTTTAGAGGAAGAATATTAAAAATATCGGCATTTAAGCCATGTCATACTATTTCAATCAGAATGAAACCTACATGATAATAAAGTCCGTCCAATTTTACATCGATATAGAGAGTTAAATCAAAATCGTTAGAGCTGTTTTTGAGAAAATCGTAATAAGGTTCAAAACGCATGATATAAAGTGGCTCTTCTGGTCAGCTGATTTTCATAAAATAGTTGTTGTACCATCTCGGGCGTATAGTTGCCTTAAATATGAAATTTCAGTTTCGTACGACTTTTCGTTCTGGCGCTAGACTTAACACATACACATACCTTATTGCGGGACTTGGTCAGTTGGACTCAGGAGACCCTAAAACGTGTATTTCCGTTGAACACTGGAGATCGAAAATTTTCAGGATCGCAATACTTTCCCTTTTTATATATGTAAATGAATGTAAAAATGTAGTTAAGTAATGGTCTTGTTTAAAATAGAATGCATTTAATGACTCAGAGCAAAGGAGTTTGGATTCCTGCTTCGTTACATGTAGAAAGCTCTTGGACCCAATTAATCAGAATCCGCTACCTCTGATCTAACACGAAAAAAAAATGGGACAAATATTCAATATGGATTTAGTACAGCAGTACATATTTTTTAGTTATGAAAATAGCCGTAGTTTAGCTTCGAAAAACCTGGATAAACCATTAATACCGAATTGCGTTATAACTAATTTAATGCAATGCTTCAGAATTTGGCAATAATGAGGCCAGCTTTAAGAAGGGGCCTATTTTGTTGCATGACAACACCAGGGCACCTGTCCCACAAAAACTCTTGAAGCTTGGATATGAAAGTTTGACGCATCCGCCCCTGCGCATTATCATTTTTAGACACCTGGACATGAATATTATTTAATCTGTTATTTCAGCTCTGGAGAGGCTTCCAGGGCCCATTGAGCCACCATAAATTGGGCACCGAAAATAAAGGAACTTCCGGGAGAGAAATGCTTTATTTTATCAAAATTACAATAAAACAAGACAGTGCTGCCCAACTGTATTGGGTTGCTATCATACGCAGCGTACTTATCAATCTTGATGACATGTGATATTGACTCGAAAAGTTATAAATTTACAATACATTTACTTTCTTTATCAACAGATTTCTATGTTATACCTTATAATATGTAATATAGTCTGCAATCCAAAGCAAAATCCAAGCAAAAAAAAAAGGAAAAAAATAAAGAAACAGATTTGAAAATGCACACCTAAAGGACCAACAGCACAAAGAATCAATGACAAAATTTAAGCAAAAAGAGGGATGACTTGTAGCTGGGTGGCTAGCGTAACAGCCTCCTATGCCAAAGGTCACGGGTCCAAACCCGCACGTGGTCCTAGGATTTTTTTAATGGGAGTAAAAAATCCTTAGTTACGCCGTCCTTCGGAGGGTTAAAAGGTGGTCCCGAGCCTGTACGATGTCAGGTACTCGTTAAAGATCCCTATCCTAATAAAACCTGGATAGGCAAAATTTATTACTCCCACTGTAGCATCGTCCGATTAGCCATAGTAGCATAAAGTGACGTTAAATAAATAAGCAAAAAGATAAGTCCACTAAATATAAGTAAATAAATAAGGTTAGGTAGAAATCTTAACCCAACTAATATCCATATAGGTGACGATAAATAATCCCCAGACAGTCCAATATTATATTCTCTGCCATCATGGACAGTTCACTATTACCAACACCTCAGCCTTCTAGAAGACCACCTTGTTCTACTGGACACTAGTCCCGCGAGATCCAAACCAGAGGCCTCCCCTCACACAGAACTTTATCTCTCCGAACGTCTCGCGAAAGTACGGACCCACATTATATACTCAACCCAAGATTCACTATTGGTTTTAAAGGTACAAGTTTTAAAGCAAGACATATTTTCCCTTTAACTACAAGAGATAAATGGTATGATTATACACTCTCGTACATCTTACGTCGCCTCCGAAAGGTGAAGACGCAGTAAGGTGAAGGCCCCGCTTGGAGATCCCCCGTTGGTTCAAGTGTAAGGTCGCCTGGGGGTAGTGTCCTCTCTCATCTTCAACTTTCAACATCAAGGAAAGTTCTTAGCATTTCAAGAACCAGCTTCTCTTCTGGTATTTTAATATTCCTTCCCTGACCTTGTGAGTCTGTGGTTCCGTTAATTCTTTCTCCAGTTACTTTCTGGCAAGTTGGTTCTCTCAAGTTTAATTTAAGTTTTCGAGATATTATTTAATTTTGCTTTGGTTTCTCCATTAAAAAACAATATTTCTAATATGGAACATCATGGGTAATTATTGCTGATAATTATGAAAAATTGCCCAAATTAATTTAGTAAGAAATTTAATATTGGATTTTTTTTCAAAGGTGATTAGTGTTATGGATATACAATTTATTTCAAACATAGCTATATAACACATAGACATAAATTATATGGGGGAGCTGGGTGGCTGAATTGCTTAGCGCGCCTTGCCTTGCCACTAGAGATGACCATAAACCTGTGAAGAAAAATAATTACGAGTTCGAGTCTCACGTTGAGGGGGCTTTTATCTCGGCATTTATCCCCCGCCCTCACCCTCTGGCCCGTGAAATACCCGTAGAGCCTTCAAAGGCGAGGTAGGTGTGAACAAAAAAAAAAAAAACAAACAAATTATGTGAATTATTTCTTTTAAGCCGGCCCTGGGTCTCGCGGTTGGTTGGTTGGTTGTTATATTTTATTGGCACAAAACATCTCAGTCATCAGTGCCAGACACTCATTTTTAGAAACTAATTTAAGGTTAAATAATGAACAATTGTTTTACTAAAAAATAAATAACAACAAATAGTTGAAAACAATTAACTAATAAGAATAATCATTAGTAAGAAAAAAATGTAACAGCATTAGCAAAAGATAAACATATATCAGGTTAAATAAAATAAAAAAAATAAATAAATAAAATAAAAAAAATAAATAAATAAAATAAAAAAATAAATAAAATAAAAAAAAAAAATTATATATATATATATATATATATATAATATATATATATATATATATATAATATATAAAAATTAATATATTTATATATATATATATTATATATATATATATATATATATATATATATATATTTATATAAAAATTATATATATATATATATATATATATATATATATATATATATAATATATATTATGTGTGTGTATATAAATAAAGTTAAAAAAATAATTATTTAATTATAATTATAATAATTTTAAAAATAATAATAATAATAATAGTAAAATACAATTTTCAAATCTGCTTGTAAAAGTCCATTTCCGTAAGAAAGCACATCAATTCGTCAATTCTATTTATATCGTTCCCCAAAGCAACCGCGACATTGAGTGGTATTCCCCTTTGGTTCAATTTCCCTGTGTAGAAGGGACATTCCTCAAAAATATGAGTAACTGTCAGGGCTCCCCCACAATGCTGACATCTTGGGGGCAAATCCTTAGATATTAAGTGCCCATCTGGGTCTCGCGGTGTAATCTTCTGGGAGATTACACTCGCGTTTCTCGATGCCCTTTGTAGTGTAGGGTCATCACTCCCTACGCCTAATTTAGAGTGGCCACCACTTGGCTGACGGGTCACACATAACCGGGAGAGAGGCTGTGAGTGAATCCCCATTTAATTATATCCCGCCGGGACTGGGATTCGACCTCACAAACTTAAGCCGCGCTAGTTACTCAGCCACGGGCTCTCTTTTTTCATATACTCAGATTTACTTAGTTCGAGTCAAAGAAGCGAAGTATGGAACATAATGGATCAGTTTATTCATGACAAAGGAAGCAGCATTGATGATTTTATGGAGGAATTCGGATCGTAAGCATATGAGAAAAATTACATGGTTTAGTAGAAACCCAAAACTATCCCAAAAATAAATTAAAAAATAAAAACCCAAAATAAATTTTAGATGAGGAAGATGGTTGGGGGTGCGGTCATAAATTAAAAACACACAATTAAAAATAAGCGTTATTTTAATTATGTGCCGACGTTTCGGCCTACAATGTGGGCCTTCATCAGGGCTAAAAGAAACAAGATAACAACCAATGTAATTATAGACTTAATAATGCGTTAGGTATATAATAATAATATGACAGTAATAAATTATGGGAACATAAATAATATTAAATGTAAAATGATAATAAGATGACAATTATAAAGTATGGAAATAAGGTGACAGTTATAAAGTATGGAAATAAACAAAATTAAGATGATAGTTATAAAGTATGGAAGCAGACATAATTGAGATGATAATATTGTAATGAGAATATATAAATAGAGACTAAGTAAATGAAAAAAAAAAAAAAATGATAAAGGAAAAATATGTGAACAATTAAAATTTTAAATATTAACAATTTTGAGTTGATATATGACGGTAATATATTAAAAACAAAGTTAAGAGTATAGGTAATATATAAAAAAATATAATCATTACAAAAGAGAAACAGTATGAATAAAAAATAATAATTTAAATTTTAAAATAATGTAATATTAAACTAATAATTATATGTCAGGATATGTAACGGAGAAAGATATGAGTATGGAAAGGGGGAGAAAGAAATGGGCGATGAAAAAAGACCCTTATCAATAAGAAAAAATACTTACATGACGAACGTGCAAGCGTTGCCTACAGAAGTGATGTTTTCCAGTTTAAAAAACGCTCATTGCGTGGAACGGAAAATATGAGAACTAGAATGTCCGTTAGGAAAATTCCAAGAAGGTAAGTTATGTTTACTGATTCGATTGTTAAAAAATAGCCAAAAGTCATTACTTGAGAGTACTTGAGTTATTACTTATGAGTATTTGATAAAATTGTAAGAAATAGTGACGAGGTAAAGATTAAAAGATTTTAAGTAATAACGGATGACGATGATAAATGATGAATGATGATAAGGTAATAACGAATGACGATAAGGAGCTGTCGAAGGAAATGATAAATAAACAGTAATCTAGTAGGTAAACAAATAAATAAATAAAAAAGGGGAGTACGAAAATTAAATAAATATATAAATAAAAAAAATTGATAATAAATAAATAAAAATAAAATTATGAAAAGATGATCAGATGGTTGTTTAAAAATTAGCTAGGGATGCTTTATTAAATTTAATATTTGGGAATAAGCTAGTGACAAGTTATGTTTGTCAGTCTTTTGATTAACAGGAAGGGGTTCTAGTTGTATGTAAATGCATTCTGTAATGAGTCGTTTGTCATGGTTGGGAACAGTGGCAAGAATGGATGTTTTATCAAAATCAAAGGAATGGTTAAGGGTTAAGGAATGTTCTGAAAGTTTTGAAGCGGTAGAATTTTTAGAGGAAATTGTATATTTGTGTCGGGTGATGCGATCTTTGAGAAGGTTTTTGGTTTCACCAATATAGGCAGAGTTGCAATTAGGAGTTCCGCAAGGGACTCTATAAACAATTTTTGAACGGTGGTCTGTTGGTATACTGTCTTTAAGTCGGCTGTAAATATTGGAGAGTTTGTAGTGGGATTTTAAAGCAAGTCTGAGGTTTGGATAGAAGGACTTTAATGATTTTTTAATTTTTTCTGAAAGAGAGGGAATGTAAGGTACGGATCTATATAAGAGAGTTGGTGATGATGATGGAGTAGAAAGAGAGGTTAATTGAGGTTGAGACTGATTTCTGTAGTTATTTATAAGTTTGTTTATGATCACGGTAGGGAAGTTATTGGCCAGGAGAATTGTCTTTATGCGGTTAATGTTTATTTATTATCAATTTTTTTTATTTATATATTTATTTAATTTTCGTACTCCCCTTTTTTATTTATTTATTTGTTTACCTACTAGATTACTGTTTATTTATCATTTCCTTCGACAGCTCCTTATCGTCATTCGTTATTACCTTATCATCATTCATCATTTATCATCGTCATCCGTTATTACTTAAAATCTTTTAATCTTTACCTCGTCACTATTTCTTACAATTTTATCAAATACTCATAAGTAATAACTCAAGTACTCTCAAGTAATGACTTTTGGCTATTTTTTAACAATCGAATCAGTAAACATAACTTACCTTCTTGGAATTTTCCTAACGGACATTCTAGTTCTCATATTTTCCGTTCCACGCAATGAGCGTTTTTTAAACTGGAAAACATCACTTCTGTAGGCAACGCTTGCACGTTCGTCATGTAAGTATTTTTTCTTATTGATAAGGGTCTTTTTTCATCGCCCATTTCTTTCTCCCCCTTTCCATACTCATATCTTTCTCCGTTACATATCCTGACATATAATTATTAGTTTAATATTACATTATTTTAAAATTTAAATTATTATTTTTTATTCATACTGTTTCTCTTTTGTAATGACTATATTTTTTTATATATTACCTATACTCTTAACTATGTTTTTAATATATTACCGTCATATATCAACTCAAAATTGTTAATATTTAAAATTTTAATTGTTCACATATTTTTCCTTTATCATTTTTTTTTTTTTTTTCATTTACTTAGTCTCTATTTATATATTCTCATTACAATATTATCATCTCAATTATGTCTGCTTCCATACTTTATAACTATCATCTTAATTTTGTTTATTTCCATACTTTATAACTGTCACCTTATTTCCATACTTTATAATTGTCATCTTATTATCATTTTACATTTAATATTATTTATGTTCCCATAATTTATTACTGTCATATTATTATTATATACCTAACGCATTATTAAGTCTATAATTACATTGGTTGTTATCTTGTTCTTTTAGCCCTGATGAAGGCCCACATTGTAGGCCGAAACGTCGGCACATAATTAAAATAACGCTTATTTTTAATTGTGTGTTTTTAATTTATGACCGCACCCCCAACCATCTTCCTCATCTAATTTCTCTACGGTCAACAAAACTCCATCATTACAAAATAAATTTTATTTCCTAATAAAAAAACAATCTGTAAGCAAACTTAATAGTTTTTTTTTTCATATTTTCCTTGAAACACTAAAGAACTGTATCAAATGTCATCAAAGAGTTCAAAGAGGATTTTTTTTAAAAACGTTCCTCATTATTCGTATTAACCCTTAGAATATGGTTTTGGAGATTTGCAAGATTTAGGAAATAGAATTTCGGTATATATTTGTTTATTTTTCATATATAAGCTATGAACTGAAGCTTTATGTCAGTAATTAAAAATATACCAAACACCATCCATGTAAATATATCTGCCTATTACTAGTGCAGTGAATGTCTCCTTGAAGGCCGGTGTGTCTAAGAGCATAAGACTAGTTCCTGGTTCGATTCCGGGTGCATAAAACAATTGTACTGCTTCGTTCCAGATCCGCCATTTTGTAATCCAATCTCAACGCAGCTACTATGCGAGCAAAAAGAAGAAGCTTAAAAAGGAATTCATTCTTAGTTCTAAAAATCTGGTGCGGCAACACACGACTTTCACTTACCTCGACTGTTAAAATCAATTTAAAAATTATTAAATATACTATATTTGAAGTTGATTTAAACAAAACGTGTATTCATTTTTGTTGGAAACATATGATTTAGATTAAATAATATAACTATGTCATTAAATACAATTAAGGCGGCGATACACGGTGAGAAATAGGGTATGTGTAGGTGAGGTGAAAGTACTCTCGCGAGAGTAAAGGGTGGTGAAAACTGTGCGCGTGTATACGGTGAGAGTACGCAACAGTACTCGGGAAAATGGTGGATGTGTGAACAGCTGATTATTCAGGAAAGTTGTTGAAAAGGTTGGTAAGCTCTGTTTAAGTTAACAAGTTCTTATGTAAAGATGAATTTTCAATTGGTGTCATCTTGTTTAAGTAATAATAAGATTAATGTCTAAAAATGTTTTCGACATTTTTATACAAATTTACTTACTAACCAACTACAAACGTCAACAACACAAGTGACAAGTGACGTGAACATGCATGCCACCTATGACAGCAACATTGCTTTGTAAAATCACTTTCAATTTTTTCTATTTCTATTTCGAAATTTAACGCAAAAAAAAAAAATATATATATATATATATATTATGAATCTCAAACTATAATACAAATATATATATAATATAATTTCTAATTAATAAGAATATAATTAAAATGTAATATCCAAACATTGAAAATATTCATTTTATTAAATAATGGTTTTGGAATCTAGAAACACAATTAAATATATATGAATGTAAATAAACTATTTTTAGTTAAAGTTTGAGAAAAATAATATAACAAATGATATTGTTATTAATTATCGTTATGGAAATTAGATGAAAGTGTGATATAGTACATCAACTATCACGATATTTACTTCCACCAACTTTCCAGCACGCTCAACGATGTAAATATAGCCATTTCACCTCACCTACACATACCCTATTTCTCACCGTGTATCGCCGACTTTAGAGGTCGATTTGGACCCTGTAATCTTACGGTGGTTATATAAAGGCCTATATTAATACCTTCATACTTGTTTGGAATGACAAACTACTTCTGCAATCCAATTATTGATCTTAGACCTTTTAAAACAGGTTTGGAATCAGCTCTTTCAATTGTTTCCTTTCTTGTCCGTTCCATTTCGTAACAAAAGTGCATCTGGAATCCAATCTCCAGAAGAGGCACGTTATACCATGCATTTTGCACCTTTTTTTGATTTTCTCGAAAACGGTTCCGACGATTTTGTTAAAACTCGCTGATATACAATCTTTTAAAAGTTAATGGAGAGTGATAAAAAGCCGGTAAAACTAACTGATTGTTTTAGATAATAATATAATAGATTTTTTAATAAAACACATGTTTCTACATAAATTCTACATAAATAATGGGGATTCACTCACAACCTCTCCCTCGGGTAGGTGAGACCCGTCAGCCAAAGGGAGGCCACTCACAAAATTAGTCGTAGGGAGTGATTATCCTACACTAAAAATAGCATCGCGAAACGTGAGTGTAAACTCGCAGGAGTTTACGCCGCGAGGCCCAGGGCCTACACGGCCTGTCGCGCCACTAAAAAAAAATAAAATAAAATAAAACACATGCTTCTGTAGAAATTAAATTTAATTAATTCTTTAATAGTTTTACTAATTTTTATCTCTAACTGTATTTGAAATTTTTTTAATTGATTTTAACACCGAGAAGTGAAAGTCGTGTGTTGCCCGCACCAGATTTTTTTTTTTTTCCATTTCATTACTACAGTAGTCGTGTGTCTATAGCTAACCTAACCTATCTCTCTTATACTGAACCATACTGCAAGTCATAAGATATTTTTCATTATCTTCAAAGGTTTTCCTATTACAGAAAGCCAAGGTAGAAGCAAACTGTTCCTTGGAACTCTATTGCTGCGCAGTTCTGTTGGACTAGACTACTGCTAAGTATAATATCCTGTAAATTACAGCCGTAGCTAAAAGCCACTAATGGTGATGGGGGTGTAGTGTAAGAGCTGACTATTACAGGGACCTTGCACCGGTGACGTAATGATGGGCTGGGCGGGTCAAGTTTACTTTCAGTTTCGTCGGTCCCGAGCCTGGAAGCTCCCACCAAATGGGGTCAAACGAACTCCTATAATTGAACTGCGAATGTTTCCCTTTTGTTTTGGGTGAATAGTCACACAAGACCATCCTTTGGAAATAAGATTTAGAAGTAGGTATACATTTTTGATAAAACTATAGATAAATAAAGTGGAGAGGCTGTACGCAGGACTTTTGGCGGCAACGAGCTGAAAGCGGTCTGAAAATATAAGTTATTTTTGGTTTATTATTTTAAATGATGAATCTTCTTAAAAGACCAAATAAAAAAACCTCCGCTCCCATCAAAATTTGAGGTCTTACGTTTCAAGATTCTTATAAAGAAGTTTTTGAAGATAAGAAATTTTTTTATAGTGTTTTCTAGCCAGGATACTGCGATTAATTATACAAAGATTGAAATTTTACACACACACTACCGGTCAAAACATTGAACAACCTCTTTGAACAATAATAATAACAGGTTTACAGAACCCGAAGGTTCGATGCCGATACCCTCCAAACACCCGCGATCAGCCTTAACGCAATCCTCCCATCGACGCTTCGGCCTAGCCAGTCGGTTCAGCGAATACCAACTTCCTCGGAATACGTTCCTCACCGAGCCCAAGAACTATACCCGCCCATTTGAGTCTCCGCGACGCTATCAACTCAATTATATTCACAGGATACAAGTTTCGCAATTCCGGTTGTGCAACCTTCTAAACTCCCCACGGGCCTCATCTCTCTTCGGACCACTTATTTTCGAAAACCTTAAGCCGTTGTTCATACTTCAAAGTAAGCGGCCACGTTTCACATCCGTAAAGAACCGTCGGAAGAATAATAGTTTTATAAATTCTAACCTTTAAGTTTTTAGACAGAAGCCGTGAGATAAGTAATTTAGCAACTGAATAATAACACGCATTTCCCATCTTTAAACGGGACTTTATTTCTTCCTGGATTTCATTTTTTCTTGTTATCATTAAACCTGAATACTTGAATTTCTCTACGTGGTCAAAAGTATGCCCTGATATATTAATATCACCAAGATCGCCATCGGTTCTGCTACTAATCATATATTTCGTCTTATCGGTATTTAATTCGAGACCTATTTCTTTACCGGTTTTTATGTTTATTCTAAAAACTCATACCACTTACTGAAAACTAGCTGAACATAAATCGAATTTTAAATTTTTGGAAATTAGTTGAAGAATAACCGAGGTTTGAATACACTATTAATATTATAATATTAATTATAATATTAATCTTCTATTAATATTAAATATTAATATTCTACTCCGAGCTCTTTATGTCAGTTGAGAAATAGCTGCATATTCAATATCATTATAACCTTTATAATAACAACATAAAACGAAAATAAATGCATTGATGCATTTTAACCACGATAAACAATAGTATGCGATATTTCATCACGATTACTCAAGAAGTATTGCTTCAGTTGAATATTTACGAACGTAGTCAGTATTTAATTAAGCATTAATTAGAGCTTACAATGCACATAAATTTCAAAACGTAAAAGTAGTGCCAGGAATGATTCATATTAAATAATGTTATTACTTAATTCTGTGAAGCAAAGTTATATTTCTAATCTAGCTATTTTATCCATAACTCGAAATGCAATAATCATTCACGTGATATACATTTTAAAACGCTGCAAATTATTACACAATGGTTTATTATTTCCAAATAACAATATTGGGGTATAACTGTTTCTAAATCCTGCAGGTGGTCCTTCGGAGGGGACGTTAAAAGGTGGTCCCGAGCCTGTGCGATGTCAGGTACTCGTTAAAGATCCCTAAACAAACAAACTGTTTCTAAAGCTGTTGATAGACAATTAAGTAGTATAAAAAGCAATAATTCAAAGGATAATGGCATTTCACTACTGATGATTTTTAAACGCTATATCTCTGTTAGTTCTTAATCAATTTCTTCAAATTTAATTTCTATAGAAACATGTGTTTTATTAAAAAATCTAAGATATTATTAACTAAAACAATCACTTATATATATTAGATAATATATTTTTCTAAAATCTTTAGCTTTCCAACGGTATATTACACATGTATATTACTGTTCTTATGTTCAAAAACGAAAAATTGCATTGAAAAATTTATTTGTTCAGTGTTCTCCTTTAGTTGCTTTTTAAATTTGCTCAACTTGCATATTTAGCTGTTATTTATCAATGCTAACTAGATAATATGGTTATTTTTATAAAATATACAAAATCAAAGGTACTTTAGAAGAAGAAAATTTAAAATATCGGCATTTAAGCCCTGTCAGACTATTTTTATCAGAATAAAACCTACATGATATTAAAACACATTAAATTTTACATCGATATAGCGAGTTTAATCAAAATCGTCGGAACAGTTTTCGAAGAAATCGAAAAAATTGCAAAATGCATGTTATAAAGTGGCTCTTCTGGTAAGCTCATTTTGATGAAAAAGGTTTTGTAACGGCTCGGGCGTATATTTGTCTTAAATATGAAATTTCAGTTTCATAAGACTTACCTTTTCCGCTCGGGAGTTGCCACATACACACACACACAGACCTTTTTGCGGGACTTGATTATTTAGACTCAGGGGAACCTAAAATGTGTATTTCCGTTGAAAACTGGAATCCGAAAATTTTCACGATCGCAATACTTTCCCTTACTATATATAGTAAGTGAAAGTAAAAATATAGACGATTTTCAGGATTACTCTAAAAAGCCATGTGTTATATAATGTCCTAGTTAATTATGATTTATGGATTTGTCAATTCGGGTATCATCAGGTCTTATAGTATCACCAGCGATCAATACTGATGTTATTTATTCCTTATATTTGTATCATGATAAAGTTATTGTCAGAATATTCTTAACCAACGAGGCGATAATGCCAAGGTTGATGACATGAATTTGATCCAGCCACTTTCACTGCCAGACTCCCTCACACCTCAAGCACAGGACCATGGAGAGCTTTCTTGAAGGATATTTAAATTCCAAAATCTGTATAAGACTTTTAGTATCTGTTTATTCAATATTTTATAGCGCTTTCACTCGAGAGTAATTCAAGATGACTTGGAAGAAGTGGGTTTAGTATTAGGTAATATGTCTCAGTCTTTAAATATAAGTTTGAGATCACCGTAACGTGTAGTTTTATGAAACGCTGCAAATTATAAATTTAATATAATTATTACACAATGTTTTATTACTTCCAAACAACAATATTTAGGTATAACTGTTTATATAGCTGTTGAAAGGCTATTAAACCAGTACCACTACAACCCATGAAGAGTTTTGGGCTCAGTACATGTAGAGATTCCTACTGTTACAAGGCCAACTGCAGTGCAATGAGGTGATTAGGCCATAATCACGCTCAACCGCCAGATTTTTCCCCAATTTTTGGGTACCCACTTTATAGAGGCTGGGTCTGCCCCAGGAGGGTCTCCATACCCTAGGGTAGCACCCGACTGAATTAACAGTATAAATAATATTCTGCCACAGCCGGGAATCGAACCCAGGACCCGGAGAACAGTAGACTAGTGCTGTATCCACTAGACCACGCCGCTCCCTTGATAGGCAATTAAGTAATATAAAAAGCAATAATTCAAAGGATCATATGATATCATTACCGCTGATTTCAAAACGCAATATCGAAGCTAGTTTTTAAATCAATTTCAATGATTTTTTTTTTCATTTTGTCGAAAATTTAATTCTCTATCAAATTTTCGGTATTTATTCATTTATTAGAAGAAACGTAGTTTTTTTTTTTTGTTGATCGTGATTTACTGATTCTTAAACCCTCTACATACTTTTCGTCAAAAATAACCGAGTTATGAGCGTATTTATGTGTAAAATTTATTTATTTTGTTTTTTCTCTTTTATATAATTATTCGCGTTTTTTTTTAATTAAAAAACACTCATAAATTTTTTCTCTCTATCTTCAAAAATAACTAAGTTATTGAATTAAATCACTTCTAATCAGCCGCCATTTTAAAACTAAACAGCTGATATCAACGTATAGATGTTAGGATAATCATTAAATGGACTAGTATTTTTCTAGTGAATTTCAAAAAAATTGGTCCAGTAGTTTCGGAGAAATGCCACGGAGGGTGGACAAACGGGTCAACTTTTTTATCCCCGAACTAAAGAACTCTGAGCTTTGAAGTGAAACAAAATCTGAAAACACACTTTTCACTTGATCATCATTTTCAAAAAGTTTTCCTTTGACGAAGTTGTCTAAATTCCTGAACAGATGGTAATCTGTTGGAGAATATGGTGGGTGCGGAAGAACTTCGTAGCCCAGTTCTTTCAATTTTTGCACGGTATGTTTTGAAACATGGGGTCTTGCTGCTGCTCAGTGAGATCATGAGGTACCCATGTATCGAGTTTTTTTTACTTTCCTAATACACTTTAAATGTCTGGAAACGGTAGATGCACTTGCATTTAAGTGTGCTGAGATTCCTTTAACTGTTTGAAACAACCCAATAGATGAATATCAGGGGGTTTTGTTCTCTAATAATTTTGGGGGAGTATCTAAACCTTCAGCATTTTTAAACATCTTTACATCAGGATATTTTTTAATAAAGAGATACATTTATTGCACTTTACTCTATGAATACTACAAGGAAATATGAGTATAAACCACCCATAGGCAGCTCCAAGAATATTCTAAACCAGAAGGTCTCGGAGCCATCTTTTCAGACAGCTCAGAGGATTATCAGGAATGGAAGACAAAAAAAGGACTGGAACTACTGGATTAGAGTGGTAAAGGAGTATGTCATGAAAGGAATGGTACCTCGTCCGGGCCAAATCAGCAACATATGAAACTTTAAGTAAGGTCTTTATGGATCAATTTATTCGTAAACTTTAAGAATTTTGAATTGTAAGGATTGGATACGGAAAGAATTCGATAGTTTAGTAATTCCGTTAGAAGCAAATCCATAACAGCCTCATGATAGTCACGTAATTGAGCCTTTTGTAGTTAAGTGGAAGATTAAAACGTATCTCCAGTAAGGGTTGAAGTAGTTGAAAACGTCGAGGAGTTTCTTGTCGTTTCAGTCTTGTAAGAGAGTTCAAAGTAAGACGTTTGTCACTTTTTAGATTTAGATGCATTAAATAGCTTTTTGCAATACGCGTCCGCGTCCAACCACCCCACTTAATCAAATACTCTAAGACCACCAAGAACAAATTCCGCCTATACAGACTCGTCCAATGCTCACCGTTTAAGCCCAAGCCCCCGTGATCAGCCTTAACGCAATCCTCCCATCGACGTTTCGGTCTACCTTTCGGACGCCTACCAGTCGGATCAGCGAATACCAACTTTCTCGGAATCCGCTCCTCATCGAGCCCAACAACTTTACTCGCCCATTTGAGTCTTCGCGATGCTATCAACTCAATTATATTCACAGGATACAAGTTCTGCAATTCCGCGTTGTGCAACCTTCTAAACTCCCCAATGGCCTCATCCCTCTTCGGACCAAATATTTTACGCAATACCTTATTTTCGAAAACCTTAAGCCGTTGTTCATCCTTCAAAGTATGCGGCCACGATTCACATCCGTAAAGAACCGTCGAAAGAATAATAGTTTTATGAATTCTAACCTTTAAGTTTTTAGACAGAAGCCGCGAGCTAAGTAACTTAGCAACAGAATAATAACACGCATTTCCCATCTTTGACCGGGACTTTATTTCTTCCTGGATTTCATTTTTTCTTGTTATCATTGAACCAAAGAAGGAAGATATATATTTTATATTAAAATCCTCTTCTAGGGAGTATTTTTATAAAACTTCTTGAACATCGGAAATTGCAAAGGCTAAGCAGATATAGTAAGTAGGTGAAACAATAAAGAGAACGCGAAATTAACCACGAAAATAAGTCTCGTAGAGTCAATAACTAATATGATTTTCGAAGTACGTGGAATCACTTGGCTCTGAAATGAGTTCAAGAGAAAGAACATGCAGTAAGCGAACTATCAATTATCTTGGTCTTGTTTTTAATCCCTCGACCTTCGTAATGAATAGAGCAGCTTGCCATTCTGACCTTCCATAACGCGTTCCAGCCGTAATTCCAGGTCGCTGTGGTTATTAAAGGTTGTTTTCTAATATTCTGCTCTACTTTTTTTCAATTATCTATATATGACAGAAATATTAAGCAATCATGATAAATGTTTAACCCTTACTTCGATTTATCTATCGGGTTGTTTCACATCAAATGTCCGTTTTAATAGTTTCTGAAATACATAAAGGATTTTGCAAGTCTCTGTTGTTTTCTTCCGAATGTTTACATATTTAAAGTAAACAGTTACTAATCCTCTACCTTTGTATTATAAACATTAGCTTCCCAATCAATTGCCCACTTTTTAGTATACTTCCAAATATGAACATGCAAACACGCGATTTTCGGGTAATATTTTTGTACGAGTTTAAACTCGGCTATTCAGCAGCTAAGACCTCTAGAAATATTTGCAAGGGGATACCGACTTGGAAAACTTGCCCAGAGGAACACCTCCGTCCGTAAAAGACAGCGATGCCCTCAAACATGCAGTAGAAGGAAACCCCTACTAAACAGTTAAAGGACTCTCAGCACAACTAAATGCAAGTGCATCTACCGTTTCCAGGCATTTAAAGTATATTGGGAAAGAAAAAAGCTCGATACATGGGTACCTCATGACCTCAGTGAGCGTCAGCAGTTGAAACGCCTTAAGACCTGCGTTTCTTTGCTTGCGAGGCAAAAAACCGACCCTTTCCTTGAAAGAATAATTACGTGCGAAGAAAAATAGATCGCATATGACAATCAGCGTCGGTCAGGGCAGTGGTTGAACATCGACAAAACCCCGGAGCAAATGCCAAAACCGAATTTGCATCCCAAAAAATTGATGGTTCCAGTATGGTTGGCCATGGCTGGGATAATTCATTATTCCTTTTTACCTAGAGGTGAAACCATTACCTCTACAACGTACTGCAATGAAATTGACCAAATGCACACAAAATTATTAAAAAAACAACCTGGGTTGGTAAATCGGAAGGGTCCTATCTTCTTACACGACAACGCTAGACCCCATGTTTCAAAACATACCGTGCAAAAATTGAAAGAACTGGGCTACGAAATTATTCCACACCCACCATATTCTCCCGACTTGTCTCCAACAGATTACCCCCTGTTCAGGAATTTAGACAACTTCGTCAAATTAAAATTTTTTGAAAATAATGATCAAGTGAAAAGTGCGTTTTCAGATTTTGTTTTACTTCAAAGCTCAGAGTTTTTCAGTTCGGGGATAAAAAAGTTGGTGTCACGTGGGGAAAAATGTGTAGAAAAAGAAGGTAAATACTTCAAATAAAATGATCTTGTTTTCATATCGTATTTTTAATAAAAATCCTGTACCTTGAAAACGGACATTTCATGTGACAACCCGATATTAATCATAGAGCGAAGTAATTCTTCTTCGTTTTACAAGCATTTTCTTATTTAAAGAGATTATAGAATAAATTCTGACGTTTAGAACATGTTAAATGCAGAACCAGTAATGCAATCCAGACCATCTATCATCTAATTCAAACGCTTTATTATTCTTACAATCAATGAAATTTTCTCTTTCCCAGTTTGATATTGAACGACCTTCGACGGAAATGATAAAACAGGGTAAAAAGTTGATGTAATATCCTATATAACATATCTATAATCTAGTGCTTTTGCCAGTCAGGTAGAAATAGGGTCTGAAGATTGATGAGGTATAGAAAGTAAAGAAAGAGAGAAATTATTTACTAACAAACTTTATTTTTAATCATCTATAATCGACGCTTTAGGATGCTTCAACACTTACTAGACAAACGATCAAACCTTCCTCCGAACCACAAAAAGTTCATCTACATGACTATTATAAGACCAATCTGGACTTACGGAGTAGAGCTTTGGGGCTCTACTAAACCATCAAATTCTTCCCGCATCCAATCCTTACAATCCCAAATCCTTCGTAAAATCCTAGACGCTCCTTACTTTGACACGAATAAACTTATCCGTAAAGACCTTAATGTTCCCTATGTTACTGGTTTGGCCCTGACCAGGTATCAATCCTTTCATGACAAACTCCATTCCCACTCTAACCCACTAGTTTCAACTCTTTCTTCCTCTTCAATTCCGGAAAATCCTCCGAGGCGCCTGAAAAGGAAATGGCCTCGGGACCTTTTAGTTTAGAATATTTTTAGAGTGCTACCACTGGGTAGTGTCTCTACATTATTTTCATGACAGTGTTATATATTACCATCATATTTAATAGATGTATTTTTATTTAATACAGTTGTAAATACCAATGAATATGTTTAAAAAAAAACAAAAATCATCTATAAAACTTTTGACTCTGGTACCTTGGAAACTTTCTTCATTCAAACCAATATAGCTGATAACAGTAGGCCATAGCTACAAATGTTATATAACAAATATTTTCCATTAAATTTCTAATAAGGAAATAGTCATCAAATTTGCTATCCGAGCAACATCAACCAGCGTGTCAATAACATTCCATTATATATATATATATATATATATATATATATATATATATATATATATATATATATATATCTTTTTTTTTATTATCTTTTAAGGGTGAAAAAATGTTCGACTAAAACAACTATAAGACCCCAGCTAAAATATTTCCATGTTAATATATAATTAAAGTTATTGGGTTGTGTCACATGAAATGTCCGTTTTCAAGGTAAAGGATTTTTATTAAAAATACGATATGAAAACAAGATAATTTTATTCCAAGTATTCATTTTTCCCAACGTGACACCAACTTTTTTATCACCGAACTGAAAAACTCTGAGCTTTGAAGTGAAACAAAATCTGAAAACGCACTTTTCACTTGATCATAAGTTTCAAAAAGTTTTCCTTTGACGAAGTTGTCTAAATTCCTAAACAGGTGGTAATCTGTTGGAGACAAATCGGGAGAATATGGTGGGTGCGGAAGATCTTCGTAGCCCAGTTCTTTCAATTTTTGCACGGTATGTTTTGAAACATGGGTTCTTGCTGCCGCTCAGTGAGATCATGAGGTACCCATGTATCGAGCTTTTTTACTTTCCCAATACACTTTAAATGTCTGGAAACGGTAGATGCACTTGCATTTGGTTGTGCTGAGAGTTCTTTAACTGTTTGGTAGGGGTTTCCTTCTAAGCAAACCAACGACGAATGGTCCGTTCATTAACACTCCCTTCCCCAAACGTCTTGCAAATATTTCTAGCGGCCTCAGCTGCTGAATGGCCGAGTTCAAACTCGTACAAATATATTACTCGAAAATCGCGTGTTTCCATGTTCATATTTGGAGGTATACTAAAAAGTGTGTAATTGATTAGGAAGCTAATGTTTATAATACAAAGGTAAAGGATTAGTAACTGTTTACTTTAAATTTGTAAACATTCGGAAGAAAACAACAGAGACCTGCAAAATGTGAGACACTTGATTATTGATGTATGAAACAGAAAAGGAAATGCTCGCGGCTTCATGATGAATCAGGGATTATGTTTTGTTTTTATTATTTTATTTAAATTATGATTAATATACTTCGGATTACAGTTTAATTAGCTGGCAGTAATAGGATTCGTTGTGAAGCCTTGGAGTAGAGAGAGGGTGGGTCGGATCGACGAGAAGGCTTGTTCTTAGTCCTTGTCCTCGTCACGTAGTTGCTGTCTTTTCTTAACACAGAGCTTTACATTTATTGAACAAGGCATACTTTTTGTTGTGAAGTTGTCCCTTCTCAACTTATTTTTTGTAATTGTCTCTCGGATAATATACGATCTCAAAGAGATCCTTCAGCAGAGCGTTTAAGCATACATACATCATATTTTATATAAACAGTCATATACACCCTGGATGGCCGCTCTCATATTTTGGTTGAACTCGCTATCCAATTAGGAGTCGCAGACCGTATCGGATGCATTGCTCGTGAGAAAGTCCACCACACGGTACAAAGTTCATAGTTTTAATAAAGTGATACTTCAAAACCTACTATACACTGTTAGACGTCCTAGAGATAAAATAAAGACAAACAGGTAGGTTTCTGTTATATCTTTTCCTAGATATTCAAGAATTGGATGGTGATCAGGAGATTGAGTTAACACCTCACAACTGCTATAAAACCAAATACAGTATTCAAATTAAAAAAAATTTAAAACTGATTATTATTTATTAATTTCAGTTGGTGTTATGGTAGAATTTTCTACCATCTATACTAATATTATAAAGCTGAAGAGTTTGTTTGTTTGTTTGAACGCGCTAATCTCAGAAGCTACTGGTTCGAGTTGAAAAATCCTTTTTGCTTTGGATAGTCCATTTATCGAGGAAGGTTATAGGCTATATAACATCACGCTGCGAACAATAGGAGCGAAGTATCAGTTGAAAATGTGGAAAAAACGGATGAAATTAAACTCTGAAAATAATTCCAAATGATTTACATTTTAATTTTAAAATCATTCAATTGCCCGTTGTTATTTTTTGTGGTAACAATTAATAAATCACAGGGGCCAACATTTAAACACGTAGGAATCGATTTACGTCAAAATCGGGTTACGGAGAAAATCAGTATGTTCTTCTGAGACAAGAAAATAAAACCAAAAATATCATTTCAGCAGATGTACTTAAAAATATATTCTTATAAAAACTTCTTACTAGCAATCATAATAACATAAATGGACACAGACGAAGTCGTGGGCAACAGATAGTCTAAACTAATATTATGAAGCTGAAGTGTTTGTTTGTTAGAAATCACTAATCCCAAAAACTACCGGCTCGAATTGAAAAATTCTTTTTGTGTTGGATAGTCCATTTATTAAGGAAGGCTTTAAGTTACATAGCATCACGCTGCAAATCTGAAGCATTAGTGGAAAATGTGGAAATGGGGACATTTACCTGGCATCCCAATGATTCTATATGATTTACCTTTTAATTTTCCGTAAATTTATCTTTTGCCGTAACAATTAATACATCAACAGGGGTAGCACTTAAGCACGTAGAAATCGATTTACGTCAAGACTTTTTCACACGGCCAACTATTTGTCGCATTGTCAAGATCGGGTTGCGGAGAAAATCAGTATGTTCTTCTGCCAGAAGAAAATAAAACTAAAAATATCATTTATGCAGAAATACTTTAAAATATATTCTTTTAAAAACTTCTTAATAGTGATCATAATAACAGAAATTGACGCAGACGAAGTCGCGAGCAACAGCTAGTATTATATATATATGCCGTATGCTTGTATGCCGCTGACAAAGAAAATAAAGTATAGCATCTTAAATAATTTTATTTTCTATGAAGGACCTGGACCTTAAACCATGAAACCATGTCACACTGCTCAAAATTTGAGAGCTTACGTTTCAAGATGCGTAGAATCCGATTAATGAGTGAAAAAAAAAAGTTTCTCCTAATAAATAAATGAATATATACCAAAAATATTAAATAAATAAATATAAAAAACTATCAGTGCCATTTGATAGAGAATTAAATTTTGGACCAAATGAAAAAAGAATCATTGAATTTGGTTCACAACTAGCTTAGATATTGCGTTTTGAAATCAGTGGTAGTGTTATGATATGATGCTTTGAATTAGTGCTTTTCATATTACTTAATTGCCTATCAACAGCCTTATAAACAGTTATACCCTAATATTGTTATTTGGAAATAATAAACCATTGTGTAATAATTTGCAGCGTTTTATTTTACGGATAGCATCATGTAAGGTTTTGTTTATAATATTTCTTTTTCCTAATAAAGTTTTCTGTAAGAAGGCAGGTTTTAGGGATCACTTGTGGCTGGGTGGCTAGCGTAACAGCCTCCCATGCCAAATGTCACGGGTTCAAATCTGCAGGTGGTCCTAGGATTTTTTAATGGGAGTAAAAAATCCTTAGTTATGCCTTCCTTCGGAGGGGACGTTAAAAGGTGGTCCCTAGCCTGTGCGATGTCAGGTACTCGTTAAAGATCCCTATCCTAATAAAACCTGGATATGCAAAATTTAGGACCCCCACTGTAGCATCGTCCTATTAGTCATAGTAGCATAAAGTGACGTTAAATAAATAAATAAAAAAAAATAAAAGAAGGCAGGCAAGTGCTATGGCGGTCGACCTCTTATATACCTATCTATGGCTATTAAAGAAAGTGGTAAATAGAATCGTTGCCTTAGATAAGGGATTGTCCCCCAGGGTGTGTTGTGGTCGGTGCGCATTCTTAAGAGGGCAAAGCATTACAGGCCTTTCGTCATTAGCCTCTATCTCAAAGAGGTCTTTGCTTCGGTGTATCCTGTGCCATCCATCAACTTCAAGGGGCAAGGGCCGATGTAATGCTCTTACATAAACCATAACCAAGTCATTGATAACGATTCCTCCTACAGAAATACAATCAGTGATTGACTAGTTCAGGAATCAGCTGTTTTCCGTAGAGTAGTTGCTGTTCACTATCTCTAAAATATTTATGGAGACTTTATAATATAGATACCATTTAAAATATGACAAAACTAGAAGGAAAAGTGCTTAAAACATAAGCTCGAATTGAGAGGTTGAATTCCAAAAGGTACTAAAGGACATTTTTTTCGAAATTGGTATTTTGACATATTTGTATTTTAATGGTTTAGTTTTATCTAAATGTGTTATCATATTTTATTTAAAAAACATAAAAATCCTTTAAAAACGTACTTAAAAATTTCATTTCATTCCAAAAGGTACTATATCCTATGTAAACAGACATAACCTTTCCTTTCATTTCCTTCCAAAAGGTACTATATTTCCTACTATACGGCACTAATCCCGTGATATGTTACCAATAATATATTGTTTTCTACATTTTGGGGATTTTTATTGGTTCATTTAGCACGCCTTGAATCACCGCTATTATTTTGATCAATGGTTTTAACCTAATAATCAGTTTTTAGGTTGCTTTAAACAACGTGTGGCTTCGGTTCTCATAGGTTGTCAATTAAATTGAGTTTTTTTATAGTATTTCTTCTTCCAGCAACATAAATTTTGTTTAAAAAATTTCAGAAACTCACATTTTAATAAAATAATGGTATTTGATCCAGCAAATAATTGGAATTATCATTCCACGAACTTGCTAAATATGAGAGGAAAAACGGTGCCTGATCTAACTTAATAGTAGATTTATTTGTTGTTTTTTTATATAAAACAAAAGCACAAAAGTTATTTATTTATCAGTATCTATGGTTAAATATTGTTTACACGTATTTAATAATATAGATAAATTTGCCAAATTCACATAAATAGTAAATACAAGTTAAAACAAACTTCATAATTACATACTTTCTTATTATAGTGCCATAAATAGATAAATTGTCCTTCGAATATTTACTTACTTTATGAAGAATAGATAATCAATGTAATTACCAACAACAAAGAGAGATATATTTCTCAGAGGGACAATAAGGAAATATACATAACTTAGTAATTAACGATATAAAGACGTTAGTTATCGGTAATGTTGTATCAGGAAGGTTATAGTGACTGTTACCAACTTATCTCGCGTTATATTCTTCCAAAAAGTACTATATCCCTTTTAATTCTTTCCAAAAAGTACTATATCCATATTATATTGTTTAAAAGTCATCGGAAAAGTGCGATAATTTGAAAATAAATTGGTAACAAGCTTAAAAATCAACTTTTGATTCTAATAAAAATAGAATCAGATAAATTAGTCCAATAATAAATAAATGACATATTTTTGCGTTTCCTGTGAAATTGTCTAAATTGGATATAGCACCTTTTGAAAATCAACGTCTCGATTGAGTATGTATTTCTTTCTTGACGCTAAAAATGGAAAAGCAAGAAGGTAGCAGATAAATCTACCTTATCTGTCTTAGTTACCTATACACGGAGACATTACTCAACAGCTGGTGGAACCTGCAAATCACAACTCCAACTACTTTTTTTGAAAAATAAATAAATGTTTGATATATTGTCGATACATATTATACATTATATACATACATTATACATATATATACATATTTCATGAATTCGTGTTACAATTATAAAACAATTCACTAACATGTTCTGAACCTGTTAGTTGAAAGTTTTAGTCTATTATTTTTATCAATTAATGCACATACTTTATTTTTTCTGCAACAATCGAGCAAAAAGGCCAGACATATAAATAGACCTTGATTATTAGCGAGACATAACGAGTCAACCTTGTGACAGGCCACAATTAGCGGGTTAAGCTAACGGTACATGCCACTGGATTCGGTCCAATTCTCAGGCTGAATATCAAATTGCGTTTTACCAGCTGGTTAATGGCATGTTTGGCTTCGAAATCATAAAGTAATTAAAAAAATTTTTTTGTCTGTCATAAAGAGCTCGGGCGCGCGAAATGGTTTTCTGACTTTTTTTGTTATTTTTCACTTCTTGGGAAACAGACAGCCTGGAAGGAACGACGCACAGTGGGGAAAAAATCACGATTTAGTGGCCAAAATTCTATAACTTTTGATCTAATCAAAATAAATTAAAAATTATTTTATCATTTATGAGTAGAGAATGTCCTTTATTAGTTAGTATGAAAAAATTACTCTAGTTATATTTTTTAATATTTTTAATTATTTTTCAAAGTTACCGATTTCATACATTTTTTGTATTTGATTAATTTAATCTATAGTGGAGCGTTCGAATCGACAGAAATGATCTATTATCCGCCTCTATAGAGTTTTCTGCGTTTATAATTATCTTACTCAGGAATTAACGACTCAAACAGAATTTATAAGAAATTATTGTTTAAAGGCAAAAAATCGACAAGCTTAAATTCACAAAATAATATATTTTCGTTACTTATCCTGTGAATATATATATATATATATATATATATATATATTTTTTTTTTTTTTTTTTTTTTTTATTCCAATGGAACAAAGAAAAGACAAATTATGAAATATAAGACATATTTTAGGATTTTGTCTAAATTATTTAGTCTAAAAATATGGCCTTAAATATTTAAATCGATATAACACTGATCGATCGCATTTGATCGATCAAATTGTATCCTGGTATTTTAGTACCATAACTCCCTACAACATTAAATAAAAACTAAAACCAAATCTTTCCAATAATAAAATTAATGAATGATTTTTTAACTTAGATATATGAACAATATTTCTCTATATTTTAAAAGACATTTTAAGTTTCTAAAATACACGAGGTGCAATAAAAGCCAAAATAAAGCTCCATGGAATTATTTTTTGTCTCTCTTATTATTACATCAATGCCTGCTAAAGTATTATTGTTCGTAACTGAACGTGTATGAAACGATGTGCTTGGAATTTCTAAAAAAATCATAATATTCACATTTCTATATCTTTTTTTGGGGGGGGGGGCGCGAAAAGGCCTTAAAGACCACGCGAATATCACGTTTTCGTCCTCAACTTCCTTCTTTTCCATACTTCCCTCATGAGCTCCGCATAATTGCACTTCCCTTCCACAACCCCTTTTTTGGCGTTCTTTGTGCACGAAGACTATATTGTTCAGTGACCTTCTGTAGGTTTCTCTATCCACAAAGTCCGAATCACTCTGTCCTACTGAATCCATGTCGACTCTGATCTGTTTGAAAAAAACAGTCGTGTTCTTGCGCTGGTGGAATCGTCGGAAGATTTCCCGGTTCAACCTCCAGGGCTCATCCTCATCATGTGCTCATAGAATTTAAGCCTTCTTAGCCTGATGTCGGTCTCCAGGCTTTTGTTGTCAGCGTGTATAACCGCAACTGGCGAGCGGCTGTACAAGAACGGACCATCGACCTTACAGATGGCGAAGACTTATCTAGGAGACCAAGGATCATATCGGTCTGCAGCGCCAAGGATGGATGGATTGCAGATAATTGACCTATTCCAATCTTGCATTCGCCAAGAACATTAGACTTGTAGTTCACCCACTTAACTTCATTATAGGTGGAAATAATCAGTAGTCAGTCTTTTTACTTTCTCTTACTATACATAGTAAGAGAAAGTATTGCGATCGTGAAAATTTTCGAATTCTAGTTTTTAACGGAAATACACATTTTAGGGTCCCCTGAGTCCAAATAACCAAGTCCCGCAAAAAGGTATGGGTGTGTGTCTGTGTGTGTGGTAACTAAAAGTCCTATGAAACTGAAATTTCATATTTAAGACAACTATACGCTCGAGACGTTACAAAACCTTTTTCATCAAAATGAGCTAAATAGGATTTAACATTTAATAGGATTTAATATCATGTAGGTTTTATTCTGATAAAAATAGTCTGATAGGGCTTAAATGCCGATAGTTTACATTTTCTTCCTCTAAAGTACCTTTAATTTTGTAGATTCAATAAAAATAACTATATTATCTTGTTAACGCTGATGAAAAACAGGTAAATATATAAATTTAATAAATTCGATACCCAACTAAAGGATAAAACTGAAAACATATTATTTAAATCTATTTTTTTTTTTTTTTTTTTTTTTTTTTTTTTAACATAAGAGCGGTAATATAGATGTATAATATACCATTGGAAAGCTAAAGATTTTAGAATAAATATTATTTCATACACAAGCTTTTAAAACTTCATAGAGAGTGATGAAGAGCCGATAAAATAACTGATTATTTTAGATAATAGTATAATGGATTTGTTAATAAAACACATGTTTTTATAGAATTTCAATTTAATTAATTCTTTAATGGTTTTACTCATTCTTATCTCTTACTGTACTTTAAAATTCTTTCATTGATTTTAAAAACCGAAGGTAAGTGAAAGTCGTGTGTTGCCCGCACCAGATTTTTTTTTAATGTAGTGACAATGATAACATTTAAAATAAAACAGAAAATATACCAACATACTTAAATATTATAGATACAAATGACGATAATATGATGATGAAAATCATAAAAGCAACCCTTTATACTTTAATATAGAAGTAAAAAATTATATATAAACGTATTACTGAGTATGTCCCTATGCCAAAAAATACTGATTATTTCCACGTATAATAGTTTCTATAGTCGACTATACATCCTCAATAAAAGTTCCTTCATTATCCTTTCATGATATTACTCTATTAACGTATTGCATTCTTCTCTTGTTGACTTACGGCAAAGCGGTTGAATATTTTATAGCTCCTCTCCCTTCTTTTCTCCGTCGGTATTCCTCAACAGAACTGCTTGTGGTCGTGCTAATCATTTCTTGTTAACAGTGTGTACCTTCCTGTTCGTGGCTACTCTAGATTCCTCATCGAACCAGGATGACCTTGGTTCCTTCTCGCACACAAGTAAAATAAAAATCTATAGTTAAAACAACGTTTAACGTTAAAAGGAACGTCATTCCAAAGATCTAAAACCTCTAGAATTCAAGAGGAACTAAAAATGGACAAACTTTCCGAATTCATAATTAAGAGGAATAAAAAGTTCTATGAAACGGTGAAACTTATTAACAATGCGATATATAGTAAGCTGACACCTTCTGGATTACCTCAACGATGGCAGAATATTGAGATTTAGCTTTCAGTATCAGATTAAGGTTCTGCTCAAACCAAAAGGTGAGCCCCATCACCTCATTACAGATTCATAGAAGATAATTATATATTACAGAGATTATAGAGATACCTGACATCCTTAAAGTGCAAAAAAAGGAGAATATTCAAAAACTAAGGTTTTAAGAAGTGGGGAAGAATAAAAAAAGGGGCTATGAAAAAAAAAAGCAAAGAACAAAAATTTATAAAAATACTGACATATATTTAAATTTGGTATTTATATACCTGTATAGTCCAGTCTCTCTCTCACGATATATAATTACAGAATAGGCGGTATTTATGTAGGAATACATTTGAACATATTCTATCAAGGAAAGCGCAATGATTTATCTTTGATCGAATGTGCAGTGAGTATTATATAACTGCAGCATTCAGCTAACTGTAATAACTCGATTTACTGATAACTACATTAAAGGCAATAATTCTTTCTTATTTTTTTTCTAATTAAGTTGTTGCTTAAGATCACGTGATTATCTTATATGATAATAACGTGTTTATATTACAAATAAACTTTTTTTTTTAATCAAGGATTATACAAGGTATAAATTGCTTTAGTACTTCCTGAATGTGGCGATAAGAAAATTTGTCTTTTTTTTATATTATACCCTATTATTTACCTTAAAGTGCGAACAATTAAAATAGACATTTGTAAATATCTGTATGAGAAATAAATCGACGCAACATTTCCTTTGAACATATATTTGCATCTTATAAATATATATGAAACTGTATATTTATATTAACGGTTCGAACTGCTACTGCTGATTTTAATTAATAATCTATACTAATATTATAAAGCTAAAGAGTTTGTTAGTTTGTTTGAACGCGCTAATCTCAGAAACTACTGGTTCTAATTGAAAAATTATTTTTGTGTTGGATAGTCCATTTATCGAGGAAGGTTATAGGCTATATAACATCACGCTGCGACCAATAGGAGCGAAGAATCAGTCGAAAATCTGGGGAAAAACGGGGAAAATTTGGGAGAAAAAAAAAAACCTCGCTTTCCAATGATTCGAAATGATTTACCTTTTATTTTTAAATAATTCAATTTCCTGTTAATTTATATTTTTTTCATTTAAACACTTAAGAATAGATTTACGTCAAGATCGGGTTGCGGAGAAAATCAGTATGTTCTTCTACCACAAGAAAATAAAACTAAAAATGTCATTTACGCGGAAGTACTTTAAAATATATTCTTTTAAAAACTTCTTAATAGCAATCATAATAACAGAAATTAATGCAGACGAAGTCGCTTTAGAATATATCATAGAAAAGGTGACATGTACTGAGAAGGTTTAAATTTGGGTGATAAAATTCCTGTTCTGGGATACGCCAATGATTTGGTACTGCTAGGGGAAGACACGGAAACTAAACAACTAAATACAAGTCCGTTAATAAAAACCGGTAAAGAAATAGGACTCGAAATAAATACCGAAAAGACAAAATATATTATTTGTAGCAGAGACGGTGGCGATCATAGTGATATTGATATATCAGGGTATACTTTTGAACACGTAGAGAAATTTAAGTATTTCGGTTGAATGATAACGAAAAAAAAAAATCCAGGAGGAAATAAAGTCCTGGTTAAACGCGGGAAATGCGTGTTATAATTCAGTTGCGAAATTACTTAGCTTCTGTCTAAAAACTTAAAGGTCAGAATTTATAAAACTGTTATTCTTCAGACGGTGAAACGTGGCCGCTTACATTGAAGGACGGACAACGGCTAAAGGTTTTAGGAAATAAGGTACTAAAATATTTGGTCCGAAGAGAGATGAGGCTACTGGGGAGTACTTAACGTCACTTTTATACTACTATGGCTAATCGTATGATGACTAATTTTTTCCTCTCCAAGTTTAGTTAGGGTAGAGATCTTTAACGAGTTCATGGAACCGCAAAGGCTTGGGACCACCATTTTACGTCCCCTTCGAAGGAGGGCATAACTAAGGTTGTTTTTTTCTCTCATTAAAAATCTTAAGGGCACCTGGCTGGTCACTACATACAGGTGACCGACCCTTTTAAGCATATTGCGTTTCATATCTGTTTCGAGTGTAGGTTCCTATGAAAATATATTCAATTGTTATTTATTTTTTAAAAATGGTTTGTGACGATTATTTTTACATATTAAGTGATTATGGGTATAACCACTTCTACTGTTTTGCTATTGTATATTTGACAGGAAGAAGTCAAGATCGGGCTTTAAATGATAACAAAGAGTAGCTGATAGTTGATATTTATTATAGCCAATCTCACCATAAACGCACATAAATTAATACGAAATGCAATATTCGCGAGCAAAGCTGCGTGACACAGCTAGTTAAAAATAACGGTTAAATCAACTTTTACTGTATGAACTGTCGTTTGGTTAAAAAATAATTCTATTATACATTTTAATAAAACATGAAATAAGAGACATCACACAAAATCTGAAATTCCCTAATAATTGTTACGAATTTTATTTTCTTAATATGCTTTTGAGGTCGTTCCTAACTTCCAGAAAGTACCTGTGATCTGCAATTACAATAGATTTAAAAAAATCTGGTGCGGGGCAACAATTAAAATCAATGAAAGAATTTGCAAGTACAGTTAGAGATAAAAATTCATGAAACTATTATAGAATTAATTAAATGAAATTTATTTAGAAACATGTGTTTTATTAAAAAATCTATTACTTTATCATCTAAAATAATCAGTTAGTTTTATAGAGTTTTCATCACTCTCTATTAACTTTTAAAAGCTTGTGTATGAGATAATATTTTTTCTAAAATCTTTAGCTTTCCAACGGTGTATCATACATGTATATTACTGCTCTTATGTTCAAAAATAAAAAATTGCATTAAAAAAATATTTTTTCTGTTTTCTCCTTTAGTTGGGTATCGAATTCATTCAATTTTTATATTTACCTGTTTTTTATCAGTGGTAACAAGAAAATATAGTTGTTTTTATAGAATCTACAGAATTAAAGGTACTTTAGAGAAAGAAAATTTATCGGTATTTAAACCATGTCAGACCACTTTAATCAGAATGAAACCTACATGAAGTTTAAGCTTATTATATTTTACATCGATATAGTGAGTTTAATCAAAATCGTCGGAACCGTTTTCGAGCAAATCGAAAAAAGGTGCAAAATGTGTATAAAGTGGCACTTCTGGTAAGCTCATATTAATGAAAAAGGTTTTGTAACGTCACGGGTGCATATTTTTATTGCATATGTTTTTTTAATTAGAACTGTAATATAGACGTATAATATACCGTTGGAAAGAGAAAGATATTAGAAAAATATTATCTGCTACACAGAATTGTAAGGGTAATATAAAGTGGCTAATGGGGTATAAACTTATTCTTCATTAACATTTTAATAGTTCTATTATTTATTTAGATTAAATATGTTTCCAACGAAAATGAATACACGTTTCATTAAAATAAACTTCAAATAATTTCAAATTGAATTATATTTATTAGTTTTTAAATTGATTTTATTGGGTTCTTTCACATGAAATGTCCGTTTTTATAGTTACTGAAATACATAAAGGATTTTGCAGGTCTCTGTTGTTTTCCTCTGAATGTTTACATATTTAAAGTAAACAGTTACTAATCATCTACCTTTGTATTACAAACATTAGCTTCCCAATCAATTACCCACTTTTTAGTATACCTCCAAATATGAACATGGAAACACGCGATTTTCGAGTAATATTTTTGTTCGAGTTTCAACTCGGCCATTCAGCAGCTGAGGCCGCTAGAAATATTTGCAAGGCGTTTGGGGAAGGGAGTGTTAATGCACGGAACATTCTCCGTTGGTTCGCTAAGTTTTCAGCTGGGGATACCGACCGATACCGAAGGAAACCCCTAACAAACAGTTAAAGGACTCTCAGCACAACTAAATACAAGTACATCTACCGTTTCCAGACATTTATAGTGTATTGGGAAAGTAAAAAAGCTCGATACATGGGTACCTCATGATTTCAATGAGCGGCAGAAAGACCCATGTTTCAAAACATACCGTGCAAAAATTGAAATAAATGGGCTACGAAGTTCTTCCGCACCCACCACATTCTCCCGACTTGTCTCCAACAGATTACCACCTGTTCAGGAATTTAGACAACTTCGTCAAAGGAAAACTTTTTGAAAATGATGATCAAGTGAAAATTACGGTTTCAGCTTTTGTTTCACTTCAAAGCTCAGAGTTTTTCAGTTCGGGGATAAAAAAAGTTGGTGTCACGTTAGGAAAAATGCGTAGAAAAAGAAGGTAAATACTTCGAATAAAAATTATCTTGTTTTCATATCGTATTTTTAATAAAAATCCTTTACCTTGAAAACGGACATTTCACGTGACACAATCCAATAACAGTCGAGGTAAGTGAAAGTCGTGTGTTGCCCGCACCAGATTTTGTTTTCCAAGTTAATAGGCTTCATTGGAAATCTTCATGCCTGGGAGCTGGTGATTAATTATTTCCAAAGGCCCGTTGGTCATGATGACAGTCTTCTTAGGTTTCAATATCAGGCCATGGAGAGAACTCTTTTCTTTTATTTCATTAATCATCATGGCGAGCTCATCTTCCGAACTTTCTATTAGAACTATGTCATCATCAAATTTTAATGAACTGAGCTTCGTTCCATTGATAAAGATTCCCATATCCGATTGTATAGTACTTATTAATAATTTTTTTTTTTTTTTTTTTTTTTTAAATATATTTATTGGTATTTACAACTGTATAATAAAATACATTTAGTAAATGTGATACAAGATAAGTTGACATGATTCATATGTAGGGATACTACCCATTGGCAGCTCCCCAAAGATTAAGTTAAACAAGAAGGTCTCGGGGCCATCTTCTTTTCAGACGTCTCGGAGGATTATCAGGGATTGTAGAGGAAGCAAGGATTGAAACTAGTGGGTTAGAGTGGGAATGGAGTTTGTCATGAAAGGAGTGGTACCTGGTTCGGGCCAAGTGAGCAACAAAGGGAATATTAAAGTCTTTATGGATGAGTTTATTTGTGACAAAATAAGGAGCATTGAGGATTTTTCGAAGGATTTTGGATTGTAAGGATTGGAGACGAGATGAATTTGATGGTTTAGTGGAGCCCCAAATCTCTACTCCGCTTATTAATAATGAATTGTAACTCTCTACCAGGGGTGGGCATAACCGAATGACGATTATCGGATTAATCGATTTGGAGAAAGGAATGAATATTCGAACTGAATTGTTCACATAAATGATATGCATATTTGCACCTAGACTCATCGACATCAGACATCATAGAGACGAAAATTGTGCCATATCGTATCTTGGAATGCATATTAATCATTCGATTATTTAAATCATCGAAGTCCGATCATCCGATTATGAGGATCATTCGATTATGCCCACCCCTACTCCCTACAGTATTCTCAATACATTACACTACAGTAGCATGAGGTGACGTTAAATGAATAAGAAAATATATTTCTGAATGTAACATCACCTTTGACCTTCACTTACATAAATAGATATTGACTTGCAGTTCTAGGCCTCCTGGCGGTGTGCGCATTGAGCTCCTCGGCGACCGACAAAGACCTGGAGGTGGTGTACCAGTGGCCAGTCCTCAACTGGGCAGTGCCCCCCGGCTACCCCAGCGACCAGGACTTCCAGGCTGACCGCGCCTTCTTCAACAGCATCGAGGTGGGCTGGGACCGCATCTTCATCACCACCCCCAGGATCTGGAAGGGTAACCCGGCCACCCTCAACTGGATACCCAGACCCAAGGTCCAGCTGCCCGCCGAGCCGTCTCCCCCGCTTCAGGTCAGTCCTTCACAGTCTATTACTAATCCTTATTCAGTTACCATTCATTACAAATACTTGGTTAGAGATCTTGAAATTGAAATCTTCTAATAAAGTAGATATGAAGAGAAGAAAAAATCTGGTGCGCGCAACACACGACTTTCACTTACCTCGGTTATTAATATCAATTTAAGAATTTTTAAACAAATTTAGAAACGAAAATCAATTTTTTAAAAAATATTCACATTTGATTATAATAAAAAGATGTGTTTTATAAAATAATATGTTATAATATCATCTAGGAAATTCATTAAGTTGTGGTTTCAGCTTTTCACCACTCCGTATTAGAACTACTTGGAGCGTACGGCGATGAAAGCGCCATACAGTGGCCAAGCGGTGAAACAATTGCATTAAAAAAATATATTTTTTTAGTTTTCTCCTTTGGTTGTTTATTAAATTCGCTCAACTTATTTAGCTGTTAATTATCAATACTAACAAGATAATACAGTTATTTTTATAGAATCTACAGAATTAAAGATACTTCAGAGGAAGAAAATTTAAAATATCGGCATTAATAATAATTTAATAAAAGTAATAATAAATTAAATTAAATTTCTATAGAAACATGTGTTTTATTAAAAAATCCATTATATGATTATCTAAAATAATCAGAGTTATCGGCTTTTCATCACTCTTTATTAACTTTTACAAGTTTGTTCATTACATAATATTTATTCTAAAAGCTTTAGCTTTCCAACGGTATATTATACGTGTATATTACTGTTCTTATGTTAAAAACCCAAAATTGCTATGTTCAAAATAAAAAATTCATTAAAAAAATATTTTATTCACTTTTCTCCTTTAGTTAGATATTGAATTCGTTCAACTTATATATTTATGTGTTTTTCATCGGTGGTAACAAGATAATATATTTATTTTTACAAAATCTACAAAATTAAGTGTTTTTTTTTTAATATTGCCGACGTTTCGGCTCGAACTTGTGAGCCATCATCAGGACATTACTGAGCTATGTCAAGCATAAAATCTGAAACATAACTTCGCATAAGAATTACATTGAGTTTTGATAGAAAAGTTTGTTTCATTAAATAATATACTATTATCTACAACAATCAATTAGTTGTATCCCCTTTTCATCACTCCCCATTACATTTAACATCTTTGTATATATGATAATATTTTTATTTTTATTTTAGCTCTTCTTCTTCTTCTTCTTTTGCTTCTCCCTGTATCAGCGTAGGGGATCGTCCAGCCACCGGCTCCAATCCTCTCTATTCCCAGCTAGGTTCCTGGCCTGGCGAAGATCCTTCCCTCTTCCTCTGCAAAGTTTGTCGACGTACTCCAGGTAGGACATCCTTGGTCGCCCCCGAGACCTTCTTCCATCTGACACGTAATCCATGGTTTTTAGGGGATCTCTGTGATCCTCCATTCTAATAACATGGCCGAACCACTTCAGCTGGCTGGTTTGCAGAATTTCCTTTAACGGCGCAACCTCCAGTTCCTGGCGTATCCGTTCATTCCTGACACGATCTCTTCTTGTCTTTCCCGCTGTTCTTCGCAGGAACTTTATTTCAGCAGCTGTGACTCTGCTCTCCTGCCGGTCCGTCAATATCGAGCTTTCAGCTCCCTATATAGTATAGGCAAATATACTAACCACTTCCATTTCCTCTCCGTTACAGTATATATGGACATCTTCCGCTTGCCTTCCCACTTGTAGAATCTTGCTTTTGCTGGTATTTATTTTCATTCCTTTTCGGCTAAGCTCTTCATGCCATTCAGTTACCGCTTGCTGTAATTTATCTACATTGTCCGCCATTATTTTAGCTCTCCAGTGGTATGTTATACATCTATATTACTGTTGTTATATTTAAAAAAAAAATTGGGTAATTTACTTATCCCAACAAAACAAATATTTTTAAAAAATCGATTCGGTTCGTTGAAAATGAGAAATTGAGAAATGCTTAACTTTTATTTTGTAAATAAATTTCCTACAAGGGATAATTGAGCTAAGTTCTAAATTTCATAAATAGAGAATCGGAAAAAAAAAAAAAATTACAAATCGACATTACGCGTATAAGAAAAAATTTGTTTGTCAGTCCACGCCAAAAATAGTAGAATAATTATCTAAGCACCGGATTTTTTGTTTCTATAAAATTTTGTTATTAAATATAACTCAGGATAAAAATAAGGTACTCTCAGTTATTACATAAATCAATTTCAAAGCTTAGAAGAACAAAGGCTCCTTAGAAGTAGATGGTTTCAAAAATACAAAATAATTACGATAAACAACCCGTTATAGATACGATTTTTTACCCTTTTTGAATAAAGAAAAAAGGAAGTATAAAAGAAAATCAAGACTTTCCCAAACGTTTTATCTGCTGGACTACCACTTAGCTGAAATAAATCAGACGTATTGGGTTGTGACACATGAAATGTCCGTTTCCAAGGTAAAGGATTTTTATTAAAAATACTATATGAAAACAAGATAGTTTTATTCAAAGTATTTACCTTCTTTTTCTAAACATTTTTCCCAACGTGACACCAACTTTTTTATCCCCGAACTGAAAATCTCTGAGCTTTGAAGTGAAACAAAATCTGAAAACGCACTTTTCACTTGATCATGATTTTCAAAAAGTTTTCCTTTGACGAAGTTGTCTAAATTCCTGAACAGGTAGTAATCTGTTGGAGACAAGTCGGGAGAATATGGTGGGTGCGGAAGAACTTCGTAGCCCAGTTCTTTCAGTTTTTGTACGGTATGTTTTAAACATGGGGTCTTGCTGCCGCTCAGTGAGATCATGAGGCTTTTTTACTTTCCCAATACACTTTAAATGTCTGGAAACGGTAGATGCACTTGCATGAAGTTGTGCTTAGAGTCCTTTAACTGTTTGTTAGGGGTTTCCTTCTACTGTATGTTTGAGGACATCGTTGTCTATTACGGACGGAGGTCTTCCTCGGGGCAAGTTTTAAAAGTCGGTGAAAACTTAGCAAACCAACGGTGAATGGTTCGTTCATTAACACTCCCTTCTCCAAACACCTTGCAAATATTTCTAGCGGCCTCAGCTGCTGAATGGCCGAGTTTAAACTCGTACAAAAATATTACTCGAAAATCGCGTATTTCCATGTTCATATTTGGATGTATACTAAAAAGTGAGTAATTGATTGGGAAGCTAATGTTTATAATACAAAGGTAGAGGATTAGTAACTGTTTACTTTAAATATGTAAACATTCGGAAGAAAACAACAGAGACCTGCAAAATCCTTTATGTATTTCAGAAACTATAAAAACGGACATTTCATGTGAAACAACTTTCAGGCTAGAAGGAGGTTCGTCACGCTCATGATACTGGTCGCAAACAATATTGGGTAATCGAAACCCCAAATGCGTATAACTCGGTGGCTTCTGGTCGCTGAATTTCAAATTAGTTGGTTACTCTAAAAAAAGGCAATAGCACAACTAGACCAAATCATGTAACAAATAGGTCTGTGGTTCAGAAGAACTGGTTAATTCACGCTTATCACCAATAAAAACTAAATGTCTTAACTTATAGTATAAAAGCTCATACTCTATGTTCTATACTAAAAGCTCATATCTTTGTTCAGAATGTTTTTCACAAGTTCTTAATTATATATTTGTCCATATTTATTTATTGTATAAAATAACATGTATACATTATCCTTCATTTTTTACGCCTTTCAAACTGATTCTCAGTAAAAAATCACCAACACATTTCAAAGAATTTTTACTATATATAGTAAGGGAAAGTATTGCGATCGTGAAAATTTTCGAATTCCAGTTTTCAACGGAAATACGCGTTTTAGGGTCCCCTGAGTCCAAATTACCAAGTCCCGCTAAAAGGTCTGTGTGTGTGGTAACTCCCGCGCGGAAACGGTAAGTCCTGTGAAACTGCTATTTCATATTTAAGACAAATATACGCCCGAGACATTACAAAACCTTTTTCATCAAAATGAGCTTACCAGAAGAGGCACTTTATACAATGCATTTTGCACCTTTTTTCGATTTTCTCGAAAACGGTTCCGACGATTTTGATTAAACTCGCTATATCGATGTAAAATTAAATGGGCTTTAATAATATTTAGGTTTCTTTATGATTAAAATGGTATGACAGGGCTTAAATGCCGATATTTTAAATTTTCTTGATCTAAAGTACCTTTAATTTTGTAGATTCTATAAAAATAACCATAATTTGTTGTTAGCATTGACAAATAACAGCTATGCATGTTGTACGAATTTTAAAAACAACTATAGGAGAAAACTGAAAAAATATTTTTGTAATGCAATTTTTTGTTTTTGAACATAAGAACAGTAATATATATGTATGATATACCGTTGGAAAGCTAATGATTTTAGAAAAAATATTATCTTATACTCAATCTTTTAAAAGCTAATAGAGAGTGATGAAATGAACATAAAACTAACTGATTTTTTTAGATAATACTAAAATATACTTTTTAATAAAACACATGTTTCTATAGAAATTCAATTTAATTAATTCTTTAATAGTTTCACGTATTTTTATCTTTAACTGTATTTAAAAATTCTTTCATTGATTTTGAAATGGAGGTAAGTGAAAGTCGTGAGTTGCCCGCACCAGATTTTTTTATTTGTTATACAAAACTCTCATAAGTTTGTGGCGGGTTCACTCATTAATTAAACACAATAACACATCAATAGCATATATTGAAGATTGAATATACAGAATATACCATAATGGCCGCACTTCTGCACACAAGTGATATTTTTGGCGTCCTCTGTTGGTCCCAACCAATGCCACCATCATATTTATTTACAAAGCATTTAACAAATATTATTATTATTACATTTATATTTATTATTATTTAACTTTACTTCAAATTATACATTTTAACATGAAATTGTAAAACAATCATTTTGGGGTGGTGCCGCCACAAGTTTTAAGCAATATTAACCCATTAGACTCCTTTTTATAGTATAAACAATTTAGGCCAAGGTTCTGCTCGCTATCTTGAATCTTACAAAAATGTTTAGCAATATTAACTGTTACTGTTAAAATTTGATTGATTTTTTATGATCTTTTATTATTTTAAAATCTGGTGCGGGCAACACACGACTTTCACTTAGCTCCGTTTTAAAAATCAATTAAAAAATTGTCAAATACATTTAGAAATAAAAATGAGTGAAACTATTAAAGAATTAATTAAATTGAATTTCTATAGAAACATGTGTTTTATTAAAAACTCTATTATAGTGTTATCTAAAATAATCACTTAGTTTTATCGGCTTTTTATCAATCTTTATTAACTTTTAAAAGCTTGTGTATGAGATAATATTTTTTCTAAAATCTCAAGCTTTCCAACGGTATATCATACATATATATTACTGCTCTAATGTTCAAAAACGAAAAATTTCATTAAAAAAATCTTTTTTCTGTTTTCTCCTTTAGTTGGGTATCGAATTTATTTAATTTATATATCTACCTGTTTTTCATCAGCGTTAACAAGATAATATAGTTATTTTTATTAAATCTACAAAATTAAAGGTACTTTAGGGGAAGAAAACTTAAAATATCGGCATTTAAGCCCTGTCAGACCATTTTAATCCGAATGAGACCTAAATGATATAAAAGCCCATTAAAGTTTAATCAAAATCGTCGGAACCGTTTTTGCGAAAATCGAAAAAAGGTGCAATATGCATGGTATAAAGTGGCTCTTCTGGTAAGGTCATTTTGATGAAAAGGGTTTTGTAACGTCTCGGGCGTATATTTGTCTTAAATATGAAATTTCAGTTTCATAGGTAAATACTTACAGTTTCCGCCCGCGAGTTACCACACACACACACACAGACCTTTTTGCGGGACTTGGTTATTTGGACTCAGGGGACCCTAAAACGTGTATTTCCGTTGAAAACTGGAATTCGAAAATTTTCATGATGCAATACTTTCCCTTACAATATATATTAAGTGAAAGTAAAAACTGTATGAGTTAAATTAAATATAATTTATTAGCATTGGTATTGGTATATTTTATTCCATTTTTTACGAATCACACATATATCATGTTAAATGATCATTTCTTCTTCTACTCCAATATTCCTTGATCTCCAACTGCTACACCTTTCTCTCCTCCATCCACTATCTACCATTCCCATACCCCTTTCCCTCAACCACAAAAACCTTGATGTTTTGGATTCTGTCCCTAAACGTTTCTCTATATCGATATTCCTCATAAGTATTTCTAAGCCTACTAAGTTCCTTCTTTGTATGCTTGGTATAACAATACAACATTTTTTAGCTTGTATAGCATATCAGATATTTGTGTATTTGACCCTTCGGGATCCATCTTAACCAAGTTCCTTTAGAAACTTCGACTTTTTCCTATATTTTATTTTATTAAAGAGAGTTGTTATTAGAACATTTTATTGTCTGTAGCCAGAAAATTGATTCTCATCTTTTTCACATCACACAGTTCTTTTGTTTTAATCATTCTTTCTTTTTTATTTCAGGCTTACCCTAGCTGGGAGTGGCATGCAGATGCAGTCTCAGGAAACACAGGAAACTGTTCTGGCTTTGTATCTATTTTCAGAGCTAGAGCTGACAGATGTAACCGACTTTGGGTATTGGACTCAGGTGTCTTCGATTCATTGGTCACCTTTACTGTTGCATGCCCGCCAAAAATTGTCATCTTTGATATGACTACTGATCAACCTGTGAGTATATCAGAAATCACCCAAGTACATTAAAATAAAGTAATGATGTTTTTTTTTTTCTGAAAATTAATTTTACCTAATCAATAAAATTTTGGTAATTTTAGATAAGAATTGTCACCCTCCCGAGAGATGTCCTCAGACCCAACTCTCTACTTTCAAACTTGGTACTGGATGAACAGAGCGCTCCTGGAGGCTACGGATGTGATGATACCTTTGTCTACATGAGTGATACAACCAATCCAGGAATTGTAGTTTACGACTTTGCTAAGGATCAAGCTTGGAGATTGCAACATCCATTCATGTTTCCCGATCCTAAGTTCGGCACATACAGGGTAAATTATCTTTAAACAAAAAAAATAAGAACTAATACACTTACTCAAAAAAGTTTCCATACACACATAAATAAATTCTTAGTTTTGAAAGCTGAGGTTGATTTCCTCCACACTTTTGATCTTCCATCTGGCCTAGAAATATTAAATTTGGATTCCTTAGAGAATATAGCCCTTTTCCAGTAATTTCTGGGTTTATTTACAAACTCCTTAGCAAATTACAGCAGCTTATTCTGGTTTAATTTACTGAAGAAGGGCTTTCTTCTTGCGACTTAACCACTGTATCCTTCCCTGTATTCTTAGAATATTTTTGACTGTTTCTGGGTGGACTTGAATCCCATAGTACCTATTTATTCTGTTGGCCATTGAGATGTCGGTAATGTGAGGATTGGCATGGACTTCAGCAAGAATGGCTCGCCTCTGACGATTCTCCAGTCTCCTGTCTTTCAGCGCGAGCTCTATCCTCCGAAGATTTATACTCTCTATGTCTTTGTAGTCCATACTGTACAGTAGCATGTGACTTACTCAACCTCTAATGTAAAAAAAAATAATTTTTACAAGATGAATATCCTTGAAAATCAATTCTCCTGACCTTGATCTACGATTGATATTAAGAATTATCCTATAATGTACAAGGCTCTACTCATTGAGCTATCCCATTATGACATGCTATTCAACCTATAATATTAGTTTTAAATATTAAACACTCAAAATAAACTATGGCAGTTTCAAACATTTTAATTAAATCATTGAGAATACACAACTTTGGACCTGTTGCTTTGTTTTAATGTTTTTTTGGTTTAATTTAAAAAGTTTAAATCAAGTTTTACTCTTAAAGGCCCCATTCTACTGTGCTCATATTCATTTAAATATAACTATTTTTACAAATATATTTTCTTCAGTATTTTCAAATGGTCTAAATTCTTAATATCTTAGGATTTAGCAAAAAAAAAAAAAAAAAAAAATATATAATATATATATATATATATATATATATTTAATAGGACTGTGCATTAAGAATAAAAATAATAATAGTGTGGATGTAATTAGTTGACCAGTTGAGAATTTCTCGAAGGAATTAGTCCGGGATGACAGTCATTAAATGAAACAACTAAATAGTTTCACCTATTTATTGTTTGCCAACGTTTCGACCCCCCTTTGTGGGTCATCATCAGGGCGCATGGTGGGAGAATGGAAACACAAATATTACTTATTCGGTTATTTCCGCCGGAGTGCTACTCTTGGGAGAGCCTCTATAAAGTGCATATCCAAAGAATGGGGAAAAAGCAGTTTCCATTCACCCACCATGCGTCCTGATGATGACCCACAAAGGTGGGTCGAAACGTTGGCAAACAATAAATAGGTGAAACTATTTAGTTGTTTCATTTAATGACCGCCACCCGGACTAATTCCTTCCAAAAATAAATAATAATTAAAATTAAAAAATAAAAAAAAAAAAGGGTCTTTGGCTCAGTACATATAAAGATCCATATGGTTTCTAGGCTGTGCAATGAGCATACTATGCCGAGATCACACCCAGCTGCCATATTTTTCCCCATTTTTTGGGTATGCACTTTATAGAGGCTGGGAGGCTCTCCATACCCAAGGGTTGCACTCCGGCGGAAATAACCGAATAAGTGATATTCTGCCTCAGCCAGGATATGAACCCAGGACCCAGAGAACAGTAGACAAGTGTTCTATCCACTAGTTCACGCCACTCCCACGTTAAGAATAAGAAGAGAATAAATAATCAGTTAGATGTGTTAAAATAAAAATGAACTCATTATTTGCTGATCATTGCTTTTTAAAAAATCATTCAATGATTACTATTCTTTAGTTTTATTAAATATTATTGTTTTTTACTAAAATTTCAGGTAGCTGGAGAGTCATTTACACTCATGGATGGTATACTTGGAATGACCCTATCAGGAGGCACAGGTCGAGATAAGACACTCTTCTTCCAACCGTTTGCTTCTGACAGATTACTTTCCATTCCAACATCAGTCCTCCAAGCTGGACCAAACCCAGGAGATGACGGAGAGCTACCCGTCACACTGGCTGGTACAAAGTCATCGCAGGCTGCTGGGCTGGCGACAGATCCGAGAGATGGAGCTCTCATATTCAGCCCTGTCACTGAGACAGCTATTGCATCATGGATCCCAGGAACTGCTGATTACAAGTAATATATATATATATATATATATATATATATAAGTTTCCTTAAAATTACAATAGAATATTACATATTTAAAAAGTTAACCTTAGGATAAATTTAAATCTTCATTGTTAGACTTATTACTTAGGCATTAAGGGTATGCCATTATAAATTTTATCAATTTATCTAGTGAGAGCAATAAATAAGATCAGTTGTATTATAAAATTATTGGGTTGTGTCACATGAAATGTTCATTTTCAAGGTAAAGGATTTTTATTAAAAATACGATATGAAAACAAGATAATTTTATTCGAAGTATTTACCTTCTTTTTCTACACATTTTTCCCAACGTGACACCAAACTTTTTTATCCCCGAACTGAAAAACTCTGAGCTTTGAAGTAAAACAAAATCTGAAAACGCACTTTTCACTTGATCATCATTTTCAAAAAGTTTTCCTTTGACAAAGTTGTCTGAATTCCTGAACAGGTGGTAATCTGTTAGAGACAAGTCGGGAGAATATGGTGGGTGCGGAAGAACTTCATAGCCCAGTTCTTTCAATTTTTGCACGATATGTTTTAAAACAGGTCATGAGGTACCCATGTATCGAGCTTTTTTACTTTCCCAATTCACTTTAAATGTCTGGAAACGGTAGATGCACTTGCATTTAGTTGTTCTGAGAGATCCTTTAACTGTTTGGTAGGGGTTTCCTTCAACTGTATGTTTGAGGACATCGTTGTCTATTACGGACGGAGGTCTTCCTCACGGCAAGTTTTCCCAAGTCGGTATCCCCAGCTGAAAACTTAGTAAACCAACGGCGAATGGTCCGTTCATTAACACTCCCTTCTCCAAACGTCTTGCAAATATTTCTAGCGGCCTCAGCTGCTGAATGGCCGAGTTTAAACTCGTACAAAAATATTACTCGAAAATCGCGTGTTTCCATGTTCATATTTGGAGGTATACTATATAGTGGGTAATTTATTGGGAAGCTAATGTTTTTAATACAAAGGTAGAGGATTAGTAACTGTTTACTTTAAATATGTAAACATTCGGAAGAAAACAACAGAGACCTGCAAAATCCTTTATGTATTTCAGAAACTATAAAAACGGACATTTCATGTGAAACAACCCAATATTATGAAGTACAGTTGTAAATTTCAATAAATTATGTTAAAAAAAAAAAAAATACTAGACTATACAAATAGAAAGTTTATTGAAGAGCTTGATTCTTATTGAAAGGGTTGTATTTCAGAGAACAGCCTATTTAAAGATGCAGGATTCTGAAACAGTTAATTTAAGACTAATTTTATTAAGATTATTATTTAGAAATTTATTCACGCTTTAATAATATTATTAGCTTTTCATGATTCATATACCATTAATAATTTCATATACATGTACTGTTAATTAAAACTTTGTCAACAGGGTTATATCATTTAGTCCAGAACTTCTGCAAGTTGTACTTGATTTCCGACCAGCTGATAGAGACAGTGGCAACATCTGGCTTGTTAGCACTAGATTGCAGAAATTCTTCAGGAGAACGATTAATCAGCAAGAAACAAACTTAAGAATTATGAGGCTTGTACCAACACAAGATGTGTTCAATAATACCTTATTACCTTATTACAAGTGAGAACAAAATATTTAACTTTGACCATGGTAAAATCAAAATTTTGTGGCCATTTCAATAGGTATTACAAAAAATGACCTTTTATCATTCATTCATTCACATTATATAAAAGAGTAAAGAAAATTGTTGTTAAAAATAATCAAAGCTTACAATTTAATAAAATTTAGACCTAACCTGAGCAAACATCATTGTATAATCAAAATAAATGTGCCACTTCTGAATGTCAAAAGAAAGATGAATTAATGAGGCCTGTTTTGTAAAAAAAAAAAAAATATTTATGTAGCATGAGGTTTTAATAAGTTATATATCTACAGAATTGATCTGATTCAATTAAATAGTTGATCAACTACCTTCAATAGTTATGTTATCTAAGATAGCCAACTGAACTTAATAGACTGGAAATCTATGATCCAAAAAATGTAGGAAAAATATTTTTATTTTAGATAATTTGTAGCAAACAATGATTTAAGCTATAATGATATGAATCAATATATTCTTCCAGATATATAACTTATTGAAAGTTGTCTATCTTGTGTAAAAATTGTAATTAATATGTTTTGTAGGTATAATTAAATTATATGATATACTTGTATAATTACCATTTCATGAATATTATTGTATTATTTCGATGTACTTTTTTTTTAATATATTTTTTTCAATACAATTATTTAACTTTTTATGATGTTTTGACCAGAGACATAACATTTTAATTGTAAAAAATCTAAATATTAAGAAGAACAAGTGTATGAAAGAATATAAACAATGGCCAAAATATGCAATTCATTTTTATATAGAACAAAAAAATCTTAGCTACAAAATTAATTAAATTATAATCTATAATTAGATCTTAAGGCAAGGAACAAGATTTGAAGAGTATGACATAAGTTTAATTATTAATTTTACTATTATTCTTTTATTTTCTTATATAAAAAAAAAAAACAATATCCATTTTATATATTTATAAAAACTAACATACATAGGAAACTAGCAAGGAACAAGTTATTTTAAATTAATTATGTAAGGACTACTAAAAGCAAAATTCCATCAAAACAAGCATGCAGTGAAGTTCTGGAGACAAGGGTATGAAAGAGTTTCACTGACAATATGGGAAATCTGAAGACTAGAGCAAATGTCCACTTTCTTTGATATCGTTAGAAAAAGAGGTGCTTAAACCAACTATAATTATAAATATTAACTGAGAGAAATGAGGAAACATCAGCATTATTGCGACTATATGTTTAAATTTCATATACACAGTAATTGTGTTAAGGGGTTGCAAAAAACAGTAAACTCTTCAGCATCATTCAGCTAGTATTAATTATATATTTCCTTCCATACTTAAAAAAAAAAATTACACAAGACATAGGAAGTGAAAGCATATCCACTTGAGAAGGAGAGATTTTAAATTATGTATTAAGACAAGAAATAGATTTATATAAATATCCTTAGGTCTTTAGGCAAATATTACAGGCTAACAGAACAAGATATTGCGGGGCGGCATCCATAGCAAAGTGGCTAGCATAACAGCTTTCTATGCTAAAGGTCGCGGGTTCAAACCTGCGGGTGGCCCAAGGATTATTTAATGGGAGTAAAACATCCTTAGTTAAACCATCCTTTGGGGGGGGGACGTTAAAAGATTGTCCCGAGCCTATGCGATGTCAGGCACTCGTTAAAGATCTCCATCCTAATTAAACCTGGATAGGCAAAATTTAGGACTCCCACTGTTGTATTGTCCGATTATTCATAGTAGATATTGCAACAAACAAGATATTGCAAGAAGCTACTTCAATGTGGATATCCTTAATCCCTTTAGGCATATTCACAATGCTCCAGAGGTAAGAGATCTTAAACCATTGGTCTCTCCCTGGCTAGGTTGCGACTTGGTTGGAAGTGAGAACATACCATTTGGAGTTGAGAACTCTTGGAGGCTGAACATATGCAGGTATACTATCTCAGCTTTGGTGGTTGACTATAAAAATAACCATATTACTTTGTTATCATTTATAAATGACAGCTAAATATGTAAGTTGTGCGAATTTGAAAAACAACTAAAGGAGAAAACTGAAAAAAAAAAAACAAATTTTTAAACCCGCAGGTGGTCCTAGGATTTTTTAATGGGAGTAAAAAATCCTTAGTTATGCTGTGCTTCGAGGGGGATGTAAAATGGTGGTCCCAAGCCTGTTCGATGTCAGATACTTGTTAAAAATTCCTATCCTAATGAAACCTGGAAAGACAAAACTTAGGACTTCCTCTGTAGCATTATCAAATTAGCAACAAGCTATGTTTTTGACTAGCTGCTTTTCTAAGGCAGCGGTAACTTCAAAAACTATATTAACTGATATCTTTAATCAATATATAGACTATATTTACTGAAGCCGTTTGATTTATTTTCCAAAGGTATCATGTTTACCAATCCAAATAGTGGCATGCAGGGGAAGATTAAAGTATTTTCAAGTTTCAATAAAGACATTATGGGATCACCCGTAGCAGGGTGGCTAGCATAATAGCCTATTATGACAAAGGTCAGGGGTTCAAACCTGCAGGTGGTCCTAGGATTTGAACAAGTTCATTTAAGTGACATTAAATGAATAAACAAAAAACAATAAAGACATTATTATTAGCTTATACATATACAATTTATTTAAACTATGTCTGAGAATACTGAGGGATTTCTTGTAGTTATCATTGCCAAACAATATTACAATAAAAAGTTTCCTTCTGAAACTTAGTCGGCTGGTGGAGCTGGAATTTGTGTCAGGCATCCCTTCTAGGCTCTCAGACTCCCCAATGGACCTCTCTCGAATCTCTGCTTCTTCTGTCCCTCTTGTAAGACTCGACTCTTCTTGTAGATGGAACTCGACTGACCTTTTTGATTCTAAAATCGCACCCTCATCACCTCACCCTCTTTTCTCTCCAAAGTACTCTTTTTTGGAAATTGCCGATCTGCTATCAGGCAAAGGAAGACGGGGCTGATATGGGAAGTGCCCCTGGGTCTAGGAAGTTCCCCGAGGTATCGCTGAGGAGCCCCATGGAGGTAAACGCCTTTTGAACTTTGAAATAATAAAGGCTTATTAATATTTAGTTGATTAATGTATTAATGATTCAATAATGAATTTAGAGCCATCAGCATCCTCAATACATAACAAACAGTAGCATAAAAGTGATATTAAATGAATAAACAAAAGCTTAACCCTCTACATTACGAGCTTAATGATCTAAGGATATGCCTAGCAATTATTGCAGGCAAAAATTCAACTGTTACCTTTCTCTAACATACATGAGCTTAGTAGAAGGATTTAGAAAAAAGTAATAATAAAGTAAACCTTAAATGGAGTAAAGCAGTGATCTCCTCAACTAAGTGGCCTGCAAGTCACATCAAAAACCCTACTAAATATTTTGGGCCTTGACTTGTAATAGCTAAGAAAACCTTTTAATCAATAATATTAAATAATAATAATAGGCTTAGCGAACCCGAAGGTTCGATGCCGATACCACCAAATTCCGCCTACACAGACTCGTCCAATGTTCACCATTCAAGCCCAAACCCCTGAGATCAGCCTTAACGCAATCCTCCCATCTCCGCTTCGGCCTACCTTTCGGACGCCTACCAGTCGGATCAGCAAATACCAACTTTATGCGTTTTATAAAACCTTAAGCCGTTGTTCATCCTTCAAAGTAAGCGGCCATGTTTCACATCCGTAAAGAACCGTTGGAAGAATAATAGTTTTATAAATTCTAATCTTTAAGTTTTTAGATAGAAGCCGCGAACTAAGTAACTTATCAACTGAATAATAACACGCATTTCCCACCTTTAACCGGGACTTTATTTCTTCCTGGATTTCATTTTTTCTAGTTATAATTGAACCTAAATACTTGAATTTCTCTACGTGTTCAAAATGGTTTGGTGTCAATAATATTAAAAGAAAAAAAAAATCTTTTCCGTTTTTAATACTATGTTTCCAATAATATTTGATTAAATCAAAGCAAAGAGAAATGTCATGAGCATTGTAATATAATGTTTTTAAAAGAAAGCTTGTATCGTTGATGAAATTATAAAGCCACATAAGTAAAAAAAATCTGGTGCGGTCGACACACGACTTTCACTTCCCTCCGTTATAAAAATTGATTAAAGAATTTTCAAATATAGTTAAGAGATAAAAATGAGTGAAACCATTAAAGAATTAATTAAGTCGAATTTCTACAGAGAAACATGTGTTTTATCAAAAAATCTATTATATTATTATCTAAAATAATCAGTTTCATCAGCTTTTCAGCACTATTTATTAACTTTTACTAGCTTGTGTATAAGATAATATTTTTCTAAAATCATTAGCTTTCCAACAGTATATTATACATGTATATTACTGCTCTTATGTTAAAAACCAAAAATTGTATTAAAAAATATTTTTTCAGTTTTCTCCTTTAGTTGGGAATCAAATTTATTCAATTTATATATTTACTTGTTTTTCATCAGCGTTAACAAGATAATATGGTAATTTTTATGGTATCTATAAAATTAAAGATACTTTAGAGAAAGAAAATTTAATATATCGGCATTAATTCCTGTCAGACAATTTCAATCAGAATGAAACCTACATCACATTAAAGCCTATTAAATTTTACATTGATATAGGGAGTTTAATCAAAATCATTAGAGCCATTTTTGATAAAATCGTAAAAAGGTGTAAAATGCATGGTATAAGGTGGCTCTTCTGGTTAGCTGATTTTGATGAAAATGTTTCTGTAACATCTCGGGCGTATAGTTGTCTTAAATATAAAATTTCAGTTTCATGGGACTTTCCGTTTTCGCCCTCAAGTTACCATAGACATACACACACACACAGACCTTTTTGCGGGACTTGGTCATTTGGACTCAGAAGACCCTAAAACGTTTATTTCTGTTGGAAACTGAAATTCAAAAATTGTCATGATCGCAATACTTTCCCTTACTATGTATTTGATATATAGGTAAGTGAAAGTAAAAATTTATCAGTATGTTAGGACTTTGAATAAGTTCTCACTGTTTTATTTAGGAAAAGTAAATGGTATATAACATGGCACTCAAAGTATTGTTCGCCACTAACCACTAATTTCTTGGATACAGAATGGAAACAAAGAAGAAATGGAATCATAGAACTGAATTCCTGAAATTTGGTGGTGAAGAGCTCAAAAAAGCACTCCAAGGACTGTTCCAAACTGTATGGGATAACAAGATAATTCCTTCAGATTGGGAATATAGCGCTATAGTCCCCATACATAAGAAAGGCTCCTCAACCGTATGCGAGAATTATAGACCAATTAGCTTGCTGTCCGTAGCCTATAAAATGTACACCTCTATCCTCGAGAGAAGATTGAGAAGTATTGTGGAAAGTCAACACGAAGAGGAGCAGGCGGGCTTCCGCCCGGGAAGGCAGACCCAGGACCATATTTTTGTGCTTAGAAACATTTCTGAAAAGGTTTGGGACAGAAATAAAAGTATCTATGTGGCTTTCCTGGATCTCAAAGCTGCGTTCGATTCTGTGCCTAGATATGAAATATGGAATGCTCTTGCTGCAAAGAATGTACCATCAGATTTGATGCAGGCAATCCAATCAACATACAGAAATGCTAAGGGAGTCGTCAGAATCAATGGTAGAGAATCCAAATCATTTCCTCTTGATAGAGGAGTCAGACAGGGGGACAGTCTTAGCCCTCTCCTATTCTTGATTCTGATGGATGAGATCCATAAAGTCTGCAAGCGAAGAACGGCATGGACTGAAATAGGAAAATGGAAGATGCAGACAGTTCTGGTGAAATGCCTCCTATATGCCGATGACATTGTTCTATTAGCGGACACAAAAGAAAAGCTGCAACAAGCTCTGGTGGAATGGGAGGCAGAACTATTGCGTAAGGGAATGTCCATCAACGACTCCAAAAGTAAGATTCTGGTTCTCTCACGGAATGAAGAAGAAAATGTTGAAATGGTATGCAATGGGAAGACCCTAGAAGTGGTAAATGAATTCAATTACCTGGGAACCATTATAGACAGGTCTGGCAGAATTGACCAAGAGATTGGAAATAGGATCAATAAAGCGAACCAGGTGTACTACCAGATTAACAATAGTATAATAGGACACCGTGAAGTAGGGCGAGATGTTAAGATGCACATCTATAAAGCCATTTACCTACCAGTGCTTACATATGGAGGCGAGAGTTGGGTGATGCTCGACAAACATATCAGCCGAATCACTGCTGCTGAAATGAAATTTTTACGTAGAGCAGCGGGAAAGACAAGGCGAGATTGTGTCCGGAACAATAGAATCAGAGAGCAACTCGAGGTACCACCATTGAAGACGATAATGGAAAACAGGCAATTAAAATGGTTTGGTCATGTCTGCCGCATGGACGAAATAAGGGAACCCAGAAGGACACTGGAAGCAAGACCTACAGGAAGAAGACCACGTGGCCGACCTAGAATTTCCTATCAGGATATGGTCCAGAGGATTGGGAGTAACAGGGGCAAGACCCTTGTAGAAATGAAACGACTCAGCGGAGACCGGAATAACTGGCAGCGCTGGATCGAGGCCCCTCTACGCCAATAATGGCTCGAAGAGGAAGATAAAGAAGAAGAAGAAGAACTGAATTAGGAAAAGTTGAACATTACAGGAGTTTAGAAATAAAAGAAAAATAAGGCAAAATGATCAGTAAATACTTTATTACACATCAAGATTATAAATGAGTAACATTCCAGCCTTCAACTTTACAACAGTCTATAAAACAGCCAAATAAAATAAAATCACAATTTGATAGTTTCACTATCAGAAATACATCAAAATGAAAAAAATAATAATTTTTTTTTTCATTCACATAAGTAAATCAATTAAATATGAGCTTTTTACAATATAAATCTTTACCTAAAGATAAAGAATACATATAAATTTGAAAAAAACAAAAAACAAATTTGGCCTTAATTAGTTAAATTCTCCAATTATATACAAAAAGTGAAAAGTATATTCAAAGAAATATTCATTATTTTATCAAAATAAGGTATTTAAAAATAAAAATATTTTCTTATTAAAAATACTATTTATCAATCTATTCATCTCTTTCAATAAAACCTTCATTAACATATATGACAATAATTTATACTTTTATTTAACAAAAAACACATAATTTAGATTGTATTAAACACATCTATATTTATGATCAGTTCTTAGATAAAACTACTCCATTTTCCACAACATATATATATATACACATATATTATGTCAAAAGGAATACTACAGCTTGAAAGCCAGGTGATTATTTTTCATAAAATGTAATCTATAACTGTAACAGTAAATTATGGAGAATAATTAAATTACATGACAGGTAAATCATCTAAACTGCACATGTTATCCTCGGTACAAATGCGAGTGTCTAGTGACTGCCTCGACAATCCCCAGAATTTTGTAGGCTGTAGCTTCCTGTTTGTGGCTATGAACTGCCACCCAACGTGTTTCTGGCAATGCCTACAAACGGCTATACTCCAAGCATAACTAAAAAGAAAAAAATGATTAAATAAATAAATATATATAAAGTAGAATAAGTAGATACAATATTTAAAAAAAAAAAAAATTTAAGCATGTGGTCATTTTCTGACAACCCTCCAACCAAAATATACTAAAATCGCACCTCTTCTGAAAATTGTGGTAAAGGAGAACAAAACGCTGAGCAGATCCAGCAAAGCTGTGTCCTTCTGGAGGAAGCGAGAAGAGAGGCTTGGCCTGAACCGAAGAAACTTTGCTTGCTTGTTTATACGTTTAACGTCACTTTTTTGCTACTATGTCTAATTAGACGATGCTATGGAAGGAGTCCTAAATTTTGCCTATCCAGGTTTTATTAGGATAGGGATCTTTAACGAGTACCTGACATCGCACAGTCTCGGGACCACCTTTTAACGCCCCCTCCGAAGGACGGCAAAAATAAGGATTTTTTACTCCCATTACAAAATTCTAGGGCTCCCGCAGGTTTGAACCAGCGACCTTTAGCATAGAAAGCTGCTATGTTAGCCACTACGCTATGGGTGACCACCACCGAAGGAACTGGAAACAAAGTTTAACGGAGCACTGTTGGACCTAAGGAGAACTGCCCAATTTTTCATGATTTTGTCGCTGGACGTGACTATTTAGAGAAGAACGAGGAAAAAGAAGAATCTTTGTGGCTTAGGGAACACTAATCTCTACAACCACCTGATTTGTATTTCAGAAAATGTTGAACACACTGCAATTTTTTTTAGCCAATATGACCAACTAAACTACTACTGAGCCTCTCAATGGCTATTATATTTTATTTTTATTATTATGGCTATTATATTTTTATTTTATTATATTTTATATATTTATTTATTTTATGAACTAGCTGTAACCTGCGGCTTTCCTCGTGAATATTTTATTTTGTCTTAATTTAAATTTGCATAAATGCGTTTATGAGTAGTAACTATACAACGCATATGATAGAGCAGTTATAGCAGTTAGGGACGCGGTAACAAAGAAACTACCAATAAAACATACTTATTTTATTTTTTCTTACTGGTGTTTTCTTGGTGGCTGCACCCCAACCAACTTCTTTACCATATAGTCAAAACGGTCAACAACTACTCCATTATTATAAGACGTATAAGTTTTCAAGAAATATAAATATTATATTTTTTTACGATATCATTTATCAAAGTTGTTTTCAAGTGAAAATATTCCCATTAGTTAGATCAATGTATATCATTAACAATTATGTTGCAAATGTGACTATATAACACGATTACATTACAGCTAAAATATATTGAGTAATTTTGGGTATGCCTACTTCTACTGGATCGCTATTGTATATTTAACAGAATAAAATGGAAACTTATTAGACTGAAGTTAGAATTATGGTTGATGAGGAAGGTGATTTTAAAACAACTTAACCTATTACTATAATTAATCTAATATAACTATAAGTATCTTGATTCTAATACCGAGACACATTGAAAAAATAGAACAAAAACTACACTTCATTATCTTTGTTTGCGGTTTTGCGAATTCAATTTGATAAATAAAATAATTTAAATTAAAATTGCTACAAATTACAAAAGATGTTGATAGTGACTATGTTGAATAAGGTTATGTAAAAGAAATACAGGTGAATAGCAATGAGCTACTCTGTTTATGATAAATAAAAGATTATTATTTCATGTCAGATATCAATTTTATTTACTCAATGTTACAATAACATACCAGTACCACGTAGCCACCAAATTATTCAATAACGTCATTTTATCTTTTGAACATAACCGTTGTATATCATCATAACTCCTTTGCAACTTAGATTCGTATTTTCTTTAATTTTGGGTGAAGCCTTCCTCCAGAAAAAAAACGTGTTTTTTTAGGATCCAGAAATAAGCCCTTTTACCTTATTTTGTTTAACGAAAGATTAACACTTTGAATTATTTTTAAAAACTAATAATAATTGAACATGTGTCTACGGGAACCTACACACAAAACATGGATACGATGCTCAATTTTCTTAAATATATTTCTTATAAATTGGAATAGTATCTTTGCTAATTAATTTAATTAAGATAATGTTTCTTCCAGATGGTTAGGATTTGATTGTCATTCAAATGAGTACTTATAATTTTTCTGGAAACATATAGTAATACGCATTTTATTATAACTGAAAACTATAGAGTGAATGTATATTATATAAATAAGAACGCATAGAAACTATCAACACACACTTATATTTGAATTAATAATCACCTTCGTAAATATACAGGAAGGTTACTGGAAACCAGTGTTGCCAAAGTTAAACAAATTTTGCTTTACATTTTTGAAAAATATATTTTTCAACCATTTATAATAGTAATAATAATAGATAAAAACTATCCTATCTTTTAAGTTAGACCAAATAACAGATACTTACGAAGTTTGATAAAAGTCGGTTCAGTAATTTCAGAGTTTATCGCGAACATACATCGTGACACGAGATTTTTATATGCATAGATATCCGCACCCAACCAAAAAAGTCAGGAGAATTTTTTTTAATGATTATTAATACTTGATCATAAAATTCAAACATTATACATACCCAGGAAACCAACTGAAGTGAGTAGAAGGGCCGGATATAGGAATAACATTTTCAACTTTTAACAAAGTCAGGGTGTCATGATGGTAACCTTCTGGATTTACATAAGTCCCTTGTGCACCTTCAATGGACATTGCAAAACAGTCTGTCTGTTTACCAATAACTACTCTACAAGTTCCACAGATAAATTGATGGCACTGAAAAAAAAGAAGATATTATTAACAAATAATATAAATAATAAAATATTTTATAACATTTAAAAAATAATACGTATTAAAAAAAAAACATTACTTTTCGCAAAAAATTAAGGAGCCATCGTAGCCTGGGTATAGGGGAGTTTAATGCTAACATAAAAAGTCTTTTTTCAGAATCCAGTTGGCTAGCGATCCAGAAAGATAACTCTGTTGGATCTTTTGGCATAACGTTTTCAACTTTATCTAAAATAATAATAAAGAAATACAATAACTTTCAAACAAGATAAAATTATACATATATATATATATATATATAATATATATATATATATATATATTATTTTTTTTTTTTTTTTTTTTTTTTAATTTATTTACAACTGTTTTAAAGAATATAATAAGTAAATATGTAGAATGAAAATAAAAAGTCATGAAAATGTCTTGAGAAAGAACAACCCAGTGGTAGCACTTCACTAACTATTTTAAGGATGTAGGTCCCGAGGCCACCTTTTTTTCAGTAGCCTTGGAGGATTATCAGAGATATCTGAGGAAGAAAAATTACGGACAAGTGGGTTTGTATGGGCAGGGAGTTAAGAATGGAAAGAGGAGTATCTATCACAGGCTATGTCTGCAACAAATGGGATGTTTAGGTCATTATGGAGGAGTTGATTTGTGACAAAATAAGGGGCATTCAGGATTTTGGATTGTAAGTATTGGATGCGGGAGAAATTAGATGGTTTCGTAGAGCCCCAAAGCTCGATTCCATATGTCCAAACAGGTCTGATAATAACTGGAAGGAATTAGTCCGGTGGCGGTCATTAAATGAAACAACTAAATAGTTTCAACTATTTTATTGTTTGCCAACGTTTCGACCCCCATTGTGGGTCATCATCAGGGCTGGGGTTGTAGAATCGATGGCTTGTTGAGATGAGAATGCCTGCTGTATCTATATACTATCTTCATCTCAACAAGCCATCACTTCTACACCTCCAGCCCTGATGATGACCCACAATGGGGGTCGAAACGTTGGCAAACAATAAAATAGTTGAAACTATTTAGTTGTTTCATTTAATGACTGCCACCCGGACTAATTCCTTCCAGTAATTCTCAACGGTCAACTAATTATATCCACAAAGGTCTGATAATAGTGATGTAGATGAGTCTTTTGTAATATACTGGAAGTTTTGAACGTTTGTCTAGTAAGTGTTGTAGTAATAGATATCTTCGAGCAGTTTCTTGTCGTTTCAGTCTTGTGTGAGGATATTATAATATTTAAATAGCTTTTTAAAAGATACCTTTTCTAAGACCTTGCTTCAAAAATGTTAATTCATCACAGCGCTGAACCAACCTGTCTACATCATACATATCATAAACCCATTTCGGCCATGGGAGCATAAATGATTCGATCTTTCTGCACCTATTAAAAATTATTTGAAATCATCATATCATTTTTTTTTTTACCAAATCATTAAAAAAAAAAATATTACTTTTCTTTTCATAATACATATATTTATAACAATAAGCTGTCCATTACTGAGAGAAATGTAAGGAAAAAAATTATGATTAAAAGTCAATTTTATTTACATATATATACATGCATATACACATGCATATACACATACATATATACATGCATATACACTCCTAAAATATCAAATTTCAGTTGTATACAACTTATTGCTTTCGAGCTAGACCTACTACATACAAACACAAACATTATTTTCGGGACTTGATCATTTGGACTCAGGGGACCCTAAAACGTATAATTCCGGTGAAAACTTGAATACGGAAATTTTCAAGATCGCAATACTTTTTTTTTGTGCTGGAATAAAGATAGCACCGCGACCAAGTCGGTCTATTGTGCACCATAGAGTCAAAAAGTGGTGATTTTAAAACATGAATTTTGTTGCAATAGCAAACATCAGAAGGCAAATAGGATTGACTAGTTCATTGTTCACAGGGTGTTCTAGGTGGACTTCACCAAATAGAGTGAACCTTAACTTTGCTAGCCTGTCACAGTAGCAGATTATGTGGAACGATGTTTCATCTTCCTGTCCACATAGTCTACATAAAAATAACTTTCCCTTACTATATATTTCAGATGTTTTTAAGGGAAAGTAAAAAATAGAGTTGATTCGAGTACATCTTAGCACCCATCCTTAAATGGATTACCAATTGAAACTGAAAATGACTGATCCCTCGCTATGACAACCGGCACATAAGAATACTTACTCCAATGTCATCCTCAACTCTCGGGTAACTTAATGCTAATTATATCAAATTTTTCACAACAATTAGACAAGTGTTGTGAGTGAAATTTTAGTATTTTCTTGTTTGTTTATTTATTTAACGTCCACTTTATGCTACTATGGCTAATCGGACGATGCTACAGTGGGAGTCCTAAATTTTGCCTATCCAGGTTTTATTAGGATAGGGATCTTTAACGAGTACCTGACATCGCACAGGCTCGGGACCACCTTTCAACGTCCCCTCCGAAGGACGGCATAACTAAGGATTTATTACTCCCATTAAAAAATCCTAGGACCAACTTAGGATTTGAACTCGTGACCTTGGGCATAGGAGGCTGTTATGCTAACCACCTAGCTACTAGCTACACGTTATCCCTGTATTGCTATTAAGGAAATCATATTTGTAATTGCAGATAAAAAAATGTTCTTGCATCAGAAGCATTATGGCAGAAACATTATAAACAGCAGTAACAGTAACATATTGGGTTGTTTCACATGAAATGTCCTTTTTTATAGTTTCTGAAATAGATAAAGGATATCCTCAAACATACAGTAAAAGGAAACCCCTACCAAACAGTTAAAGGACTCTCAGCACAACTAAATGCAAGTGCATCTACTGTTTCCAGACATTTAAAGTGTATTGGGAAAGTAAAAAAGCTCGATACATGGGTACCTCATGATCTCACTGAGCGGCAAGCAAGACCCCATGTTCTCCCGACTTGTCTCCAACAGATTACCACCTGTTCAGGAATTTAGACAACTTCGTCAAAGGAAAACTTTTTGAAAATGATGATCAAGTGATTTTGTTTCACTTCAAAGCTCAGTTTTTCAGTTCGGGGATAAAAAAGTTGGTGTTACGTTGGGAAAAATGTGTAGAAAAAGAAGGTAAATACATAGATTAAAATTATCTTGTTTTCATATCGTATTTTTAATAAAAATCCTTTACCTTGAAAACGGACATTTCATGTGACACAACCCAATAGTTTTATTATAATAAAACAGATGATATCCTCATCTAACATAAAAATAATGAAATCGTAATAATAAAAAATAAATATAATCTAACACACCTCATATAGAGGTGAAGTATAATTATCAGCCTCCAATTGAATGTTGGATAAGTCTAATTATTACCAAGTCTGTAATGCCATTGATATATTTTATTTTTCATTAAAAGTATTCATTTTGAACGTTTATTCAATCATTATTAACTAACATGATATGGATATTGGATATTAAAAACAAATTGAATAAAGATAAGATTTTTTCTAGTCCATCAACAATAAAATAATACCTTTGTTTATTAGTAACACGTAATGAGTTCAGAGATGTAACCTGCAATGCAGAAAAAGGATGAGATAATTTGATTTCTGGTAGAATGAAAACTTCACCTGTTCTGTAACTGAAAACAAAATAATAAAAAAATAGGTATATGTAAAAAAAATGGGAAAATAATCAAAATCAAAGACTAAAGTTATGATTATATTATTTTCAAAAAGATTTCTAAACAAACCCTTTGGCAGCACTCTTTGGTAGTGATTCTAAACAAGAAGGTCTTGAGGCCATCTTCTTTTCAGATGCCTCGGAGGATTATCAGGAATTGAAGAGGAAGCAAGGATTGAAACTAGTGGATTAGGGTGGGAGTGGTTTTTCATGGGCCAAATAAGCAACATATGGAACATTAAGGTCATTGTGGATGATTTTAAAATAACTAAATGCATGCAAACGATATTTTTCTTATATCAGACAATTTTTTTTTAATAAGAATAAATTATCTGATAACTTACATAAATATTAATTAAGAAATGTTGTGCAGAACGCAAACCTGCTTATGTATAAACACGATTACATTTTTTTTTTTTTTTTTTTTTTTTCTATGCCCATGGAATTTGAGGTTGAAAATCAGAAATAAAGGAAGGAATCTGGGATCTCTTTTTCTGCATCACATGCATTCTAAGAGGGGGCTGAGAATACAAAATTTTTCTGTATATGGGAGTCACTTATAGCGATGGGGCTCACTAGTCTTTCTGATCCAGTTTGTCAAGGTATGTTTTCTCAGTCTAGTCTAAGGGTCTGTACATAGTCTTGCCAGGGCTGTGGCTGTCCTGTCGGAGTCAGCATGTTAAACAGTGAAACACCATTACATTTTTTTTTTTTTTTTTCATACCCTCTGGTTTTATTTTTACACAAAATACAAACACAAATATGATATGTACATGTCACAAATATTTTTCCTTCTATTCCTTCTAGTCCTTATATTCCGAAGATATTCTAAGGAGGATTTCTTTATGCACTATTAACATTTCAAGGACTTCTATGCCTTCATTTATCAATTAAAAAATGGGAGGCACCATTACATTAAATCTTGGTATCGATAAATTGAAACAAGACATACTGTTTTATTGGGAAGTAAAATAAGTTCTTAAGGCAGCGATACACGGTGAGAATTAGGGTATGTGTAGGTGAGGTGAAATTTGTGATCCGAAGGTGAAACTGAATATCACATACTTTCAACATATTATAATAAATACTCAATTATCTAATTTTCTATATTACTTCATCATTTATTATTTTTACCTTTTATTATAAATAATGTTTAATTTCTTAAAATCAAGTTTCTACATTAAAAACATGTTTCATGACGTGTATATTACACTTGTTTGTTTTGATAAAACTTTATCATTCAGTTTCTTATCTTTTAAAAAAATATAATATTTCATGATATTATAGGATTTTTCTAATAGTAGTATTTGATGTTATTATCCAAATTTATTTCCAAAAAATAAGCCTTCCCCTCTCTTACCAACTTTCATGAACATATACAAGACTTGCTTTCACCTCACCTACACATACAATAATTCTCACCGTGTATCGCCGCCTTTAGTGTCTTTTACCGGTGATTTGAATAAAAACTTGAGATTCTTGTAAATATTTTTAATAAATTATACATGGTCCATTTTGATCTATTAAATTTGGTCATCGTTCAGGTCTCAGATCGACCCAAGCGCTTTGCGTCTTCCACGTCAAAATGTCTAAGAGCAACAACCCACTTACAGACGGTGCTTTCTCTTAAGGCGGCGATACACAGTGAGAAATAGGGTATGTGTAGGTGAGATGAAATGGCGATATTCACATCGTTTGGTGGAAGTAAATATTGTGATAGTTGATGTACTATATCCCTAACCATCACACTTTCATCTACTTTCCATAACGATAATTAATAACAATATCATTTGTTATATTAGTTTGGTCAAATTTTAACTAAAAATAGTTTATTTATATTCATATATATTTAATTGTGTTTCTAGATTCCAAAACCATTATTTAATAATACGTATATTTTCACTGTTTGGATATAATATTTTAATTCTATAGTTATTTATTAGAAATTATATTATATATATTTTTGTATTATAGTTTGAGATTCATAATATTTTTGTTTGCGTTAAAATTCGAAATAGAAATAGAAAAACTTGAAAGTGATTTTACTAAGCAATATTGCTGTCATAGGTGGCATACATGTTCCCATCACTTGTCACTTGTGTTGTTGTTGACGTTTGTAGTTGGTTAGTAAGTAAATTTATATAAAAATGTCGAAAACACTTTTAGACATTACACTTATTATTATTAAAACAAGATGACACCAATTGAACATTCATCTTTACATAAGAACTTGGTAACCTAAACAGAGCTAAGCAACCTTTTTAACAACTTTCCTGAATAATCAGCTGTTCACACATCCGCCATTTGGCCGAGTATTGTTGCGTACTCTCACCGTATACACGCGCACATTTTAACTCTCATGCAGTTTTCACCACCCTCTACTCTCACGAGAGTACTTTCACCTCACCTACACATACCCTACTTCTCAACGTGTATCGCTGCCTTAAAGGTATCATCCCCATACACACTGCAAATTTTATTAAATGTCTGTGCAGCGGATTTTTCTTTTCAGAAATAAAAATTATTGAATGACGAAAATAAAATTTTTTTCTCTTCCATTTTGAGCAAGCAAAATACCACATAAAGATAAGGAATATCAGTTAAAACTGATGCATAAAACCACCTTACCTAATCCTTTTTTAGAATATGTACACATTATTGACCAAGTAAACATGATTTTACAAACACAGAGAGGAATAAATTGAAATATTGAAAAACACTAAGAACTTATTTTACAACCCAATAAATAGCATAATTTTAAATTAATAATAATAAACTTAAAATTACGACTCATTATTAATAAAATTAACATTTAGCTAACATGATGCAAATCAATACTTACCCACATGGTGTAACCTTGGAACTTAACAGCCTAAACCTCTGCCTTCCTTTAGCTTTGATCCTAACAGTACCCATGTCATTAGAAAACTCATATATTTCTGCAGTTGTTCCAAACATAACTTTATTTGTGGTTGTTGTAGAAAGACATCTGAAATGAAACATACCTTTGAATATGATAAGCATATTGGAACATGAGCGAATAAACTAACTTAATCTATACTAATATTATAAAGCTGAAGAGTTTGTTTGTTTGAACGCGCTAATCTCAGAAACTACTGGTTCAAATTTAAAAATTATTTTTGAGTTGGATAGTCCATTTATCGAGGAAGGTTATAGGCTCTATAACATCACGCTGCAACCAATAGGAGCGAAGAATCAGTGGAAAATCTGGAAAAAAAACGGGTGAAATCAACCTCGCATCCCAACGATTCTAAATGATTTACCTTATAATTCTAAAATAATTCAATTTCCCGTTAAGTTATCTTTTGCCGTAACAATTAATAAATCACATGGGCAAATATTTAAACACGTAGGAATCAATTTACGTCAAGATCAGGTTGCAGAGAAAATGAGTATGTTCTTCTGCAACAAGAAAATAAAACCAAATATATCATTTACGCAGAAGTACTTTAAGATATTAGGTTTCCGACAAGTTCGTAGAGATTTTTAAAATAAAATTTACCTTTTATTTTGTTCACTAAAAATGAATCACGAAGCTAATGTTTATTTATATGCCTTTAATCCTCATGAAATTAAACATGTTTACACACTGAATTTGTCTTTATTAAGGCTCAGTAAATTAGTTTATTGCAAACCAACATGAGTGACGATTCGGTTCATTTTCGGCATATTGTTCTTTTTGAAAAAAATTAAAAAAGCATCCCAAACTGCAAGAAAGATTGGTGCAGTGTATGACAGCAATTCAATTGCTGATAGCATGGTTCAGAAGTGGTTTTCGCGGTTAACATAAGGAGATTTCAATTTGGAAGACCAACCCCGGGCTTGCTAGAGCTCAATTCTTGACATCGAGGATATTATGACGGTCATCACAAACAATCCACGAATTATTGTCCGTGAGATAGCTACATTATTATACATTTGAGCTCCTACCACAAAACCATCTATAAATACGGACTTTTACTGTGCCCAGTTAGATCGATTGAAGGCAGCAATTATAGAGAAACGGGCAGAGTTGGAGAATCGGAAAGGAGTGCTATTCCACCAAGACAACGCTAGGCCCCATGTGCCTTTAAGGACAAAAGTTATGAAGCTTCAGATGGGAGGTTTTACCTCACCCGCCGTACTCTCCTGACATTGCTCCTTCGGATTTTCATCTTTTCCGTTCCCTCAAAAATTGTCTACAAGGGTAATTCCTACTCTTTAGAAGATGACTTCAAAACGGACCTTTTATTGTTCTTCAGGAGTTAGGACAGTGATTTTTGGAAAAAAAAGGTTAATGGACCTTTCAAGCCGTTGGGAAAGGTAATCGCTAACGGTGGTAAATATTTTGTAGATTAAATAAATAAATTTTAAAACAGCTTAAGTAGATCAATTTTAATTATTGTCCAAATTTCTCACGAACTTTCCGGACAACCCAATACATTCTTTTAAAAACGTCTTAATAGCGATCATGATAACAGAAAGTGACGCTGACGAAGTCGTGAGAAACAGCTAGTAGTGGATATAATTAGTTGACCGTTTGACCGGATGACGGTCATTAAATGAGACAACTAAATAGTTTCAACTATTTATTGTTTGCCAACATTTCGACCCCTCTTTGTGGGTCATCATTAGGGCTAAAAAGATACAAAAGAAATACAATCTCAATAACATTAAATACAATATTATATCAACTATTGAGCTAGAGAACATCGGTGCTAGACAGAAAAAAAAACTGACTAAAGAAAATGTACAAAGATATCAATATTTACATGACATAAAAATATGAAGTAGAGTGGAGATATGTACCGCATGGTGGGCGAACGGAAACTAGGTACTATTCGGTAGATGAGGGTAGGTAGGATGGAAAATACGAAGGAAATGTAGGTAGAATGGAAAGTCGTACCGTATTTATGGACAGGGTCTTACAACAATGACTAAACTTTTAGTAGTACTATCATACAAAGAATTAATGAAATTTAACATATGATAAAAATAACATAATAATGATACAAGATAAAAAAAATTAGGAAAGGAAATGCAGACTACTATCAGATCAACACTGTAATAGGGAAGCGAGAGGTGAGTAGAGGTGTTAAGCTCCATATCTTTAAATCAGTATATTTGCCCATACTCTGTATGGAGCTGAAAGCTGGATATTGACGGACCGGCAGGAGAGCAGAGTCACAGCTGCTGAAATAAAGTTCCTGCGAAGAACAGCGGGAAGACAAGAAGAGATCGTGTCAGGAATGAACGGATACGCCGGGAACTGTAGGTTGCGCCATTAAAGGAAACTCTGCAAACCCGTCAGTTTAAGTGGTCCGGCCACGTCATTAGAATGGAGGAACACAGAGACCCCTAAAAACCATGGATTACGTGCCAGATGGGAGGAGGCCTCAGGGGCGACCAAGGATGTCCTACCTGGAGTACGTCGACAAACTTTGCAGAGGAAGAGGGAAGGATCTTCGCCAGGCCAGGAACCTAGCTGAGATAGAGAGGATTGGATCCGGTGGTTAAACGCTCCCCTACGCTGATACGGCACTATAGGAGAAGCTAAAGAAGAAGATAAAAAAAAAAATGTATAGTTCTATTCATGAAATACCACCATATAATAGTAAGAACAGTGATGAAGATGTATACGGAGTAAAACTTACTCTGGACCTTGACTAATTCCTTCCAGTAAACTAACTTAAATGTGTAAATAAAAAATGTTTAAGAAATAATGGCAGATAATAATGGTTTTCCTGAAAACTTGAATACTAACCTTGCCGAAATACAGCCAAAAGTGTGGTCACCTCCCACACACTTCTTTAAGAGCGCACTTCTACCATGATCCCGGACAGTCAGGGAAATGTCTGTCCAGGAAGCAAAGTTCCATAAGAGACAGGGAGTAAAGGTATCACAACCGTCGAGAGTTCGGTGAATATTAACCTGCCACCAATTTCTTCAAGATCACGCCCAAGGTACTATAAAATGGAAAATAATCATGAAACAATAGTTATAACAGAAAAATAATGAAATTCATTAATTCAATTTATTCTATTTGTTTAATGCATTCTCCTTCCTATAACTAATTGTGTTCCCTAAAGCACTCAGTATCTGCTCTTGGCAGGCTTACTAATTCAAATTTATCCATACACTTAAAACACAAAACATCATGAAATCTAAAAAACTAATATAACAGCATAAGAAGTATAGAAAGTAAACAGCAACAAATAATAATGGTGATATTTCGAGAAAATTAATAAAAGTAGCAAATAATAAAATTATTGGGTTGTTACACATGAAATGTCCGTTTTTATAGTTTCTGAAATACATAAAGGATTTTGCAGGTCTCTGTTGTTTTCTTCCGAATGTTTACATATTTAAAGTAAACAGTTACTAATCCTCTACCTTTTATTATTAACATTAGCTTCCCAATCAATTACCCACTTTTTAGTATACCTCCAAATATGAACATGGAACACGCGATTTTCGAGTTCGGTATGTCCTCAAACATACAGTAGAAGGAAACCCCTACCAAACAGTTAAAGGACTCTCAGCACAACTAAATGCAAGTGCATCTACCGTTTTCAGACATTTAAAGTGTATTGGGAAAGTAAAAATGCTCGATACATGGGTACCTCATGATCTCACTGAGCGGCAGCAAGACCCCATTTCAAAACATACTGTGCAAAAATTGAAAGAACTGGGCTACGAAGTTCTTCCGTACCCACCATATTCCAACAAATTACCACCTGTTCAGGAATTTAGACAACTTCATCAAAGGAAAACTTTTTGAAAATGATGATCAAGTGAAAAGTGCGTTTTCAGATTTTGTTTCACTTCAAAGCTCAGAGTTTTTCAGTTCGGAGATAAAAAAGTTGGTGTCACATTGGGAAAAATGTATAGAAAAAGAAGGTATATACTTCCAATAAAATTATCTTGTTTTCATATCGTATTTTTAATAAAACTCCTTTACCTTGAAAATGGACATTTCATGTGACACAACCCGATAAATTGGAGCTTAAAGATGATCAATCTTATAACTAATTGAATAGCATAACATAATACTGAACAATAAAAGCTTACTGAATGAGCTGCAGGTAATCCTTCATCAAAAACGATGTTTGTAGAAAGATGGTTTTGGGGTAAGTTATGGGAAACAATAGCACCACCCATCTCAGAATTTTCCGCGACTGGAATGCTAACAACAGACTCAAGGTCTTGATCTGCTACATCTGCAACATAATAATAAACGCAATTTTTATTAAGTAGGCTTCTTAAACTTGATATCAACAAGTTTAACAACATCAAAACTATATTTATAATAATATAACATATATTCAAATAACATTATCAAAGCATCAAAATAACATGAGGATAAGCTGAGTGATTGGTGGATCGATGACGTACGGCGAATAGTTGCTCGGAAGAAGGTTGCCTGGAAAGCATACCTCCAAGATAGGAACAATGAGAAGCTACAAATTTACTGAACAACAAGGAATGAATGTAAGGTAGCCGTTAGACTGGACAAAAAACACTGATGAGAGAATTTTGGTAAAAGGTTGAACGAGAATACATCAAAACATTTTGGCCAAAAATTAAATGTTAAAGAGGAAAGCAAAACAAGCCCGTCAGAAACATAATAGGTGGCAATGGATCTGTGCTTACAGACAAAAAAATCTGGTGCACGCAACACACGACTTTCCCTTACCTCCGTTATTTATATCAATTTAAGAATTTTTAAATACATTTAGAGATAGATAAAAATAAATTTTTAAAGAATTATTTAAATTAAATTTCTACAGAAACATGTGTTTTATTAAAAAATCGATTATATTATTATCTAAAACAATCAGTTAGTTTTATCGCATTTCATCACTCTTTATCAACTTTTACAATTCTCTATATAAAATAATATTTGTTCTAAAATCTTTAGCTTTCCAACGATATATTATACATGTATATTACCGTTCTTATGCTCAAAAACAAAAAATTAAATTAAAAAATGTTTTTTTTTCAGTTTTCTCCTTTAGTTGGATATCAAATTCGTTCAACTTATATATTTACCTGTTTTTTATCGTTGATAACAAGATTATATGGTTATTTTTATGGTATCTATAAAATTGAAGGTACTTTAGAGGAAGAAAATTTAATATATCGGCATTAATTCCTGTCAAACAATTTCAATCAGAATGAAACCTACATCATATTAAAGCCCATTAAATTTTACATCGATATTAAAGGGAGTTAAATCAAAATCATTAGAGCCGTTTTTGAGAAAATCGTAAAAAGGTGCAAAATGCATGGTATAAAGTAGCTCTTCTGGTTAGCCGATTTTGATGAAAAAGATTCTGTAACATCTCGGGCGTATAGTTGTCTCAAATATGAAATTTCAGTTTCATAGCACTTTTAGTTTTCGCCTGGTAGTTACCACACACACAGACCTTTTTGCGGGACTTGGTCATTTGGACTCAGGAGACCCTAAAACATGTATTTCCGTCAAAAACTGGAATTCGAAAATTTTCACAATCGCAATACTTTCCCTTACTATATATTTCATATATAGATAAGTGAAAGTAAAAAGATCCTAAACAGATGAAAAGAACAATTTCAGAAACAATTCTCAGAAATCCAAAAACAGGCCACTGTCAAGAACGAGAGCCCTCTACTACAGAAACCTTAGAGGTGATCAATGAAAAAAAGATAGAACAGGAAATCCAGACTCTAAAAATAGGAAAAACATCAGGAAGAGATGGTATACACCAGAATATTTTAAATATGACGGACAAGAACTCCTTAAAGCACTTCAAAAGCTGTTTCAGAAAGTAGAGGACAGAAAGAGAATTGTGAATGTGACAGGACTGTGAATAACTTTCCAAATTTACAAAAAAAGTATGTTCAACGGGTTGAATTAATTTTAGATCCATTAGTCTGATTTTTGTGGTCTATACATTGCATACCATTATTTTTAAAAATAAACCCCGGCAGACAGTGGAAGGGCAACTAGAATATGAACTGGCTGGTTTCTGTTCAGGCCGACTGACTCAGGACCCAAAGATGTCTTAAAACCATTACTGAAGAAGTCTGGGACAGAAACAAAACCTGTACCTGTCATTCCTTGATCTTAGGGTAGCATTTGATTTAGTTCCAAGAAAGGAAATCTGTAATGCATTAGCTGCCAAGGGTGTGCCTGTAGATTTTATTGAGCCTATGAAATCAACCCACCAAGGAGCAGCCATTGGAGTGGTAAGGATAAATGGCACAGAATCAGAAACTTTTCTATTGCGATAGGAGCTAGACATGAAGATAGTTTAATTTTAGATAGATAGATTTATTGCTATTTACAACTGTATAATGATATACATCTAGTAAATGAGATACAAGATAAAAATGGCATGGATCCACAAGTGGGGATACTACCCATTGGCAGCTCCCCAAAGACTATGTTAAACTAGAAGGTCTCGTGGCCATCTTCTTTTCAGACGCCTCGGAGGATTATCGGGGATTGTAGAGGAAGCAAGGATTGAAACAAGTGGATTAGAGTGGGAATGGAGTTTGCCATGAAAGGAGTGGTACCTGGTTCGCGCCAAGTCAGCAACATAGGGAACGTTAAGGTCTTTATGGATGAGTTTATTTGTGACAAAATAAGGAGCGTTGAGGATTTTTCGAAGGATTTTTGATTGCAAGGATTGGAGACGGGAAGAATTTGATGGTTTAGTAGAGCCCCAAGTCCATATCGGTCTGATGATAGTCATATAGATGAGCCTTTTGTACTTAAGTGGAAGGTTAGAGCGTTTGTCTAGTAAGTGTTGAAGGAGTCGAAAACGTCGGGCAGTTTCTTGTCTTTTCAGTCTTGTATGAGGGTTCCAAGTAAGACGTTTGTCCAGGTGCAGTCCTAGGTATCGGATCTGTTCAACCGGGACAAGAGGAGTGTTATTGAAGGATACTGTTGGGCAGGATGTCATAGGTTTACGACGAAGGGTAAAGGTGATTTGGTGGGATTTATTGGAATTTATTTTTATTCTCCAGTTCTGACACCATACTTCAAGGTCTTTGATGTGTGATTGAAGAGTTTGGGAGGCAATAGTTGGATCGTTGTTGACTGATAACACACATGTGTCATCAGCATAGGTAGAAAGGAAAGTGCTAGGATGGGATTGGATATCAGCTGTATAAACTGTGTAAAGGATGGGTCCTAGAATACTGCCTTGAGGAACACCTGCATACTGATTAAAAAGGGATGAACAGGAACGGTTATGATTTACTTTGAAGGACCTGTCTGTGAGATAGGACTGGATAATAAGGAAGTATGTAGGTGGGAGGAATTTACGGAGTTTGTAAAGCAGTCCCGGGTGCCACACTCGGTCAAAGGCCTGTTCTACATCAAGGAAGACTCCCGTGCAGTACAATCCGCGCTCCAATGAAGACGAGACAACGTCCACCACACGATGGCATTGCTGGATAGTGGAGTGAGATGTTCGGAAACCAAACTGATGATCTGGGATAATGTGATTGGAATCAAGGATGGGATATATGCGTTTAAGCAGAAGTTTTTCAAGGATTTTACCCATGATGCATATGAGAGAGATGGGGCGGTAGGAGGAAGGGTATTCTGGAGGCTTTTTGGGTTTGGGGATCATTTTAATGATGGATAATTTCCAGGAAGCGGGAAAATATGTGGAGCGGAGAACGGCATTACAGATGTAAGTAAGATATAGGATGGCTTTTCGAGGAAGTAGTTTTAGGATACGGGAAGTTATGAGGTCATGTCCAGGGGCTTTGCGGGATGGTAAACTCTGGATGATGTTCGATATTTCGGATGGATGGAACGCTTTAGGGGGAAGATTCATTTGGAGAGGAATATCCAGTTCTGCTGCAATACATTCGAGGTGATGAGGATTAAGGATATCAGGATGAGGGTTATATATTTTAGAGAGATGTTCTGCGAACGTCCGGGATTTTTCGTCGTCTGATCTTGTCCAGGATTGTGATTCATTTAGGAGGGGATGATTAAAATCTTTGAACTTTAGGAGTTTTTTAGTGGTCGTCCACAGTGAATTATCAGTGGTAGTGAGGTTTTCAGTCATGTTAAGTAATGTTTGAGTTTTGAATTTACTGAGTTCTGATTTTAGTTTGTTGGTCAATTTTGTATAATTAGTTTTATCTGAAGGATATCTTGTCCTATGCCACTTCGATCTTGCTCTGCGTTTTTCTCTTAATAAGATACGAATGTGCTGTGGCAGTACAGTCTGTTGAGTAGTATTGATGTTGAATGTGGATGAAGTGTTATCTTTTATACTGTTAGTTATTGAGTCTGTCAGTATTCCTACAGCTTTATCAATGTCATGTCTAGTCTTGAGGGGAATTTTTAGATCCAATGTATTCTCCAAGTCGCATCGGAATCCGTCCCAGTCCACACGTCCTGTAATTAATGAGTTGATTGGGGGTTTAGGAACATAGCTCGAATGCAAGGATAGCAGAACTGGACTGTGATCTGATGAAAGATCATTCAGGGCTTCGATCATAGTTTGGGAGAAGGATATCTGAGAAGAGACAAATATATCGAGGATATCAGGACTTTTTCGGAGAGATGTAGGCCAGTAAGTGGGGTTCATGGGTGAGAGGATAGTATAACAGTTGGATATTGAGACGCTTGAGAGGATATTGCCACGGGGATTGGATGCACGACAACCCCATCGCTGGTGTTTGGCGTTATAGTCTCCTCCAGCAATGAAGCGCGGTCCTAGTGATCGAAATAGGGTATCGAGTAGCTTATAGGAAAGAGGTTTATTGGGAGGACAGTATACAGCTGAAAGGGTTACATGGAAAGGACGAGTTGAAATGATTATAGAGGTTGATTGTATGGTGTCAGTTGGAGTAGATGGAATAAGGGAATGGGATAGGGATTTATGGATTAGGATGCATGATCCGGCATGGGCAGTGTTGTCAGGGTGGTCTGATCTATAAGTGATGTAGTCAGGTAAGTAGAACTTTGATCGTTTAGTGAAGTGGGTTTCAGTCAGTAATGCTACGTCTATCTGTTTGTCATGTAGAAATACGTCGAGTTCGTCACGGTGGTTATGTAGGCCATTAGCATTCCACAATACTATAGTTAAGGGCTTTACATTCATCGTGGGAGATTAAATGGTATTTCGGAAAGGAGTCTAGTGAGAAGGGTGACAAGAGGTTTGATGGTTTCTGCAAGATCTGAGAGAAAGGAGTTCAGGATGGTATATATGCTAGATAGATCTTGGTTGGGAAAAGGGTGCGGATAAGGAATATGAGAAGAATAAGTTATGTGGTCAGTGGTATTGACAGGAGACTGGATTAGGCGCGGGGTACGAGGATGTTCAGTCCTCTGTGAAACTTCAGGTAAGGGTTTCGGCTGAACAATAGGACGGGGTGTGATTTTCTGAGGGTGTTCAGGAGGTAGTTTTACCCGCAGGGATTGGTGGTGGGAAGGAGTTGGCCGAAGTGGAGTTAGTTTAATTTTAAAAATGAAACGTATAAAATCTGTAAGTTCTGGATCGTCTGGACTTTGTTCGGAAAATATGAGAGCAGCTCTCATCCAGAGCCAATATATGCACATGACATTGTCCTCATAGCGGAATCGAAGTTGAAATTATAGCGAGCACTAGTAGAATGGGAAGAAGTAAGTTGTTCGGACATAGCGAGTTTTAAAAGTGTAAATCAACTGTCCTCGTCGCCAATATTAAGTCAGTAATATTTGAGAATTAAAGATCATAATATTTGGGTTGAGTATTTTAATAACAATGAGATAACATAAATTCTAATTCTAATAACCTTTACCACATATGTATCGATAATCAATATCCTCACATGTGCTTAGAGATATAACAGGTGGGAAAAACTAATTGCATCAACAATGAAAGCATAAGAGAGCAGCTAGGAGTACCTGACCTCAAAAACACTAGAGAACAGGCAACTCAAGTGGTTTGGGCATATCAGCTGCATGGGTGAGGACAAGGATACTATTAAAATATTAGAGGCTTGACCTACTGGGAAGAAACCACGAGGGTTTTTCAGAGTTTCTGATCTGTAATATAAGCATAGGAATGGAGATATAAGAGCAAAATCCCTCAATCAAATGAAGTTGTTAAGCAAAGACCGGGAAGAGTAGCTGCATAGAGAGATGGCATGGTGAGCAAGATAAAGAAGAAGACATTTTATAGAATATTTCATTAAATGAATTAACTTCCCTGCAATTACATAAAGTGGTACAAGTAACATAAGAATTAACAAATATATACCAACCAAACTCTCAACCAAATACTGCCATCTAAATCCCTTTCCACCTTGTCTTCCCGTATTAGTCATGGTCCTCCACATCTTTACCACACATACATCCATAATGGTCTATTTATAAAATAGAATTATCTTCCATATTAGAACAGAAATTTGTATTGATACTTTATTAATACTGACCTAAGTCATTCTCTGATCACCCCTAAAACATCAGGATGATCAAGGCAAGACTGTATTATTGGTTGCAAAGCAGTGAGAAAAAAGAAAAAATTGTCTGTATGTTGGAAGTTTTAAGATGTAATTTGTTCTGGAAGATGTCTTATTGATTCTGTTTTTAATAAAAAGGAAAGGCTTCTGATGTACAGAATGTATTGATATTTTAAGACAATGTTTACTTGTACCACTTAAAGTCCTCTCTATCCCCATCAACGCCTACTGTCACCTCCTCGTGGTGCTCCCCGGGGAGTACGATGGGACTCGTGTACAACATATGCTTGTGGGCACTCGAGCTGAGGCTGAATGGCAGAGTGTGTATAAAAAAAACTGTCTTTTTTATCGATCCACTTGGGACACCTGGCGCACCCCATTGTAACCTTAATGCCCGCTGCAGGGAGAGGGGGTCGTACCTGGAGTGTATTTGCCCAATACTAGTGGGAACAATATGTCACTTACAATTAAAACTTTTTCAGATAGCAAGGAGGAAGTGGAGGTGGAGGAGTTGTTGGAGATGATGGCCTTGGAGGATTCATCATCATCCTTGCATGGCCGGGCGGGTACTCAAAATGACCTGCCGAATGCTAAAGTACACCGGAGTAAGGCGGTTCCTGGAAGAGACCAAGGACCTCACCTGGAACCTCTGCGCGTATGGCAAAGAGAGCCAGAAGTGTGGCTCCTAATGTCATTTCTTACACTCTGGCTGCCGGAGGGAGCAAGATCACAATCATCCCCAGGTGGCACCCAGGCTGAGTTTAGTGGTTTCAGCCATAAGATGGGTGGATGTGTGGTGGTCTGTGACAACCAGGACAGAGACTGGGTAAGAGCTATGTCCATAAGCTCCAGGACCTGCATACTGTATAATAACCTTAAGATGCTACCCCTGTGGTAATATTGTTGCAGAGATCTAGCAGCAGCTAAAGTGACCCTCCTCGGGGGCAACAACAGAAGGGAGATCACAGTTTGTTCTGTGTATCTTCCTTATGAAGAGGACATCCCCACAGAGGCATTCAGAAGTCTAATCACAAGTTATGGAAGGCGAAGGTGCCCTGATAGCATCATTGGACGTCAACGCCCATCACAGACTCTGGGGCAGTACAAATAACTACCATAGAGGAGAGTTTATTTTAAGCAAGATCTTAAAATCCACAATAAGGGCAATACTGCCACCTTCGTAAACAAAAACAGATCAGAGGTCATTGATATCACACTAAGCACCAATTATGCTCATGATTTCATTAAGGACTGGCATGTTTCTTGTGAGGAGACATGTTCAGATCATAAATATATCAGATTTGATATAAATGTTAATGACATGTTTGAGTCGGTGTACAGGAACCCCAAACTTACTGACTGGAATTCCTACTGTAGCCAAATCAATCTCACTGTGTCCCAAATCAATTAGAGACAAATGGCAATTGGATTGCCTCAATGTATCACTTACTGAGGCAATAATGAAGTCCTACATAGACAATAACAGTGTGTGTACAGCCAAATCCAACAGGAACGTTACCTGGTGGAACAGTGAACTTGGCAAATTGAGAGCTTTAACTATGAAACTCTTCAACAAAGCCAAAAGTACAGGTAGTTGGGATGCTTACAAGCAAGCACAGACTGATTACAACAAAGCCATTAGGAAAGCTTAGAGAGGGGCATGGAGGAATTTTTGTTATGACACATCCTCTGCTTTTAGAGTAAACAGAATCCTATCCAAGAGGCCGGGCCAGAGAGCTATGGGTACCATCAGTGTGGAGGTGGGCCATACCGACTCAGAGATCGGCATCCTGAAGGCACTGGCAAGAGCGCACTTCCCTGGCTGCGATCTAATGGATGAGGAACCAATTAATCCCACCTATGAAAGACAAACTATTATTACAGAAGCAATGAAGCCAACAGAATAGTTAATTCTGGGAAATTGGAGTGGGCAGTTATCATCATTTGCCCCTTTCAAAGCAGCCGACACTGATGGAATTTTTTCAGCTCTACTACAGAAGGGCTTTGAGTTGCTGCGAACCTATCTTCTTGTATTATTACGAGGCAGTTTAGCACTTAACCACATATCTAATAGCTGGAACGTGGCTAAAGTGTGATATATACCCAAACCTGGGAAGGTGTCCTATGACCATCCTAAGGCTTACAGACCTATATATCTGACATCCTTTGTAATGAAAACATTGAAAAAAATTATTGAGACATATTAGGGACAATATACTGGCTGATAAACCACTACATAGTGCTCAATATGCTTATCAGTCTGGAAAATCCTGTGAGACTGCTTTACATTTCTTGGTCTCTAGGATCAAAAAAACTCTGACTAACAGAGAAATTGTGGCAGGTATCTTTGTTGACATCGAGGATGCCTTTGACCGAACTCCTTATGGTACTCTAGCAATAGCCTTAGAAAGGAGAGGTGTGGGATGACCAACCTCCAGATGGATCAATGCCATGCTGGAGGTAGGGATGCTCACATCTGAATTAGGACACTCCAGACTGTGGATGAGACCGAGAGAAGGATGTCCACAAGGCGGTGTGCTATCTCCACTCCTGTGGTGTCTGGTTGTCGACTCTTTGTTGACAAAACTGAGCACCGCAGGTATATATGCACAGGGATATGCAGATGATATCGCTGTACTAATTGAAGGCAAGTTTCCGGAAACAATCTCAGAATTGCTTAAAATGACAATGAGACTTCTGAGGGACTGGTGTCAGACGAATGGTCTAAGCATCAACCATCAGAAAGTCAATCTCTGTATCTTCACTAACAGAAGAAATATAACAATTAGACCACCCCACCTTGGTGAGGTTAGGTCAATTTCTGTAGTGAAGTTAAGCATTTGGGAATTACTCTCAATAGTAAACTAAAATGGAACAGCCACATTGATAAAACCTGCACCAAAGCACTCAAGTGTCTTCATGCATGCAAAGGGGCTGTTGGAAAAACATGAGGCCTTAAACCTAAGATGGTTCTTTGGATATATAAAACAGCAATAAGGCCTATGGTCTTATATGCAGATGTTGTGTGGTGGCACAAGGCAGTTACAGGCAAATCCATGCTTCAGCTTGGAAAGTTGCAAAGATTAGCATGCCTTATGACAACCGGAGCTGTCCAACTGTGGCAATGGAAATTCTACTGAACCTAATACCATTGCACATAGCAGTAGAAACTCAAGCATTTAGCACAGCCTAAAGGCTTTCTTGTTAGGAACAAGATCAAACTCTCAGGTATACCAGGGTCATGGTAACTTGTTCAGAAGGATTGAAGAAGATTCGGAGCTAGCCATGTATTCTGATCCTCAGGCAAAGAAATATAACGGACCACTTTATAGTGTTGGGATTAATAGGACTGACTCACACAGACCATGCAATAGAGTCAATTAAGGGAAGTCAGTCAGGGGCTGGAATATGGAGAATGGACAAATCCAGGGAAGGGATATCCATCTCTCTAGGTAAACATACTTCAGTCTTTCAGGCTGATTAGTAGAGGAATGCAAAATAAATCTAAATACCCTTTTCCTGCTGAATAAAGTCCTAGTTTATTGGGTGCTTGGTCACTCAGGCATCTTAGGCAATGAGAGAGCTGACAGCCTCGCAAGGAGAGGTTCTGCTCAGTTACTCTTTAGACCTGAGCCTGTGTATGTGGAATAAGCCTCAGCTATGCTAAAGGTTTGATCAAGGCGGCTGCTGGCAATACTGGAAAGCTGCAGCACTCTAAGATGTTCTTGGAAGGACCCTGTGAAGAGAGAAGTTGTACACTACTCTCAATGGAGAAGATAACTCTGAGAAGAGTGACAGGACTGTACACAGGACACTGTCAGCTTAACAGGCATAATATGGTGTTGGTGGCCTCACCTACTTGCAGATTCTGCAAGAAGAAAGATGAAACTGCATATCATGTAGTATGCAGTTGTCCTGAGATTGCTAGAATACGGTTTTACCATTTTGGCAGCGACCGTATTATAGATCCAAAGTTGTGTGAACTGATTAACCCCTTTAGCTTGGTCAGATTCACCAAAGCTTATATTAACGGATATGGATGGCGCACAATAAGCCTAATAAGGCTGCAGTGCATTAGATAATCCATGGGAAAAAAAAAAAAAAAAAAAAAAAAAGACAATGTCCAACCGCACACTTTCCAACATACAAGACAAAATCTACTTTAAATGGATGCCATCAAAGCCCTACAGTACCTAACCTATAACCCTGATGTTACGCTTTCAGATTCAAATTATAGCATTATTTTGACCATGGAGATCTTTAACTCCCCTCAACCAACTTCCTTCACTCTTGCTAATCTTGACAATAGCCTTTGGGTTATTAGGAGGTGTTAAGCCAGTTCTTTCTTCGTTCTGTCCATCCAAGCTTTGGTAAATTTCCTACGGCAGATCCATTCATAGTTATGTACATTTCCCACCTATTTAATTTCTTCAAGTTCATATCAAGTGTGATTGCTTGTTTTATTTCATAAATGATTTCTTCTTAAGTCTTCTTTCTCAAAAACCCCAATACCTTGTTCCACTTTTGGTCCACTATCACCCTGAGAACACTATCACCTGTTCAAATATCTTAAACTATTATCTCATGATGTCTGAAAGAGAAATGTCTCACTACCAAACATCAATTCAGGTTTAATGGAGAAATTGTAACTTAGTAGCTTCAGTTTTCATGAACTTTTTGTGATCTTAGGTGTGACAACTGAGATAAACACTTATTCCCCCAGAGAGTTCTTTGGTCAACATCACTGAACTGGTTGTTAATGTTCAAAGTTAATTCTTGAAGAATTGACTTCAACACATATGTTTTTTTCTTAGTGTACATTTTATTCACAAATATATTAACACTAGTGATAATATAATAAAAAAGAACAGAAACCCTTTCCAGTTCTAGAAAAACCTATACTGGTTCTGTTGTAACAGTACTCTGGATTAGGATTAGATGATCTAAGGGATATCTAAATGATTTAATAATTATGCCATTTTTAGTAATCATTTACTTTATTAAACCCTAGGGCTTTTTTAAATTCTGAAATGATTAACACAAAACTTATAAGAATCTCCAAAAGTAATTATCAAAATGACAGCTAAACATACAATGATTTATTGCCAGCATATGGATATTTATTGTTTAATTTTTAATTTAACTAAATTTTATTAATAATGGGGTAAATAAATAACTAAATAATCAAGATATTACATGCATGCCCAAGAAGTGATTTTTCAGTTTTTCCAGAATATTAACCATATCAGAAGGTATTTAAAAACAAATATGCTTAGAATGAAACTCAGAAAGCAACAAATTAAATGAAGAAATGAACTATTTTATAAAATGTTATCCCTTTTCTTAAAAATTATAGTTATGGAATTATGTTTTTTTATACTTTTGAGGGTATAACATCTTTTACTATGGAGTAATAGAAATCTACTGGCGCCGAATGAATCATAGTACAAGTGTCAGTGTTAGAACTACCTGAGCTACAGAAGTTCATAAAAAAAAAAAAAATGTAATAAAAAAAAAAAATTACCTAATTGTAACGTTGAAAAAGAACCTAAGCTAGACCTTTCTTCACTCCCAGCACTTTCGTTGTCTTCCCCAGAATCCATGAAAGTCAAAATTTAAAAAATTACGTTCTAAAAAGTTGAGATCAAAAGCTGAGAAAGGAATAAGGAGCAAAACAAGAAAAACACTAGATTGTAACAATTACCAAAAATGTCACGAACAGTGAAACAACTTTTTTTCCCAAAAATAAAGAATACTATTCTATCCCAATAATTGAAAATTGCCCTTTGACGTTGACATAAACAAAGCCCCGAGTGTGACGTAGATGTTTATCCCTTGTGTTGTTTGATGACTGCCTCAACACATGCCAAGCAAATGTAACCTACTTTGTAGACTGGTTATATAATATGAACGTTTTGTTTTTGTGTATTTTCTGTTTTAATTTTTTGGGAGAAGATAGTCATCTCATCGAAATGTAGGATCTTAAGCGTTATATTGATTTGAAAGAAGAAGATTATTGATTTTTTTTTTAAATGTGTTGATACTAAGTGTTTAATACATTATTTTTAAAAACATGGAAAACGATTGTGTTCGGTCATTGAAATCTTGTTTCCTATGAATTTTCTCACAAGATTTTTATATCATGTCAACTACATCGGAGCCACCTTCAAAAAAATCAAAAGTTGATGAAGGCTTTGAGGAGTTCACTCCATTTGTCAAAACATATTTACTTTCCCTTTCTGATGATGTTCTATTGATAATTTGTTCTCATTTAGATCCAGTTGATTTGTTATCTCTTTCACAGTAAGTACTTAATAAACATTACTATTATTGACATATATCTTTGTGTTTCAGTTAGTAATTTTTCATGTACATATGATTTCAGAACTTGTAGTAGACTGCGTAGAGTTTGTGCTGATAAGACTCTATGGAAAAAAGTTGATATTAGACAGCATGTATTGACCATCGGATCTCTGAAAAAATTTACTTATTATATCCAGGCTAACACTACTTTCCTAGCTATTAAAGGTCCAGTCGATACTTGCCATAGTAATTCAAACGATTCAATTTCAAAGTGGTTTTTAAATGTTGTTGGGAAACATGCACCGCAATTGAGATGTCTTATATTGGAAAATCAAGTTATTGATAGTGCTAAGGTAAAAACATTGTAACCTTCTAAATATTATTGTGCAAATCATTTGGTTGACTAAATGATAAATTTACATTTTATTTTTGTTAGATCTGGAAATCACTGTTTATTTTAGACACTGTTTTTACTCCAATAAAGTAGTGATTTACCTTTATTCAAATATCACTTGTTTTAGCCGCTTTGTAATGCCTTACTTTCATTAGTGTTTTGTGTAAATATTCAATTTCACTCAACCAAATTGATGCAACATTTAAACAAACACATTATTTGTTTTTAAATGTTTCTCTAATTTTCTCCGACTGTCTCGAAAATCATGGTTATTTAATTAGTAATCCGGGACTATTAAGACAGTGCTACACGGTGAGAAATAGGGTATGTGTAGGTGAGGTGAAAGGAGGTCTTGTGGGAGTTCACAAATGTAGCAGGAGGGGAAGGTTTATTTTTTTTAAAAAGGTAAAAACTGATTGATAAAGTTATATCAAAACAAACAAGTGTAATATACACATCATGGAAACATGTTTTTTAATGTAGAAACTCGGTTTTAAGAAATTAAACATTCTTTATAATATAAGGCAAATAGAAATAACTGATGAAGTAATATAGAAAAAACGGTAATTGAATATTAATTATACTATGTTGAAAGTATGTGAAAGTGTTTGATATTCACTTTCACCAAATATGAATTTCACTTCACCTACACCTACCCGAATTCTCGCCGTGTAGCACTGCCTTTACTAATTTTGTGAAAGTGTAATCAGTGCTTTTTTTTTTTTTTTTGTCCTGAAATTCATTTTATCAAAGATTTCTACTCTTTGAATTCTTTGTTTATTTTATTACTATGTGCCTTTATTATTATCCCTGTATATGTACCCTCATTCATTGATTAAAAATTGAACAATAAAGATAGAAAAATCGATCAACCATATATAAATTGTTATATGAATATTATCCATTAATATATAAAGTACATGTACAGTTTTAAATTGTGGTGAGCACAAACTATTTTAGGAAAAATATTCCTTGACAGAGCTTTAGACACACTGAGTAAAATTTTGTTGTGATAATTTAAAGTAGACAAAATCTCATGCTCCTTACACTTTTGTATTTGAATGTATTTTCCTATTTTCATTGGCTAATAAGATATTCAAGTCATAGTTTTTAGATATTTATTTTATTTTTTGTTTGTTATTTTATTTCCTTATGACCTATTTACTATCATTAATGACCATAATAAGTAAATAGAACTATGTTCTTTCATCATTGGGTTTCAATTATTATAGATATATTCCTTATTATTATATTTTTGCTTTATGTTATAAATATCTAGTTAATTTGGTGAAATAATTATTTATTTGTTCTACATAGGTAACTTTAGAAGATTTTCCACCTTCAATAGAGCAATTGGAAATTCGTAATTGTTTTATGAAGAACTTATCTCTAAGAAGATCATATTTTTATAGAATGGAGAAAACACTGCCAAAGTTAAAGGTTTAATTTTTTTTATTATTTATTTATTTATTTATAACATGCATCTAGCCAAAGAGGGTCATTAGCATAAGACATACATTATTTTGTCAAAGTAACATTTATTTTTGTAATACACTGTTTTTGCACTATATTCGATTATAAATTTCACGTTGTTTTAGAAACTTAAGTAAACTTTAAACACTCCTCTCTCAGTCACGAAGAGTGACATCCAGCCTGTTCTTGATCTTGCAGTTCCTTCTTGCTTAGCTAAATGCCTTGCAGTCCATTATGACATCCTTCACTGTCAGTGGTGTCTTGCAAGTCCCTTTAGAAGGTAGGTTTGGCTAATGGCAGTATGGCCGCAGAGTAAACTAGCTAGGACGACTTCTTCATGGCGGTTTCTTCTCTCAGAAGTTTTCCAGGCCTCAGGGCTGTCTTTGATTTTCTCCAATTTTTCGCACCGCTCAGTAGTCCACGATTTATATATGGTTTTCTTCACTTAAACTCTCCAATCCAGAGCAGTTGTCTTATCTATGTAAACAACATCGTTATCAGGATCCGTACGAGCAGCATTATCAGCTCTATCAGCTTCTTCATTTTCCTTGATGCCAGCATGAGAAGGAACCCATAAGAACTTGTTTTGTTTTTTTTCCTGAATGAAGGCATTGTCTTACGAGTAGTTGAATTTTCATTACTAAGACATCTTTTGAGTTACTGTTTTCTGATGAATAAATAGAGCTCAATGAATCTGTGACGATCAAGTGATTTTTATGATCTTGTTTTAATATAAGCATCAGGGTTTTCCATATTGAATACATTATTGTGGATATAATTAGTTGACCGTTGAGAATTACTGAAAGGAATTAGTCCGGGTGGCGGTCATTAAATGAAACAACTAATTAGTTTCAACTACTTTATTGTTTGCCAACTTTTCGACCCCCATTGTGGGTCATCATCAGGGCTGGAGGCGTAGAAGCAATGGCTTGTTGTGATGAGAATGCCTGCTGTTGTTGAGATGTAGATAATATTTCCAGCTTGCGATTTTTAAGCAGCAGACATATTGAATACAGTTCGCCAGTATAAATACTATTTGATGCCGGTAGTAAATATTTGTATAGTAAATATTTATTATTAATTTATTTTGAGGCATCTAATTTATTTAGTTCAAGACAGTCGAATAATGCAATCTGATCATAATAAAATCATACCCAGATAAATACATTTTTAAATTAAAATTTTGCCATTGAAAGTATTTCTTCTTTCTTAAATTGATGCCCCGGTCAATATGATCTTTATGATTTGAAGAGTATTTTTAATCTACAACATAAATCTCATATCCTTCACAACGCCACTAAATGTCATGCTAAAGTAACTATCATATCGAGGTATAATCTGTACAAGTTTCATCATTTTTCATTCAGCCCCTTTCATGATATCCCGCTTTTAATTTTTCTGAACTTGGCAATTTCAATTCTTTGAAAAATTATATTTAAAAAAAGACAATGCTATACTAAAAAAAAAGAAAAAAAAGGCTTGAGACTCCTTTCTAATCTTCCTTCTTATTGGACGCATACATTTCCGTGTAAACATCGCAAAAGACAAATTATCACCATTTTTGAAAATTCATATATAAAAATCTGGTGTGTATATATAAAAAAACACACTACTTTCACTTACCTCTGTTATTAATATCAATTTAAATTACGCACGTGAAACGAAAATAAATTGTTAAAGAATTATTTACATTTGATTTTTATAGAAAGATATTATTAAATAATATGTTATAATATTATCTACGAAATTCAGTAAGTTTTTTTCGGCTTTTCATCACTCCATGTTAGAATAAGGTGACCAGATTTTTAGATGGACTAAGTGGGACAACTCTGAAGAGGGGGAGGAGGGGGAGTATCAACAAAAACATTTCATACAGAATAAAAATAATATCTTAATATTTTTTTACTTTTAACATAAGTTCAATTTATAAATATCAAAAATGTATAATATTTTATTCCTTGACATATTTTTATTGGATTGAATTTGTTTCATTAAATTGTTGTCATTTTTTAAAATATTGTAAAAAATCTTCACAAGAATTTGAAATTATATTTGACCCATAAAATGGCTTTCAAAGTTTAAACACTTAATTTTGATTTTTCTGATTTCCACACTTGATTTACTGCAGAAAGAACCTATAATTAATTGTATGTTTTGATTCTTAAAGATAAATTCAAATTTTAAATTAATTTGTGATTATCTAACTCTTCTTTAGTAAATTACAATATTCTATGTCTATGAGAATTTAAAAAATTACTAAAATGTTATAAACACATACAGTACAAATATGCGTTTCACATCGGCAAAATTCCCCCGAATTAATTATGTATTCATGAAATATATAAATAAATTACGTACCTTAATTTTCTATGTTAAGTAGCAGATTCTTAATATTTATTTGTTTAATTAGCTTGCTAGCACGCAGTAGGAACATGAAGTGTATCACCTGAGAGACAAATACAATGTAACTGGGTAGCAAAAGCAATATGTTAGTCGTCGTAGCCTGTAGGATTCTTAGAACGCAAAACAAATTGAAGGATTCTTAGAACGCAAAACAATGATTTTCATAAATATAGAATTTAACTTAATTGTAAAAGTCATTAAAAAGCTAAACGTTGCGGTACGCGGGACAAATTTTGAAAACTCGATGACAGCACCATCAAGCGGCCAAGTGGTGAAAGAATTGCATAAAGAATTATTTTAGGTCTTTTCTCCTTTAGTTGTTGATCAAATTTGCTCAACTTGCATATTTAGGCGTTATTTATCAATTCTAATAAGATGATGTGCCTAAATGTTTTAAATCTACAAAATTAAAGATACTTTAGAGGAAGAAAATTTAAAATATCTGCATTGTAACCCCATCAGATTATTTCAATCAGAATAAAACCTACATGATATTAAAGCCCATTAAATTTTACATTGATATAGGGAGTTTAATCAAAATCGTTAGAGCCATTTTTGAGAAAATCGTAAAAAGGTGCTAAATGCATAGGATAAAGTAGGACTTCCGGTCAGCCGATTTTAGTGAAAAAGTTGCTGTAACATCTCGAGGCGTATAGTAGTTTTAAATATGAAATGTCAGTTACCACTAATGGTTTTTGCGCTAGACTTACCACACACCCCACACACAGACCTTTTTTTGGGACTTGATCATTTGGACTCAGAAGACCCCAAAACGTGTATTTCCGTCGAAAACTGGAATTAAAAACTTTTCACGATAACAATACTTTCCCTTACTATATATAGTAAGTGAAAGTAAAAAGGACTATGTTCTCTAGATCCGAATTTTACAATAAGTAGAACCATGACTAACCTATAAATGAAAATATAATCAAAGGTGAGTTTATTTGTCTTCATATACTTCTATCTTGCTAAAAGTCTTAAAATTTATTAGTTTTTCGAGACTTTTTTTTAAACCACTCTCTTTACTATTTAGGTAATGAGTTGTAGGAACAAAAAGCCTTCATTTTTTGTCAGCCTTGTGTTTCCTAAAGCCTGTTGGTAATGCAAACCATCACCATGGTTACAAAATCAAAGCTTTTACCCCAACCAAAAATCGCATAACCCGTATAAAGAAGTTTTCGCTTCAATAAAATGTATCTTAAAAATAAAATCTCATATCCTTAACTCCAATACTCTTCCGATCTTTAAATCCCGTCTATTCAATAACTTCCTGACCATTCAGTTTCCTAAGAAATGTTTTGTTTTGTTTCGCAATCTTTATGTATTGATTATCTAGACCGTCCTCTAATAATCGTTTTAAGTTGTTCATTTCTTTTGATCATTGTGTTAAATTACTTTATGTGTATTATTCAAAATATATTATGTTTAATATTATATTTAAAAAGAATGGATTAAGAGATTTCTATACATTTTCTAAATGGGTAAGAAGTACACATAAAATAATTATGTTCTGAAATTTCTGTCAACTTTACAAAATTATATTATAAACATTCCATTAATTTATTTTCTTGTTGTAATGATTTCAGAAACTTGACCTGTCAAATAATAGATGGTTTGTACCACATTCACTGCTTGCTCTAAGCAAAAGTGAAACTTTAGAAACCCTTATCTTATCTGGATGTGATGTTAGTGACTGTCTTCCTTACGCTAGTCTCGCTGCTAACTTTGGTTTTAGCGCATTACAAGTGAGTACTTTAATCATTATTATCATTTTAATCTTTTATTTTTCTATGATTGGTTCCTCTAGTTATCTTATCGTATCTGATCCATAGTGTAATGTATTGAGGATACCGAGGCCTCTAAATTTATTATTAAATAATTAATATATTAATAAAGTAAATATTAATAAGCCTTTGTCGGCAAAAGTACAAAGGGCGTGTACTTCCCCCTTCCCTTGGTTTCCCCATCGGCCTCTAACACCAGAAACCCCTCGGAGTTTCCTCCAGCAGCAGCCGACAAGAATATTAAGGGTGGTCAAAAGATAAAAATAAGATCAAAAAGGCTGTACCGCCAACCGGGGCACTTCCCATATCAGCCCCACCCGAGGTGACGAGGATGAGAGAGAAGATCCGAAGAGGCAGTCTTATTCCATCCTCAAGAAGATGTGAGTCGGTTTCCATCAAGAAGAAGAGATGTCCGTCTGGGGGTCAGAGAGAGGAGCTTGAGGATGAAGCCTAGAAGGGGTGACTAAGATTGATTCCACCTTCGCCAGCCGACAAAGTATTTAAAGGTATTTCTCTGTTATGTAATATTGTATGGCAAAGTGGTAGTAGATAGTAGTGAAAATGTCCCTCAGTATTCTCAATCAAAGTTCCAGGCATAGTTTAATTATATTTTATATGTGTTAAGTTGTTTTAAATAATAATGTCAGTTTGTAAAACATGTCTAATTTAATCTTACCCTGCATGCCACCTATTGGATTGGTAAACACGATACCTTTGGAAAGGAGATCCAATGGTATCATTAAATATAGTTTATATATGGATTAAATATATCAAATAAGCTAGTTTTTAAAGGTACTGCTGCCTTAGAAAAGCAGCCAGTCAAAACATAGCAATATACATCCACAAATATACAATATTATCGTAACAATTTTTTTATCTTACATTAAATGTATTTTAAATCACTTTCAATATTACTACTTCATTCTGTCGATTAGATATTAATTTGCTGATCTATTACAGAGTTAAAATCAATCTTGGCCCTAAATTTTTGAAAATTATTAATAGCCTAAGAGCACTAGCAAGTGTATGGCACTTTTATTCAACAGATGGACGTATAGCTACAGACATCCCTAATTCATAGTCCTCATCAAGTTTAGGAAGAATCCTTACTTCTAGCTTTCCAGACCGAGTGCATTTCCTGGGCCAAAAACTTAATTTGTAACGATGAAACTAGTAATTAACAATCTTCTTGGTAATTATTACACCTACAGATGTTTTACATCACTCAAATTAAATGCTCTATATTGTAATTATTACACCCATCTTCCTTGGAATAATAGTTTCTATGATACTGTCCTAAATAAAGCTAAACGTTAATCATTTCTGTTTCTTAAACACCATTATTAACATATTGAGGATGTATAGTCGACTGTAGAAACTATTATAGGTGGAATAATCAGGAGCCAGTCTTTTTCTAAATATTTTTAATTCTACTGACGTTTCGGCTAAAACTTGTGAGCCAACTTCAGTGCATTACTTAGCCAGTTTATGCTTGGACATGGCTCAGTAATGCCCTGATGATGGCTCACAAGCTTGAGCCGAAACATCGGGCATAATTTAAAATATTTAGAAAAAGACTGACTCCTGATTATTTCACCTATAACATTATTAACATAATTTTATTTAATTATATTATCACCATATGTATTTATTTCTTATCATTGTTCTTTTATATTGGTGTTAGATCTTTTTTCTTTTGTTTTTAACTCATTAATTTTGTATCTTGGCCAGATGTAGATATTACATCATGTTAAATTTTATCTTATTCTGTTTGTTTGTTTATTTATTTAACATAATTTATGCTGCTGTGGCTAATCGGACAATGCTACAGTGGGAGTCCTAAATTTTGCATATCCAGATTTAATTAGGGTAGGGATCATCCTAATCTTTGAGAGGAAAATTCTTCGAAGAATATTTGGAGAAGTACAGATCGGTGGAAACTGGAGAAGGTGGACCAATGCTGAAATTTATTCAATGCTTGATGATCAAGATGTCAGTCTGAGGATGAAGCTAGGAAGAGTTAGATGGGCTGGCCACGTGGCAAGGATGGAGGATGAAGCAATAGCAAAGAAGATCCTGAAAGATCCTCTTTACGGCACAAGAAGAAGAGGGAGACCAAAACTGAGATGGTCAGACGGTGTGGCGAAGGATTCCAGAGATGTCCTGGGAGTCGAGAACTGGATGATAGTTGCACAGAACAGGGGTGACTGGAGGAAGTTGGTGAAGGAGGCCAAGAGGAGTCACCGAGTTGTTGCGCCACGATAGTAGTAGTAGTAGGGATCTTTAACGAGTACCTGACATCGCACATGATTTCTTCTTTACCACTCTTTTATTGAAAATAATTGCACTACGTTTCGGCTACAATGCCATCTTCAGGTGCAATGGAACTAATTTGATATAAAAGTGCAAAATATTGTCAAATTTTCAAATCAAAAAATTTCAAATTTAACATAGTTATATAATTTCAGGATAAATTTGTTAGATGATTATTTGTGAATTTGGCAATATTTTGTACTTTTAGATCAAATTAGTTCCATTTCACCTGAAGATGGCATTGTAGCCGAAACATAGTGCAATTATTTTCGATAAAAGAGTGGTGAAGTAGAAATCAGCTTCCAATTTTATTCATTTGTTATTTATTGTTAGATAGGTCTAAATGTATTAAGTTGTTCACATTTATCTATGTTCTGTTTTGACATATATACCGTGCACCGAAACCATAACCTTTTATTTATAAATGCTATCCACCATTGCTTCATAAATAATTTGATTTTTAATGATGTTTCAGCTTCTCGATTTGAGAAAAACATGTGTCAGTGATATTGAGTTAACTTGCTTCAATCGAACTGCTACATTGCGTCATCTTTACCTTTGCGCATCAGAACCAGAGCTTGCTGAAGCACAAGTTACGGATTTCAGCATTACCACGTTTGGTGGAGGTTCAAGGGATGGTCAAGGTCCCTTGAACATGGAAGAAGGTATCATCATTATTCAGGTAATATGCCTATTTATTAATGTGTCAAATATATATTATAAACAATAGCTAGCATCGAAAATATATAAAATTTCACTTTTTATTGGGTTATCCAGAAAATAATGTAGGATTTTGAGTTTTCTTTTCAATACCTCTCTGTTTAAGTTTGTTGTATTATTCATTAGTATGAATATCAACACATAACCTCTTTGCAATGAGTTTGTTTATCTTACTAGCATTCCACAGATTCGATATATTTCAGCTATCAACGCATGCTGTTGGTATAATTTTGGTTTACAAGTTTAATCTCGGCCAGAACAGGCGACCAAAAACATTTATCAATTCTGGGGTGAGGTTAACATTAAAGAGTGCACTGTTCATTCAATAGTGGTTTGAAAAATTTGAGGCAGAGGACTTCAGTGTTTAAGACAAAAGAGGTTGTGAAAGGACTTCCTCTCTTGAGCTTGAGCTTTGGTAGAAGAAAACTCCAGAACTACTGTTCAAGAAATTTCAGGGAAATTTAACGTTGGCATGTCGACTATCGATGACCATCTCAAGGCAATTAAAAAAAATCCTGTACTACTACAACCCATGAAGGGTCTTGGGCTCAGTACGTATAGAGATTCGTACTGTTTCTAGGCTGTTCCCTGCTATAAAGGGTTCCCACTTTATAGAGGCTGGGTCTGCCCCAGGAGGGTCTCCATACCCTAGACTGAATTAGCAGAATAAATAATATTATACCACAACTGGGATTCGAACCCAGTACCCGGAGAACAATAGGCTAAAGCTCTACCCACTAGACCACGCCGCTCCCTATCTCTTGGCAATTAGGAAGGTAAAAAAGCTTGAAAAGTTGGGTTCGCCACACATTTAACTACGGCAAAAAAAAAAAATATATATATATATTTATATATATATATATATATATATTTATATATATATATATATATATATTTTATATATATATATATATATTTATATATATATAAAATATATATATATATATATATATATATATATATATATTTATTTATTAATTAATGTTAAACACTTAAAAGAGCACACATTGACTTCCATTTGTCACTTAATCACTTTATTTCATAAGCTTTTCATATTTGTCGAAGTTTCGGGGCTGTTTCCCCATTTTCAAGACTTATTTTTTTCATTATATAAATGATTTTTCATATATCATCCATCATTTTATTTCATTGCAACAGTGAGCCAATGAACACCAATAAGGACAAATAGCAGTGTGCTATGAAATAAAATGATGGGTGATATATGAAAAATCATTTATATAATGAAAAAAATAAGTCTTGAAAATGGGGAAACAGCCCTGAAACGTCGACAAATATGAAAAGCTTATGAAATAAAGTGATTAAGTGACAAATGGAAGTCAATGCGTGCTCTTTTAAGTGTTTATATTAAGAAAAACTTCCAAAAAAAAAATAAAAAAAAGAAAAGAAAATAATTAATGTTATGAAGTTTATGTTAAACTTCTTTTCCGAAACAAAAACGACCCTTTTCTGGACAGTGATTTGACAAAGGAGAAGCAGCACATTTTCCAAAGACCCCCAACTCATCAGGTGATGGTTTCTGTTTAGAGGTCTTCATTTGGTTTGATACACCACAGCTTCTTAAATCCTGGATTAAATCCTATCAATGTTAAATCTTATTGTGGCCAAATTATTGAATTGTATCTTACATTGGCAATAATGAAGTATCTTTGCTCAATTAGAAGGGATACATTTATTACATGTTAAAGCCTCGCCACATGTCTCTCATATGACATAATAAAAACTGTTGTAGTTTGGACATGAAACCCTGCCACATCCGTCCTACCCTCCAGACCTCTCGCCTACGGATTATCATTTTTTTTAGACTCCTGGAACACTATTAACGTGAAAAAATGTAATATACAAAGGAAATTATAAAATTATTTTTGGAGTTAATCAATTCTAAAGATAAGAAATGTTTTGCCTAGTGAATGGAAAGTAAATGCATTGATAGTAGTGGAGACTATTTGGATTAAATAAAACAGTTGTATGTTTTTCTTTTTTAAACCAAAATCCAGCATTAGTTTCTGTGCAACCCAATATAGTCTGAAACTAAACTCCCCGTCAAAAGTATTGCTACACTTGGAAATATTTGAATGTTACTAAAACTTTTTTTTTTTTTATAATAAAGAAAGGTTCTAAAATCAATAATAAACATTTTTAAACTGGAAATAAACAAGTTTTATTTAAATAAATTACAATATTTCTTCCAAAAAACAAAAATTTAGAAAAAATACTTTTTAAAATTTTCCTTTTTCACAGTTTTAACTTTTAAATTACAATTTCAATTTTTAATTTCCATTTAATGAGATGTATTGCTTCCTCTGGCTTGAATGACTGCTTCCACCTGTCTTGGAATACTTGTAAAAAGATTTTGAAGAAAATCTTGGGATTTATTGTCCCACAGCTCCAATACAGCTGTCTTTAGCAATTCAATGGTAGTAGGAGGTGAATTTCGTGACCGAACCTTTCTTTTGAGATAATCCCAAACGTGCTCGATTGGGTTAAGGTCAGGACTTCTTGCTGGCCAATCAATGGTGTGAATATTTGTGGTGTTCAAGTATTCAGAAACACATCTTGCCTTTTGAGGACAAGCATTATCATGCATTAGCAATGATTCAGAGCCCATGAATGGCATAAAAGGCACTACATGAACTTGAAGAATCATTTATACATGTCTCAAAGTATTCAAAGCCCCTCCTGGATTGGCACTAACTCGGTGCATGCTTTCCAAGATATGCCACCCCAGAGCATGACAGAACCCCCTCGAAATGGCTGTTTCTAATGTGCAACACTTACCTATACCGTTCTCCAGACCTTCTCCATACTCTTTCATGGCCATCTGGGCTGTTAAGGGCCACTCTGATTTCATCAGTGAATAAAACTTTTTTCCATTCCTCCACAGTCCAAGATTGGTGTTCCTTTGCTAATCTTAATCTTTTTACACGGTGTTCTGCGGTGAGAAGAGGATGTTTCACTGGCCTTCTTGACATGTGGTTTGACTCTCTCAGTCTTCTAATGACCGTTGACTCTGAGATTGATAACCCTCAAACACCAGCGATCAAGTTTTTAATGAAAGACGCAGTAAAATTACACTTCCGAAGTGTTTGCATTTTAATGAAGCAGTCTTCTATGGGATTAGTAACCTTGAGACGCCCTGACGTTAGTCGTTTCAAATGATTACCAGTCTCCCTGTACCTTTTTATGGTCCTTGAAACGGTAGAATAGTGAATCCCAAGGCGATTTGCTATATTTCGCATTGATTTGTCTTCTTCACATAGAGTGATGATTCTGAACGAATAATCGTGACTTAAACGATTCATTGTGAATGAAATTAATTGTTTTAACTAGACTTAACAGAAAAGAGAGAACAGACTTGAAGCAAACGAAAGATAAACATGGACTGAAAGGAAATTTAAATTGAATGAAACAAAATTCCATCTTTTGTTGGTAAATAGTGAATAAAATGATATGTCTAATCCCTAATATCTCTTATTAAATAAATAATATTACTATAAATGTAAAAAAAAGTCTGGATTAAGTTCAAAACCAAGAAAATCTCTAGAATTTTGGGTGCTGCAATACTTTTGACGAGGAGTGTATATTATACATCAAAATACTCTTATAATAACATTTATTTGAATTCAAATAATGTTATCAATTAATCTAGAACTTTTTAGTATTCACGTTACTTGAGTAGTTATACTTCATATCTCAGGGTATTAATTCATCTTCGAACTTTGTTAATTACTGAACCCATTTGGTTCTTAGTTTAGTTTATTTTTTAATTATTTAGCAAAATATTTAATTTCCTAATTTTTTAGCTTTTCTATGTTAAGGTTGGTTCCTTCCCTCGGCCTGTATGCAAACTTGAAACTCTAGTCGTAAAGAATTATCCAGGGATCACTGATGTTACCCTGAGACATGCTGCTACATCTATGAAACATCTCAAGTATTTAGATGTAACAGGAACGGGGTGCTCTGAAGCTGGTATCCTTGATTTTAAGAAAAATAGACCTGATGTTCAGATTGTTCCTGATATAATAGCTGATGAACATATCATAAGAAGTTAAAAAAATCATGCAATATATAGGATTTTTTTTTTTTTAATTTTGTTGTTTTTTAAAAAACAATTTACAAATTATCCCATTAATTTATTATTTTATTTATCTTAATATAGGATCTATTATGTTTCTATAATGCAAGGTATAATTTTGGCGATTTATTTAGTTATAAAATTGTATAAAAAAAAAAAAAGTTAATGCATGTAGTTCATGTATCTTTTTGTATATTATAGATAAGAATTAGTCTGTATTAGCTTAAGTTGTAAAAAGTTTATTCTTATTAAATTCAATCATCCTCATAACCCTTTAAAAAAGTGGAAAAATGCAGCAATAAAATTCAATCCCATGAGTTATTGCACTTATTTATTTATTTTTATTAAATAGAATTAAAATTATTTTGAATAATTTTAATTATTCCCTTTCCATACCCTTCAAAACCTTTTTTTTTTTTTTTTTTAGATTTAGATTATTCTACTTCTTCTTTTGGTTTATTAATTGTAAGATATATTTGTGACCAATAAAAAAAATATTTCAAAATTCACAACATATCAGCCTCAAGGGCCATTTTAAATTCTGTGGACGGAACAATAAAATATAAACAATAAATATGAGCCAATGACACTGCTACTGAAGCAGTTGAAACATTTATTTGGAAAGTTCATGCATGATAGAAACTGGCATGAAAATATTCCTTGAGGAAAAAGCGTTGCGAATTTCAAAATAAAATCATTTGTTTTGGATTAGCCACAAATATATATTACACATTTGTTAGTATTATATTTGTGTTTTCTATTAGCATGCTTTTTTTTTTTTAACATAATTTATTGAAATTTACAACTGTACTACATAATACAACAAGTAAATATGATAAAAGAAAAATTACATGAAAAAGACTTGTAGAAGAACTACCCAATGGTAGCACTCCTTTCACTATTCTAAACTAGAAGGTTTCAAGGTCATCTTATTTTCAGACGCCTTGGAGGATTTTCAGGAATCGAAGAGGAAGCATTGATTGAAACTAGTGGGTTAGAATGGGAGTGGAGTTTTTCATGGAAGGAGTGATATTTGTTTCGGGCCAGGTCAGCAACAAATGGAAAATTTAGGTCTTAATAGATGAGTTTATTTATGATAAAGTAAGGAGCATTGAGGATTTTACGAAGGATTTTGGATTGTAAGGATTGGTTACAGGAAGAATTTGATGTTTTAGTCGAGCCCCGAAGCTCAACTCCGTTTTCAATGTTAAAATATTTTTCTTTAGCTTATTTTTTTATTGTCCCATGAATGTCAGTTCTAGAAGAATAGAGTGGAATGGAAAGTGAGGTGGAGAAAAATGTTATTTCTATCTTAAATACATACTTATGCCATCCCCTACCAAAAAAGATTTCTTTAAATTTTTTTAAAGCACTTTTTGGTTTTGAATTATTTAACTCAAGAAATGTGCCATTATTACTTTTACTTACCTATGTATGAAATATAAATTAAGGGAAAGTATTTCGATCATGAAAATTTTTTAATTCAAGTTTTGACTGGAAATACAACCTTTTAGACTCTCCTGGTCATGGAAAAAGGTGTATGTGGTCGATAAGTGGTATAAAACAGATTTCATATCTTTTGGCAGGTATATGTTTTGAGATGTTACAGCAACTTTTTTAACTGAACCAGCAAACTCAAAGAGCCACTTTATATGCATTTTTCACCATTTTACCATTTTCTGATTAAGGGCTGTAACGATTTTGATTCAACTCTATGTTGATGTAAAATTTAATGGGCTTGAATATGGGGTTTCATTCTGATTGAAATAGTCTGACAGGGCTTAAATACTGATATTTTAAATTTTCTTCCCTCTAAAGTACCTTTAATTTTGTACATTCCAAAAGATTAACCATATCATCTTAATGACATTGGTGAAGAAAAGCTAAATATGCATTTTTTACGAATTTGATGAGCAACTAAATGATAAAAGAGCAAAACTATTTTTTAACGTAATTTTTGGTTTATTGATAATAAGAACAGTAATATAGACGTATAATAAAAAAAAAAATAAATAAATAAAAATAAACTTTATTCACATATTTACATTTTGACAAAATGTTAACAATGATTTTGGATGAGTCATCCTTACAATCAGAAAATATTTTTTTTTTTTGTTTTGTGATTATAGTACATTAGCCTAAATGGCAAACATATGGTGAAAAATTGAGGTTACATTGCGATTGTTGGAAAAATTATACAAAAAACCTACGCATAAAATAATTGAGAATACATAAAATATTTGTAGACGTATAATATACCTTTCGAAAGAGAAAGATTTTAGAAAAAAAATATTATCTGATACACGAAGATGTAGAAGGTAATATAAAGTGACGAATAGGGAATAAACTTATTACTGATTAACATTTTAATACAGTTATATTATTTAATCTAAATCACATGTTTCCAACTAAAATGAATACACGTTTAATTAAAATAAACTTCAAATATTTTTCAAATTGAAGTATATTTAATAGTTTTTTAAGTCGAGATAAGTAAAAGTCGTGTGTTGCCCGCACCAGATTTTTTAAATACCTTTAATTTTATAGATTTTATAAAAATAACTATATTATCTTGTTACCATTGACAAATAACAGCTAAATATGTATATTGTACGAATTTGAAAAACAACTATTGGAGAAAACTGAAAAAATATTTTTTTAATGCAATTTTTTGTTTTGGAACATAAGAACAGTAATATACGTATGATATACCGTTGGAAAGCTAGAGATTTTAGAAAAAATATTATCTCATACTCAATATTTTAAAAGTTAATAGAGAGTGATAAAAAGAAGATAAAACTAACTGATTATTTTAGATAATCATATAATAGATTTTTTAATAATACACATGTTTCTATAGAAATTCCATTTAACTAATTCTTTAATGGTTTCACTCATTTTTGTCTCTTACTGTATTTGAAAATTCTTTAATCGATTTTAAAAACGGAGGTAAGTGAAAGTCGTGTGTTGCCCAAACCAGATTTGTTTTAAAAAGGTAAGAGGACTGCAAAAGCTCATATAAACGTTCCAGTGATTATGGTGATATTATCTTAATCGAACGTACCTGTCAAAATTGGTTTGGCAAATTTCCAGGATGGAATTTGAACAGACCGGTCGCCCTCTTGAAATTGAAACGAACAATGTTGATCATAATCCCCCTTAATCAGTGCGAAAGATTGCTATGGACCCAAATGTGTCGCACACAAGCGTAGAAAAGCAGTTGCACAAAATCAGCTGTGTTTTCTGGACTAATTTTTGGTTTCTCACTCTCTAATGAAAGTCAACTTGACAACACGCATTTCTGTTCATGATTCACTACGAAAACGGCAACGAAACTAACCATTTTTGCAACGGTTGTTTACAGGAGATGGAAAATAGATATTTTACAGTAATGTAGTCCATAGAAAAGCTTTAGTGAGTCTCCTAGAAGGATGTCAAAACCCGAATTGCATCCAAAGAAGATAATGCTTTTTATGTGGTGGAATTATATGGGTGTTTTTAATTTTCTATGAGCTATCGCCATCAGCACTAAAATATTGATTCCACTCTATACTGCCCATAATTAACGAATTTGGATCAATCATTGAAAATAAACGCTCACAACTAGCGTATCGGAAAGGTGTGTTCCACCAAGACAACGCTAGGACCCACACCTCATTGGCCATTCGCAATAAATTATTGAGCCTTGGATGAAACCTTTTGCTTCATCCTACCTTTTCACCCGATCTAGCTCGAAGTGAATACCACTTATTCTAATCTCAGCGGAACTTCATGAATGGAAATAAATCGAAAAATAATGAAGACTTTACAAACCACTTGGATCACTTTTTTTAAACAATAAACTCCAGACATTCTATGGACATGGTATTACACAGTTAGTGGAAAGATGGGGAAAAGTTATATTATATAATGGTCAATACAGTAAACCCTCGTTATTACGAACTCCAAGGGACCAAAAAATTCTCTGTTCGTTATATCCAAAAAATATATTGCATGTATATTATATGTCTTGATATAAATTCATGGGGTTAAATAGAAATATTTTCAATACAGCATTCGCTTTCAGGCAAATGTTTATTTAGAAACTACAAAAGTAGTTAAACTTATGCACTATGTACATATATCTATCTTATTTCACATTTTACATAATACTTTAAGATTTACATAAACCATCATAAAAAATACAAAACTTAACTTGGAACTGATTGAGTCAATATCACAGCAATTCAAATAAAGTTGAAACAATAAATTTTTTTTTTTTTTTTGCACTTTTCGATGAAGATGCAACAGAAGCATCGATTTTATCTTTATTAGCGATAATCTTTGATAGAGGAGATTTTGATATCCCGTATTTTTCCGCAATTTTCGATTTCGACTCAATTTTTTTATCTATTTCTTGGAGAATCAACAACCTTGTATTTAAATCAATGGATTTTCTCTTGACCTCTTAGGAAACTCGAATTAAAGCAAGTAATAAAAGCAATAAAAATAGAAAAACTAGCTGAAACTCTAGAAACCAGAAGCTGCCACAGACTGTGAATCACAGAATTGAGCTGAATAGATGGAAGAGGTAAGGATTTAGGACAGAAAGGCGCCGTTCTTTAATGGGAATTATGACGTATCATAATTTTTTTTTTTCTTTATTTTTCGTAATAACCGAACAAATTCAATCCTGAGGTTCACAAAAGTAGTTTGTTAATTCGTCATAAACGAGGAGAAACATAGTTTTCTATTCATTTTTCAAGGGACAACAACGATAGTTCGTTATCAACGGGTGTTCGTTATAACCGTGTTTGTTAAAAAGAGGGTTTACTTTATATGAGTTTTATTTCATCCTGAAAAATCAAAAGGAGTTATTTGCCGACCCAATACCAACTGGGTGTTTATATATGATTATTGTATTAATACAAGTAGTAAATCACGTAATTCTGAATAATTTTGACACTTCTATTTTTTTAGTTTTTCATAAATGAACGTTCAAACCGTTAAAAATAAAATGATTTTTGTCATGAATTTTAGTTTTAGTTATTGTATACCGCCCACTATAAAACATTCAAAAGTGGGTAAAAAAATATATAGAACTAAAATAACTCCAGACACTCTGTATACACATCTTGCTTAGACTAAGACAGTGTTTGAAGTATAATTTCACTCTAATAACAAACCGACCTCTTTGGTAGAAAATAGTTAACTTTAAGTTAAGAGGTTATATGTTTGTCAACAATATCAGTGATAAATATATTTTGTTGAGTGATCTACAATGGAATCTAGGTTAGAGTTCGAATTCAACGAAATGTATGTATTGCAAGTAACTTGTCTATATATTTTACAGAATTTTAAACATAATTATTGTTACATTTTTTTCATTTCAGCCTAAGACAAGAAAATGTTACTGGATGTGTTGTAGCAGATCCAAAGGGACTCTGTTTATTAGGTATTTTATTTTCGAATATTTCTTTATATTTGTTTAGTTTAGCTTGCATCTATTTCCTCATTTTTTAATACTTATATGTAGCTTTCAAGTTTGATTATTTAGTTACACATTTTCAATAAAAGGTAACTGCTAGGATCAAAGCTCAGTAAAAATATTGAGGATGTATAGTCAACTGTAGGAACTATTATAGGTGGATTAATCAGGAGTCAGTCTTTTTTTAAATCATAAAGCAGACCAAGAAATAATCTCTCCCTCGTATGCCAACATCTTCCGTCTCCTTAAGTTATAACTTTCTTGCTTTATTGTATAATTTTATATTTTATTTACTGTATATTTTTCTTTTGTTTATAACACTTTGGGTTTTTGCTATTTATTTATTTTATTTTTTATATACCTCATGGATCTTTTACATACCTCAGATTCTAGTGTTTATAATTTTCTGTTAAAAATGTTGAGCCTTATTGTACATATATTGTTTTGTTTTTCCATTGTATAATTTTGTAAAACTTTTTAAAAACAATGATAAGCTGTAGTATAAGACCTTTAGGGTTTTTACATGAACCCCTCCCCATACTACCTATGTTTATGGTTTTCCTCAGTTCATGCTTGGACATGGCTCAGTAATGGTATCTTTATATATAATTTTTTTGTTCTATATTAAAGTCTAAAGTTTTTTGTTTTTTTTTATGATTATCATCATCATATTGTTTATCATATTATCATTATTTGTGTCTATAATATTTAAGTATGTTGGTATATTTCTGTTTTATTTTAAAGGTTATCATTGTCACTACATTCAAACAATTTTAATTATTACATTAATATGTATCTCTTTTGTTCTGATGTTTGTAGCCCTGATGATGGGTTACAAGCTTGAGCGAAACGTTGGCTAAATTAAAAATATTTAAAAAAAAACTGACTCCTGATTATTCCACCTATAATATCTCAGTAAAAATACTTTTGTCCTGATTTGTTTTTATTGTAACTTATAGTCAAGTTCAAATAATGCCTCTTTGAATTAATTTCTTGTGTGAATATATCTTTATCTAAATTCCAGCCTCGCCTAATATTGGTAATGAAGTTGCTGGATTAGTGACAGCTATTTCTCAGCATGCTTCCTTGATTGAACCTTCAGCGCCATCACAGCCAATTGTTCTTCTTGAAAATGATACCAGGTTTCTCTACATCATGATTTAATTTTTTAATAAATTTGCATACTCTTTTTAATCCTGGTTATCTATTTACAGGCAGTGTTTAGTTCACTCTGATGAAGGGATAACAACAGCTATCTTTAAGAAAATTCAAAATAATTAGATAAAAAGGTGAATTCCTAAGTCTATTTGGCACTTAAATAATGACTGATTCCTTGGGTTTTTATTTCACTACTTAGTTAATATAAAAATGAACATTTTTAAACCTACATAAAGTTATATGTAAATCAGTGACTTTTCACTTCTGCATAGTAATTTAAGAAATTTGAAAGGGTTTTCAGCTAAGGAATATTTTTATTTTATGTTCTCTTGAATTAAGAAATTTTGTTAACCCAAATTAATTCTGGATTCCATTCAATTTCATTACACATACAGTTATTATTTATATTTGATTATAAATGTATGATTACTTTTTTCCATTTATCTTATTTTCTCAATTGTAACCTTTCCCATACCAGTTTCATGTAATCGACTCTTCATAGCAACCATCTTTTCTACACCTGGTGAAGGCTCATTGAGGAGGGTAAATGTCCACAATGAGCTGTAGATTTTAGGCCTCACTACACAGTGAGAGAAGAGATAGGTGAAAATTCTTGAAAGCTAGTGCTGTTGAGAGTTCAAGAAAGTAGTCGGATAGGGGGAAGGATTCATTTTCAAAAAAACAAAGTCGGATAGTAACATCGAATATTCCTTTCGAAAAACCCTGCAATATCATCAAATACTAAAAGATAAAGTTATATCAAAACAAACAATTTTAATATACATATTATGGAAACATATGTTAATAAGCAGTTACATATGTACAATGATTTTTTTTATTTATTTTTTTTATTTTTATAACTACTAATATAAAATAGCATGCATATCTACATGGATACGCGCACACACACATACACTATTATACACTTCTTCTATGTCTTTCTTCCTGCACAGGCCTTCCCGTGAGGGAGTAGTAGTCAGCACTTCTCTGGGTGACTAGCCCTGTTGAGAAGCGGGGTCCGTGAGCTATGTCCACTTCTTTTTCCATATAACCCTGTCTTTAGCGTCACTCCACCAGAGGGGTCCCATCGTCAGCCTGAATACATCGCACCATCTCTTCACTGGACGGCCTCTCTTCTTTTTTAAATCATATGGCGTCCACTCGGTTATAAATAATAATAATAATCGGTGATAAAAGTAAACAAAAAAAATACGAAGTTTTAAAGAAAATATGGTTACTGTATATTTATTATAATATGTTGAAAACGTATAATGATTCACTATTGCCAACATCACATCAAACCTTCACGCACTCTACTCTCCCTGTGTATCACGGCATTTACTGAAAGAACAATCTTTCACTGATTATTTAAGGTTGTATGTAGTTCCTGTTGCTTATATATCTAAAAAATCTGGGCATTTTTTAATTAACAAACATTTTTTTATTATTTTTTATTTATTTTACGAGTTTTTTACAACTTAGTTGTTTCTCGTTCCTAAACTATTTCGCCATTTCTTATGGTCGTGCCAGTCTCCCTCTTGAAGACCCCTGGCAGCCATGCCTTCCTCCACATCCTGTAACCATCTCTTCCTGGGTCTTCCCCTTTTTCGCCTTACCATAGGTTGATAGAGAAAGGTCATCTTTGGCCATCGCTCCTCTGTTATTCTTTGTACATGTCCATACCATTTTAGCCTTTTTATGTCTATTTCGTTCAGAATATTTTTTTCTTCTTGGACATTCCGCATAATAGTTTGGTTGGGAACATGTTGTAATCTAGATATGGCACAAGAACGCCTCTCAAAATCCATCTCTAATGACATTAGCCTTGAATCTCCTTTTTGGTAATCACCCATGTTTCCGCTGCATACAGCGTGCGCTTCCCAAAAAGGAATGATATAGCCTTTTTTTGGTTTGAAGACTCACCTGCTTGCTCCATAATACAGAATATATTTATTTTGATTTGTATTTATTATATAGCAAAGATGGTTAGCTATCACTATTGATGAAAAAAAAAAAAAAAAAAGATAAAAGGACCGCCATCAATATGACTTGATCAAAGTTTAGTTTGAAATAATACCTAGCATATTTTTACCAAATCTTACTTATAATATTTTTAGTTGGCCATAATAATTTGAAAATATAAATATTTGGCATCTAAACTATCATATGTAAATTACAAAAACTTCATGTTCGAAATTCCAATAACTGTAGTAGAAACTTGCCAAAGTATTATTCCATAATAGTTACTGCTTATATGCTAAAATATTTGTGCGGAATATTATCTTTTCACCCAAGTTCTCTAACATTTATGGCCATTTTACAGAACTGATATCCTATTCTTCACTGTCTCGTCTTTCTTCCACTTCACTTTCGACTCAGATCCATCTTTAATTCTATAGTATATAGAAGCAAATTCGGGATTACTTGTAGCTGGGTGGTTAGCATAACAACCTCCTATGCTAAAGGTCACGGGTTCAAACCCGCATGTGGTCCTAGGATTTTTCAATGGGAGTAAAAAATCCTTAGCTATGCCGTCCTTCAAAGGGGACGTTAAAAGGTGGTCCTAGCCTGTGGGATGCCAGGTACTCGTTAAAGAACCCTATCCTAATAAAACATGAATAGGCAAAATTTAGGACTTCCACTGTAGCATCATCCAATTAGCCATAGTAGCATAAAATGACATAGTATAAATAAACATAGAAGCAAATTAATTTTGAATTTATCCTGCCTTACCTATTTTCATAATTAACTTATCTCATAACTCATATTTCCTTATATTAATTATGTTATATCATTCTATAGCTAATTTTTGTTTGCACATTTATGAAAATATAATTAAAGGTTATATTTAAACATGCATGTTAAACATTATACATTTTTGAGTGATTATTATTTCAGGTTCTTGTAATGAAGATAATTTCGAATTTTGGAACCCCTTAATCATCTGGATGATATTTGATTTGTATCATGATCTTAAAATATTTATCTAAAAGTATGAACAATTGTTGTTTATTATTTTTAATTGAAAATAACTTTTTTGAATTTAAGATGAGCCATTGCCTTCTTTATAAATTGTATTAAAATAGAGAATTTTTATGATATTTAAATAATTAAGAGTTTACATTAGTTATTTGAATAATATATTATTTAAATTGGCCAGCTGTAAGTCCATTTTTCATAAAAACAAGATTACTTATACTTAAAATGTATGAGAGCTATGGATTTATGCTTCTGCAACATCCATCTCAATTGAAATAGCCTAATTTTAAATTTACTCCAAAAAGTGACAATGCGTTTTTCAACTCAATATTATATTTTCATAATGTTTATAAAAATGTTCACTTTTAGCAATTTAATCATATAACTATTCTTTCTTTAAATTTGTATTATGCCATGATAATCTTATTTCTTATCATTATGTAATCAAAATTATAAGTTTAATTGTTATGCTCATTATATCTAACTATTTATTTATACTGTTGCTGTTACTACAATTAATAGTTCTGCTTAAATTTCATTTATAATTTATATTTGTATGTCTGTATGTTTTTCTAATGTATTTGGTATAATTTATGTATTGTTTGTATGATTTGTGCCAATTTTCATAGATATATATATATACAATTTAAGCATGTTGTATAATTTTACAAAGCAATATATATTTTTAGAGTATAAATTATGTTATACATGAAAGTATATTGAAAATTATAATTGCTATCTGTGATTTGATAAATAAAATTAATATTTTCGCTGTGATTTACTAGTTGTATCTTTATTATACAAACTCAAACATTAGATATTAAAAAAAAAAAATTAATTTTTGGTAATACTATGTATTGGCGGCTACTTTTCTAAGGCAGCTGTGACTCCGAAACTGTATTAATCAATATAGAAATTTTCAGTTCTTATTTTATAAAACTATTGGATTTCTTTTCCTAAGGTATCATGTTGATCAATTCATAATTGGGATGAGGTAGCATAAAGGAGAATAAAGTAATTAACTTAAAATACCTATTTATTTATAAAATAGCACATATTTTAGCACATAAAAACATGGTACAACGAGGCATTTTTCACTATTGAGAATACTGAGGTTTGTTCAGATTTAGCACATAATATAACATGAAAAAGGTACCTTCGGACATATCTGCATAATTCTTCCCTGGATTGACCCCAACTTCCTCCTTCCATGGCTGGATTTCCGCTTCCTATCCTGTCAGGGCTAAGACTCCCCTGGTAGAGGGCTATCTGGCTCTGGCAGTGGAGGGATGTGTTTTTTGCATAGCCCTTCTAAGAAACCTTCCTGCTTATAGCCATTTGGACTCAGGATACCCTAAAACGTGTATTTCCGGTGAAAACTGGAATTCGAAAATTTTCACGATCGCAATACTTCCCATTTCTATATATTTCATATATAGGTAAGTGAACGTAAAAAGTGAATAATTATAAATTATGAAGAGGCTCTCGGTGGTGAAGTGGCTAGCACACAGACTTCTGTGCTCAAGGTTGCGGGTTCGAACCTGGCAGATGTCCTTCGGATTTTTTAAAGAGAGTAAAAACATCTTAGATAAGCAGTTTTTCTAAGGAGGCGTAAAATGGTGGTCCCGAGGACATCCACCTATAGCGTCTTGCGATTAGCCACAACAGCATTAAGTGGCGTTAAATGATAAACAACAAATATACATTATTAAAAAAATTGATGATCAACTATTGGAGAAAAAGAAACGGAAATATTTTTCCAAGCTAGTAACACCTTTGTGAACATAAAAGTTGAAATTAATGTTTAATACTACATATCTTTGGAAATCTTAAAGTTTTAGAAAAATATGAATATTACAAAACATAAAAATACTACAAATAAATTATTAGAATAATAGGAAGCGAAAATTTCGTAATGTTAAGTTATAATTAATAACTTCCACATTATAATTATTCCATGAAAAGAAATGTTTTCATGGGAGCTCAAGAGAGTTGCAACAGGAACGTTTAAAATTTCTTTTAAATATTTGTAGGTGTTTTTTTTTCTTATATTTCTGATTTTTCTTGGTTCTACGTTGTCGATATTTCTATAGTAATAGTAATAATAGGATTAGCGAACCCGAAGGTTCGATGCCGATACCACCAAATTCCGCCTACACAGACTCGTCCAATGTTCACCGTTCAAGCCCAAGCCCCCGAGATCAGCCTTAACGCAATCCTTCCATCTACGCTTCGGCTTACTTTTCGGACGCCTACCAGTCGGATCAGCAAATACCAACTTTCTCGAAATCCGCTCTTCATCGAGCCCAACAACTTTACTCGCCCATTTGAGTCTCCGAGATGCTATCAAATCAATTATATTCCCCGGATACAAGTCCCGCAATTCCGCGTTGTGCAACCTTCTAAACTCCCCAGTGGCCTCATCTCTCTTCGGACCAAATATTTTACGCAGTACCTTATTTTCGAAAACCTCAAGCCGTTTTTCATCCTTCGGTAGCGGCCACGTTTCACATCCGTAAAGGACCGTCGGAAGAATAATAGTTTTATAAATTTTAACTTTTAAGTTTTTAGATAGAAGCCGCGAACTAAGTAACTTACCAACTGAATAATAACACGCATTTCCCACCTTTAACCGGGACTTTATTTCTTCCTGGATTTAATTTTTTCTTGTTATCATTGAACCTATAAATACTTGAATTTCTCAACGTGTTCAAAAGTATGCCCTGATACATCAATATCACCAAGATCACCACCGTTTCTGCTACTAATCATATATTTCGTCTTATCGGTATTTAATTCGAGTCCTATTTCTTTACCGGTTTTTATTAACACACTTGTTTTTAGTTGTATGGTTTCCGTGTCTTCACCTAGCAGTACCAAATCATCGGCATACCCCAAAACCGGAATCTTGTAACCCATATTTAAACCTTTCTCGGTACACATCACCTTTTCTATGACATATTCTAAAGCTATATTAAATAACACAGGTGAATATTTCTATAATCAGTGAATAATTCTATAATTCAGGCGGTATTTCTATAATCTCTGAAATTATTGTATTTTTTTATGTGGTACTTTGTGATTGACGCTTTTACGCCGCCTGTATGTGAAGAAAAAAAAATACATTAGGGGGGAAAATGCCAGGCAGCCAAGAACATTATTTCATCCTAAATTATTAATTGAATAATTCTGTTTTGATGATTTTTTTTTTTTTATCTTCTAATTTATTCGTCTGCATTTCCATACCTTCCAAGAACACGGGTTTGGGCATCATTAACATATCACGCTGGTCAAGCATACGTGCTAATCTTGGCAAAAAACGTATTTAAGAATTCTCTCCAGGATAACCTTGGTCTTTTTCTGTCTGGTGACCTTCCGGAGTGGTCTTATTCCATGATTAAATTGGACTGCTTCCCCTGTCGTTTTCCTATCGAACAAAAATGTTTGATATTATTGGTCACTAACTGAGGGAGATCAATTTTTGAGAGTACATGACGCTTGGTTTGTCAGATTATTATTGTAAATTCATTATTAGAATGGGTCCTTATTGGTCAAAAAAATTGGTGCGGGCAACACACGTCTTTCATTCACCTCCGTTATTAAAATCGATTAGAGAATTTCAAAATTCAGTTATAGATAAAAATGAGTGAGACTAATGAAAATTAATTAAATTTAATTTCTGTATAAACATGTGTTTTATTAAAAAATCTATTATATTGTTATCTAAAATAATCAGTTACTTTTATCTTCTTTTCATCGCTCTCTATTAACTTTTAAAAGCTTTAGTATAAGATAATATTTTTTCTAAAATCTTTAGCTTTTCAACGGTATATCATACATGTATATTACTGCTCTTATGTTCAAAAACAAAAAATTTCACTAAAAATATATTTTTTCAGTTTTTTTCCTTTAGTTGGGTATCGAATTCATTCAATTTATATATTTACCTGTTTTTCATCAGAGGTAACAAGATAGTATAGTTATTTTTATAGAATCAACAAAATTAAAGGTATTTTAGAGGAAGAAAATCTCGGCATTTAAGCCCTGTCAGACCATTTTTATCCGAATGAAACATAAATAATATTAAAGCCTATTAAATTTTACATCGATATAGTGAGTTTAATCAAAATCTTCGGAACCGTTTTCGGGAAAATCGGAAAAAGTTCCAAAATGCATGGTATAAAGTGCCTCTTCTGGTAAGCTCATTTTGATGAAAAAAGTTTTGTAACGTCTCGGGCGCATATTTGTGAAAATATGAAATTTCCGTTTCATAGCACTTACCGTTTCCGCCCGGGAGTTACCACACACATACCTGTTTGCGGGACTTGGTTATTTGGACTCAGGGGACCCTAAAATGTGTATTTCCGTTGAAAACTGGAATTCGACAATTTTCACGATCGCAATACTTCCCCTTACTATATATAGTAAGTGAAAGTAATTAATTAAATTTAATTTATGTATGAACATGTGTTTTATTGAAAAATCGATTATATTATTACCTAAAATAGTCAGTTTTATCGGTTTTTCATCACTCTTTATTAACTTTTATAAGCTTGTGTAAGAGATAATATTTTTTCTATGATCTTTAGCTTTCCAACGGTATATCATACATATACAGTTCCCTTTTACTTTCACTTATTATATATAGTAAGGGAAAGTATTGCGATCGTGAAAATTTTCGAATTTCAGTTTTCAACGAAAATACACAGTTTATTTTACAATAGAATTACGAGTCTGTTGTTATGAAACGTTATTTTTTGATCTTTTGAATTTCCAAAAATTATGTGACCTTTTAGTTGTATCGAAAACCTCGAAACGATAACACACGGAACATTCAGTTGTATTAAAAATGAGTTAAAAATGTATTTTGCTATGTAACGTATTACTTGTTAACTTCCTGAAGATTGCAATTGCAAGGTATGTATATTGATTTATATCGTTTGCCTTAATTGAAAACTGAAGGAATTAGTCCGGGTGGCGGTCATTAAATGAAACTATTAAGTTGTTTCATTTAATGACCGCCACCCGGACTAATTCCTTCAGTAATTCTCAACGGTCAACTAATTATATCCACTTAATTGAAAACGTAAAAGAAATAACACATGGAAATATAAGTAAACTGATTTTTTTATCGCTATTGAATTTTTATCGATGGAAAACATTATTTGGAATGTATCATCCTGTTTACTTTCATTTACCTTAAATATGAAATATATACCTAGTAAGGGAAAGTATTGCGATGGTGTAAATTTTCGAATTTCAGTTTATCTTATTATTATTATATTATTTTATTCACACGTTCTTATAAGTTATTAAAGAGTGAAGAAAAGCCGATAAAACTAACAGATTATTTTTTCAGATAATAATATAATAGTTTTTTTTAATAAAACACATGTTTCTATAGAAATTCAATTTAATTAATTCCTTAATAGCTTCACTCATTTTACTTTCACTTACCTATATATAACAAAATATGGTGCGTGCAACACAGGACTTTCACTTACCTCCGTTGTTGAATTATAATAATAACCTATATTTCATATACCTAGAAAGTTAGTAAACCTAGTAGAGAAGTGTTTGTCGGAAACATTCCATAAAGTTAGAATCGGTCATAATTTCTCCGAGAGATTTGAGGTGCGATCGGGTTTGAAACAGGGTGACTCCCTTTCACCGGTTTTATTTAATATAGCTTTAGAATATGTCATAGAAAAGGTGATGTGTACCGAGAAAGGCTTAAATATGGGTGACAAGATTCCGGTTTTGGGGTATGCCGATGATCTGGTACTGCTAGGTGAAGACACGGAAACCACACAACTAAATACAAGTGTGTTAATAAAAACCGGTAAAGAAATAGGACTCGAATTAAATACCGATAAGACGAAGTATATGATTAGTAGCAGAAATGTTGGCGATCTTGATGATATTAATATTTCAGGTCATACTTTTGAACATGTAGAGAAATTCAAGTATTTAGGTTCAATTATAACTAGAAAAAATGAAATCCAGAAAGAAATAAAAGTCCCGTTGTTATTATTCAGTTGCTAAGTTACTTAGGTCGCGGCTTCTATCTAAAAACTTAAAGATTAGAATTTATAAAACTATTATTCTTCCAACGGTTCTTTACGGATGTGGAACGAGGCCGCTTACTTTGAAGGATAAACAACGGCTTAAGGTTTTCGAAAATAAGGTATTGCGTAAAATATTTGGTCCAAAGAGAGATGAGGCCACTGGGGAGTTTAGAAGGTTGCACAACGCGAAATTGCGGAACTTGCATCCTGTCAATATAATTGAGCTGATTGCATCGCGGAGACTCAAATGGGAAAGTAAAGTTGTTGGGCTCGATGACGAGCGGATTCCGAGAAAGTTGGTATTTGCTGATCCGACTGGTAGACGTCCGAAAGGTAGGCCGAAGCGGAGATGGGAGGATTGCGTTAAGGCTGATCTCGGGAGCTTGGGCTTGATTGGTGAACATTGGATGAGTCTGTGTAGGCGGAATTTGGTGGTATCGGCATCGAACCTTCGGGTTCGCTAAGCCTATTATTATTATTATATTTCATATATAGGTAAGTGAAAGTAATATATAGTAAGGGAAAGTATTGCGATCGTGAAAATTTTCGAATTCCAGTTTTCAACGGAAATACACATTTTAGGGTCCCCTGAGTCCAAATAACCAAGTCCCGCAAAAAGGTCTGTGTGTGTGTGTGTGTTTGTGCGTGTGTGTGCCATACACTGTTGTTTATTCGTCCTAAATTTTGCCTATCCAGGTTTTATTATTATAAAACTTTAACGAGTACCTGACATCGTACAGGCTCGGGACCACTTTTTAACGTCCCCTCCGAAGGACGGCATAACTAAGGATTTTTTACTCCCATTAAAAAATCCTTGGGCCACCCGCGGGTTTGAACCCGGGACATTTGGCATAGGAGACTGTTATGCTAACCACAACTCTATGGGTGGCCCCATATACCATACACTGTATGGTAAACTAAAAGTCTTATGAAACTGAAATTTATAAACATGTGTTTTATTAAAGCATTGATTATATTATTATCTAAAATAATCAGTTAGTCTTATTTGCTTTTCATCACTCTTTGTTAACTTTTAAAAGCTTGTGTATAAGATAATATTTTTTCTAAAATCTTTAACTTTCCAACGGTATATCATACATGTATATTACTGTAAATTTCATTAAGAAAAAATGTTTTCAGTTTTTTCCTTTAGTTGTTTATAAAATTCGCTCAACTTGCATGTTTAGCGGTTATTCATCAATGGTAACAAGAAAATGTAGTTATTTTTATAAAATCTACAGAATTAAAGGCACTTTAGAGGAAGAAATATTGAAATATCGGCATTTAAGCCCTGTCAGACTATTTCAATCAGAATAAAACATACATGATATTAAAGTCCGTTCAATTTTACAACGATATAGAGAGTTTAATCAAAATCGTTAGATCCGTTTTTGAGAAAATCGTAAAAAAGTGTAAAATGCATGGTATAAAGTAGATTTTCTGGTCAGCTGATTTTGATGAAAAAGATTCTGTAACATCTCGTGCGTATAGTTGTTTTAAATATGAAATTTCCGTTTCATACAGCTTTTAGTTTTCGCCCGGGAGTTACCACACACACACGGGACTTGGTCAACGGTATATTATACATGTATATTATTGTTCTTATGTTTAAAAACAAAAAAATTGCATTAAAAAAATATTTTTTCAGTTTTTTCTTTTAGTTGTTTATCAAATTCGCTCAAATTTAGAAGTGTCAAATGGTATAAAGTGCCTCTTCTGGTTAGCAGATTTTGATGAAAAAGTAGCTCTAACTAAAGTAGCACACACGGACATACAGACCTTTTTGCGGGATTTGGTTTTTTGGACTCAGGGGACCCTAAAAATGTAAAGTTCAAGTATATTGTTGATATATAATGTAATGATAAATAGAAAAAATATTATCTCTTACACAACCTTATAAAGGTTAATAAAGAGTGATGAAAAACCGATAAAACTGACTATTTTAGGTAATAATATAATCGATTTTTTAATAAAACACATGTTCATACAGAAATTAAATTTAATTAATTACTTTCACTTACTATTTATAGTAAGGGGAAGTATTGCGATCGTGAAAATTTTCGAATTCCAGTTTTCAACGGAAATATACATTTTAGGATCCATTGAGTCCAAATAACCAAGTCCCGCAAAAAGGTGTGTGAGGTAACTCCCGGGCGGAAACGGTAAGTCCTATGAAACGGAAATTTCATATTTTGACAACTATACGCCCGAGACGTTACAAAACCTTTTTCATCAAAATGAGCTTATCAACAGAGTCACTTTATACCATGCATTTTGCACCTTTTTCCGATTTAAATTTAATGCCGATATTTTAAATTTTATTCCCCTAAAGTTCCTATAGTTTTTTAAATTAATACCCCTAACTAAAGTTAATTTTGTCGATTCTATAAAAATAACTATATTATCTTGTTACCACTGATGAAAAACAGGTAAATATATAAATTGAATGAATTCGATACTCAACTAAAGGAAAAAACTGAAAAAAATATAATTTTAATGAATTTGTTTGTTTTTGAACATAAGAACAGTAATATACATGTATGATATACCGTTGGAAAGCTAAAGATTTTAGAAAAAAATATTATCTTATACTCAAGCTTTTAAAAGTTAATAGAGAGCGATGAAAAGAAGATAAAAGTAACTGATTATTTTATATAACAATATAATAGATTTTTTAATAAAACACATGTTTATACAGAAATTAAATTTAATTAATTTTTATTAGTCTCACTCATTTTTATCTATAACTGTATTTTAAAATTCTCTAATCGATTTTAATAACGGAGTTGAATGAAAGTCGTGTGTTGCCCGCACCAGATTTTTTACCAATTAGGACCCACTCTAATAATGAATTTAAATAATTAAGTCTTTTTTCGGAATATCAGTTTTGCGAGGTTGTATTTATTACGTCAATAATATTAATATATAATGTATTGTTCATTATCTGAATTAATTTAATAAAAAAAGAAATCTGAGCCGGTTTGTTAAATAGATAATTGCAATTGTTTTACTAACTAGCCGGATCCCGCTCGTTCGTTCCCCCTGGCTGTTAATCTAGATTCATTAGTGCGAGGTCATCAAGCATACACACTTAAAAGAATGCCAGGCTTAAAAAAAAAATGCGGTTTATTATCTCCACATCTGACACATGAGTGATGGTATGTATAGGACAACAAACTTAATAATCAAGTTAAAAGAAGAAACTCATGGTATTTTGTGCATTTTTACTGACATTAGAGTTCCCATCAATTTTATCCCTCAGATAGCTCCGTATAAAGTTCTTTAATTTTGTTTTAAAGTTTCCAATAAATATAGTATTTTTAGAGATATTCATGCAAAACCTTAAAAAAAAATCTGGGCGCGCAACACACGACATTCACTTACCTCCGATGTTAAAATCAATTTAAGTATTTTTAAATACATTAAAAGATACAAATACATTGTTAAAGAATTAATTATTTTGAATTTCAATAGAGACATGTGTTTTATTAAATAATCTATTATATTTTTATCTACAACAATCAGTTAGCTTTATCGGCTTTTCATCACTCTCCATTAACCTTTAAAATTCAGTGAATTAGTTAATATGTTTTCTAAATCTTTAGCTTACCAACGGTATATCATACATGTATATTACTATTATTGAGTTAAAAAGCATAAAAAAAATATGTCTCCTACTTTTATGTTCACACATACACCTAGTGCAAAAGCAGCATGGTTTCCATCTATCGTCGTAGTGTCCTAAAAGCTACAAGTGCTTTCCGAACTGTCTCTTATAGGGCAGCATGTGTCATTGCCAAAATACCCGTAATAGTGCTGATCGCTGGAGAGCGAAGACGCTCATATAACAGAGCGTGCCGTATTTTCAGGACTGAGGAGAGAATGCAGGGTCGATGGGATGCTGCAACGAAAGGAAGGTGGACCCACAGGCTGGCTCCCCAGATTCAACCCTGGGTCACAAGAAAGCACGGTGAGATAGACTTCTACCTTACTCAGTTCTTAACGGGACATGGCTGCTTCCGTGCCTATCAGTATAGGTTCAAGTTGGACGATACAGGAGAATGTTCAGTGTGCCCGGGAGTAGAAGAGAGTGTGGCCCATGTTTTCTTCTGCTGTACCCGCTTCCAGGGAGAGAGGGAAGAGTCCAAGAGTATCTGTGGCGCTGATCCAACGGCCGATAATATCATTAGCCTAATGCTGCTCTCGCAGGATTATTGGATGGCTGACCAACGCATGTCAGCAGATATTATAAAGAAGCTGAGGACCGAAGAAAAGGAAAGGCGAGGCAGGAGTTAGCCTGCAACAGTGAGGCGGCACACAGCCACTCCTCTCCACGATGTAATGCCTAACGGCAGTCCCGTGGCGGGAGAGAAACAGGTGTAGGGTAGTTGGTTTTAGTGGGTAAGAATCCCACACACGGATAGGTACGGGCCTATCGTCTTTTGAAGATTTCCACCTGATTTTTGTTTTTATTCATATTTTTAAACGCAAACTTTCTATGATAATGAAGAAAAATCTGGTGCGGGCAACACACGACTTTCACTTACCTCAATTTTTAAAATCAATGAAAGAATTTTCAAACACAGTTGGAGATAAAAATACGTGAAACTATTAATGAATTAATTAAATTGAATTTCTATAGAAACATGTGTTTTATTAAAAAATCTATTATATTATTATCTAAAACAATCAGTTAGTTTTATCTTCTTTTCATCACTCTCTATTAACTTTTAAAAGCATGAGTATAATATAATATTAAAATATCGGGATTTAAGCCCGGTCAGACTATTTTAATCCAAATGAATCCTATATTATATTAAAGCCCATTAAATTTTACATCGATATAGCGAGCTGATTTTGATGTAAAAGTTGCTGTAAAATCTCAGGCGTATAGTTGTCTCGAATATGAAATTTCCTTTTCATAGGACTTTTCGTTTTTGTGCTGGACTTTTACGAGACACACAGACCTTTTTGCGGGACTTAGTCATTTGGACTCAGGAGACCCTAAAACGTGTATTTCCAGTGGAAAATTTTCACTATCGCAATACTTTCCTTTACTATATATTTCATACAAAGGTAAGTGAAAGTAAAAAAACAGCCTTACTACACTTAAATGAACTTTCAAAAACGTTGCTATCTCTCTTACTATTACCGTATAAAATTATATAAAAATCTGGTGCGCGCAACACACAACTTTCACTTACCTCCATTGTTAAAATCAATTTAAGAATTTTTAAATACATTTAGAGAAAAAAATATATTGTTAAAGAAGTAATTAAATTGAATTTCAATAGAAACATGTGTTTTATTAAGTAATCTATTAGATTTTGATATACAACAATCAGTTAGTTTCATCGGCTTTTTTTAGCTCTCCATTAACTTTTAAAATGCAGTTTATAAGATAATATTTTTTCTAAAGTCTTTAGCCATCCAACAGTATATTATACATCTAAATTACAATGCTTCTATTCAAAAACACAAATATTGCATAAAAAATATGTTTGCACTTTTCAACTTTATTGTTTATCAAATTCGTTCAACTTGCATATTTACCCGTTATTTATCAATGCTATAATAAGATGATGTTTCAATTTTTTTGAAATCTACATAATTAAAGGTACTTTAGAGGAAGATAATTTAAAATATCCGCATTTAAGCCCTGTTAGACTATTTGAATCAGAATGAAACCTACATCATATTAAAGCCCATTAAATTTTACATCGATATAGCGAGTTTAGTAAAAATCGTTTAAGCCGTTTTTGAGAAATTCGTACAAAGATGCAAAATACATGGTATAAAGTAGATCTTCCGGTCAGTTGATTTTGACGAAAAAGATTCTGTAACAACTCGGACGTAAAGTTGTCTTAAATATGAAATTTCCTTTTCATAGAACTTTTCGTTTTTGTGCTGGACTTATGAGACACACAGACCTTTTTGCGGGACTTAGTCATTTGGACTCAGGAGACCCTAAAACGTGTATTTCCAGTGGAAAATTTTCACTATCGCACTACTTTCCTTTACTATATATTTCATACAAAGGTAAGTGAAAGTAAAAAAGCAGCCGTACTACACTTAAATGAACTTTCAAAAACGTTACTATCTCTCTTACTATTATCGTATCAATATAATCTTTGTATCAAGCTAATTAGACTGTTTTATAATTATTTAAGTTTGATACAAGGCTAAAACAAATCTTGAACTGGTTGCTGGAAGAGATATTTTGCTTTCTCTCAAGGTTAGTGTCAACACAGGCTCACAATCATGATGTTAGGCATATTTTCTGCCGCAGGAAACGTTCCAAAGTTTGTCAGCAATATTGTCTTGGGAATGCGCATAATTTTAATAGTGATATCTGTAGACTATCACATTATTTTGACTTTCAGAAATCATATTTGCGTACTTTAGGTATTTGAAATGAAATATAAGCTACAGAATCTTCGAGGATTCCTTGTTGTTTGCTGAAAAACAAAAATTGTGAAAGAATATATCTCTACTCTCTAACTCAGAAGATCAATAAGTCATAGCAAAGTCTTTTTTTTTTTTTTTTTTTTTTTTTTTTTTTTTTTTTTTTTTTTTTAACATATTTATTAATATTAACTGTATTATTTACACCAAGTAAATGTGGTGGACATAGTAAACTGACCTAGAAGTATTGTAAACTCGATGATCCCGGAGCCATATTCTTTTCAGACGCCTCAGAAGATTATCAGGAATCGAAAGGATGATAAGATAGAAATTGGTAGGTTAGAGTGGTGATGGAGTTTTCATGGACTGATTGATACTTGGTTCTGGCTAATTCAGTAACATAGGGAACATTTATGGTCTTCATGAATGAGCTTATTCGTGACAAAGTAAGGAGCGTTAAGGATGTTACGAAGGATTTTGGATTGTAAGGACTGGATACGTCTGTATGACGCTACCCATTGGCAGCACTATAAAAATATTGTAAACTTTGACAAAATGAAAAAAGAATCATTGAAATTGGTTTAGAAATAGCTGAGATATTGCGTTTTGAAATCAGGGGTAGTGAGTGATATGATGTTAACTTTGGAATTATTGCTTTTCATATTACTTAATCAATGTCTATATAACAGTTATACCATAATATTGTTATTTGGAAATAATAAACCATTGTATTATAATTTGCAACGTTATTAGATTATATTCAAGGAAAAATGCAAAATTTTAAAATAATTATTTTCGCTCAAACATTTTTTTTTAAATTTATTTATAGTAATTTACAATTGTATTAAAGAACACAATAAGTAAATATGAGGAATGAAAAAAAAAAGTCATGAAAATGTCTTGAGAAAGAACTACCCAGTGGTAGCACTTCACTATTTTAACTCAGTAGGTCCCGAGGCCGTTAATTGGGATAAGGATCTCTATCGAGTACCTAACATCGCACAAGCTCAGGACCACCATTTTACGTCACCTCCGAAGAACGGCATGGCTAATGATTTTTCACTCCCTTTAACAAATCCTAGGGAGATCTGGCGTGTTTTAATCTGCGAACTTGGGCATAGAAGGCTGTTGTTCTAGTCATTACACCACAGGTGACCCCTTCTGTGCTCTTTAGAATGAAAAGAGTATCTTATTTCTATCGATCTGAAAAACATATTTTATTATTAGATATGATGGATATAGTAAACTGACATGAAATAAATTTCAGTCTGTATGACGCTACCCATTGGCAGCACTATTAAAACATTGTAAACTAGAAGATCCCGGAGCCATCTTCTTTTCAGACGCCTCGGAAGATTATCAGGAATCGAAGAGGATGACAGGATAGAAACTAGTAGGTTAGAGTGGTGATGGAGTTTTCATGGACTGATTGATACTTAGTTTGGGCTAATTCAGTAAAATATGGAACATTTAAGGTCTTTGTGGATGAGCATATTGGTGACAAAGTAAGGAGTGTTAAGGATTTTACGAAGGATTTTGAATTGTAAAGATTGGATACGGGAAGAATTTGTTGGTTTAGTAGAGCCCCATAGCTCTATTCCGTAAGTCCATATCGGTCTTATGATGGTCTTATAAATAAATCTTTTGTAATTTAGTGGAAGGTTGGAGCGTTTGTCCAGTAAGTGTTGAAGCAGTCGAAAAAGTCGGGCAGTTTGTTGTCGTTTCAGTCTTGTATGGGGATTCAAAGGTAGACGTTTGTCAAGTTGGAGTCCTAGGTATCGGATCTGTTCAACAGGGGCTGGTGGAGTGCCATTAAAGGATACTGTAGGGCAGGAAGTCATAGGTTTACGGCGAAGGGTAATGGTTATTTGGTGGGATTTGTTAGAATCAATTTTAATCCTCCAATTCAGGCACCATATAGCAAAGTCTGATAAGAAATATAAAGTTTTTATACTTCGTCAATCAAAGCCATTGGATATTAGAAGTATTGAGTTATTTTGTCGTATACTTTTTTATTATTTGAACCAATGCCTTAAATGAATCTAAAAGTTGTGAACACCAGTTTAGAAGATTACACATTGACAACAGAGACGAATCCATACAAGTTGAGTGCATGGTGGCTCCGTCGTCAATATCGATCTAAATTTTTTAAGTGAGACTTCCCATCTTGAAACGTAAGCCCTCACATTTTGAGGGAGAAGCGGGTTATTTTATTTTATTTTTTTTTGGTCGATTAGAAAGGTCCATTATTGAAAATGATAAACCAAAAAATGAAAGGAGTCACTTGTAGAAATTTCAAGTAAAAATATCTATAATTTTAGATTCATAGCCTTAAAATTTGAATATAGCGGTTTTTCAACTTTCTACTACCAAAGCTGTTTCATCATGTTTTTTTCTCAGCTCCTAGGAGCCATTGGATGTAACGGGAAAATATATATTTTTTTTTGTTTGTTGTTTCCCAAGTTTGACCAAACTGTGCATTCCCATTCTTATACCCAAGCTACCACGTTGGCATAATCCCAGGGTATGCTTGATAGGAATCGATTTGTAAATAAAGCTAAAAAAAAAGTAGGAACATTACAGCAGAGAGCAGATTATGAGATAATGTCTAATAGAGAAGTGGTCACATGCCGTTTCGATCACGCCACACACTAGGGGTGGGCATAATCGGATGATCGTCTTAATCGAATGATCGGAATTCGATGATTTCAATAATCGAATGACCGTCCGATTATTCCAACCTCTTGTAATCCCTCGCTTGTCGTTAAAAAAAAAAACTCAGTTCGAATGATCATTCCTTTCTCCGAACCGATTATTCGGATAATCGATTAATTCGAATGATCTGATAATCGCCATTAGATTATGCCCACCCCTACCACACACACACACCCATGACTTTTATTATTTAGATGCCATTCATATTTCGCGATTGATTCGAAAATTCAAATTTGAGTTCCAAATTTATTGAAGATTTTCCTATCTATATTTGAAATATATAGTAAGGGAAAGTATTGCGATCGTGAAAATTTTCGAATTCCAGTTTTCAACGGAATGCAAGTTTTAGGGTCTCTTGAGTCCAAATGACTAATTCCCGCAAAAAGGTCTGTGTCTTTGTGGAAAGTCTAGCGCGAAAACTAAAAGTCCTATGAAACTGAAATTTCATATTTAAGATAGCTATACGCTCAAGATGTTACAGCAACGTTTTCATAAATATCGGAAAATCAAATGAGCCACTGTATACCATGGATTTTGCATCTTTTTACGATTTTCTCAAAAATGGCTCCAACGATTTTGATTAAACTCTTTATATCGATGAAAAAATTTGATGGGCTTTAATATCATGTAAGTTTCATTCTGATTGAAATAGTCTGGCAGGGCTTGAATGCCGATATTTGAAAATTTCTTCTTATAAAGTACCTTTAATTTTGTATATACTAAAAAAATTAAAGGATTTCGATATGTAAGTAAAGGAGAAAATATTCTTTAAATGAAATTCTTCGTTTTTTGAACTTAAGTTAAGTAATATAGATGATAATATACCATTGGAAAGCTAAAGATTTTAGAAAAAAATATTATTTACACACAAGCTTGTAAAAGTTAATAAAGATTGATGAAAAGTCGATAAAACTAACTGATTGATTTTAGATAATAATATAATAGATTTTTTAATAAAACAAAATGTGTCTATAGAAATTCAATTTAATTAATTCCTTAATAGTTCCACTGATTTTATCTCTATCTGTATTTTAAAATTCTTTAATCGATTTTAACAACGGAGGTAAGTGAATTTCGTGTGTTGCCCGCACCAGATTTTTTTAAATGTATAATAAACATGTACGGTTATGATGAACGGAAATAATCATTGCCGTGGATCATCCCTTCTACTGTTATTATCAGAGCCAACATACTAACAGAGCCAAGTCATTTTATTTTCGGAATATGCTATTGGGAAATGAATATATTGGGTTGTTTCACATGAAATGTCCGTTTTAATTAGTTTCTGAAATACATAAAGGATTTTGCAGGTCTCTGCTGTTTTCTTCCGAATGTTTACATGTTTAAAGTAAACAGTTACTAATCCTCTACCTTTGTATTATAAACATTAGCTTCCCAATAAATTACCCACTTTTTAGTATACCTCCAAATATAAACATGGAAACACGCGATTTTCGAGTAATATTTTTGTAAGAGTTTAAACTCGCCCATTCAGCAGCTGAGGCCGCTAGAAATATTTGCAAGGCGTTTGGGAAGGGAGTGTTAATGAACGGGCCATTCGCCGTTGGTTTGCTAAGTTTTCAGCTGGGAATACCAAATTGGAAATCTTTCCCCAAGGAAGACCTCCGTCCGTAATAGACAACGATGTCCTCAAACATACAATAGAAGAAAACCGCTACCAAACAGTTAAAGGTAAATGCAAGTGCATCTACCGACATTTAAAGTGTATTGGGAAAGTATAAAAGCTCGATACATGGGTACCTCATGATCTCGCTGAGCGGCAGCAAGACCCATTGTTTCAAAACATACCGTGCAAAAATTGAAAGAACTGGGCTACGGAGCTCTTTCGCACCCACCATATTCTCCCGACTTGTCCCAACAGATTACCACCTGTTCAGGAATTTAGACAACTTTGTCAAAGGAAAACTTTTGAAAATGATGATCAAGTGAAAAGTGCGTTTTCAGATTTTGTTTCACTTCAAAGCTCAGAGTTTTTCAGTTCGGGGATAAAAAAGTTGGTGACACGTTGGGAAATATGTGTAGAAAAAGAAGGTAAATACTTGGAAATAAAATTATCTTGTTGTCATATCGTATTTTTAATAAAAATCCTTTACCTTGAAAACGGACATTTCATGTGACACAACCCAATACTATACCTGAATTACACCTAATCGTAATATGCTCATAGAAGTTGAGTGTCTTAGTAGTAAGTTTGTTTTTCATTTAACGTTACTTTAAGCTTCTGTGGATAAATGTACTATGCTACCATGGAGTTATAAATTTTTCCTATCCTGGTTAAATTAGGACAGGGATTTTTAAATTATCCTATCAACATTACGTCTCACCGAAGTACGGCAAGACTTTTTACTTCCTTTAAAAAACCTTAGGTTAAGGTGACCAAACGTCTCGCTTTTTTACTATTTGTCCCGCGTCCCTCGACGTTTTTCAAAAGTCCCGACTTTTAGAATTAAGTTAAATTTTATATTTAGAAAATCATGTTTGCGTTTAAGAATCCTTCAATTTGTTTTGCGTCTAAGAATCCTACAGGCTACGACGACTAACATATTGCTTTTGCTACCCAGTTACATTGTATTTTCCTCTCAGTGTGCACTTCGTGTTCGTACTGCATGCAAGCAAGCTAATTAAACAAATAGATATTTCAAATCTGCTTATTTACATAGAAAATTAAGGTAAGTGATTTATTTATATATTTCATAAATACATAAATTTTCTTAAAATTAGCTTAAAATACTCGTAGTCTTCATATTTTATATTGATGAGAACAATTATATCACCGACCTTAACCTTAAAAGAAATTTTAGAAAGAAATATACGAATAAAATTTTGCAAATATTTTAAGTCAATCGGGGACAGCGTGGTCTAGTAGGTAGAGCGCTGGTCTACTGTCTCCGGGTCCTGGAATATTATTTATTCTGTTATTTCGGCCGGGGGCGATCCAGGGGTATGGAGACCCTCATGGGGCACACCCAGCCTCTAAAAAACAAATGGGTACCCAAAAATACTGGAAAAAACCTGGCGCCTGAGCGTGATCTCGACCGAATCACCTCACTGCACGGCCGTTGGCCTAGAAATAATACGAATCTCTACATGTACTTAGCACAAAACTCTTCATGGGTAGTAAGTGGTACAGGTTTAAGTCAATCAAACTAATTTCGTTATAAACAACAATAAAATATTATCATGTAAATTATGTTTAAGGCAAATTAATTCGGCGAAATATTGCCGATGTGAAACGAATATTTGTACGTCATCTGTTTATAACCGTTGTTTACTAAAGAACAGTTAGATCATGACAAATTAATTTAAAATTTGAATTTATGTTTAAGAATCAAAACATACAATTATACGCTTTCCTACAGAAATCAAGTGTGGACACGAGAACAATCAAAATTAAGTGTTTAAACTTTGAAAGCCATTTTATGTGTCAAATATAATTTGACAAATTCTTGTGAATATTTTTACAATATTTAAAAAAATGACAAAAATCTACTGAAACGAATTCACTCAAATAAAAAATATGTCAAGTAATAAAATATTATACATTTTTTTATATTTATAATGTTATATAATGTTATGTTATATTTATATGTTAAAAAAAAAAAAAAAATGTACGATATTTTTATTCTGTATGAAAATTTTTGTTGATACCCCCTCCCCCCCCCTCTCATTGAGAGTTGTCCCGCTTTATCTACAAATCTATAAGCAGTTATGCCCCAATATTGTTATTCGAAAATAATAAACCATTATGTAATAATTTTCAGTTTTTTTCATATTTATTTATCAAGCATTATTTGACCGAGTCTGGCACCCTGCTGGTTTGCTTGACAAACTCCGTAAATTCCTTCCATCTACATACTTCCTCATTATCCAGTCCTATCTCTCAGACAGGTCCTTTAAAGTAAATCATAATAGTTCCAGTTCATCTCTTTTTAATCAGTATGCGGGTGTTCCTCAAGGCAGTATTTTAGGACCCATCCTTTACACAGTTTATACAGCTGATATCCCATCCCATTCCAGCACTTTCCTTTCTACCTATGCTGATTACACTTGTGTGTTAACAGTCAACAACGATTTAACTATTGCCTCCCAAACTCTCCAAAATATGGTGTCAGAATTGGAGGAGAATAAAAATAAATTCCAATAAATCCCACCAAATCACCTTTACCCTTCGTCGTAAATCTATGACATCCTGCCCTACAGTATCCTTCAATAACACTCCTCTTGTCCCGGTCGAACAGATCCGATATCTAGGAGTCCATCTGGACAGACCTCTTACTTGGAACCCTCATACAAGACTGAAAAGACAAGAAACTGTTCGACGTTTTCGACTACTTCAACACTTACTAGACAAACGCTCTAACCTTCCACTTAAGTACAAAAGACTCATCTACATGACTATCATAAGACCGATATGGACTTACGGAGTAGAGATTTCGGGCTCTACTAAACCATCAAATTCATCTTGTCTCCAATCCTTACGATCAAAAATCCTTCACAAAATCCTCAATGCTCCTTATTTTATCACAAATAAACTCATCCATAAAGACCTTAATGTACCCTTTGTTGCTGAATTGGCCCGAACCAGGTACCACTCCTTTCATGGCAAACTCCACTCCCACTCTAACCCATTAGTTTCAATCCTTGCTTCCTCTACAATTCCTGATAATCCTCCGATGCGTCTGAAAAGAAGATGGCCCCGAGACCTTCTAGTTTAACATAGTCTTTGGGGAGCTGCCAATGGGTAGTATCCCTACATATGAATCATGTCGACATATCTTGTATCACATTTACTAAATTTATTTTATTATATAGTTTCTTTTCTTTTTTAATTTTTTTTTTAAGTTTTCTTAATATGAACATTTAAAAAAGCACACACTGCCTTCCATTCCTCACCCAATCACTTTATTTCACAAGTCTTTTATCAATTTTTTTTTCATACTAGTCGACGTTTCGGGGCTGTTTCCCCATTTTCAAGACATTCCTTTTTCATTATACAATTGCTACATCATTTTTCACCCTTCTTCCATCCAAGCACTATCCTTACTTCCTACGCCGATGACACATGTGTGTTATCTGTGAATAATGATCCTGTTACTGCATCACAAATCCTACAGAACCATCTATCAGCCATTGAAGAATGGTGTCAAAACTGGAGAATCAAAATAAATCCTAATAAATCCCATCAAATCACCTTCGCTCTACGTCGTAAGCCTATGACTTCCTGCCCCACCGTATCCTTTAACAATATCCTACTTACTCCTGTTGAAAAGATTCGGTACTTAGGACTCCACCTCGACAAACGCCTAACATGGAATCCTCATACTAGACTGAAACGACAGGAAACTGCTCGTAGATACAGATTACTACACCACTTACTTGACAAACGTTCAAAACTTCCTACTTACTACAAAAAACTCATTTATATCACAATTATCAGGCCTATTTGGACCTATGGCATTGAGCTATGGGGGTCTACTAAACCATCGAATTCCTCACGCATCCAATCCTTGCAGTCCAAAATCCTCAATGCTCCTTACTTTGTTACTAATAAAATCATCCATAAAGACCTAAATATCCCATTAGTTGAAGACTTGGCCCGTTACAGATATACATCTTTTCATTCCAAACTCCCTGCCCACTCAAACCCGCTTATCCGTGACCTCTCCTCCATATCTATTCCCGACAACCCACCGAGGCTCCTTAAAAGAAGATGGCCAATAGACCTTCTAACATAAGACATTGGAGTGCTACCAATGGGTAGTTTCTTCTCAGGACTATCATGTGTACTAATCATATATAAAGCCTATTTACTTGTTGTATCTATTTAATACAGTTGTAAATTTCTTTAAATAAATAAATAAAAAAAAAAAAAATTTTCACCCTTCATTCCATCTCATAGCACACTGCTACTTGTCTATAGAAACAGTGAGCCAATATAGACAAGTAGCAGTGTGCTATGAGAGGGAATGAAGGGTGAAAAATGATGTAGCAATTGTATAATGAAAAAGGAACAAGTCTTGAAAATGGGGAAACAGCCCCGAAACGTCGACTGATATGAAAAAATAATAAAAGGCTTGTGAAATAAAGTGATTGGGTGAGGAATGGAATGCAGTGTGTGCTTTTTTAAATGTTCTTTATTATATAGTTGTAAATACCAATAAATATATTTAAAAAAATCTGGTGCGGGCAACACACGACTTTCACTTACCTCGATTTTTAAAATCAATGAAAGAATTTTCAAATACAGTTAGAGATAAAAATACGTGAAACTATTAAGGAATTAATCAAATTAAATTTCTATAGAAACATGTCTTTCATTAAAAAATCTATTATATTATTATCTAAAATAATCAGTTAGTTTTATGTAAATTTCATCACTCTCTATTAACTTTTAAAATCTTGTGTATGAGATGACACTTTTTCTAAAATCTTTAGCTTTCCAACGGTATATCATACATGTATATTACTGCTCTTATGTTCAAATACGAAACATTGCATTAAAAAAATATTTTTTCTGTTTTCTCCTTTAGTTGGGTATCGAATTTATTCAATTTATATATTTACCTGTTTTTCATCAGCGTTAACAAGATAATCTAGTTATTATTATTGAATATACAAAATTAAAGGTACTTTAGAGGAAGAAAATTTAAAATATCGGCATTTAAGCCCTGTCAGACCATTTTTATCCAAATAAAACCTACATGATATTAAAGCCCTTTAAATTTTACATCGATATAGCGAGTTTAATAAAAATCGTCGGAACCGTTTTTGAGAAAATCGAAAAAAGGTGCAAAACGCATGGTGTAAAGTGGCTCTTCTGGTAAGCTCATTTTGATGAAAAAAGTTTTGTCACGTCTCGGGCGTTTAGTTGTCTATAATATTAAATTTCAGTTTCATAGGACTTACCGTTTCCGCCCGGGAGTTACCACACACACACACACACACACACACACACACACACACACACACACACACACACACACACACACACAGACCTTTTTGCGGGACTTGGTTATTTGGACTCAGGGGACCCTAAAACGTGTATTTCCATTGAAAACTGGAATTCGAAAATTTTCACGATCGCAATACTTCCCCTTACTATATATAGTAAGTGAAAGTAAAAATAGCACCAATACTGTATGGGTCGAAACTTCGGTTAAATTGTTTTTTTTTCTAATAATTTTTGCCCGCCACCCGAATCATTCCATCTTTCATGTTAACCACACGTCAAGTATTTATTTTTCTTTGTTTATGATATTTAGTTCTTTAGGTGAGAGATAATCAATTTATTTATTTATTTGTGTTAATTTTTAGAGGAGAGAAGAAAGAGTTTGAAATAGCACCGATCAGCAGCGTTCCCTCTATACAATAATATTTCACAAGTCGTTGACGTCAATTCGGAAATCATTTTATGACTATAAAAAAAAATCGTAATCAGCAATTGCTTTCTTATCATATACAAATTCATTGTTTTGAAAATCATTGAGAAGTTCAACTACAATATTTAAACAAAAATTGACAGTATTGTCTGGTTATCCAAATAAATAAATAAAATATATTCAATAATTTTAAATATAATCACTCACACCAGACTAAAAAGACAAGAAACTGTTCGCAGATACCGATTGTTACAACACTTACTTGACAAACGTTCAAAGCTTCTAATCTACTACAAAAAACTTATTTATATAGCCATTATTAGACCTATTTGGACATATGGTATTGAGCTATGGGAATCCACCAAGCCATCAAATTCCTCCCGCATCCAATCCTTGCAATCCAAAATCCTCCGAAAGATCCTAAATGCTCCGTATTTTGTCACAAATAAAACTATCAATAAAGACCTGAATATTCCGTTAGTTGCAGACTTAGCCAGAACTAGATATACCTCCTTTAATTCCAAACTACCAGCCCACTCAAACCCGCTTGTCCGTATCCTCTCATCTCCACCTATTCCTGATAATCCTCGGAGGCGCCTGAAAAGATGGTGGCCTCGAGACCTGCCAATGACATAAACATTGAAGTGCTACCGCTGGGTAGCTTCTTCACAAGACTGTATCAAGCCAATTGTTACTTTTTTTCACATTTACTTGTTGTATTTTTTCCTATACAGTTGTAAATATCAATTAATAAAAAAAAAAAATAAAATAAAAAAATATAGTCACATTAATAATAACAGACACTTATCAATTGTTATGATTCCTTTTATTGATATATAATTTAGATCTAGAAAAAACATTCTTTTCCACTTTTATGGCCAATTAAATGCCATGTTTTATCATTCAACACGTGATCAATTCATTAAAGATTGAGAATTAATAGAACAGTAGACATGATATGAGTCATATTTGAAATTATTTTTCCATAGTTTCTAAACTTAAAGTTATGCCTGCTAGCATAAATCATCGGCTTATCGGTGACAGAATATATTTTTAATCATTTTTGATTAAAAGAGAACGTACATGAAGTTTTTCCCATTTTCTAGAATTGAGAAATGTTGACAACTTAACTAGATTATTTATTATTATTATTATTTTTTTTTTTGAATCTTTTAACAGACTCGGGACCACTATCATACGTCCCCTCCGAAGGACGGCAAGACTTTTTTTTACTTCTTTTAAATAATCTTACGGCTATCGGCCGGTTTTGAATCCGTGACCTCGGGTGTCACAGCTGATGTGTTTTTTTGAATCTTTTAATCGATATACCCTAACAAGAAGAGATAACGTATTGGGTTGTTTCACATGAAATGTCCGTTTTTATAGTTTCTGAAATACATAAAGGATTTTGCAGGTTTCTATTGTTTTCTTCCGAATATTTACATATTTAAAGTAAACAGTTACTAATCCTCTACCTTTGTATTATAAACATTAGCTTCCCAATCAATTACCCACTTTTTAGTACACCTCCAAATATGAACATGGAAACACGCGATTTTCGAGTAATATTTTTGTAAGAGTTCAAACTCGGCCATTCAGCAGCTGAGCCCGCTAGAAATATTTGCAAGGCGTTTGGGGAAGGGAGTGTTAGTGAACGGGCCATTCGCCGTTGGTTTGCTAAGTTTTCAGCTGGGGATACCGACTTGGAAAACTTGCCCCGAGGAAGACCTCCGTCCGTAATAGACAACGATGTCCTCAAACATACAGTAGAAGGAAACCCCTACCAAACAGTTAAAGGACTCTCAGCACAACTAAATGCAAGTGCATCTAACGTTTCCAGACATTTAAAGTTTATTGGGAAAGTAAAAAAATTCGATACATGGGTACCTCATGATCTCACTGAGCGGCATGTTTCAAAACATACCGTGCAAAAATTAAAAGAACTGGGCTACGAAGTTCTTCCGCACCCACCATATTCTCCCGACTTGTCTCCAACAGATTACCATCTGTTCAGGAATTTAGACAACTTCGTCAAAGGAAAACTTTTTGAAAATGATTATCAAGTGAAAAGTGCGTTTTCAGATTTTGTTTTACTTCAAAGCTCAGGTAAATACTTGGAATAAAATTATCTTGTTTTCATATCGTATTTTTAATAAAAATCCTTTACCTTGAAAACATGGTGGACATTTCATGTGACACAACCCAATACAAAGTAAATTTTCAAGCTTCCATAAATTGGTGTTTTCATCATTATCTTAAGTTTTCTTTTGGTTCAATATTTGTGCGATAAATCTTTGGCCGCTCTACAAAAGAAGTCTTTGATACATTTTTTTAATTTATTTAATTTTTAGATTTCACAACGTTTCAGCCTCTAGGGCCATTTTCAAGCATCATGCATATCCATGTTATATATCTATTCTTTCACCGTTTCATCAGCGGTGTCCTCAATTCTTAACAGTACCAAATTTTAAAAGCACTTAACATTTATCGGTCGTCTTGTAGGTGTTCTCATGCGCTTCAAAATGGCCCTAGAGGCTGAAACGTAGTGATTTATAAAAATTAAATAAATAAAAAAATGCATCAATGACTTCTTTTGTTGAGCGGCCAAAGGTATATCGCACAAATAAATTGGTGAAGTTTTATTCTAAAAATTTTTTTTAAAACATAATTATTGATATTTACAACTGTATTAAGAAATACATTGAGCAAATGTAATAAAATTATAATAGAATGGCATGAGATACATATTGAGACCCTACCTATTGGCAGTACTCCGATAGGAATTCTAAATCGGAAGGTCCCACGGCCATCTTCTTTTCAGACGCCTCAGAGGATTATCATGAATTGAAGAGGATGCAAGGTTAGAAACTAGTGAGTTTGAGTGGAAATAGATTGTTTCATAAAAGGGACGGTGCACGGCTCGGGCCAAAGCGGCAACATGTGAAACGTTAAGGTGATCATGAATGAGTTTATTCGTGACGTGAATGAGTTTATTCATGTGAAGTGAAGAACATTGAGGATTTGACGAAGGATATTGGGTTGTAAGGAATTCGATGATTTAGTAGACCCACATAGCTCTATTTCATAAAATTTTTTTTTTGGTAATTTTTTTTTTAAAGTGGATATTGCTTGAGAAAATCCGATGCTCTGCTATTTGAATTTTGAAAGAGATGAATAGTGTTAATTTTTTTTTTTTTCAACAGAATTTTACCAATATTGCATATTTTAACTTTTTTTTTTCCCCCTCGGGTTCTGCAACTTGCGTCACATTCCGAAACTTAGTCCAATATTTCCGAACGCCAGTGCTCCCTATCCCTGCAACCCTCCTCTGGCCGCCTTGTCCTCCCTCACACTCTCTATCCACGTTTTGCGGGGTCTTCCTCGTCTTCGCCTCTTCTGCGGAGAGTACTTCATCATTTTATGTGGCTACCACGTTCCTTCCATCCTCATGACATGGCCGTACCACATGAGTCTCTTCTTTGATATCTCATTCAAGATGTTCAGCTCAGCCCCTACTTTTTTCCTTATTTCCACATTAGGGATTCTTTGCAGCCTGGATATGCCGCAGGCTCTTCTCCAAAAGTCCATCTCCAGAGCCAACAATCTTCTTTCAGACGATTTTAGCACTGTCCATGTTTCAGCGCCATATAAAGTGGAAGGAATGGTAAATCTTTTTTTTCGTAAGAAGCGACACATGTTTGCTCCACAGAACACCATTCAAGATTCCTACTATCCTTCCACCATTTGCAATCTTATTTTCAATATCTTTTGTCATCGTTCCGAACTGATCCATGGTTACCCCAAGATATTTAAAGGCGTTGCTCTGTGGGATCGTCCAATCCTCCACACAGATGGTCGAGACTGGCGAGTTGCATGGCATATACTCTGTGTTTTCTCTGCTGATCTCTAGACCCCACTCAGAGTATGCTTCATTCAATTTCCTCAGCATATATTCAAGATCACAATCTTCCGAAGCTAGGACAACCTGATTGTTGAAAATCTGAAGGCTGAAAAGTGTATCATCACCAACCTCCACACCCATTCCTCGACACTTTTGTTTCCACAATCTTAGGGTTTGTTTCACGTAAATATTAAAAAGTGTTGGAGAGAGGCAACATCCTTGCTTTAGACCTTTAGTGACCAGGAATGGTTCGGTATATTTTCTTCCTATTTTCACTCTTGATTTAGCTCCTATATATAGACTCTTTACAGTTTTAATGAGACCTCTATTTATCTGAGCCAGATCCAACGCCTCCCATAGTTTCTTTAAAGGAACACTATCGTATGCTTTGCGAAGGTCAATGAATGTTAAGTGGGTTTCGAGATCATATTCTATCCTCTTCTGTACCAGCTGAGTCAAGGTAAAAATATGGTCACTACATGATCTCCCACTTCTAAAACGGGGTCACCCATAGCGTAGTTGCTAGCATAACAGCTTTCTATGCCAAAGGTCACGGGTTCAAACACGCGGGTGGCCGTAGGATTTTTTAATGGGAGTAAAAAATCCTTAGTTATGCTGTCCTTCGGAGGGGACGTTAAAAGGTGGTCCCGAGCCTGTGCGATGTCAGGTACTCGTTAAAGATCTTTATCCTAATAAAACCTGGATAGGCAAAATTTAGAACTCCCACTGTAGCATCGTCCGATTAGCCATAGTAGCATAAAGTGACGTTAAATGAATAAACAAAACACTTCTAAAACCCTCTTGCTCTCCCGTCATCTGATCAGAGACCTCTATCTCTAGTCTTTCCTTAAGAATTCGGCCATAAAGCCTGCCTATACTGCTTGTTACCGCCATCCCTATATAATTGGTGCACATGTTTCTTTTTCCTTTTTTGTGTATAGGTATTATATCCCCCATTAACCAATCCTCCGGAACTTTTCCTTTTTTCATACACTCTGTGTAAATCTTAGCCAGTATCTCCTTCAATTCTCTCAATTCTCTGCCTGTATCAACTCTGTTGGTAGATCCCCGGGTCCTGGTGACTTTCCATTTTTCATCTTTCTCAAGGCTACCTCCACTTCATCCACAGAAATCTCCTTACTTTCATACTCGCAGTAGTCATTTTCCTGTTTTTTTACCTTGTATTCCGATCATATTTTAACTGAGATGCAAAAATAAAAATGTCACTTCCAAAAAGCATTTTTATAAAAACATAAGGCACATGCAAATTTTTAATCCTCTCATCCAGTTTGGAGGGACCGCAAAAAAACCACTAAATGTTAACAACTTCAAAAATTAAACATACCGAAATTTGTATTGTTTATCGTTAAATAGACAACACTACTTCTGTGTTATTCTTCTGCCGAGATATCGACCCAATACAGAATTTTAATATTGAGTAGCGTCACATGAAATGTCCGTTTTCAAAGTAAAGGATTTTTATTAAAAATACGATATGAAAACAAGATAATTTTATTCGAAGTATTTACCTCTGAAAACTCTGAGCTCTGAAGTGAAATAAAATCTGAAAACGCACTTTTCACTTGATCATCATTTTCAAAAAGTTTTCCTTTGACGAAGTTGTCTAAATTCCTGAACAGATGGTAATCTGTTGGAGACAAGTCGGGAGAATATGGTGGGTGCGGAAGAACTTCGTAGCCTAGTTCTTTCAATTTTTGCAGGGTATGTTTGGAAACATGCCGCTCAGTGAGATCATGAGGTACCCATGTATCGAGCTTTTTTACCTTCCCAACACACTTTAAATGTCTGGAAACGGTAGATGCACTTGCATTTAGTTGTGCTGAGAGTCCTTTATCTGTTGCAAATATTTCTAAAAGCCTCAGCTACTGAATGGCCGAGCTTAAACTCGTACAAAAATATTACTCGAAAATCGCGTGTTCCCATGTTCATATTTGGAGGTATACTAAAAAGTGGGTAATTGATTGGGAAGCTAATGTTTATAATACAAAGGTAGAGGATAAAAACTATAAAAACGGGCATTTCATGTGAAACAACCCAATATATTATTTTCAAGGAAATTAGGATTAGTAAAGAACAATTTAAAAAAAAATATATATTTATTAGGAATTCACTCTAGAAATATATCATTACAATAAGCAGAGTAGATTATTAAATAAGCTTGTATGACATGTAAAAAAAAAAAAAAAAAAACGATATATACAAGAAGATAAATTGGTTATAGAAATCATATCAATACAAAAGGATTAAAACGAATCGAATAATATAAATACTATTGATATAAGAGTAAAAACATATTTTACCGAAGGAAATATTTATGTTATAATTGTATTATAGTTGGATTAAGTTTAATAACATCTACTACGGACATACAGCTAGCTATAATTTAAAAAATACATTTTTTTTTCCTGTTTAGTCAACGCGGAAAATATTATTTACTCCAAACAAACTAAATGAGACAAGAAAATATTTGCCGAAAGAAAACAAAAGATTATTAGCCCCTTGTAAACAGTTGAGTTGTACACACATTTCAGACAGTGCCCATGCCATAAAACATTATTAAGCCATTACTGATAATGTTTCTTAGATTTAGATAGTCAAATCCAAAATAATAAATCTCTTTATTTTATTTACAACCGTATCAATCCTGAGTTATCAACGCATATCCATACAAATCCCGTTTAATCACCATTAAATTAAACGAAAATCCGACTTTTTTCATCTACAAATGTATTCATTAAGAAATTTAACTGTTACATACTGAAAGAGAAAAGGTAAAAAAATACGTATTATAAGAAAATAATGGGGTTTCATAATTTAGAATTTTTACTCTCACTTGATGAATATAAAGTAATTGCGATAGTGAAAATGTTTGAATTGGATTTTCACCGAACATACACGTTTTAGTGTCACCTGAATTCAAATCACCAAGTCACGGTGTGTAAGCATACGTGGTGAGTATCGAAAAAAAAAATCTGGTGCGGGCTACACACGACTTTCACTTACCTCCATTTTTAAAATCAATGAAAGAATTTTAAAAAACAGTTAGAGATAAAAATACGTAAAACTATTAAGAAATTAATTAAATTAAATTTCTATAGAAACATGTGTTTCATTAAAAAACCTATTATATTATTATCTAAAATAATCAGTTAGTTTTATGTCCATTTCATCACTCTATATTAACTTTTAAAAGCTTTTGTATGAGATAATATTTTTTCTAAAATCTTTAGCTTTCCAACGGTATATCATACATGTATATTACTGCTCTTATGTTCAAAAACGAAAAATTGCATTAAAAAAAATATTTTTTCTGTTTTCTCCTTTAGTTGGGTATCGAATTTATTCAATTTATATATTTACCTGTTTTTCATCAGCGTTAACAAGATAATATAGTTATTTTTATTGAATCTACAAAATTAAAGGTACTTTAGGGGAAGACATTTTAAAATATCGGCATTTAAGCCCTTTCAGACTATTTTAATCAGAATGAAACCTACATGATGTTAAAGCCTATTAAATTTTACATTGATATATCGAGTTTAATCAAAATCGTCAGAACCGTTTTCGAGAAAATCGAAAAAAGGTGCAAAATGCATGGTATAAAGTGGCTCTTCTGGTAAGCTCATTTTGATGAAAAAAGTTATGAAACGTCTCGGGCGTATATTTGTCTGAAATATGCAATTTCAGTTTCATAGGACTTTTCGTTTACGCCCTGGAGTTACCACACACGGACACACACACAGACCTTTTTGCTGGACTTGGTTATTTGGACTCTGGGGACTCTATAACGTGTATTTCCGTTGAAAACTGGAATTCGAAAATTTTCACAATCGCAATACTTCCCCTTACTATATATATAGTAAGGGGAAGTAACAAGTTGTATACCAATGAAATATTGTATTAAGGAGTGTATATATCTCAGATGTTACAGCAACATTTTTATAAATATCGGCTAATAAAATGAGCCATTATATACCATGCATTTTGCACCTTTTTCCGATTGTCGAAAACTGTTTTAATAATTTTGATTAAACTCATAATATTGACGTAAACTTTTTGCTTTAATATCATGTAGGTTTTATTCTGATTAAAATAGTCTGACAGGGCTTAAATGCAGATTTTTTTAAATTCATTCCTCCAAAGTTTCTAAATCCGATCCTGTTCCATATGGAACTCTATGCCTTCTGATATCCGTAATTCTACCACCATTCCCACTTTTAAATCTCGTCTATTTCATTACTTCCTATCCATTCAATTTCCAAAGAATCCTGAATGATCCAGTTTCATGAAAATAGTTAAATAAAAAAAGTTAAAGAAGAGTTTTTATTTTTTTAAGTAAGTAAGAATTTTATTTTATTTTTTAGTCTAGGTTATGTATGGAACCATGATAATTATATATATTTATTATATTCTTTAATCATCACTTATATTTTTACAGCCATAAGTTTTCGAATATATTCTGTTTTATAATTTTTTTATTTTTGTCATTTCTCTTATTGTTTCCTTTTTACTTATTATTCACTGTATATTTCCTTTTTTTCTCTTTTTTTTTTATTCTTACTCTAAGACAGTTATTCTCTCATTATTGTATATTGTATTATTCTAAAGGGACTTGACCCAGAAAAAATAAAGAACTTATTATTAAATTTCCTTAACCTAAATAAAAGTATTTTAATAAAAACCGGTATAGAAATAGGACTCGAAATAAATACCGATAGGATAAAATATATTATTAGTAGCAGAAACTGTGGCGAGATTGGTGATATTGATATATCAGGGCGTTCTTTTGAACACGTAGAGAAATTCAAGTATTTAGGTTCAATGATAACAAGAAAAATGAAATCCAGGAAGAAATTAAGTCCCGGTTAAAGGCGAGGAACGCGTGTTATTATTCAGTAGGCTCCTGTCTAAAAACTTAAAGGTTAGTGGTTATAAAACTATTATTCTTCCGACGGTCCTTTACGGATGTGAAACGTGGCCGCTTACTACGAAGGATGAACAACGGCTTAGAGTTTTTGAAAATAAGGTACTGCGTAAAATATTTGGTCCGAAGAGAGATGAGGCCACTGGGGAGTTTAGAAGGACGCGGAATTGCGGAGTTTGTACCCTGTGAATATAATTGAGTTGATAGCATCACGGAGGCTCAAATGGGCGCGTAAAGTTGTTGGGTATCGGTGAGGAGCGGATCCCGAGAAAGTTGGTATTCGCTGATCCGAATGGTAGACGTCTGGAAGGTAGAGTTTGGGCTTAAACGGTGAACATAAGACGAGTCTTTGTAGGCGGAATTTGGTGGTATCGGCATCGAACATTCGTGTTCGCTAAGCCTATTATTATTATTAAATTACCTTAATCCTTTTAGTGCCGAACGAAGATATAACGTTGTGCGTGTGATTGCGCCTTATTCTTCGCATTGCGATCGAAAACTTTATATCTAAATAAATATATAAGCGATCTGATTTGATTGTAAATGATCAAATTCCGTTAAAAAAAAATCTGTAAACCGGTTTGGGTCTGACATTTTACACATTCTATACCGGAGTGTGCTGAGACTCTGTTTACGCTGGAGCGATAAGATCGACACTTCGTACCAGATACTTTTTTAGGTCCAAAATCGAACTGCTTATGATGGTTATCTGAGTGTTCGTATGCCACGCAGTTCATCATTTATCGCAGTTCAGTTATTTATAATTGTGTTATTCATATTACATTCAATTGATATTGTAGAATCATTAAAATTGCTTTATTTCCCATTGCGTCCGGAATACGTGGCATTTTTAAATATGTAAATATCATTTGTAGTTTGGTTATTTTAAGCGTTTTTCCAAATGGTTGCATATTTGTCAAATTCGCCCGGTTATCTTTAAATTGTCACTCGTTTTTCGTCCTGCATTAAAGGGTTAAGTTTTTAAGATTTAAAAGAATAAAAATATTTTTTTAAAATATAATAGCTACCCTTCGTCGCGAACCGATAAGTTCCTGCCCCCCCTTTAATAATATTACCCTTACTCCTGTTGAGCAAATCCGATACCTAGGTCTCCATCTTGACAAGCGCCTTACTTGGAATCCTCACACAAGACTGAAACGACAAGAAACTGCTCGAAGATATCGATTACTACAACACTTACTAGACAAACGTTCAAAACTTCCATTTGGACATATGGAATCGAGCTTTGTGGCTCTACGAAACCATCTAATTCCTCCCGCATCCAGTCCTCACAACCCAAAATCCTTCACAAAATCCTGAATGCCCCTTATTTTGTTACAAATCAACTCATTCATAATGACCTTAACATCCCATTTTTGCAGACCTAGCCCGTGATAGATACTCCTCTTTTCATTCTAAACTCCCTGCCCACACAAACCCACTTGTCCGTAATTTATCTTCCTCAGATATCCCTAATAACCCTCCAAGGCGACTGAAAAGAAGGTGGCCTCGGGACCTACTGAGTTAAAATAGTGAAGTGCTACCACTGGGTAGTTCTTTCTCAAGACATTTTCATGACTTTTTTTTTTCATTCCTCATATTTACTTATTGTGTTCTTTAATACAGTTGTAAATTACTATAAATAAATTTTTAAAAAAATGTTTGAGCGAAAATAATTATTTTAAAATTTTGCATTTTTCCTTGAATATAATCTAATAACGTTGCAAATTATTATTTCCAAATAACAATATTATGGTATAACTGTTTATATAGATATTGATTAAGTAATATGAAAAGCAATAATTCCAAAGTTAACATCATATCTAACGTCGATAAAACTAAGGCCATAATTATAGGTTCCAAACATCTCGTTAATTCCCTTCCTTATTATCCCTTACTATACCTTAACGGACTACCTATCCATTTCCATACTACCGTTAGAAATCTTGGTGTCATCTTTGACCAAAACCTTTCTTGGAATAATCATGTATCCCATATCATTCGTAATTCCATCTCTACTCTTAAACTGTTCTCAAGATTGCGTGATTCACTGCCTTTCAATGTTCGTCGGCTCCTTGTTTCGTCCCTTGTCTTCCCCCACTTCGATTACTGCTGGCTGGTGTTCGGTGGATTGTCTGGTGGACTCGAAATGAGACTGGAAAGACTTATGAAATGTTTCATTAGATTCATCTTCGGGGTCCCTAGGAGCTCCAGCGTTTCTGACGGGTATGCCGAGTTGAAGTGGCTCAATCCTGTTTCCAGGCGAAAGTATTTCTTGGGAGTTTTTCTATTCCGTACTTTCAATACCAAAAATCCATCCTACATTCTTGGCCTACTCATCCCTTGTTCATCGGTACATTCGTTTAATACAAGATCCCAGTCCACTAACCTATATATTCCTTTCCATCAAACATCATCCTTTAAAAAATCATTTAGTTTGCGTGCCAAATCGTTCTGGAATTCCATACCTACCTCTATACGCAAAGCACCTTTAACCTCATTTAAAAGCAAACTGTTCCTTTATCTCCTCAACCATTCATCTACAGATTGATTTTAAACATAACGCTAGAATAGTGGTCATGTCACATTCTAAAATGAGGACCACAACAAATATGTAAACAATGTTTTAGATATATATTCACCTTTCTCTCTCTTTCTTCTGTTTTTCTCGGTGACCTTATTATACCATAAGAAGCACAACAGTAATATATCTTCAGATACACATTAATGATTATATAATTATAAACATATATGCATACTAAGTAATCGTAGTTATTTATTTAACTTTATTTATTCTTATTTTTAAATAATATTATATCTTAAGTTTGTATTTCTTTTATGTTTTTGTTTCTGTGCCAGACACAAGCCAAAGTTTTGTACTTTTCTGTTATTCTTAGGGGAGTGAAGGTCCCAGAATAAAATTTACTTTATTTCTTTCTTTCTATCACTACCCCTGATTTCAAAACGCAATATCTCACATATTTCTAAACCAATTTCAATGATTCTTTTTTCATTTTGTCAAAGTTTACAATATTTTGAGAGTGCTGCCAATGGATAGCGTCATACAGACGTATCCAATCCGTACAATCCAAAATCCTTCGTAACATCCTTAACGCTCCTTACTTTGTCACGAATATGCTCATCCATAAAGACCTTAAATGTTCCCCATGCTACTGAATTAGCCCGAACCAAGTATCAATCAGTCCATGAAATCTCCATCACCACTCTAACCTACTAGTTTCTATCCTATTATCCTCTTCGATTCCTAGATACTCCTCTTTCCATTCTAAACTCCCTGCCCATACAAACCCACTTGTCCGTAATTTATCTTCCTTAGATATCCCTGATAACCCTCCAAAGCGACTGAAAAGAAGGTGGCCTCGGGACCTACTGAGTTAAAATAATTAGTGAAGTGCTACTGTACTGTACTATAAGTGTACTGGGTAGTTCTTTCTCAAGACATTATCATGGCTTTTTTTTTTTCATTCCTCATATTTACTTATTGTGTTCTTTAATACAGTTGTAAATTACTATAAATAAATTAAAAAAAAAAAAAATATATATATATATATATATAGAAATAGAAATAGAAAGAAAATATACTTTATTCTGGGACAATGTCCCTTCAGAATAACATTAATGGTCAAAATAATAATTTATATCTGGCCTAAAACAATATATAACTACATTTAAATAACAAAAAAAAAAAATAATAAAAGGTCATTGTGACATCTCTATGTACATATTCAAAAATAAATAAATAAGAATCAACCTAAAATATATCTCTTACATCTCATTAAAGTATATAAACAAATCACCTCACATAAATAGGCATAATAAAAATTAAAAATTAACTTACACCGGACTGGAGAGAAAGTAAATATTGAAAGAGGAGGGATTTGAATGATGGTAGGGAAGGAGCATGTCGGATGTTTGAAGGGAGAGTATTCCATAAGGCAGTGGAACGGGCTAAAAAGGAGAAATCGTATTTTTTGGTTCTGTGGAAAGGAGTTTGGAGGTCAGACAGACGGGATCTTGTTTCCTGGTGATGGGTTGAGGATTTAAATACCAGAAGGTATTATATATATAATATATATATATAAAATAGCAGCAATAAAAATGTATGATCTACCGTTAGAAAGCTAAAGATTTTTTCAAATATTATCTTATTAACAAAGTTGTAAAATGTAATAGGGAGTGATGAAAAGCGAATAAATTTTTTTTTTGTTCTAGTTAATAACATAATATTGAAACTCAAATTAATTCTCTAACCTCTTTGCATCTCTGACTTTATTTAACATTTCTTAAATTGAACAACCGAGGTAAGCGAACGTTATGTGTTGCGCGTACCAGATTTTTTTAAAATGCAAACTATATTTTTATCACGTTACAAATTATCATAAACCAACAAGTAGCTAGATTTCGCCCCTGTAAAATGATCATAGATCGTTTCAAAAACTACTACAAGAGACTAACCCAAAATTCCAATCCCCTGACTCAAGAACTATTCACTGGCACACACCTTTACGATCCGCCCACAAGAGTGTGATGCGCTATCAAGGAAAGGTACTGAGATCATCATGGCTCCATTAATTCGGATTTCTTATTCCTTTTTATGTTTTCTATTTGTTTTTCCAAACACGAGATTTGTTTTTTTCTTGCACTTGCCAGAATATTAGTTCAGTGCATTAGAAATTTCTTTAACCTGACATCGCACAGGCTCGGGACCACCTTTTTACGTCCCCTCTGAAGGACAGCATATTAAGAATTTTTTACTCCCAATAAAAAATCCTAGGGCAACCTGCCAGGTTTGACCCTCAATCTAAGGCAGTATAATAAAGTATGTGTTTTAAATCTACATTTAATATTGCAAATAGGGGCTGGCGTTAAAATTATTAACAAGTAGAACATTAGGAAAATACAAAAAAATATAAAAAAAATTGTATGACAAAATTACCTCTCTTGCGTCCATTTTCAAATCAAGTTTAAAAATTTTTAAGTTTAATTGCCATTTAATAATAATATTAATATAGCAGACAATGTTAGTACTTTTCTTTTAGTAACTAAAGTATTACCAGTGCACATTGCAATAGGAAGAAGGTTAGTAATAGTTGGCGGGACAAATAAAAATTATGAAAATAAAACATAAAATTTTTTTTTTTTTAGTCTGGCACCCGGGACTGCTATACAAACTCAGTAAATTCCTCCATCCAACATACTTCCTCATCCTCCAGTCCTATCTCTCTGATCTCTCATCCGCTTTTACTCAGTCTGCTGGTGTTCCTCAAGGCAGTATCCTAGGACCTATTCTCTACACAGTATATACAGCTGATATCCAAACCCATCCTAACACATTCCTTTCTACCTATGCCGATGACACTTGCGTGCTATCAGTTAATAACGATCCTAGTATTGCCTCTCAAAACCTCCAATCCCACATCAGAGACCTTGAAGTATGGTGGCAGAATTGGAGAATTAAAATCAACTCCAATAAATCCCACCAGATTACCTTTACCCTCCGTCGTAAACCTATGACATCCTGCCCTACAATGTCCTTTAATGATATTCCGCTTGTCCCTGTTGAACAGATCCGTTATTTAGGCCTCCTGCTTGACAAACGTCTTACATGGAATCCGCATACAAGACTGAAAAGACAAGAAACTGATCGCCGATTTCGGTTACTTCAACATTTACTTGACAGACGCTCTAACCTTTCTCTTTACTAGAAAATGCTAATTTACATGACAATCATAAGGCCTATCTGGACGGAGTTGAGCTTTGGGGCTCTACTAAACCATCAAACTCTTCCCGTATCCAATCCTTACAATCCAAAATCCTTCGCAAAATCCTTAACGCTCCTTACTTTGTCACCAACAAAATCATCCACAAAGACCTTAATGTTCCATATGTTGCTGATTTGGCCTGTACCAGGTATCATTCCTTCCATGAAAAACTCCACTCCCACTCTAATCCACTAGTTTAAATCCTTGCTTCCACTTCAATTCCTGACAATCCGCCGAGGCGTCTGAAAAGAAGATTGCCTCGAGACCTTCTTGTGTAGATTCACTACTAGAGTGCTGCCAATGGGCAGTTTCTCTTCATGTGTATTATCATTGTAGCATATTTACTTGATGTATGAACATACAGTTGTAAATTTCAATAAATGAATTAAACAAAAACAACTTTTTTTTAAACATTTTATTGATATTTACAACTGCACTTGAAATGAACACACTGAGTAAATGGGCTAATTACAATTATGGGCTTGAAACTGTCTTGTGAAGAACTACCCAGTGGTAGCACTTCAAAGTCAATTTAATTTAGTAGGTCTATAGATGGGAATGGTAAGTTACGTACGAGATGATTCGTGGGGGTCGGGAGTTAGGAATTAAAAGAGGCTTATCTCTTGTGGTAGAGTTCTGCGATAAATGGGATATTTAGGTCAGTATGGATGATTTTATTCGTAGCGAAGGAGCATTTAGGATTTTGCAAAGGAATTCGGATTGTAAGGATTGAGTGCGAGAGGAGATGGTTTAGTAGAGCCCCAAAACTAGATTCCATTTGTCTAGATGGGTCTGATGATGGAAACGTAAATGAGCTTTTTGTAATAAATTGGACGTTTTGAACGTTTGTCGAGTAAGTGTTGTGGTAATCTGTACCTACGGGTAGTTTCTTGTCGTTTAAGTCTCGTATGAGGATTCCATGTTTGACGTTTGTCAAGATGAAGTCCTAGGTATCGGATTTGTTCTACAGGTATAATTTAGAAAGCCTATAATTTAGGTCGAAACGTTGGCACCAGTCTATTACGTTGTTCTTAATTGTGTGTTCTTTTGACTAGGGGTGGGTATAATCGAATGACGATTATCAGATCATTCGATCATTTGAATTAATCGATCATCGGATGAATCGGTTCGGAGAAACGAATGATCATTCGAACTGAATTGCTTAAAGATAATGGAGGGTTTATAAGAAGAGCGACGGTTTATTTTATTTTTATTTATTAATTTTTTTTTTATCACATATGTTATATGGATATTTGGACCGAGGCTGAACCACCTCAGCCATGATAGAGACGGAAATTGTGGCATATCGTCTCTCAGAATGCATATTAATCATTCGATCATTCGATTATGAAATCATTCGACTATTTAAATCATCGAATTCCGATCAACGATTATGACGATCATTTAATTATGCCCACCCCTACTTTTGACTGCACCCTGAACTCACTTACTCACACAGTCAACCATTCTCCCTTCACGATGATTTTTTTTATATCCAAAAAGCAAAATCCGCTGCACAGGCGGTTAACAAAATTTGCAGTGTCAATGGCGATGGGTGCGTTAGGAGAAAGCACCGTCCATAAGTGGTTTGTCCGGTTCAGAACGGTAAACTTTGACTTTGAAGTCATAAAGCACTCGGAGCGCCCTTCAACTGATGACCAAATTACAAACATTACCTGAAAGGTGGCAACATGATTGAAATGGGTCGTTTTTTATTGAAAACAACTAAAATAACCTACAAACTCATTTTATAACACACTAGTTTAATTATTTTGTTGAAGGAAAACTATAACAATGTGTTAAAGCAACTAATTCAAAGGTGAAGTTAAATCCTACTTGAAATTATAACTGATGTCGTTCAAAAACATTGATATGTGTATCCAAGAGTCTATGTTGGCACAGACCATTGAGCCACGTTCGCCTTAGCAACCACGAGTCAAATGGCGGCACACAGTGGAAAATATGACCAATTTGGGTGGAAAAAATTCTGAAACCTGTTCTTTTTTATAAACGTTTGTTGTCCCAGATCACGGAAAAAATATGAAAACAATTATAAAACTTATTAATTTTTGGACAGGATTGGCTAGCGTACAGTGGCCAAACATCAAATTTATTTGCTAAAATCTAAAAATTCCCTACATTTTACGTTTGAAGTCCCAGAATACGGAAAAATAATACAAAAAATCTAATTATGGCTCGGAGTTGCTAAAACCTGCTAATGGATGTGTAAGGGATCACTTGTAGCTGGGTGGCTAGCGTAACAGCCTCTCATGCTAAAGGTCACGGGTTCGAACCCGCAGGTGGTCCTAGGATTTTTTAATGGGAGTAAAAAATCCTTAGTTACGCCGTCCTTCGGAGGGGACGTTAAAAGGTGGTCCCGAGCCTGTGCGATGTCAGGTACTCGTTAAAGATCCCTATCCTAATAAAACCTGGATAGGCAAAATTTAGGACTCCCACTGTAGCATCGTCCGATTAGCCATAGTAGCATAAAGTGATGTTAAATAAACAAATCAAAGAGTCTGTGTTGGCACAGACCATTGAGCCACGTTCACCTTAGCAACCAAAAGTCAAATGGCTGCGCACTGTGGAAAATATGACCAATTTGGGTGGAAAAAATTCTGAAACTTGTCTATATTAAACGTTTGGTATCCCAGATCACGGAAAAAAATTGAAAACAATTATAAAACTAATTAATTTGTGACACGGTTGGCGAGCGCACAGTGGTCAAACATCAAATTTATTTCCTAAAATCTAAAATCCCCCTACATTTTACGTTTGAAGTTCCAGAATACGGAAAAATAATACAAAAATCTAATTATGGCTCGGAGTTGCTAAAACCTGCTAATGGATGTGTAACGTTTGCACTATCAATCAAAACACGGAGGTTACACGACGGTTTTTCAGGTCCATCAGTGTTGCCAGGTGGAAAGTAATTTAATTATCAATATTAATTTTTTACCTGCAACACTGAGGTAACCAACCAATTACCTGCATTTTGTGCATCGTGTGTACCTTGTTGTTTTGTGGTGATATTGTTAAAGATGTGTGTGTGGACTTGTAAAACATTCTTTTAAAATTTAATTTATTATCAAGAAGAAGTTTGTTTTTTTATTTCTTATTTTTCACCATTTTAATTGTGTTAATATCGTTTTTCATTTAATTAAAATAACTTTTATTTGAGAACTTTATTTTATTTTATTATTCTCCAACATCCATCAAAAATGTATTTTATATCATTTAGAAAACTCTTCACATTATAAATTGTAAAACTTTTGAATCGGAGTGTTGTGTCCGAAAAAAACTATGTATCATCTAAAACACAAAAAATGACAAAAGTTCTTTGTAATATTTAAAGACTAGAAGGATTGATGAAACAAATCCTTGGGGTAACTTGGGGGTTACATAGTTTTCCGTTATTGAATAGTGGCATACATTTACAAACTGCTAAATTAACTCTAGAGGTGAAATTGCAATGTATATTCAATAACGAGTTGGTAAATATAATGTCTTACCTGTCTCAGCAATGTCCATTTTTAAATAAAAACTAAATGACTTTGCTCTAAATACACCTTGAACACGATAAATGACCATAGAATAAAGATAATCCCATTGCCGGTCATCAGGCACTAGTGTGAACAGGATTGATTCACTCATTTACTATTTATTTGTAAACACGGTATGACGGAAAATATTAGTATTAAGGGTATTGCTAAACTTATAATAAAAAGGCAAAGCACTGGAAAATTCGACACTTTTGACTTGACTTTTGTCCATCTAAATTGGTGATTTTGCCCACTGTGCGCCGGTTCGAATCCCATCCAGGCAAGTTATTTATTATTTAGAAATTTATTATTTAATGGCGGACCGAATCACGTCTTTTTCGGTCTGGTTAGATAGATTAATTACCTGTAGGATAATCCGTTATGTCAGCCATAATTGGAGTAGGGAATGATGTTATAAACAACGACTAAGTATTCTACTTCCGTTTATCTGAAAGGTCAAAAATTTGGGTTATCAAAAAAAAAAAAATTAAAATATTTGTATTCTAGATATGCAAAGTTTAATATAAATCCGAATTTTATTTTCTATGTATGTAAAAAATCTTTTAAATCTCATAATGCTGATGATATAATTTTTGAAAAAGTGAATTAATATTATGTTTCGTACATTAAGGTCGATTATGATTGCGGCATTCTTCCTACCGACGGGTAACTGGTGAATGATAAGTCACTCTCGGATTAAGATACTGATGTAAAACATCGCCTGACCTTAATATAACCATAATAATGGTGTTACTTTTTTTTTTTTTAATAGCGTCTCAGTCGTTCTATTTCGTTTACGGAAACAGTTTCCAATTTTTGGAGTCTAACGCACTGAATATACAGTAAGTACGTATTATTAACAATAGTTGCAGGTAGTTACTCCATGTACTATTACCTCTAGATATGAACTGTTCGCTTAGCAATTGATACCAAGATGATTGTGAAGGGGTTTTTTTCCATATAGTTTTTTGATAATAGTATATTATGATGACTGGTGGAATTTTATAGGTTTTAATTGCTAGATCGACTGAATAAGCGAAATGTTACTTTTGACTAGAGAAGGAAGAGTCGACTGAAGAATTCAGATGTCCGCACAACACGGAATCACAAAATGTGCAACTAGTGCATAAAACTGGGTTAATAGAATCATGCCAGAAACGGTTATATAAAAGTTTATTGGTTGGATAACTGTCGATCCTGTAAGATGTTATCTGTTGATTAATAGTGTCTGAAACTATAAATTATGTTTATTTTCTTTAAGTGGTAGGGAGCGGTCTAGTGGTTAGAGCATTAGTCTAAATCTCTCCGGGTCCTGGGTTCGAATCCCGGCTCTGGCAGAATATTATTTATTCTGTTAATTCAGTCGGAGGACGACCCTAAGGTACGGAGACCCTTCTTGGACCCAGAATCTAAAGTGGGTACTCGAAAAAATCGGAGAAAAAATCTGGCGGCTGAGCGTGTTCAAGGCCTAATCACCTCATTGCACGGCCGTTGTCCTAGATATGTACTGAGTTCAAGACCATTCATGGATTGTAAAGGTACAGTTTTTTTTTTTTTTTTTTTTTTTTTTTTTTTTTTTTTTTTTTGTGTTGTTTTTTCTTTAAATGGAGTATCTGCTTAAAAAAAATAAATCTTTTCATGATTATATGTTACACTTGTTTGTATTGATATGACTTTATCATTTAGTTGTTTTTTAAAAGTAATATTAAATGATATCGTTGGATTTTTTTAAAAAGTAGTATATTTATGTTATTGAATATATTTTTTTATTTTCACTTTATATATATGAAATATGAAGCTATTGAATGCGGTTAAAGATGCAAATAACAATATAATTGCGGACTCTTCTGAGATATTAAACAAATTTAAACAACACTTTGACGGCATATTAAATACGGAAAATAATTATCAATCTCCTCTCTCTGAATATCAGAGCACTGAACCATGGATAGACGAACCGAGTAAAGAGGAAGTCGAAATGGCGATAGGAAAATTAAAACGTTATCAAGCTGCAGGAAATGATAATATCACGAGTGAATTAATCAAGGCGTGTGGAGAAGCGGGCGTTTCCAAAATACATTTTTTAGTTAAAAAGATCTGGGAAAATGAAAAAATGCCCGAAGAATAGAAAGAATCAATTCACAAAAAAGGACCGAGGTCAGATTGTAACAACTATCGTGGGATCTCTCTTCTCCCAGTATGCTATAAAATATTCTCGTCAATTCTAACTAGCCGAATCACGGAATACGCTGAGGAAATTATCGGAGATTACCAATGTGGTTTTAAGCGGAATCGCTCGACTATTCACCAAATATTTTCCTTACGTCAAATATTAGAGAAAAAATTGGAATACAACGGTGTAGTCCATCAACTTTATATCGATTTTAAAAAGGCTTATGATTCAATAGACCGTCAGAAGCTATACAACATCATGATTGAACAGGGAATACCTAGAAAGTTAGTAAACCTAGTAGAGATGTGTTTGTCGGAAACATTCCATAAAGTTAGAATCGGTCATAATTACTCCGAGAGATTTGAGGTACGATCGGGTTTGAAACAGGGTGACTCCCTTTCACCTGTGTTATTTAATATAGCTTTAGAATATGTCATAGAAAAGGTGATGTGTACCGAGAAAGGCTTAAATATGGGTGACAAGATTCCGGTTTTGGAATATGCCGATGATGTGGTACTGCTAGGTGAAGACACGGAAACCATACAACTAAATACAAGTGTGTTAATAAAAACCGGTAAAGAAATAGGACGCGAATTAAATACCGATAAGACGAAATCTGTGATTAGTAGCATAAACGGTGGCGATTTTGGTGATATTGATGTATCAGGGCATACTTTTGAACACGTAGAGAAATTCAAGTATTTAGGTTCAATTATAACTAGAAAAAATGAAATCCAGGAAGAAATAAAGTCTCGGTTAAAGGTGGGAAATGCGTGTTATTATTCAGTTGCTAAGTTACTTAGTTCGCGGCTTCTGTCTAAAAACTTAAATGTTAGAATTTATAAAACTATTATTCTTCCAACGGTTCTTTACGGATGTGAAACGTGGCCGCTTACTTTGAAGGATGAACAACGGCTTAAGGTTTTCGAAAATAAGGTATTGCGTAAAATATTTGGTCCGAAGAGAGATGAGGCCACTGGGGAGTTTAGAAGGTTGCATAACGCGGAATTGCGGAACTTGTATCCTGTGAATATAATTGAGCTGATTGCATCGCGGAGACTCAAATGGTCGAGTAAAGTTGTTGGGCTCGATGACGAGCGGATTCCGAGAAAGTTGGTATTTGCTGATCCGACTGGTAGGCGTCCGAAAGGTAGGCCGAAGCGTAGATGGGAGGATTGCGTTAAGGCTGATCTCGGGAGCTTGGGCTTGATTGGTGAACATTGGACGAGTCTGTGTAGGCAGAATTTGGTGGTATCGGCATCGAACCTTCAGGTTCGCTAAGCCTATTATTATTATTATATATATATATATATATATATATATATATATATATAGTAAGGGAAAGTATTGCGATCGTGAAAATTTTCGAATTCCAGTTTTCAACGGAAATAAACGTTTTATGGTCTCCTTAGTCCAAATAACCAAGTCCCGCAAAAAGGTCTGTGTGTCAAGTCTAACGCGAAAACGAAAAGTCGTACGAAACTGAAATTACATATTAAAGACAACTATAAGCCCAAAATGTTACAGCAAATTTTTCATCGAAATCGGCTAACCAGAAGAGCCATTTTATACATTACCATGCATTTTGCACCTTATTATGATTTTCTCAAAAATGGTCCTAACAATTTGATTAAACTCACTATATCGATGTAAAATTTAATGGGCTTTAACATCATGTAGGTTTCATTCTGATTGAAATAGTCTGACAGGGTTTAAATGCCGATATTTTAAATTATCTTCCTCTAAACTACCTTTAATTGTGTACATTCCAAAAGATTAACCATATCATCTTAATGACATTGATGAAGGACGGCTAAATGTACAAGTTGGACGGATTTGCTGCATAACAAAAGGATAAAAGAGAAAACTATTTTTTAAAGGTAATTTTTGTTTTTTTGATCTTAAGAACTGTCACTGCAGTGCTACCACTGGGTAGTTTCTTCATAAGACATTTTCATGCCCATGAGTGTAAATTAGCTCATTTACTTTTTTTTTTTTTTTTTTTTTTTTTGTTCACCCCTACCTCGCCTTTGAAGGCTATACGGGGGTTTCTCAGACCAGGGAGTGAGGGCGGGGTATAAATGCCGAGATAAAAGTCCTCCCGGTACTGAGACTCGAACTCGTAATATTATGGTTTCCAATTTTTGGTTCTCTGTGGTTGCTAGGCAACGCGCGTCAACGTAACGCGCGCTAACCTACTCGGCTACCCCGCCCCCCACTCATTTACTTATTGTAATTATTATAATTGGAGAGCCCGTGGCTGGGTGGCTAGCGCGCTAGTCTCTCATGCAAAAGTTGTGAGTTCGTATCCCAGTCCCGGCGGGGTTTTTATAAGGATGTAATTAAATGGGGATTCTCTAACAGCCTCTGCCCCGGGTATGTGAGACCCGTTAGCCAAATGGTGGCCACTCACAAAATTAGGCGTAGGGAGTGATGACCCTACCCTACAAATTGCATCGAGAAACGCGAGTGGAATCTCCCAGGAGATTACACCGTGAGGCCCAGGGTCTGCACGGCCTGTCGCGCCAGTGAAAAAAAATATTAAGAACTGTAACATAGACGTATAATATACCGTTGGAAAGAGAAAGATTTGAGAAAAAAATATTATCTGATACACAGAGTAGTAAAAGGTAATATAAAGTGATGAATAGGGAATAAACTAATTACTGATTATCAATTTAATATAGTTATATTATTTAATCTGAATCAGATGTTTCCAACGAAAATGAATACACGTTTTATTAAAATCAAAGTAAAGTTAATTAGTTCGAATTGAAGTAAAGTTAATAGTTTTTAAATTGATTTTAACAGATTATTTTTTTAACTGTACGCACAAGATTTTAAAAAATTTATATAATCACTTTAATTTATATATTCACTGGTTTTTAATTTTAGTAATCTTGGAACCTATTATTCAAAAGTATTTGAATAAACATGGCATATATTAAAGTTATTTATAATTCATCTGCAAGAAAAATTCATGCATGACGAATTTATTTTTCGTAACTGTCGCTTAATTAGCATTTCAAAGGCATCGTTATGAGTCGAAGAAATGCCTTGAAGCATTACAACAAAGGCATGAATACCCTAACCATTCTTAAAGTTTAATGTTTAATATTCTAACGATTTACACACATTAATCCGCATTCTAATTTAGAATTGTTAAATTCCATTTATATCTTCTCAATTAGAATATTCACACGTTTTAAAAGAGATTAACTGGACGATGAGTAGAAAAATTAATGAATGAAACGGTTGCTAATTATTGTTGAAACGCTCAATTTGCCATTAACCAAGTTTTAGTGGAGAGTTAAAGAAAATAATTATTATTCAAATAACCCAAATTTCTGTTTTGTTTTTTTACTTTTATTTACCTTGAAACGTCTCTATTTACTTTATATAATTATTTATTTAAATAAGTGCTAGCTCAGCGGAGGGGGAGTTAGTAGTAACCATTTTTGACTTGAAACTTCTTTATTTTCACATCAGGTAATTGAACCTAAAAGGTTACAATACAATTTTATAATAAATCACATTTAGAAAGTTTACTGTACACAAAAAAAAAATACTAAACGTCAAAGATAAACCTTACCCCTACGGGTTCAATATTCATTAATAAATCAAAACCAAACTAATATAATAAACATTTATCATAAACTGAACAAGACTAAGATACATAACCAATGACACCATCAATCTTTTTGTAACCTCCCTTAATTTAAATACTTTTTAATTAAAAGATCAGCTGATTTCATCAGAGCGAGGGTTTGTTCCAACTCTAGTTTTTGTCAGCTGTGACAACCTATATATATATATATATATGGAATATATAGTAAGATAAGTAATGCGAACGTGAAAATTTTCGAATTTCAGTTTTCAACGGAAATACACGTTTTAGGGTCTCTTGTGTCCAAATGACCAAGTCCCGACAAAAAGTCTGTGTCGTAAGTCTAGCGCAAAAACGATAAGTCGTACGAAACTGAAATTTCATATTTAAGACAACTATACACCCGAGATGTTACGGCAACTTTTTCATCAAAATGAGCTTACCAGAAGAGCCACTTTATACCATGCATTTTACACCCATTTACGATTTTATCAAAAACGGCTCTACCAGTTTTGATTAAACTCGCTATATCGATGTAAAATTGGAAGGGTTTTAATATTATGTTGGTTTCGTATTGATTGAAATAGTCTGGCAGGGCTTAAATGCCAATATTTTAAAATTTCTTCCTCTAAAGTACCTTTAATTTTGTACTTATTATGATATTGGTCATATAAACTTGTTAGCATTGCTAAAATAAAGGTAAATATATAAGTTGAACGAATTCGACTTCCAACTAATAAACATATTAGCATTAAACATATTTTTTTAATGCAATTTTTGTGTTTTTCGAATTTAAAAACAGTAATATAGATGTATAATATACCGTTGGGACGCTAAAGATTTTAGAAAAAATATTAACTTATACATAATATTCTAAAAGTTAACGGAGAGTGGTGAAAAGCCGATAAAACAAACTGATTGTCGTAGATTATTTGTTTATTTATTTATTTAACGTCACTTTATGCTACAAAGGCTAATCGGACGATGCAACAGCGGGAGTCCTAAATTTTGCCTATTCAGGTTTTATTAGGAGAGGGATCTTTAACGAGTAGCTGACATCGCACAGGCTTGGGACCACCTTTTAACGTCCCTTCCGAAGGACGGCATAACTAAGGATTTTTTACTCCCATTAAAAATCCTAGGAGAACCTGCGGGTTTGAACCCGTGACCTTTGGCATAGGAGGCTGTTATGCTAACCACCCAGCTACAAGTGATTCCTGATTGTCGTAGATAAAAATTTAATAGATTATTTTTTATAAAACACATGTTTCTATTAAAATCAAATGTAAATAATTCTTTAACAATTTTTTTTTCGTTTCTAAATTTGTTTAAAATTTCTTAAATTGATATATATATACCCATAGAAGCCGTGTCCAGTTTGTGATGGAGACGCATTGGAAGATTGTTTCCATTTTTTTTGCTCGATGTCCCGCATACCATGACAATAGAACTCGTTATATGCCCGTATTAAATGAAGTGAGTATTGATGGCTTTTACGAAATTCTTGCGGAACCACACGTAATGGACCTGAAATCATTATTTATTTTTGTCAAAGAGGATCTTTTTTTTTTTTTTTTTTTAACTTTAAATCTTTATTCACACCTGTAAATAATACAATGAACAATCAGTGAATGTGCGGTCAATTTTAAGAAACATGGCGTGATAGGCATGAGAGAGAGCAGCACCCAGCGGTACCTACTCCTGGCATGAAATTAGTGTATATTACTAAAGGAGAAGGTCTCTCATCCAACTCCTCTTCAGCCTTCTGTAGGCATTTCCTGGCATGAGTGTTGTGGCCATGTCATTGATTAGTGTGTTAGGGTGACCTTGTAGTTTGTCGTGGAAACGTTTGTAGTGTGTCCGTATGTGCTCATTGACGGTTGGCATCTTAAGGTCAGTATGTAAAGTTATGTTGCTAACGTACCACGGTGCTTTTGTAATTGTTCTAAACGTTTTAGCCTGAAAGATTTGAAGTTTGTTAATGTGAGTCTTTTTAGCTGTCCCATATAGCTGTGATGCGTAAGTCCAAATAGGTTTCAGTAGGTAAGTATAGGTGTTTAATTTCTGTCGAAGTTTTAGTTTCGAGTGTTTTGAAAAGAGTGAGTAAAGAAGTCTCAGTCTTTGGTTAAGGGTTTTCTTTTTTTGGTTAATATGCGGGCCCCAAGTCATTCTTCTGTCAAACGTCAAACCAAGATAATGTACAGTGTCCGTCTGTGGAATTTGTGTGTTGTCTAAGAAAACGGGAGGACTCGTGTCATGTCGAAGAGTAAAGGTGATATGGTGTGATTTGTCATTATTCAATCGGATTTTCCAGAGTTTGAACCAGTCATGTAATTTTATTAGATGTTGTTGTAGGATCTCTGAGGCGTGGGTTGCAATTTTATGTTTTGTTAAGATCGCCGTGTCGTCGGCATAAGTCGCTGTTAGAATATTGGGGCTGTAAGGTATGTCATGAGTGTAAAGAATGTAGAGTAACGGAGCGAGCACTGCACCTTGGGGTACTCCTGCTGCGATAGATCTCATGGCAGATAGCTCTGATCCCTGTCGAACGGAGAAAAATCTGTGAGAAAGGAAAGAATGAATAATGAGGTAGTAAGTAGGCGGAAGGATAGTCTTGAGTTTGAAGAGAAGCCCCTGGTGCCAAACTCTGTCGAAGGCTTGAGCAACGTCGAGAAATACGCCAGTAGTGTATAACTTCTGCTCTAGTGCGGTGGATATGTAGTCCGTCACTCTGTGTAGTTGGTGCAATGTCGAGTGATGTCTTCTAAATCCAAATTGATGATCTGGTACGATGTCGTTGTTAGTTAGTACATCAAGAAGTCTTTTATGTAGTAGATGTTCGAAAATTTTGGAGCATAGCGGAAGTAAGCTTATTGGTCGGTATGATGAGGGAGTATTTTTGTCCTTGTTGGTCTTGTGAATCATTGTAATATGTGAGTATTTCCATTGAAGCGGGAATTTGGTTGTCCTCAGTCCAAATAATGCAAAAATAATAGTACTAAAGCGAATACTAATTCCCCAAAAATTACTAAAAAGTCCCGAAACCGTTAAGAGTTTCAACATCTTTCTTCTCGGAATGTTAATCACTCTTAACGGTTTCGGGACTTTTTAGTAATTTTTGGGGAATTAGTATTCGCTTTAGTACTATTATTTTTGCATTATTTATTGGTATGCTTATATTTTATTTATGATATTTATGCATATGCTGGATGAAATTAATCATAAAGATAGCAGCACCTTTATGCTTACTGCTGTATATGTGTTTTGTTGTTTTTGTTTTAAATATTTATTCGAATTGTAATTATGTGGTAATTATATTATTGTATATTTGCTGGTGATAAATTTATTAATTGTGCTGTGCCAGCCAGCTCTATTTGTATGGGGATTGCCCTAAAGACAAATTATTATTATTATTATTATATATATAACGGTGGTAAGTGAAAGTCGTATGTTGCGCGCATCAGATTTTTTTATTTAACCATACTTAAATGGGTAAAATTTACATTAACATGCAATAAAGTATTAAGCTTTTTCTCCAAATAAAAATAAAATATAAAAGAGTACAATAAGATAAATTAGAATATAATGTTTTTACTTCTAAAACGTAATTAATTTTTAAATTTATGTGTAATTCGCCAGTGTTGTAAAAATTATCCTCTTTTAAAAGAGGATCTTAAAATAAGATTTCAACATCTTTCTTCTCGGAATGTTAATCACTCTTAACGGTTTCGGGACTTTTTAGTAATTTTTGGGGAATTAGTATTCGCTTTAGTACTATTATTTTTGCATTATTTATTGGTATGCTTATATTTTATTTATGATATTTATGCATATGCTGGATGAAATTAATCATAAAGATAGCAGCACCTTTATGCTTACTGCTGTATATGTGTTTTGTTGTTTTTGTTTTAAATATTTATTCGAATTGTAATTATGTGGTAATTATATTATTGTATATTTGCTGGTAATAAATTTATTAATTGTGCTGTGCCAGCCAGCTCTATTTGTATGGGGATTGCCCTAAAGACAAATTATTATTATTATTATTATATATATAACGGTGGTAAGTGAAAGTCGTATGTTGCGCGCATCAGATTTTTTTATTTAACCATACTTAAATGGGTAAAATTTACATTAACATGCAATAAAGTATTAAGCTTTTTCTCCAAATAAAAATAAAATATAAAAGAGTACAATAAGATAAATTAGAATATAATGTTTTTACTTCTAAAACGTAATTAATTTTTAAATTTATGTGTAATTCGCCAGTGTTGTAAAAATTATATTTTCAATGTACCTACTCCCTCTCCTCTCCTAACAATTTTTATACTGCTTGGTGCCCCCCCCAATGAAAATCCTGGATACGCTTATGGCTGGCTATTTTAATTTCTTTAAAATAGTGTAAAATAGAATCTTTGATTCTATTTTAATTTCTTTAATAATGGCTATTTTAATTTCTTAGATGATTACAGCATTGTTGCGTGGATTGTAGAGGTCCAGAACAAGATATTGTTCTTGTGATAAAATAAGACAAGAAAGATTATTGTTGGTAAAAGACACAATTTGCCTATTTTCTAGTTTAACTATGTAAGTTTTGTATAGCCTCTTACATGAAGTTAACAAGTTTTATATTATTTTTCTCCAACCAGAAGTTGGATAAATTTCGAATATCTTGCTTTAATTCTAATTGTTAAAAAATAATATACCATTGGCTTATCTGTTCTCAAGCTCAATCGCGCTGCAGACACTCGAAGGTTCTGGAAGATTACATATTCATTAAATAACCTATTTAAAAATTACATTCATTGTTGGACTATATAAAAAAAACAAAAAAAAAAACAGTGTTGGATGGTTAAAAAAAATCGTCATAGTATTGTTAATTACCATCCATTGTATGTATTTTCGGAACGAATTATAATTACCATCTATGTTGGTTAAATAAGATCCATTTGTAGATGAATTGAAACCTCTTTAAAAAATCTGGTGCGGGCAACACACGACTTTCACTTACCTCTATTTTTAAAATCAATGAAAGAATTTTCAAATACACATAGAGGTAAAAATACGTGAAACCATTAAAGAATTAATTAAATTGAATTTATATAAAAACATGTGTTTTATTAAAAAATCTATTATATTATTATCTAAAATAATCAGTTAGTTTTATCTTCTTTTCATCACTCTCTATTAACTTTTAAAAGCTTTAGTATAAGATAATATTTTTTCTAAAATCTTTAGCTTTCCAACGATTTATCGTACATGTATATTACTTCTCTTATGTTCAAAAACAAAAAATTGCCTTAAAAAAAATTTTTTTTTCTGTTTTCTCCTTTTCTTGGGTATCGAATTCATTCAATTTATATATTTACCTATTTTCATCAGTGGTAACAAGATAATATAGATATTTTTATAGAATCGACAAAATTAAAGGTACTTTAGAGAAAGAAAATTTAAAATATCGGCATTTAAGCCCTGTCAGACCATCTTAATCCGAATGAAACCTAAACGATATCAAAGCCAATTTAATTTTATATCGATATAGCGAGTTTAATAAAAAGCGTCGTAAATGGGTGTAAAATGCATGGTATTAAGTGGCTCTTCTGGTAAGCTCAATTTGATGAAAAAGGTTTTGTAACGTCTCGGGCGTATATTTGTCTTAAAAATGAAATTTCAGTTTCATAGGACTTACCGTTTCCGCCCGGGAGTTACCACACACACAGACCTTTATGCGAGACTTGGTTATTTCGACTCAGGAGACCCTAAAATGTGTATTTCCGTTGAAAACTGGAATTCGAAAATTTTCACGATCGCAATACTTTTCCTTACTATATATAGTAAGTGAAAGTAAAAATGAGATTTCGTGGGAAATGATCTGTCCAATTTTTAATATTATGTCAAATTAAAAATTTCAATTGGTAGTTTAGTCATCCTTGTCTTTTTGACTGCTGACATACATACCCCATTTGTTAATACCGACACATTAATCAACTTTTATTCTTTTATCGTTATCAATGGTCTTAAATCACAATACTAATGGCGTGAAAGGGCAATGCTCAAGAAAGTCATTAGTCATAGACTAATGGACACAAGTACAATTGGAAACCTTTGAAATTGGCCATTCTTCGACTTTAAGATGACATTTAATACAAATTCGCCAACAATGCAGTTATCATTTTTCCAATATTTAAAAATAAAGATAATCGACATTTGAAATACGATAAGAGAAAGTGTGCTGATCATAATAAGAGGGAGGCATATCAGATGAAAGAGTTAGTTCCGCCAAAAAGCAGACTGCCTTGTTTTACCTTCCTTACTGCTGCCCCCCCACCCTCGCTGGGCATAGTTCGTGAAATTTATTACTTACCGTCGCTTGTCACTTTATCGTCCGTATTGTATAGTTATTCGTCTTATATTCTATATTAACTCTTCTTAAGTTTAGTATTTTTTCACTTTCTGCTCAAAGGTCATGCCTCAGTAGTTATACCCAACATATAACAGTATGCTCAAAACAAAGTGTTTCCAATACTTTAGTGAAATTTACTGGGGAATGAGCTAGAGTCTTTTCGTAAGTAGCCCTTATTAAGTTATTCTCAAGAGTTCCGTTAATTAAGCTATGAGTCATAACAATTTACACCTGATCTCATAACCTACCAATGTGTATTCATTTTTAAGCTGATGTAAATATGGGGCAGTTCTGTGGCTCTTTTCTGATTATGTATCATTACTTTTGCTCTATCCTGAATCCGATATGTGTTTTAAAGAAATAGCAAACTGGACCCTGATGGATTCTTCTCAGTGATTGATCATGGATGGTGCTCATTGTACACCTAGTCCAGATGAAGAAAATTGTCAAGCGACAGCCTTTACAGTTACCTTTGAATCTGCTAAAGCCGCAAACAACAGATTTATCAAGCGTCACATTAGAAATCTTTCTTTGCCAGTTGTCAAAGTATATGATAACAAAGTAAGTCTTATTTTGATTAATCAATAATAACTTTTTTAGTTTTTACATCTTCTCAATTCTTATTACATTATCTGTTTTGTTAATATTAAACTTTAATAAGTAATTTATGTCTTATGATTGTGTAACATTCATTGACCCATGTTAAACTTCAGTTGGCTTGCTAATATTATTAGATTAGTTACAGTTGCCAAATAAACCTTGTGCTAGGTCTATTTTAAGGTCCTATTGTAAGCATGTTTCATGTTTATGTTAATTATTGTTTTTGAATCCTTCAAATTCTTTTACTTATTTACATGGTACTGCAGTAATAATACAGTACAAGAAAATAATGGATTTGTTCTTATCAGTAAGGTTACTATTATTGCTTGTTATTATTTTTTAGGTAGGAACACCTCCAGTTTTTAATGGAAATGAAACTGGCAAGAAACCTGGAAATCATTCAGAAGGTTACTTTTCCAGTGATGCTGAGGATGATCATGGTGCCTCCAAGATGTCATTCTTGAAACATGAAAATTCTCCTACAAAAGGTATGTGACTGATCATACAGACCTCATGTAATTTCAAATTACATATCATTTAGTCGTATATTAAGTATAAGCCCCAAAACTGTGTGTAATTTATTTTCTAATTTGCTTTAGTGAATAATTCTAATATCAGTGCTAAAATGTTAATAAATCGGCAGGTTATCCTGACTATCATTTTTTGTAATAATTTTTTTGTTGTGGAATTGTTTTAATCAGCCAATTTTGAACTTTGTGAGTTATTAAAAAAAAAGTATACAGGTTTCATAATCAGAATTAAATAAATTGCATTTACTATTTTATTTATCGTTTCATTAAATGTTTTAGTAATAATCTATTTACTTAATATCGGTGGATTTGTAGAATTTTCTGATTTTAAAAATATATGTTTATTTTTAACATATAAGTTCAAGGACAAGCTTATCTTTAATAATCTGGGCCTAAAAGAAAGATAATTTAACCATGAATTAGGCTTCAGTATTTTAATTGTTGGCTAAAGTAAATATTTTAAATTTTGTTTGGATTTGTAGTAAATGATAGATAATGGAAAAATAATAAATTTGTATTCAATACTGTCTCCTAAATTATTTATTTGTTTACAGTTAATGGTTTTTTATTCTTTGTATGCATTAAAGATCCAATTAATTTAATCAGAATAAAACAGTTTTAAAAACAAAACAAATTGTCTGATCTTTTGCAATAAAGATATTAAACAATTTTTTTAAAGTTAATTCTTAAAATTTTAAAATAATTTTTGCCAACCCATTTTTAATTTCTAGGCAATATCATTTTAATCTGCATGCCTCACTTCAGAGAAATTTAAAATAAATAATTATAAAGATAAAGAACTAATTATTTCAGTTGCATTTTATGAAGTTTGAAATATTTAATTGTTGTAAAAGATGTTTAAAATTCCCATTTTGGTTTGTCTGATTTTCTTCATGTTAAATTTATTTTTAATAATTATAAATATAAAAAAATAGAATAAAATCTTGTTCACTCTTTTTATTTCTTAAATTGAAATATATCATTTAGTATTATTAAATTTTAAGTAATTATGAAAAATTAATAGCGCTACTGGATAGTAATTAAAACAAAGTGTGTACTACAAGTAAAATTTGTTGTATTTTTTGATATTCTCTTGTTCGGAAAATTTTAGTATCTTGAAAATGAATACGAATGAATATTGAATACTCTTTACGATATTGAATATTAAATAGTTGACCCTGAAATGAATATGAAAAATGAGGTGGTTCGGGTTGCAGTCATAAAATAGTAGATCATAGTAAAAAACTATTTATAATACAGATACCTTATTAAAGCTAAATACTTTGAACATTTGTAACAAAGAAATACTTGGCAAATGTATCTTATCTAGTTCTTTCAGGAACGGAATTACTAGTTTGTATTCATTTGGGCCATAGACGTACTTTCACTTTATTTTAGGTATAGAAATATTCTTTATTATTTAGCGTACATATGTTTTAGTAAATAAAATATTTTAATCACATTTTTATAAAGACTCATGCACGACGTATATTTATGTAATTATTAATACATTAATTGTCTTGTATTTCATTTTAGAAGAAGATTCCAGCAACGAAGAAGAAGAGGAGGAGAGATCAGAAGGAGCTCCAAGTGAAGCTGGAACGTACACCATCGATAAAGAGTCTCCAGAAGTTGTAACAGCAAGGCTCAGCATTGATGCGAAATTCGGCATAAAACAAAAGGTGTGTGATCTCCCCAACTAATAGATTTTATTACATAATTAAATGTATGAAAAATATATATTATTCGAATTTTACTTGATCAGGTAAATAAGTTTAAGGAATTATTTGATTTATTATATATAATATATATATATATTATATATATATATATATATATATATATATATATATATATATATAATTATTTTGTTTTTTTTTAAACGATCCTCTGGAATTAAAGTTTGATGTTATAGTGTTTCTTAACTAAATTCTGACATTTGTCATATTTTGATTGCCCTATTGAGATAACTTTGCTATTTTTTTTTTTTTTTTTTTTTTTTTACATCAATCTTTATTTGTATAGAATACATCTGCACAGTTTTAAAACATTGATTGGAAATCTATTACAATGCACTACTTATTTGCTAAAATTTATTTTGTACATCAATTGTTTTTATTGTTGGTAAATTAAAAAACCCAACTAAGAAAAAACTTTGCTATTACATTCATACACTATTGGTTTAAAAATAAAATAAAATAATCTTTCTGAGGATGGAATTTAAAATTTATCTGACTGGAAATGTGGTTTGAATTGTTGAATTTTACATTTACATAACTATTTTGCTTTTAAAACATTTATAAGAAATCCTAAAGTCAATTTTTGAAATCTGGTGTTTAAGTTTACTTATTTTTGATTTACGTCAAGTCAAGTACTTATTCGCCAAGATAGCTATTTATTGCTAATTTGTAAGATTTATTATATACAAAATAGTTATTAGTGTTCATTTTTTCTTATTTTATTTGGGATGATGTTATTTCCAGTTTTTATTTGTAGAATTTTATTTTTTATGTAATTGATATTTTAACATGTTTTTACTGCATTCTTTTAGTTTTATCAAAATGAGTAATCCGATTTCATCTATGAACAGTTCATTTCTGTTAATATGCTATTCATAAATGCAAGTATTTAAAAAAGTTACTAAGTACTGATTTTATTTTGTTTTGAATCATACTAAAACATTTTATTTTATAATGTAAAAGTAATGTTATTAACATAGTAAAAAAAATTCTAGATTTTAATGCCATTTTTAATGTTTAGTAATAAATTAATGATAGATTTTTGTGCCTCTTGTTTAGTTCTCTAGAGTGAATTTAGTGTACCTTTTTGGAAATCATTATCTCAATGGCGGTATTCAAGTTATTTATTATATAATAATAAATTTGTCGAACTGTTCCTCAGATTATTTTTTAATAATTTTGGTGATTGTTATTCTTTTTAGTATGGTAATTAATATATTTTAATATGTGTTCTGTTATTAATAGGAAAATCAGGACAGTAAAGAATGGGTTAGTGATTGGGCTTTGAAGACATCTAATCTGCCCGGGCCATCGGCAACAAATATTTTGTCATCCAAAACCAAAGCTAATTGTAAGTTGTTTTATTTTCTCAGTCAACTCCTTTTTGTCTCAGCGGTGTTGTTATTAACCTAGTAACTGAATTTTCCATTATAATAATTTGTTTACTAATTTTTTTTTTCATGATAACCGTAAAAAAATAATAATAATTGACAGTAGGACTCCTATCTTCACCTTTTGTAGGAAATGTTATCAAATCGATCAGTTTAATCTTTTATCTATTGCCTTCTTTAGATGATGTTGAATCAAATATTATTATTTAATTTAATTGTTCTATCTTTTCATAACACGATGAATTCCTTAATAGTTATATTAGTTGACTTTAAAATTCATTACTAATTATTTTAAGTTTAATCAGAGACTTTGAAGCATATTAAAACTTAATTTAATTAATGTTTTTAAGGTAATCTATTGATATTTTTATTTAACAAAATCAACATAATTTAGGAATTTTTTTTTCTATTTCTCCTCTCATGTGTCTATTTCAATTATCTATGAAGTTTTTTTTCTCGTTCTTCCATTAAATGTTACATTTAAGAGCATTTGCTTATATGGTGAATCTGTATTTCAATTAATCGTTTTTTATAAGATATAATCAAATTGTGATATTAAAATCTCTAGAATAATCATGTAATAAAAAAATTATCTTTACAGAAATTAAGTAATTAATACAATCTATTGGAAAATATACTTTCTTTCATCAGGAATGAATCATGAGTAAAAAAATTAAAATTATATCGATCTTGAAACATCAGTGATACATTGTTCACATTTGTTTACGAAATGGCTTTGCAGAATACAAGGGAAGAGAAGTTAAAAAAAAAAAAAAAAATCACATGAGAAATGTTTTATTATGTCTTCTACTAGCCAAAACATTCCCATGGGCCTAGACTATTGTCTTACTACTCTACTAATTAAATTTTTCGTAAGCTTGCAGTTCACTTTTGGTTTCATCATAATCTGGTATTTTAAATTATATTATGTTATTATGATTCCTTGTTTATCTTGTTAATATATCTGTAGATCAATATAGGAATGTTTAAGACTGTTTTTTTTTTTTTTTTTTTTGTGATATAGAATCTACCTTCTATGACCTTAAGACTAAATAAAATAAAATAGAATAAATAAAAGGAAAAGTCAACTATGTGAACTAATTAATAATCATTGTATTTAAGGCATTTTACATAATTATATAAAATATCCTAAATATAATTATTAAAGTACTGATTACGAAAAAAAAAAAAATTAATTATAATTTAGTTCAAAACAAGAAAATAGAAATATGCACTTGTAAACTTAAAAATAAACATATTTATTAACTTCTCCTAATTGGAACAGTTAGATCTATAGAACTTCTCTTCTTCTTTATTCAAATATTTATCAATAATAATATTGATCAGTTATTGAAAATTATAAGGGTTAATATTATGATAGTATTTCAAGGTATGTAATTATTTGATAATTTTTAATAATGGTTTTAATTTAATTTAAAAGTTACAAAATAATTGGTAATGTCATAATAAATAATGTATTTCGTAATATACCTGAATATGAGGCAAGGACCTCAACACATATGCAAGATGAAATAATATTATTATTATTAATAAATATTTTAATTTAATAAAGAAGAAGAAAAGTTCTATAGATTTAATTAATTTATAAATAAAATATATTTGTTTATTGTGAAATATACCTATATATTGGGTTGATGCAAAATTAATGCAGGTTTCCTCTATTGCAATATCTTAATTCCAATTGTGTAAACAAAGCTAATCCTAACATTGACCATTATTATACCAAAACAAACCTTATCTAATACCCTCTCTTTCACCATGAATTTGTTTAGTAAAATCGTTTTGTTCAGTGTGTTCAAAGGTCTTGAATCGAAAATGTCAAAGTGCTATTTTCGTCAAATTTATTTTTACGAATTTAAATTAGGGCGCAGCGCTGCGCAAACGGCTCGTAATATTAATGAAGTGTGGGGTCAGGGGGCTATTAATGAGTGCACGGTGCAGCGTTGGTTCCAGAAGTTTCGCAGAGGAGATTTCGACCTCGAAGACAAGGAAGGTCGGGGCCGTCATCTTGGTCTGGACAACGACCAGCTGAGGTCAAAAGTGGAAGAAGACCCAACCAAAACCACACGAGAAATGGCGGCGGAACTCGAAACTCAAAAATTGCAACGTCTTTGCCCAGCATTGATGAATCGGAAGGGGCCGATCCTGCTCCACGATAACGCCAGACCACACGTTGCACAACCAACGCTTCGACGACTGCACGAGTTGGGCTACGAAGTTCTCCAACATCCGCCTTATTCACCTGACCTCTCTCCTACAGACTTCCACTTTTTCAGGCATCTGGACAACTTTTTGAGGGAGAAAAATTTTCAAAACCAGGACGACATTGAAAATTCTTTTCGTGATTTCATTGAGTCCAGGGATTCGGATTTTTTTTCTGGTGGAATAAGAAAGCTTGTTGAACGTTGGCAAAAGTGCATTGATTCAGATGGAAATTATTTTGATTAAATATATATGGTTAAAGTAAAGATATGGCGTATTTACAATACCTACTAAAAACCTGCATTAATTTTGCATCAACCCAATATTTCTCATTAATAGCTGTTTTAATTTTTTTTTGCATTTATTATTATTGAAAAATTATTAATTATTATAAATGATAAATGCTATTAAACGGTAGAAATCATAAAATGGCTGCCATTAATATTTGAACTGTTGAACATACGGTAATGCAAATGTTTTTGTTGCTAAATTGTTATATAAATAAAACTGAATAGGCATTATTTTATCTATTTATCTCAATATTTGTTTAACAATTTTTATCTTACGTTTATCAGTTTTGCTACTTGTCAATTTTATGCAGTGTGTACATACTACTGATAAAATATTATTAAGAGGTTAAATTATATCAAATATTTACTATGAACAGTTTCAAAAATTTGATTAATTTTATTTTTATTATAATTGTAATTGATGAACCGAAGAAGTAAATGCAGTTAATTAATATTTTGCCTTTGGGGGTTGACAGTATTTTTTGATACACCTGTGAGATAAAAGTCCTCCTCCTACTTTGGCTGGAATGGGTGTTATTTTATTTATGTATGCAATGAGATGTGATAAGAGGTACTATGTTTATGTGGCATAAAGGGTAATAAAATGAAACTTAAATTACAATATTTCAATTTTGTTAAAATTATTATATTTCACATTACTATTAAACATAAAACTTAGTTCAGTGAGGCATTGTTATTATCGAGAATACTGAGGTTCCGATTTACCACATAATATTACATATAGGTACCTTTGGACATGACTGCAAATTTCTTTCCTGATTGACCCCCTTGACCTCCTCCTGTGGACTTCCGATTCTCATGCCGTCCGGGCTCAGACTCCCCAGGTCCTCCGCTATCCCTGCTGTACGAGTGGAGGAGTCTATTTTTTGTATAGCCCTACTAAGAAACGTTTTTGCTTATAGCCAGGAAACTGTCCTATTTGAAATGATTCTAAATTATTTCTATTCCTCCCAGTATTCTCGATACATAGCAGAGGTTATTCTTAAATTTCTTTATCCATTTGTTTTATAGAACATTTTTATTATTTAGTTTAATATTTTTTCCATAGTGGTGAGTAAAATTCCATCGCCAATCACACCTAGAGCTAGACTTGGTTCAAGGAGTAAAAAAATTGTGCCTGCTAAACCTGTCGAAAGATCTAGGCCCAACTCTCCAAACGTTGCGATGTCGAAGGAAGATCCATTGACGGAGAACGATACCGAAAGGTATTTGAAAACAACTGAAAGAGCAATGTCCGTTCTGGCTGCTCGGATGAGCCTTTCACTCGACTCCGGAGGTGAATCTGACAACGGAGAAACCCCAAGGAGAGGAAGACCTTTACAACGCTCTGACTCTAGTGCTAGCGAGTCTCACCATTCTAGGCAAGCTGGCACGTCTTCAACCCGATACAACAGGGCTTTCAGGTACTTAAGTTTTATTATTTTTGATCACTTCTGTTTAGCCGTATATTTTTGATATAATTAATATTTGGCAACACTTTGCTTCATATACGAGGTGTGTTAAAAAAATAAGGTGACTTTGTATTTTTAAGAAAAAATATTTATTTATTTATCAATATTTATGTTGTCCCCTTCAAAGTAATCCCCCTCAGATACAATACACTTATGCCAATGGTTTTCCAATCCTCAAAGCACTTCTCATAAGCAATTTTCGGTATAGCCTTGAACTCTTCCAGCAATGCAGTCTTTATCCCATTAATCATTGCAAATCTCCGTCCTTTCATAGGTCTCATTAGTTTTGGGAACAAGAAAAAGTCACATGGGGCCAAATCCGGTGAATATGGTGGCTGAGGCATGATTGTGGTGTTGTTTTTGTCCAAAAATCTCAAAGCAATTTTCTTCACTGCTTGAACATTTTCATCAGTTGTTGACGTGCTTGGGCGTCCAGAGCGAGGCTGGTCATTGGCATCTCTCCGGCCATCTTGGAAGAATTTGTACCACTTGTAAATATTTTTTTTACTCAAAACAGTTTCACCATATGCCACTTTCAACATTTCAAGTGTTTCGGAGCACTTTATTTTATTTTTATTACACAAAATTTGATGCAAATCCTTTGATCCATATTTTTCTATAGCAAAATATCGCCGAGCACGCAAAACACTTATAACCTTTAAGCCAAACGAAAAATGCTATACACTTGAAACTTGGTACAGATGTTCAGGAAAAGTGTACCAACATAAGAAAACAAAAAAATTAATAATCGAAAGTACGTTGCCTGCGAAATTCGAATAGTCACCTTACTTTTTGAACACACCTCGTATGTATGTTTACGCTGAGCTCTCTATGGAAGATCAGTACTTCTAAGAGATAACTGAAATTTAGGGTGATTCTTTTATTGAAAATTAGTCGACTGTATATATTAAAAAAATGAAATAAATAAAGAAAAAAATCTGGTACAGGCAACACACGACTTTCACTTACCTCTGTTTTTTAAAATTATTATAGAATATTCAAATACAGTTACATATAAAAATGATTGAAACTATTAAACAATTAATTAAATTGAATTTCTGTATAAACATGTGTTTTATTAAAAATTTATTATATTATAATCTAAAATAATCAGTTAGTTTTATCGGCTGTTTGTATATTTTAGATATAGACACACTGCTAAAAGCTCCCATATGTTTGGTGTGCTGGAGGTTGCAGTTCAAAAGTAGATTATGTTGCATGTTATGTGTTAAATTATAATAAATTATTTTTATATGTCTGATCTTCCAATATAAATTTAAACATGGCGCAGTCGAAATCGTCCTAGTTTAAATTGCAGAAAGGGAAGTGATTGAACATCTACTATGTAATTCAATAAACCCTCGGAATTTCAAGTGAATGTGGATAACCTGTCCGAGAGCTTTAGAATTCCGGACTGAGGTGGAAATTTATTTTGTGGCCACAGAAATGGTGAAAAAATTTCGAGAGATCCAGTTAGTGAGGCTAAAAAACTTGTTGGGATCGGAGGGATTAAAGCTTTATTCCACAATAACGACATTAAACCCAGGTGCAGAAACAGTAAATTCAGTTTTAGATGTCCTTGACAAGCATTGTACCCCAAAGAAGAATGAGACAATGGTGATTTATAAATTTTTTAGTAGGAAGCAAGCAGCAAATGAACCAATTGAACGGTATTTTACGGATCTCAAATCACTAGTTGCACCTTGTGAATTCGGTGACCAGGAGGAATAATTATTAAAATCCCAAATAATTCTTGTACTTAATGATAAAAGTACTTAAGAAAGACTTCTGAGAGAGGACCCTTCATTAGAAAAAAACAGTTAATTTTTGTAAAACCGTCGAAATGGCAGAGGAAAATTTAAGGATCATCAGGAAACAGGAAAAAGGTCGGCAGGAAGTCTTCAAGTTGGCAAGGGCAAGTAACAGCAAAGAGTTGGTTAATAGGAACAATAAACAACAAACTGTAAATAAAAATAAATATATAGATTGCACCCGTTGTGAGCAGAAGCACTCTAGGAATCGTTGCCCTGCATTTGGCCAAAAATGCATTAAGTGCAAGAAAGTGGGTCACTGGGCCATAATGTGTGGCAGAAATTCAAAACAAATTGAAAATCTGGATTATATTGAGGATGTATAGTCGACTGTAGAAACTATTATAGGTGGAATAGTCAGGAATATGTCATATTTTTTTTAATTTTGCCAACGTTTCGGCTCAAGCTTGTGAGCCATCATCAGGGCATTACTGAGCCATGGTCAAGCATAACTGCTATTCGTCCTCATGGGTGTTCATTGGCTTACTGTAAGTGAAGTGAAGTGATGGATTATATGTGAAAAAGTTTTTTTTTAAAAATAAGTCTTGAAAATGGGGAAACAGCCCCGAAACGTTGATAGATGTAATGCTTATGAAATAAAGTAATTGATTGACAAAAGGAAGTTAAGGTGTGATCATTTAAGTGTTAATATTAAAAAAAAATTCCAGAAAAATTAAAAAATAAAATAAAATAATATACCGTTGAAAAGCTAAACTTTTTAGAAAAAATATTATCTAATACACAAGGTTGTAAAATTTAATAAAGAGTGATGAAAAACTGATAAAACTAACTGATTATTTTAGATAATAATATAATCGATTTTTAATAAAACACATGTTTCTATAGAAATTAAATTTAATTAATTCTTTAATAGTTTCACTTATTTTTATCTATTAACTGTGTTTGAACATTCTTTAATCGATTTTGAAAACAGAGGTAAGTGAAAGTCGTGTGTTGCTCACACCAGATTTTTTTTAATTTGTATGTTAAAAAGTTGTATTTTTAAAATTACTATGCTTATAATCGACTTGTAAATATATTCAATAAAAATTCATAAAACTAAAATTTAGTTTACGAAGGGGTCGGCTAGATGATGGTACTCCCAAGAAGGTAGAATCAGTGCCAGTGAAACCACTTAGTCCGCGGGTTGTGCAACCGCCAAAGATAAAACCAGTTGTCACTCCACAAGCTGCTCAAAACAATCTTTCAAGGAACGACATCACACGGACTAGCATGCGGTCGACTATCAGCCAAAGGGTATGTTTTTATGCCATATTTTTTGTCTGGCTTTTGTTGACTTTAGTACAAATTCGTATAAATAGTTCTTTTTCTTTCTCCAGTCTCCTCAGTTGTCCACGCCGAAGCAGGATTTTGGTCGCAAAAAGATTGGAGTGCCAGGAGCAACAGGAGGTAGAAGTAATTCATCCTTATCTTCCAAAGAAGTTGAATTTCAGAATTGGAAGAGGAGGAAGAGTTATGATCCTATGAAAGCAGCTGCGGAAGGAAAGCGCAAAGAAGCCGCAGCCAAAAAGAGTGGTGCATCTCCGAATGTGATGAGCCAATCATCGACTAATGCTACTACTACACCTAAGAGGTAAAAAAACAATCATAAATCAGTTTTTTACATCTGAGACATATTTTGGTCTGTTTCCTAGAAATATCTGAAATTTGTGTTTTCCATTAAAGTTTTCTGTTTGTTTCATTATAAAGATTAGTTCATTAAAAATAAATAAATAAATTTTTAAAAAAGTGGACCGAGGCAAAGCCTGGTCTACGCTGAAAGGCACTAAAGAGCTAGTGCAGTAATGCAATTTCCCGTGCAGTAATGCAATAACAACCTGGGTTTAAGAAGATTCGTCCCTAAAATGGTTGAAATTGGGGAGCAGCGTGGTCTAGTGGATAGAGCACTAGTCTACTGCTCTCCGGGTCCTGGGTTCGAATCCCAGCTGTGGCAGAATATTATTTATTCTGTTAATTCAGTCGGGGGGGCTACCTTAGGGTATGAAAAACCTCTTGGGACAGACCCTGCCTCTTTAAAGTGGATACCCAAAAAATTTAGGGAAAAACTTGCAGCTGAACGTGATCAGGGCCTAATCACCTCATTGCACTGCCGTTGAGCTAGAAACAGTACGAATCTTTATATGTACTGAGTCCAAGTCCCTTCCTGGATTGTAGTGGCACAGGTAAATGGGTGAAAACAATTCTAAATCCTTTTTTGTTTTGTTTTTGTTAAGTGAAATGATTAGGACTAACTTATATTTATGTTGTAAAGAAGTTGTTACAATATAAAATGATCAGGTTAAAAATTTAAAACATATAAAGAAATTTGGGGCATGATGTGCTGTTGTAAATTAGCTTTGTTTTGTCAATTTTCACCGAGATTTGGCCACGTAAAAGATTTCTCACAGTATGGTAAAGTCAGAAAATCTCTTTGAGCTGATTTGCTAGACACTCTCTTCTTCTGAGTAGATGATTCTGAGCAGGTTTTATTTTATTTCATGTTCAGAACAGAACAGTCTACCCTTGCCTGCGCTTTTTGGCATTTTATTTAAAATTTCATGAAGAAAAATTTTATTCCAGTGAACTTTAATTGTTCTAATATATCTTAGCCCTGTAAACTCCGTCCTGAGGTCAGCATCGTTCCACACCACAAGGCAGCTTGGTGGTCCTCCACAGTCGTCTTCGGATGAGGAAGAAGAAGAAGAAGAGGAAGAGGAAACCACGCTCTCAGCTGAAGACTGGCCTCCAAAGTTACCTAATGTTAGTAAAAATTTTTTTTTTTTACTTTATTTTTATTAATGATCTGAAACAATATTTTCTTAGTATGATTGCTTCATCCCTTAATACTAAATCCATTAAATAGGAATTCAATGAAGATTATTGTGTAGTAAATGATTTTTTGATGATCCTAGGCGTTAGAACAAGAGAACAACGTTGCTGGTGGCAGCAGAGGCTCCCTCTATTCCAACAATTCCAGCGGCGGTTCTCCTCGCCATCGACCGCGGCTGGAGGGAGTGGATAACTTCATTGTCTCGGCCATCGCTACCATATCCAGTCGAGTCAATATTAATACAGCTCTAATTTTAAAGAAATTGAGGTAACTACAATTATTGTTTGGATTATTGCTTTTATGTTCATGATTTACACCATCTATGCGGCCTTAGACTGTAAATATAATGATTCTAGGTGTTGCCCACGACTTCGTCTGCATCTATTTCTGTTATTATGATAGTTATTAAGAAGTTTTTAAAAGAATATATTTTAAAGTACTTCTGTGTAAATGATATTTTTAGTTTTATTTTCTTGTGGCAGAAGAACATGCTGATTTTCTCTGCAATTTATCTTGAGGTAAATCGATTCCTACGTGTTTAAATATTTGCCCCTGTGATTTATTAATTGTTATGGCAAAAGGCAAATCATATTGTAATCATCGGGATGCAAGGTTAATTTTTCACGTTTTTTTTTCCAAATTTTCCACTGATTCTTCACTCCTATTCGTTGCAGCATGATTTTATATAGCCTAAAGCCTTCCTCGATAAATGGATAATTTAAACGATTTTTAAATTTAAACCAGTAGTTTCTGAGATTAGCGCGTTCAAACAAACAAACTCTTCAGCTTTATAATATTAGTATAGATATGTTGATTTTTTTTTATATTTTAATCTGTTGATTTTTTTTATGTTTTAATCATTTTCCTCAATATCATCCAAAACAATACAACTAAATGGTTTAAATATTAGATTTACTATCCAAATTAGAAGTGGTTCATTTCTGACATTGCACAGGGTCGTAACCACTTTTTTATGCCCCCCTCCTTCCCCCCTCCCCAAGGGACATTATAACCAAAGATTTATGGTGATTTTTAACTCCCATTAAAAAATCCTAGAGTCACCTGCCAGGTTCAAACCGGCGACATCGTGGACATAGTAAAGAGTAAAGATTTTTTACTCCCATTAAAAAATCCTAGAGTCACCTGCCAGGTTTAAACCGACGACATCTTGGGCATAGAAGACTGTTTTGCTAGCTACTACACCACAGGTGGACTCCTAGTAACATTAATTAGTTCAATAAGATTTATCAGGCTTCTGAACAGTTTATTTTATTTTATATTTTCATTACTTATGGCACACTCTGATTCATTTCTTAAAATCCATTATGAAAATAGTTGTTAGGATGTTAAAAAAATGCAATGAGATGTAACATTCATTACTTAACTACTGTGCCTTGAGGTGACCGTATGAATACCTACTGTGAAGCTTATATACGAGGCTTGTTTTTTAAGTAAGTACCGTTTTAGAATTTAAAAAAGACGTGCAAAGATATCGCAATAATTTTATTTTTACATGAAAGCCTGTACCTTAATCTACTTTCCTACATAATTTCCATGAATTTTGAGGCACTGGTCATAATGCGGCACCAGTTTAATTCCCTCCTCAAAAAATTCTGCCGCCTGACTTGTTAACCACTGCATCACAAATGTTATGACTTCGTTATCGTCTTGCTTGCAATCCAGAACAAAAGATGTGACAAGTTGAGTAAGGATGTGGCTAATTGGACTAAATATCTCATAAAATCATGTAAATGGGAAACTCTAGATCATCCTCCACACAGCCCTGATCTGGTGCCCAGTGACTACCATTTGTTCCTGCACTTGAAGAAACACCTGGGCGGTCGGCGTCTTCAAGACGAAAAGAAGATGATAACGAAGTCAAAACATTTGTGATGCAGTGGTTAACAAGTCAGGCGGCAGAATTTTTTGAGGTGCTGGATTATGACAAGTGCCTCAAAATTCATGGAAATTATGTAGAAAAGTAGATTAGGGTACAGGCTTTCATGTAAAAATAAAATTATTGCGATATCTTTGCATGTCTTTTTTTAATTCCAAAACGGTACTTACTTAAAAAACATGCCTCGTAGATTTAGATTAAGATTTTTATTTTTCATAAGTTTACAAGCGGCCACAAGCCTCAGATTTTTTTTTTTTTTATGTATTGTGATACTGCACCAATTACTTGTTATTTTAGTAGTATGTACAAGCAGGGTTTATTATTTAGTTTATTTATTAGTATGTACTTATAGCCTAATTTATTATTAAAACAGTACGGAGTAAGAAAGGTTATGGTTATGGTTAACTTTAAAGGTTCTATCAGAGAGGTAGGAACAAATTAATAGGAAGTACGCTGGAGAGAGGACACGGTCATTAAAATTCAACTTAGACTAAATTACAAGCCCTTCTCCCTTTCTTATTAGATAATTTTGTTCAGTAAATCTGCTTCTAGAACGTTACATCATTTTTTAAACATTGAAATTTTGCTTCTTATGTCTTGATTTATTATATTACAGTTACTTTTACTTTTATCCAATTCGTTTATGAAATTGTTATTTATTTATTTGAGCGGATTTTTGTTTATAAATTATTACAAAATAAAAATCTGAATTTGCTGTAGATTCCTGTTCGATGAAGAGAGTGATAAGTACAAGGATTTAAGCAGCGAGCTTGAATTGCTCGAGGCAGGTATCGAACCTTCAACTAGTCCAAACAAGTCAACTTCCCGAGACCTAGCCATCACATTGAAGAATCTTAAGAGGCTTGATTCAGCTGTCAAAGGTATCTCTTCACATTATTTTACTAAGTATTTTTAGTTTTAGTTAGTTACAATGTGGTGTTTATATTTTATGAAATATGTTATATTTATCATGAATTTTATTATGTGATTGCTATTTACTAAATACTCGATTCATGTAAGTTTTTAAATTATTTTATTGTTACTTGAAAATAATCTTCAGAAGTTACATAGACCCACCTAACCTCACAGTCTTTATACTATTTACAAATAACACTATTTACAAATTAACAATCATTAAACAAGTTTAAAAACAATAGAACAAATAACACAACATAACGAACAAAACTGATAGAGAAAGAACAGTTTAAATCTCAAAGTAAACTTGATAGTTATAGACTCTATCTAGCCACATATTTTTAGTTATTTTTTCAAAAACCAATGTCAATTGTTACAAATCCTTTCAACGAGAAAGGCGACTTTAACTTAGAATGAAAAAACAAAAATTAAAACAGTCCTTAAATCGGGCATATCCTTTGAAATAGTAAATTAGTCCTTTTCGGGCGTAACTACCGTCCTGCCGAAGAACAGCATAACTAAGGATTTTTTACTCCCATTAAAAAATCCTAGGACCACCTGCGGGTTTGAACCCGTGACCTTTGGCATAGGAGGCTTTTATGCTAACCACCCAGTTACAAGTGAAAATAATGGATTTAAATTTGTACCTAATTATTTATTTAAAATATAATATACGTAAGCATAGAAAATACTTGGGATCTGATAAATAATTAATAAATCAGATAAATAATTAATAAGTGTTATAGGGTCATGCTTTCTACTTTCTCAAATAGAACATTACTCATTTACATTTAATTCATATTTATTTTCATGTAGATATAACATTGATAAATGTAATTTTGATGGACTATTTCCATTTATTTATGTTACTTAGCACATTTAATGGAATATGAAAATGCTTTCCGATATTAATTAAAATACCATCTGTTTGCTTTATGGCATTTAATTTTTACTTTCTTGACACCCTGCTGATAATAAGTTCAAAGACTAGTTTATTTTTGGAGGGAATTTGATTCACTACTGAATAACACTAACCAACTACGTATTCATAAATTTGTATGGTGGACTGACCGATTTTTGTTAAATCATTATTTGGGTTCTACTTATCTTGAAACGTGTAAGACCTTAAATTTTGAGTGGGGGAAAGGGAGAGTAATTTTTATTTTTTTATGGTCGATTGTTGACGTTCATTATTCAAAATAATAAACCAAAATTAGTACTATGTTAAGAACTAACAGCTAAATTAATTCAACTTATATTATTATCCTTATTTTTTATACATTAACACGTTAATGCCGGCGCCGATTTTAAATGCCTGCTCTGTGGGGCAGCGCTCGAATTCATGCCACATTTCATTGATTATTTCCTGTTCAGACCTTTCTACGAGTTGTACGTTTGCTAACAGTCTAGTTAGTGCTTATTTTGGAATTAGTGTAATTCGTGGGGTATTTTCATACTAGCAAAGATTTTTGCCAGTAAGTGTAATGCGAAAGGCACTTAGAATGTTTTATTTTTTTATTATTTTGCCCTTATAAATAATAGATAACATGGATATGGAAATACCTGTGGTATGCGCTGTCCGTTAAGACAGACTAGTGAGGGCCACGGGTTGTTGTACGCGCGTGTGAAGGTGTTAAAAAAAAAGAAAAAAAATTAGTTTTCTGTTTACTAAACAGGGAGACCCCCTGGTGTATACCCAACCTCTATAAAGTGGGTACCCAAAGATGGGGGAAAAAAACCTGGCAGTTGAGCGTGATCTTGGCCAAATCACGTCATCGCACGGCCGTTGGCCTAGAAACAGTACGAAACTTTACATGTACTGAGCCCAAAACTCTTCATAGTTCTAGTGGTACAGGATTTTTTTTTTTTTTTTTTTTTTATAATTATGCATTTTCTCACAAATTAATGCTCTCACTTTTATTTTATCTATGTATTTAATAGGATATTTATTTGAAATTTATATCATTCTTTGTTATCCTTCAATATATAATGGTTAACTTGAAATTAGGTTGGTGTGGCAAGGCAGTAGATATTACTACTGTTTCCTTGTCTTTATTGAAAATCTAGATGATATTTAAAAGTAAAACAAATTTCCACTGTTCCAGACGGAGCCTAAATAGATGATTACAGGTTTGTGACCTCCGTGATTAGCTGTTTTCATTTTGTTGGACGTGTTTAAAAGTAAATACAATTCGTCAATTAATAAGATTTGTTGTGAACCGGCTAAGGTTGAAGTGAGGTAGATATATTGCGATTCCCTCTTAAGTATTACTTAAATGCCGAGGGCTCTATAGTATAGTTTATATTGAAGGTCTAGGGGTACTGTTGGTTTTTGTTTCCTAAAGAATAATGCATGGGCTGTTTGTTTATTATTTTTCTATGTTTTTGTAGAATTGATTTGTTTCATTCTGAATTGTAATTCATTAAGAATTTCATGTATTATGGATATTGTTTTTTACGTAGAGGTTGTACTTATAACCTGTCTTTATAGATTTGCATGTTTGTTTGTGTCTTTTTCTTGATAAGTTAGTTAAAAAACATGTAAATGTTTAAAAAATTTATAAATGCGATTCAAAAGATCAAGAATAAAAGTAGGGCTGGGATAAACTTTTTTTAATTTTATTTATTGTAATTTACAACTGTATTAAAAAAAAACTAACACAATAAGTAAATATGCAGTATGAAGAAAAGTCATGAAAATGTCTTGAGAAAGAACTACCCAGTGGTAGCACTTCACTATTTTAAGGTCCCGAGGCCACCTTCTTTTCAATTGCCTCGGAGGGTTATCAGGGATATCTAAGGAAGATAAAATACGGACAAGTGGGTTTGTGTGGGCAGGGAGTTGAGTATGAAAAGAGGAGTATCTATCACGGGCTATGTCTGCAACAAATGGGATGTTTAGGTCATTATAGAGTAGTTGATTTGTGACAAAATAAGGGGCATTCAGGATTTCGCGAAAGGATTTTGGATTATAAGGATTGGATGTGGGAAGAATGAGGTGATTCAGTAAAGCCCCAAAGCTTGATTCCATACGTCCAAATAGGTCTGATAATAGTGATGTAAATGAGTCTTTTGTAATATACTTGACATTTTGAACATTTGTCTAGTAGTGTCATCGGTATCTTCGAGCAGTTCCTTGTCGTTTCAGTCTTGTGTGAGATTGGGATAAATTTAAAAAAAGAAATAAAGGATAAGCGATATTTTGATTGCTTGGCTTATGCATATGACCTTGTAGACTATCTAAAAACCGCAGAACATCAGATAGATATCTTTGAAAAAGCACAGAAAATTGTACTGTGGATTTCCTATGAAAAAACAGAGTTCTTGACAAATATTGAAAATTCTCTGAAATTCAAAATGCAGCAGGATCAAAAGAGTTAAAATTGTTAAGCTATTTAGGTGAAACATTGGAGTAAAATGTCTCCAAAAAAGAAGCAAAGAAAGAGTTTGCAAATTGAGGATAACCTACAATCTAACTAAAAATATTTACAATAAAAAATGTATCTCCAGAAACGCAAAACTGATGCGCTACCTAACGGTAATAAAACTTGAGACACTCTATGCTGCTGAATGTCTGACTCTCCAAAGAAAAAGTGATGCACAAAAACTTGAAATAGAAGAAAGAAAAATCCTAAGAACCAGAAAATAAAATTAAAAAAGATCACGGATACAATCAGAAAAAAAAAAGAGCCTTTTACGCCCATCTGGAAAGAACGAATCCAAACAGGCAGGCTCCAAAAATCTTTAAAATAATCAATGATAAGAAAATGAAGTATAAATGGTTTGTAGAAGCCGAGAGAGACATGGAAGAATCACAGATAACAACACAGGATATGGAAAAAAGGACGGAATCGAGGGCTTATTTGAGAGTTGTTGTTTTGCCAGGAGAGAATAGGAAGGAAACATTTTCAAAGGAGAGAAGGATGGCAATGATTCAACTGATGAAGGAGGAGTGGAAGAGGAAGATAAGGAAAGAAGCTAAATGAAGCAGTTAATTGATGTGGTCCTTAAAAGGCCTATTATTTCTTTCTTTCCAGTGGCGCGACAGGCCGTTTAGGTCCTGGGCCTTGCGGTGTAATCTCCTGGGAGATTACACTCACGTTTCTCGATCGATTTTGTAGTGTAGAGTCATCACTTCCTACGCCTAATTTTGTGAATGGCCCCCATTTGGCTGACGGGTCTCACATACCCGGGGTAGAGGCTGTGAGTGAATCCTCATTTAATTACATCCTTATAAAACCCCCGCCGGATTCGAATTCATAACCTTAGGCGTGGGGTACTGGCGCGCTAACCACTCAGCCACGGGCTCCCCTCACAAGGCCTATACAAAAACTAAAGAAAAGCACTACGTTGACATGGTGCTGTTTTACAAAATTCATGTTAATGTCCTCAGCTGATCGATGAGATGTTACCTATATTTATTACATTTAAAAATTGGCCTGACACCCTTACTGTTTAAAATATGTAGCATATAGAAATATTTTTAGTAAATTCCAACTGCTTTATCTTTATGGAAATGAAATACTGCTATAGTTAGTTTACCTCCATGGTCCAGAATTTATTTCTTGCATTGGAGCTTTGAGTGTTTTGAATTTTGTTATGTTGCCAAAAAGTTATTAGTTAAATTGTTTTATTGAATATTTAGAAAATGATTTTTTTTACTGTTCGAACATTGAACAGTCCATCTTTGGAGCAGATCGTGGTTGGTAACATATTTCTTCCCTTATTAGTAGAAAGATGGTCTAAGTATATCGTTTTTATGAATATATAGTTGTCTTTGTATTAAGTAGTTTTTTTTATGATTGAGAAGGTGACGGGAATAAGGGCTTGATTATTTTTATTTTAATTAAGCTTGATTATTGTAATGAGAATATCACATTTTTAAACTTTAAATCATTTAATATACTTTTATGAATTATTTAACAGAAATGCCTATCTAAGCAAATGATCTCAAATTGTATTTATTTATTATATATATATATATATATATATATATATATATATATATATATATATATATATATATATAATCATTTCCAAGTCAAATTCAACCTTTTCCAAGTCAAATTCAACCTTTTCCAAGTCAAATTCAACCTTTTCCAAGTCAAATTCAACCTTTTCCAAGTCAAATTCAACCTTTTCCAAGTCAAATTCAACCTTTTTCGATTTCAATAAAATAATAAAAATCAAATTAACATGATTTTATTTTTTTATGGTTATTTTAATTACACATTATGTTTTTAACCCTTGTGGCTTGTTAAATGTTCCCAAGAGCCTTTTTACATATAATTAGTCACGATTATAATAATAAGTATAACCGATACTTTAATTTTTAGACATTTTCGATACAAGGTCTGGTAGTCGGATTAGCGGGGGTCCGTTTTATTTTAGTTTTATAATCGCGGGCGAAAATATTATCAATAGAGGTTTATTTAAACTTTTTCGTATTTATTGGATATTAGGCACAGTAGCTGCGTTCCCAAAGGTTCGTTACCGATTATACTATTAATTTTAATCGCGCTCGCTCAAAAATGGATTTATTATAACTTTTTCGTATTTATTGGATAGTAGGCTCAGTAGCTGCGTTCCTAAAGGTTCGTTACCGATTATAGTATAAATTTTAATCGCGCTCGCTCTAATATGGCTTTATTATAAGTTTTTCGTATTTATTGGATACGAGGCTCAGTAGCTGCGTTCCCAAAGGTTCGTTACCGATTATACTATTAATTTTAATCGCGCTCGCTCTAATATGGCTTTATTATAACTTTTTCGTATTTATTGGATACAAGGCTCAGTAGCTGCGTTCCCAAAGGTTCGTTACCGATTATACTATTAATTTTAATCGCGCTCGCTCAAAAATGGGTTTATTATAACTTTTTCTTATTTATTGGATACAAGGCTCAGTAGCTGCGTTGTGGAGGGTTCTATCCCGACTATTCTATTAATTTTAATTGCGCTCGCTCTAATATGGCTTTATTTTAACTTTTTCGTATTTATTGGATACAAGGCTCAGTAGCTGCGTTCCCAAAGATGCGTTACCGATTATACTGTTAATTTTTATCGCGCTCGCTCAAATTTCTGTATTTGTGTTTTGGGGTTTTTGTTAGTGAATGTGTTAATGTTTTTTTAGTCAGTTGGTCTAATGTATGTTTATTTCGTGCTTTTGGTAACTTTTCATCTATTGGGTTACCGCTAATCCTTTTTATCAGAATAGTAAGTTTCTTTGAGGTTAATATTTTGGAGTTTGATAATAATCTGCTGAACAGAACGATTTTTATATGTCCATTTTTATTTGATAATCCTCTAGATGAGTTAGCGCAATTAAAATTAATAATATAATCTGTCCTTGCAGTCCTTGCTTATGCAGCGACTGAGCCTAGTATAAACCTCTTCTTGTATCCAATAAATACGAAAGAGTTAAAATAAAGCCATATTAGAGCGAGCGCAGTTAAAATTAATAATGTAATCGGTAACGAACCTTTGGGAACACAGCTACTGAGCCTTGTATCTAATAAATACGAAAAAGTTAAAATAAAGCCATATTAGAGCGAGCGCAATTAAAATTAATAGTGTAATCGGTAACGAACCTTTAGGAACGCAGCTACTGAGCCTTGTATCTAATAAATACGAAAAAGTTATAATAAAGCCATATTAGAGCGAGCGCGATTAAAATTTATAGTATAATTGGTAACGAACCTTTGGGAACGCAGCTATTGAGCCTTGTATCCAATAAATATGAAAAAGTTATAATAAACCCATATTTGAGCGAGCGCGATTAAAATTAATAGTGTAATCGGTAACGAACCTTTGGGAACGCAGCTACTGAGCCTTGTATCCAATAAATACGAAAAAGTTAAAATAAAGCCATATTAGAGCGAGCGCAATTAAAATTAATAGTGTAATCGGTAACGAACCTTTGGGAACGCAGCTACTGAGCCTTGTATCTAATAAATACGAAAAAGTTAAAATAAAGCCATATTAGAGCGAGCGCAATTAAAATTAATAGTGTAATCGGTAACGAACCTTTGGGAACGCAGCTACTGAGCCTTGTATCTAATAAATACGAAAAAGTTATAATAAAGCCATATTAGAGCGAGCGCGATTAAAATTTATAGTATAATTGGTAACGAACCTTTGGGAACGCAGCTATTGAGCCTTGTATCCAATAAATATGAAAAAGTTATAATAAACCCATATTTGAGCGAACACGATTAAAATTAATAGTGTAATCGGTATCGAACCTTTGGGAACGCAGCTACTGTGCCTAATATCCAAGAAATACGAAAAAGTTTAATTAAACCTCTATTGATAATATTTTCGCCCGCGATTATAAAACTAAAATAAAACGGACCCCTGCTAATCCGACTACCAGACCTTGTATCGAAAATGTCTAAAAATTAAAGTATCGGTTATACTTATTATTATAATCATGACTAATTATATGTAAAAAGGCCCCTGGGAACATTAAACAAGCCACAAGGGTTAAAAACATAATGTGTAATTAAAATAACCATAAAAACATAAAATCATGTTAATTTGATTTTTATTATTTTATTGAAATCGAAAAAGGTTGAATTTGACTTGGAAAAGGTTGAATTTGACTTGGAAAAAGTTGAATTTGACTTGGAAAAGGTTGAATTTGACTTGGAAAAGGTTGAATTTGACTTGGAAAAGGTTGAATTTGACTTGGAAAAGGTTGAATTTGACTTGGAAAAGGTTGAATTTGACTTGGAAAAGGTTGAATTTGACTTGGAAAAGGTTGAATTTGACTTGGAAATGCTATATTTATTATATATTAATTATTATATTATATATATATATATATATATATATATATATATATATATATATATAAATATATATAAGTTTGTGTTGTTCTCAGGTTTCAGTCAATGAATAAACAATTTTATCTATGCGACGTTTCGAGAATTTATTGTTTTCATAATTATGCAATTTTGGACAAAATAGTGTCTTAATTAGACATGTGTAGCCTACAAACTTTGAAAGAACACTGACTTTTTTGTCCCTGAACTGAAAAACTCTGAGCTTTGAGGTAAAACAAAATCTGAAAACACACTTTTCACTTGATCATCATTTTCAAAAAAATTTCCTTTGACGAAGTTGTCTAAATTCTTGAACAGGTGGTAATCTGTTGGAGACTAGTCGGGAAAATATGGTGGGTGCGTAAGAACTTCGTAGCCTAGTTCTTTCAATTTTTGCATGGTGTGTTTTGAAATATGGGGTCTAGCTGCCGCTCAGTGAGATCATGAGGTACCCATGTATCGAGCTTTTTTACTTTCCCCATAAACTTTAAATGTCTAGAAACGGTAGATGCACTTGCATTTAGTTGTGCTGAGAGTCCTTTAACTGTTTGGTAGGGTAGGGGTATGTTTGAGGACATCGTTGTCTATTACGGACAGAGGTCTTCCTCGGTGCATGTTTTCCAAGTCGGTATCTCCAGCTGAAAACTTAGCAAACCAACGGCTTTTGGTCCGTTCATTAACACTCCCTTCTCCAAACGCCTTGCAAATATTTCTAGCGGCCTCAGCTGCTGAATGGCCGAGTTTAAACTCATACAAAAATATTACTCGAAAATCGCGTGTTTCCATGTTCATATTTGGAGGTATACTAAAAAGTGGGTAATTGATTGGAAAGCTAATTGTTTATAATACAAAGGTAGAGGATTAGTAACTGTTTACTTTAAATATGTAAACATTAGGAAGAAAACAACAGAGACCTGCAAAATCCTTTATGTATTTGGATGGGTTTTGTTCCTTGGTGGTAATTTGAAAAAAAAAAAAAATTTCCACATAAATTATTGAAATTTTTTAAATTTAAAATGGATATTTTAATTTTTAAACTACCCAGGTAAATATAATTTTTATGTGACATTGTTATATATATATTTTTTATAATGTTTTTAATTAGTATATAACATAGTTGTCTTTTGATGTTATATGATAATTTGTTTGTATTTTAGTGAGTCCTGATGGTGGGGAAGGACTAGTTTAAAGTTTATTGAAATAAACTGTTTTTGGAAGACTTAAAAACCAACTAATTATTTAAGAATTTTTCTAATTTAAAAAATTAACTTTATTCTGTTTGATTTTTCCAGTTCTGAATGAAGTGCTGTTTGAAAATGTCGAATACCAATAAGGAGAAAGCCGTTATAGCTGCTCTGTTAGAATATATTTTTTTAATTTTATTACCAATGAGAAAGCATGTGCAATCGCTATACCCAGCTACCTTTAGTTTTATATTTTACCTGTAAGTTTTCCTGTTCTTACCTCATAAAGATGCAGCGTGTTAACCGATACTTTGCATTTAACCTTCGTAAAGGGAGAAGAGTAAGTACCATATTTTTAATCATAACAATTACGGGCGTAGCTGATTTGAACGAACCTCATTTTAATTTTTATATTATCAATGGTCGGCTTTGAATGTTGCTACAACTTGTTATGACCTAACTCATCCGTTTCTTCCGTTGATGAGCGTTCTTAGAGTTGAGATTTATATTGATCCATTTATTGTGCCAAATTGATTAATGTAATGAATGTGTTCAAAGTGTGATGTATCTCCCAGCCCCCTTGCGATTTTCTGCCTCCTTTTAGCTCTCTTCCCGGCGATCTTACTGACTTAATGACGCTTTATATCGCAAACTTCAGTTCAATTATATTTTATAGCTTTTAACCAATTATCATACCTCTTTTTACTCTTAAAATCTAAAAAAAAATATTTAATATTCGAAAAACAGAATAAAATAAAAAAAATTAAAAAATGTGAGATTTATTTATCTGTTTTTTCAACTTTTTTTTTTTTCTAAAAAAAAAAAAAGAGGAAAATCTAAGTGGCCAACAAAAATGTATAGTTGATAGATATCTTTGTGTAAATATGTTTATACTATACATATATTAGATTTTTTTTATTTATGTTTAGACATGTATATTATATGATCAGAAAACTTTGTAAGTTGTGATATCAATTACCTGTGTTACAATGTCTAGTGAAGCTAGAAATTATTGTTTTATGTGTACAAATGTTAACTACTTTGAAAACAATTAAAAAATCGTTAGGTATGTCTTTCTTAAGATTCTCATAATTATTGAGTCAATGTCATTAATGATTTATTCATTTTCAGTAAATTGTGATGTTCTTAAATTATATTCATATTATTTACAAAAATACATGAAAATTAAAAAAAAAAAAACTTTTATTTTTATTGGTAATTTTTTTTATCTTTTCTTTTCTTTTTTTTTTTTTTTTTTTTTAAAGTGTAATTTTAACTTATTGATGATTACAAAATAAAAAGAGAACAAAATTGATAAATATATAAAAAATGATGTTTTAAGGAATAAAGAATTTGAAGAAACAGTTGTTTGATTTAATTAATTATTACCTCTCCTAATTTTATGGCATGATTAAACCTAAGAATTGAGAAACCCTTTTTAAGCAGTATATCTGTTCTGTTGCAAAAATGTGCATCCTGCCAGTTGATTGCTTAGTCATGGTTGGATCTTTGAGTGAGGTCTGTAATCTATATTTATAAAAAAAAGTGCCATTTCACACAATTTTCTGGTCATCGCAGTTTCTCAAAAATAACTATGGTTGTGAAGTTGAAATTTTACTTGGAGGTTGTTCGTCTTACTGCCTAGATGTGCAATAAGGCTAGGTTTGGGAAAATTCGTCCTCTAAGTGGTTAAAAAAGATATTTGTTTAAAACGTAAAAGAAAATTGGTTTTTGAATAGCTCAAAAACTATACGCATCCTCAAAAACTATAATTACTCATTTGAATGACAATCAAATTTCTAACTGTAATAAAGCAATGGTATCTTAGCATATATTCAAGCATATTGAGCATCATATCCATGTTTCGTGGTAGGTTCCCATAGGCTTATGTTCAATCTTTATTAGTGTTTGAGCCTGAACATTATATTTTTTTTCTGTATATTTTGTTTATAATTTAAAAATCAAATTAAATTAAAAATAGTTTTTTTATGAGTAAAATATTTCTTTTGTTGGTTTGCATGTTATATTTACGTCTTTTAGTATTTATATTCCATAGTGTAGTTAGGGATTTGACAGATAACAGTGCTCCCTTATCCTCAAGACAGTACCGATCGCACCAGTAAGCAGAGAGCACGCTTCTTTCCTTAGGCCTTCAAACCATCTTCGATCAGGACTTCGTCTCATCTTTTTGAAGATAACCATCCTTCCAGAGGATCGCCGTCCTTCCAGCGGATCACCGTCCTTCCAGAATCGCCTCCCGTCGTGCAGAGCCAAACAATTTATGAACTGATAATTATCCTATATATTTTTTTTCTCATTATATGTATTCATTTGTTTGTACCATTAGTAGTAAGACTAACCTACTAACCCAATTTTAGAAGTTATTTTTTTTACAGTTAGGTTAATACAAGATTTTTTTTTTTTTATATAAATCAAATGGTTTTATATTTTTTTGTAAATTTTCCTCATATTTTTTTTTTATTAAACTTTTATTTATTTTGTTTACTTTCAAATTTATCTTTTTATTTAATATTACCTTTTTTTTTATTTTAATGATTAAGTACTCAGGACCGGCCCTTTTCGAAACGGGATCGAGTCTACATTCTCTTATTTCGATTTAATGTCACTCATCCCAACAATTAGTTATTTAAAAATAATTCAATATGACTAAAAAACGTTTCGTTTCAAGAACATAGTAAGACTTACTTTTCAACCCTAAAAAATACACGGGTTATTCTGAAGGAAGGCACACTCACAATTGGAGAAAATATGCAGTTAGGTTATGTTGTTATACAACGCTTATGTTTAGAGGATAAAACGATGTTATTGAATTATTTTGAAGTGTTTACATGGTAATGGTATGTTATTGTAACCTAGAGTGAATAAAATTGTTATCTGACATGAAATAATAATCTTTTATTTACCATACTCAGAGTAACACATTGCTATTTCAGGTGCCTTTTTTAGCATAACCCCACTGAACATAATGAAAGCTAAAATGTTTTGAGTAATTAACGGTATGTTTACTCCTTCGAGGATGTTTGTTGTAAATTTGACCGAATAAAATCAGGACTGGCCATAAATAACTTTTGTTGTAAATAAAAATAGTGGAAAGAGTAGCTGATTAGCCGAGAGTTAAGTTAATATGTATTGTTGCTATTCTTTGCCATAAACATGTACAATAAACAAAAAAATGAAGTCTTCGCGAGCAAAGCCGCGAGATACAGCTAGGTGATGATGATCTTTGGGTGAGGTCAGTGATATAATTCATAAAAGAACCACCAAATATGATTAGAGTTTATTTAGCTTTGATTTAGTACAAAAACCTTTATCATTGTTTTACAAATGTTACTATGAGTTGTTAAGTCTATATTTGATAAAAATCTTCATTTCCTATTTGGGTGTTGTAGTTGCCTAATGAATTATGCTGTCCTTTTAATCAATATATTCTGCTCTTGAAGTTCATATTTTAACTGATTAATTTTAATCATGAAAAACAAAACAACAACTAGTAATTTATATCAATTTTGGTTAAGGATTTTATTTTGGATAAACTAAGGAACTATATTGAGAATGTATAGTCGACTGTAGAAACTATTATGGGTGGAATAATCTGGAGTCAGTCTTTTTTTAAATATTTTAATTTTGACAACGTTTCGGCTCAAGCTTGTGAGCCATCATGGCATTACTGATTACTCAGTTTATGCTTGGAAATGGGTCAGTAATGCCCTAATGGAGGCTCACAAGCTTGAGCTGAAACGTCGGTAGAATTAAAATATTTAAAACAAAACTTTAGACTTCAATATAGAAGTAAAAAATTATGTATAAACTTACCATTACTGAGCCATGTCCAAGCATAAACTGAGGAAAACCGAAAACATAAGTGGTATGGGGGTATGGCATTTTGTTTTTATGCTTATCATCATATTGTTTATCATATTATCATTATTTGTATCTATAATATTTAAGTATGTTGGTATATTCTCTGTTTCATTTTAAATGTTATCATTTTCACTACATTCAAAATTTTCATTATCACATTAATATGCATCTCTTTTGTTCTGATGTTAGTAGCCCTGATGATGGCTCACAAGCTTGAGCTGAAACGTCAGCAAAATTAAAATATTTAAAGAAAAGACTGTCTCCTGATTATTTCCGCCTATAATATTAAAACTTAAATGTTTAAAGGATGCAGCCACTTTAAAAAGGATCCCTTGTCCAAAAATCTCAACTTGACTTCAGTCCGTGTAAAGCATCTGACATCTTGAAGTGAATAAATAGTTCATGTTTTTCACCCTAAAATCTCCTAGGTGAAATAATACATTAAATGGTGTTAAAGAACAAATTCTTAGCAGGGTATCTGTATTTTAGGTTTATTTCTCAGAGTGACAAACTTCAGAACTTCTGTTTAATTGCAGGTACCTACCAAATATAAATTTTATTTGGTGCAAAGAGTTTATTTTATTTTTACAAACTATATTTGACCTCCTTTTTTTATAATTATGTCTTTCATTGTTTAAAGAATATGATAGATTAAAAAAAAAAAAGTTTATTGAAACGTACCTAAGAAGTACTTTCAGGCCTCAATTGAATTTTGAGATGAGCTATTAAAAGTGGTACAGCTAACCCATTGGATACAAGCTTGCATTTCGCTATTTATGATGAGATTAGAGATAGGATTATCGTTATTCCATATAAAACTACTTATCAAACACTTAGCATGTGTTAAATGGGACATGATAAACAAGTGAAGCAAGTTCCATGAAGCCTGTGAAGGAACTTTGAACTATTTTCCAAATGTTTGTAGCAACCTAAGTTGGAATGAAGAGGATTTATTTTATTTGAATAGTTGTTCCAACGTTACAGATGTGTGTTAGTGACTTTATAGGTTTTCAACAAACTTGATAAATATTCCTCTTTCCAATGAACCATAGTGGCTATGGACCATTCTCAGCAAAACGTACAATTGGGTGCATCTCTCTTGAAAATTTCAAAAGTTGAGATTTTGGTCCATCCTTTTTTTTTGTGTCTCTACATTTGTGTGGCGGATGCTACACCCGCTCGCTCACAGATAGAGCTAGCGGCGGCCATATGGGTTACCGGCCAAATATAAGAAGACGCTATATCCAATAATATTGTATATTGTTACTAATTAATGTCATTATAAATATCTGTGTTAATGTAACTGATTTATGAGAATAACTAAAGCACTCAAGGTAATTTGACCTAGGGCCAAGACCCTAGTCTGCTAGCAAAGCTCTCACTGTCAATTATTGACATAGATGACTAACATCCCCAAAAGCTAGCTCAGCTTTATAATTTATCATTTAATTTAGTTTTTATTCGTTTAATAACGCACAACAACCGGAGGCCCCTCACCTCCAAATAAGAATTAACAATGTACAGGTAGTATAGGTTTCAAACATTTATATATAAGAATCAATCACCTATTAAGTACCAGACCGGTAGAAAAAGGTATGTCATCAACAAATTTATCATTATCTATTACTATGATATTTACTTACTAATGTTAATTTTTCTTCTATTTGAGAGATTGGAAAAAAAAGAAAAAAAAAAAAAAGCTCTTCAGAATCACCTAACAGGTATCTCCCTAGGCCAGATTAACTCTGCTTGTTATATAATGTGGTCTTTCATTATTTAACATTCTTCATCTATCTTCTCTCCGCCTATACTACGCTACTGTCGTGCTTCTACCGCGCAGGGTGAATTCTCTCCTAACCCACACTACTGGCGTGCTACTACCACACAGAGTGTAATCCATTCGAGCCAGACCCCTCTGCTAATTGGTAGGTGCGGGTTCACCCTACCTGGCAGAGTTCATACCTGGTGCTGCGGTACGTGCTACTACTACGGCGAGCACCATCTCCATCTACCTATCTTCCTTACATGAATACGCAATTGTCCGAGGCCTTCTGATACCATTTCTTGTCCATTATAACAACCATACCTCGTCCTATCAAATCTGATCTAAAGTAGCACTCAGGAGGGCTTGTTTTGGTGTAATTATCAAAATAATCAATCCATTAATAATTAATTATTCCAGAAATCAGAAAATGAGGTAATGACGGTCTAGTGGTGAGCCTATGATTATTGGAATGATCTCCAAAAGGTTTTTGAACAAATTAAGATATTCCTCGGTTCTTTCATCTGTTAAATATTTTAAAAAATTCGCTTCTATATACGTTAACACCTTAATTGAGTACGATAAATTGTCAATAAGAATATTTCTTCATACCAGAGCAGTAGGTTTAAATGGAAATTAAAAAAAAAAAACATCCGTTTCATTATGTCGCACCTTCTGTGGGGTGCGCTAATGACGGGTGCGTCAATGACGAATCGAAGGTTTTCCAAAAAGTTTTCTCTCCAAAAAAAAAAGTACATCAATCCACTCAGTAAGCTAAACACTATCACGGAAAAATAGAAGATTAATCAACTAAAAATAAGTAGCAGAGGTAGAGTGGGTGCGACAATGACGGACAATAAAAATACTCTTACTCACTAGCGTACGTCTTACGGAAGATACAGAAGGCGGTTACAAACCTCTTGGTCGGCTTGCTGAAGATGTAAAGGATTCTGCGAGCCTTTTCCCGACTCCTTATGGCTTGAAGGAAGATCACGGCGCGAAAAACCGTTTGGGGTGCGCCAATGACGCAAAATTCCTTGGACATTTCTGTTTTTTTATTTAAAACGGATATGGCCGTTTTCAAAACTTGCAATTATGTATTCTGAAACTATTGAGTGTATGTATGAACGCAATGGACCAAACCAGTTAAATCTTTTCAGTACCTTGACTGGGTACCACGTTGAAGTTGACAAAGTCTGATTTGGAAAGGGTGAGCCAATGACGTTTTGGACATTTATTAAAATTTTTCTTACAGGAATAATTCATTTATTTGAACATACGAATGTGCACCAAGTAGATCAGAAAAATATCTACCAGAAAAAAAAAAGTTGGAAAATAACCAGTTTTAGAACGAGGGAAATCATTTGGACAGCGTTTGTACGTTTCGTTGAGAACGGCCTCTATACAACCGAACCGAATTCAATGGTGGCTTTTAGAAAGGAAATTTAACACTATCGTTTAAAACCTATGAAAAATTGTCCCTCTCGGGAGCAGTATCTAGGGCCTTTTTTTGGTAACTCGTTACTCCAATCTTCCTTCAAAGGCTGTGCTACACTGCGAGAGAGCATGTTGATGAATATTCGTGAGATTTGGTGATAGTGGATTATCATACACTCTCAGATACTTTCAACATCTAATGTAATATCTGAACCCAACTTGCTGTTTGCCTCAGTTAGTTTCAACAAGGTTTGTTTATTGTTTATTTATTTAACGTCACTTTATGCTACAGTGGCTAATCGGACGATGCTACAGTGGGAGTCCTAAATTTTGCCTATCCAGGTTTTATTAGGATAGTGATCTTTAACAAGTGCTTGACATGGCTCGGGACAGCCTTTTGACGTCCCCTCCGAAGGACGGCATAATTAAGGATTTCTTACTCCCATTAAAAAATCCTAGGGCTACCTACGGGTTTGAACCCGAGACCTTTGGCAAGGGGGCTGTTATGCTAACCCTGCTACAGGTAACCCCGTTTCAACAAGGTTTATTTGATACCATGATATGGTATCTGATGATAGAACTACCTATTCGTCTGCTAACTGAAGTTTAAACAGCAAATTATCACCGACCTCACGCCCACTCCTCGATTTTTAGTTTTGACGTTCCTCAGTGCTTGTTTTTATTTAGAAATCATCATAGAAAAAACGGAAAATATGCACTGCAACTCGTCCGTTTTAGCTGTTTGTGTAAAAGACTAAACGATCCCAAGTATTTAAACATCGGAAGTGCAAAAACAGACATTAAAACTAAATCATCCTCACTCCAGACTGAAAAGAAAAGAAACTGCCCGACATTTTCGAATACTTCAACACTTACTGGAGAAACGCTCAAACCTTCCGCTTAATGACATAAGAATCAGCTACATTACTATCGTAGAGTAGAGATTTGCGGCTCTACTATACCATCATATTATTCCCGTCACCAATCTTTACAATAAAAAATCCTTCGAAAAATTCCCAATGCTCCATATTTTGTCACAAATCAACTCATCCATAAAGACCTAAATGTTCCCTATGTTGGTGACTTGGCCCGTACCAGGTACCACTTCTTTCATGGCAAACTCCATTCCCACTCTAATCCACTAGTTTTAAACCTTACCACCTCTACAATCCCTGACAATCCTCCGAGGCGTATGAAAAGATGGTCACGAGACCTTCTGGTTTAGCATAGTTTTTGGAGATCTGATAATGGTTAGCACCTCTACAAGCGAATCATGACAGTATAATCTTGGATCACATTGTATGTATTTTATTATACAGTTGTAAATATCAATAAATATATTTTAAAAAATCAACTAAATAACAAATGGAAAAAGGATTATGGATCATTCAAATAGGGATTAAAAAGGTATCGCTCTCTCGAAAAGATCGAATGTACCACTATTTTTTGGTTGTGACAACGTTATATATGTCAAAGACATGGGAAGTGACAACAAATGTCTATAAACAAAATTATTGGAACTAGAAATGGACTTCTGGAAAAGGCCTGTCGCGTCTCGAGGATCCAAAAATTCCAAATGATGGAGTTTAGTTGCCGTTGAGAATATTAGATGAGGAAGATGGTTGAGGGTGCGGTCATAAAAATACACACACATATTAACAAGTAATACTTATATTAATTGCGTGCCGACGTTTCGGCCTACACTGTGGGTGACTCAAAGGTGTCTGAAGCAGTCAAAGTCTAATTTCTTTCAAAGAAGTCTGATTTCTTGAGACACCTTCTCTGAGTCACCCTGATGAAGACCCACAATGTAGGCCGAAACGTCGGCTCGCAATTAAAATAACTAATACTTGTTAATATGTGTGTGTGTGTTTTTTTTAATGACCGCAACCCCAACTATCTTCCTGCACACAAAAACGGAATCACAAGAAAAGGCTGCTGTTCGGCCTTCTCTGAGAATGGTTTTATAATCCATAACGCGTATAGTGTTAGCCCTTAAGTACTCCTCGAAGGCGAGGAGGACCCCGCAAAATGTTGTTGAAGAACATGGCAGCCAGAGGTCTGGGAGGAGACTGACGAAGACTCCATCATCCTACACAATGTAATTCATAGGGATTAGATCAGAGCGGAATTGCTGATGGGATGCTTAGTAGGAACGTGTGTGGACGACACCGTCCAACTGTACTTCTATCAAGAAATGAGTAGCTAAAGGTTAAGTAGCCGACAAAGATTTTGGCTTAGACACATTACTTCTGTAAAGTTCTCCTCCTTGGTGCTAAGTGTATACATTCGCTTTATGAACTGCTTTAAATCACTTCTTTGTCTGTAGGGTAAGAAAAAGTCCATCATTTCTAAAACAATTATAATGAAATATCTCTTATTATTCTTTCTATTCGACGTCTCAAAACCTGATAATTCTATAGAAATCATACTTTAAAGGAAACCTCTTAGTCAAAAAGAAAAATATTTGCTGAACTGAAACGCACAACCACTTATTTGAATTCAACAATGTGAACGTAGAGGAGAGAATAAAATTGATCTTTAAATGTTTTCTATGTAACCTTTATTACTACTTAGCTCCATAATAATATTAATATAATTTTCTATCATAAACTTACAGTAGCTATTGTTGAATTGACAATCTGGCAGTTAGGTTTCTATTTTTGTTCATCATAAACATATCCTTCCGATCCGTAGTTTTCTCCTTCTGCATAAGCCTGATTTGTATTATTTGGATCGTAGTTGAGTTGAGTAGGGCATGGTTCAGGTGGGCCTACATACTCCTGACCTTGGTCGTACCCTTCGCCATGCAACTGATCATAACCTTGATTTTGGTCGTACTGTTCTGCTCCCGTTTGCTCGTACAGCTGATCATGGCTATACCCAGTGTTTGTTGCATCATATCCTTGATCTTGGCTATAATCGGCGGCTTGCTGCTCATATAATTGATTTTGGTCGTAGGCAACTTCAGCTTGTTGGTCGTAGGGCTGACCTTGGTCGTATCCTTCATTGCCTTCTCGATACACCAGATTCTGCGCTTCTGGCTGATTATATTCCTGACCATGTTGATAATCATCAGCTCCTTGACTGTACACCTGCCCTTGGTACCTTTCCATACCTGCTTGATCGTATTTTTGTTCTTGATTGTAATCGTCTTCTACCCTTTCGCCATATTCTTGCCCTTGATCGTATCCTTGGCCTTGACTGAACTCTGCCCCGCCACTTTGATCATATTCTTGCCCTTGGTTATAGTTTTCAGCATTATGTTGATCATATCTCTGTTCTTGACTGTACCCTTGAGTTGCTGTTTGATCGTAGGTATTCTGGTCGTATTCTCCAGTTTCATCTTTATTATAGTTTTTGTCATCAATAAATTGCTGTCCTAAATTTTCTTGTTGGGGTTGTTCACTCTTAACTTCTTGAGGAAGTGGTGCATTTTCATTGGGTTTTTTGTTACCTTCGAATGCTCTATGCTGAAATTTATTCGTCCCCTGCATATTGTTTGGTTGCATTTCGCCCATTATGTTTTCGCCTTTTTCAGTACCAGTTTTATCAAAGCTTTTTTCTGCATTCCCTCTAGATATGCCATCAATTTTCGTTTGTCTTACTACTAATTTTTTCTACGGTGCCATTTTCATCTTTGTATTTTTCAAGTCTTTCATCATCTGTAAGAAACAACCACTGTGATATAAGTTTCAATTCAAAGAAAAGTATTGCCTTATGTAAATGATCAGCGAAGTTACTTAATTTTACAAAATTCAATAAAGCAGAAATAAAGATACATAAAATTAAAATTTTGTATTTTTAAGTTGTTACGAAATATTAGTACAATTTCATGTTATGTTTTTACAATTCGTATATTGTTTACAGTACAATAATTATTTCAGTCAATAATATTACATTTTTTTCTTATTTTAATTTTAATCTTAACAGAATTAAATCAAATTTTAAATTGTAAAATTAATTACTTAAACATATAATCCATATATTATTCATAATAACAAATTTATTTTACATCTAACAAATAAGGTGCAAGGAAGATAAAAGAATTAGTAAAAATAATAAGCATGCACGAGAATTAGAGCATCTAAATGCAACTTAGAAAAACAAAACAAAAAACTTGATTAATTCATCTCTCATACATTGTCAAAGCATTTTAAAAATCAACTCAGAATGTAAGGGGAAAAAAAGTTGAACAAAAAAAATTCAATAATTTTAAAGATTAATCATTTTACAGATTAAGTATCAGGTCGAATTTTTGGAACTCAGTTGCATATGATTGTAGCTCGGTGTAATAAGAAGGTTACATTCACGATTTTTGAAAATTAGCAAAAATTTTAACTGTCAGCATATAAAGTAAATTTTGTTTATTTTTAGCCAAATCAAAGCTTAACGAGTCAAAATAGAAGTGGAGACCATGTTGTGATAAACTTTGTGCGTGTTCATCGTTGTACTATAAGTATTTTGTACTACTTGAATTATATTAAATCGGTTTTGAAACCTGTATTCGCCAATCTAACCTCTGTTTTGAAAAAAAAAACTATCAACTATTTTTTTTTTAAACTAACAAACTTGCAAATTAGACAGCCGCAACTATTGATACGAGTTTACAGATTAAAAGCAAACCTTTGTCAATATTGTAAACGACTTGAGAATTGGTAAGATTAGAATTACCTTTGGTTCTAAAAACTTTACTTGAATTCGTACCTCATTCGCATGGAATTTTGTGCTCTCCAACTTGTGAAAATGTTATTAAAGGACCGTTAACATTTTTTCCCAAACCAAATGATAGGTTAACAGCACCGATAGAATAAGTAGTCGTAACTTGTCATCCATGTCACTTAAGGCGGCGATACACGGTGAGAAATAGGGTATGTGTAGGTGAGGTGAAATGGCGATATTCACATCGTTGAGCGCGCTGGAAAGTTGGTGGAAGTAAATATCGTGATAGTTGATGTACTATATCACACTTTCATCTACTTTCCATAACGATAATTAATAATAATATCATTTGTTATATTATTATGGTCAAACTTTAACTAAAAATAGTTATTTATTCTATATAGTATTATATATATATATATTATATATATATATATATATTGTTTGATCAGTTCTCGACTGTTGATAATTTAAGTTTGTGTTGTTCTTAGGTTTCAGTCAATGAATAAACAATTTTATCTATGCGACGTTTCGAGAATTTATTGTTCTCATAATCATGCCTTAACAGTGGAAAAAAAAACAAAAAAAAAACAGAACATTAATATTATTATACAATAATTAATATATGATGTTATTGTTAGATCTAATTTAATATATGATAAGTTAATATATGTAAATATATATAAGTTAATATATGATGTTATTGTTAGATCTAACAATAACATCATATATTAATTATTGTATAATAATATTAATGTTCTGTTTTTTTTTTTTTTTTTTTCCACTGTTAAGGCATGATTATGAGAACAATAAATTCTCGAAACGTCGCATAGATAAAATTGTTTATTCATTGACTGAAATATATAATGATATAAATATATAATTGACTGAAATATATTTATATATATATACATATATATATATACATATATGTATATATATATATATATATATATATATATATATATATATATATATATATATATATATATATATATATATATATTTAATTGTGTTTCTACATTCCAAAACCATAATAATATTTTTTTTATTATTATATTTTTTTTTTTATCTTTATTTATTATAATCTACACCTGTCACTTTTCCGCGACAGTAAGCAGATGCGCTGTATATATATATATATATATTGTAAGAGCTGGTATGTCAGGCATGAGGGAGGTCAGTACCCAGCGGCACCTCCCAACGTGAAAATATTAACTTTTGAACAAGGAGATCTCTTAGCCAGCTCCTTTTCAGCCTTCTTCTGATGAGTTCCGGCATGTCCGTCGTCGCCATGTTTTGAATGAGTGTGTTTTAATGTGCGTGAAGTTTGTCATGGAATCTCTTGTATGAAGTATGAATGTAGTCTTCAACAGTAGGTTTATGTAATTTAATAATATTTATATTTTCACTGTTTGGATATCACATTTTAATTATATAGTTATTTATTAGTAATTATATTATATATATTTTTGTATTATAGTTTGAGATTCATTATATATATATATATATATTAATATTTATATTTATTTTTTTTTTTTTTTGCGTTAAAATTCGATATAGAAATAGAAAAAATTGTAAGTGATTTTACAAAGCAATGTTGCTGTCATAGGTGGCGTGCATGCTCCCGTCACTTGTCACTTGTGTTGTTGACGTTTGTAGTTTGTTAGTAAGTAAATTTGTATAAAAATGTCGAAAACATTTTTAGACATTAGTCTTATTATTATTAAAACAAGATGACACCAATTGAACATTCATCTTTACACAAGAAATTGGTAACCTAAACAGAGCTACCAACCATTTCAACAACTTTCCTGAATAATCAGCTGTTCACGCATCCGCCATTTTCCCGAGTACTGTTGCGTACTCTCACCGTATACACGCGCACATTTTTACTCTCTCGCAGTTTTCACCACCCTCTACTCTCGCGAGGGTACTTTCACCTCATCTACACATACCTTATTTCTCACCGTGTATAGCCGCCTTTATTGGAAATATGACTTTTGGTGTCAATCCTAGAATTTTCTTTGTACGACTCAAAGGCACCATGGAGACACAACTTAGATGTTGATCAGGAATTAATAGTTCTACTTCTTCCCGTAAAGATCGATCTGACAAAACCTTAAAAAAAAAGATTTTCTAATGCATTAATTTCTTTCCAACAATTCTAAAAACCTGACATATCATGTGCCCAACAGTTGTTCTGTTCCTATATTCCAACAGAACCCAACAAAAAGCACATAGTGCCAAAATGATAGGCAGTACAACAATGAGACGACCCACATTGATTTTTTGTAAAATTACTCTCATTGTTCATTAGCGTTGGCAGATTATGTTGTCTAATAACACCCAAATATTTTATGATTCATTATTAATTGAATTTTTGGTTTCGTAGATCCATTCATTTAAACAATATGCTTAGCATTAACTGGTTTTTCCTCTGAAACACTACTTCTTACTACAAATATCTTCTTACAAAATCTCTTTATTCTTTTTGTAATGCCTTGCTGAAAGTAGTTTAACAGACTGAGGCAGACTATTCGCTTTGTATTGGTCAGTGGAGGTAAAATATATTGACGAGGGTCGATAGAGGAATCCAAATATTTCATTCTTTATATTTTACGCTGTCTGTTTTGATTTATTACTGTTTATTGTGGCAAGAGACGCCAATAGTAAACCACAAATTTCCAGTTTCCAAATATTCTTGTGTATGGATCTAGCATATGATGGTTAAGCCGGGTTCACACTATGCACTACACTATGGTGTAGATAACTCGGACGGAGAAAGTCGTTCCGGATCAAAGGAAGCCGAGCGACTCTAAGCTGCGCAGAACAAAAATATTGAGTGTGGACGTTCCAAACGGCTTCAGTCAGCATCAAACTGAGGGTTTTTTCTCGAGATGTTTACATATAGAGAGGTGGGCTCGTTCTTTAAGGGGCAATGGCGGGTGGTGATAAGTTTTCATAATGGTGACTAGTTTTAATTTATTTATTGATTTTTCATCACAAAAGACTCCCAAGACATCAATTCAAGTAACATAACTAGGACCAACGACGTTGACCAAATATGTTGTGCGGGTTTGCAGATCAGAATCAGCCCACCTCTCTATATATAAACACCTTGGGTCTGTCTCACCCAAACTTAAATCTTTTATTAATTAGCTTTCCTGGTATCGTCCTCTCCAAAGGCCTGGGCGAATTCAAAATCTTCTTCGACAACTTTTTGGAAGCTGACCTAAATTATCACCGTTGAAATAGCTCCGATGTTTCACTTGCCAAGCTTCAGAATCGTGTTCTTAGCTACTATCCGATTCTAAACGCAGTTCGGTGTCCTTGTGTGGAGAATGTTACACATCCGACATCAAGTTGTTAATTTTGACTTTTACCTTGTTTTCTACAAAATAACATGAGTCATTAGGTTACTGATACTAATGGACTAAATAGTCTGAACAGATTCTAAATCCTTTGTTCGGTATTCACAGTATAAAGAACCATTCCGTTCTCTGTTCTCAGAGTACAGAACTGGACTTAACGTTTTAAAATTACAATTTAATAAAAAAAAAAAAAAAAAAAAAAGCTAGTTCTTCCCATGAATTATTGCTGAATTAGTAGCGTTTTTTATTACGAGTATGTCTTTCGTAAGTTGAAAGGCATGTTTTGAAAGGCCATTAAAATGTTTTGAAAATTTTTTTTTTGGAAATCGTTGTTTTTAGTCGGAGTTCTGTTGGCCCCCCTAAGAGTTCTAACAATTATCCTAATGAATGTTTTCTCTAAAGTTGATAGTATCGGACTTACAAAGCCGCAAAGTTGCAAAAAAAAAATTTTGAAAATTTGAGAGGCCAGAACTTTTTTATTTTGCATCTCAGAGCAAAACTTTTAGATAATTATATTTAGATCTAGTTGGGGGGCCACCGGAACTCCGGTCAAAAACAAATTTATGGTTTAATGTTAACTATTTTTTATGTTAAAATTTTTTTTTTGGATTCGTTGTTTTCAGTCGGATTTCTGTTGGCCCTCCTAAGGGTTCTAACAATTATCCTTATGAATGTTTTCTCTAAAGTTGATAGTATCGGACTTACAAGGCCGCAAAGTTGCAAAAAAAAAGTTGAAAATTTGAGAGGCCAGAACTTTTTATTTCGCATCTCAGAGCAAAATTTTCAGATAAACAAAAAACCTAGTTCTTCCCATGATTTATTGCTGAATTAGTAGCGTTTTTCATTATGTCTCTCGTAAGATGAAAGGCATGTGTTGAAATTGCTATTATGTGGACCATAAATTCTTGTGTTTTACAGGAGCCTGTCCCAAATAATTTGCTCTACTCTGGTCTCTATTGAAATACTTTACCTCATGATTGGCAATTGGTTAAGATAAAATTAATTTAGGTCAATATGTAAATAGGTTTATACTTCTGTTTTAATGTATATTCTTGTGCATCAACGGTAAATCTTAAATAATTCTCGCGTTACTGGAACCTATATAGTACTGTAATGATGATTATTGAACCAATATTGAGGTATTTATGATCGTGGTATTATTCTTAACTACGAATAATTTAGTTGTATGCCTTTTTATAAAGTGTTATTGAAATCACCATCTTTTAAATAATAGGGTTACTTAAACTTGAATAGGTGTCTTCTTTTTTCATTTTTTACTTATATGATCCTTGTTTAATATACTCATTTTATACAAAGAGGTGTTTCGTGAATGTGTTTATTATATGTTTAAAAATAATTATAATCTATTTTTATGAAGTGACAATGGTTGACTGTGTGTATATATGAGAGAAGTTGGTTGAGGGTGCAGTCAATTTAACACACAATTAAGCGTAAACTTAATTTATTGGTGCCGACGTTTCGGGCTAAATTATAGGCCTTCTTCAGGGCTATAAGAAAAACAAAAAAAAAAGATAACAACAAGCAGTGGAATACAATATATAGAGATGATAAGAAAAATAAATTGTACTGAAGATTACAAACAAAGTGAAATAGTTTGTAGAAATTATTACTATTTCACTTTAAGAAATTATTACATTTATCAATTGTCATTACTACTATTTCACTTTGTTTGTAATCTTCGGTACAATTTATTTTTCTTATCATCTTTATATATTGTATTCAACTGCTGGTTGTTATCTTTGTTTTTTGTTTTTCTTATAGCCCTGAAGAAGGCCTATAATTTAGGCCGAAACTTCGGCAACAATAAATTAAGTTTACGCTTAATTGTGTGTTAAATTGACTGCACCCTCAACCAACTTCTCTCATAATCTATTTTTGTTGAGAATCACATGTTAATTGAAACAGCTGTTTTCATTGAATTAAGCATTTGTGACTTTCGATAAGAGAGGTTAAGCTAAGCGTTTTCTTTAATAACTATATTTATGGCGGCGATACACGGTGAGAATTAAGGAATGTGTTGGTGAGGTGAAATTCGTGATTCGTAGGAGAAAGTGAATATCAGATACTTTCAACATATTATAATAAATATTCAATTACCGAATTTTCTATATTACTTCATCATTTATTATTTTTACCTTTTATTATAAATAATACTTAATTTCTTAAAATCGAGTTTCTACAATAAAAATCATGTTTTCATGATGTGTATATTATTACACTTGTTTGTTTTGATATAACTTTATTATTCAGTTTTTTTTTTTTTTTACAAAATAATATTTAGTCATTATCCAAATTTATTTTTACAAAATAAGCCTTCCCCTCTCCTGCTATTTTCGTGAACACATAAAATACATGCTTTCACATCACCTACACATACCCTAATTATCACCGTGTATCGCCCGCCGCCTTTACAACATAAAACAGAATGTATTTGTTTTTTGTTGGTCTGTTTTATCTGATAAATCATCGTTACTCATACAGTTGAGATTATTTCTTTTTTTTTCTATGACGCTATAATCATTGTGTCGAGAAATTACTGAAAATATATTTTTTGCCTATCCTCTTTCTTTACAATCATAAAATTTTTCTTTAAAAAAATGGTGCTTTGCTAAGTAATCTAAGTCCTAAAAAAATAACTATAAATAAAAAGGGGGAACAACTAAATGCATGTAAGCTAGTTGGATGGGATCATTGTGAGTATGGTATGAGATTCAATCAAAATATTGTAACTCCAAGCGCAAAGCAGGAGGATAGGTTTTTTCAATAGGTTTTGGAATACCTCGCCATTGGTTGTGTTGTGGAGCTTCTAGTTTTCTACACACATAGTCTATATTATTCTGTAGCTTGGCCATTTCCTCCCTGCAAATGGAAAAATTTCTTAGCTCGTCCCAATTCATATCTTCGCAAAGACAGTCTCAGACATTTTTTTTTTTTAATTATACAGGTAGAAAAAAGCAAAGTCATCACATCCGATTCTTCATGATGCATAATTAGTTAATTAATAAATATTATGAAAGTCAGTAAACTTTTCCACAGTGAACAGGAATGTGACTTTAATTTATTTTGGGTTAGTGAGATCATACAGTTATTTATTTTTTTAAAATACATATCACAGTATGTAAATAATTTACAAGTGATTTGCCGTTAACTTTTTTTTTTAAGATTTTTATTTTTCAATATTTTTTTTTTTCACAAAAGGCCACATGCCTCAAACTTTATACATGTGGTAATTGCACCAATTACATGTTAAATTTACGTTATATTTACAGTAGGGGTTAGTGGTAATTGTAGCCTATGTTACTTTTGAACGGTAGGAAAAATCTGAAAACAAAAACCTACACAAAAAAAAAAAAATAAAAGAATTTAAATAATAACAAAATAATTACAGTTAAAAAAAAACAAAAAAACAATTAAGACAAAACATATTATAGTAAAAAAATAAAAAATAACTAAGTGGAAACGAAACAATACAAATACATATTTTGGTTATATGCTAATATATTTATTTATTTATTTAACGTCACTTTATGCTACTATGGCTATTCGGACGATGCTACAGTGGGAGTCCTAAATTTTGCCTATCCAGGTTTTATTAGGATATGGATCTTTAACGAGTGCCTGACATCGCACAGGCTCGGGACCACCTTTTAACGTCCCCTCCGAAGGACGGCGTGAACTAAGGATTTTTTACTCCCATTAAAAAATCCTAGGACCACCTGCGGATTTGAACCCGTGACCTTTGGCATGGGAGGCTGTTACGCTAGCCACCCAGCTACAAGTGATCCCCCTAATATATTATTTCTTTTTTACATTTTAAGATTAGTCTAGTAGTACATCTTTTGTACGTTTATGTACGTAACGTTTTAGGGTTTTCTTGTCGTAATCGCCTGTATTGGGTTGTCACTAGTAGGAGTACGAGAAAAGAAAAGTTATTCCAGCGAGCACGTATTTTTTTATTGAGGGGAGTTGTAAATCCGATAACATGATTGTGATTCGCGTGTAACGGGGATAATTATTAAAGATGCGCATGCATGTGTTCTGCACCACCTCAAATTTTCCGATAATTGGAATGACATGTGTAACTCCAGACTGGGACAGCGTAGGTCAGAATGGGACGAATGACAGTTTTGTAGAGAATCAGTTTGTATTTTGATGATAGTTTTTAGTACCTATTGAAGTATGGGGTCATTTTGTTGATAATATTTTTGGCTCTATTGCATTTATTATGTATGTGTTTTGTGAAAGTTAATGATTAGTCCATTTCTAATCCTAAGTAATTTATAGACTGGGCCCAGGAGATTATATTTCCGTTCATAACAATATTTTTTGTGACGGACGGCCTTTTTTTAATGAAAATTATTGCTTTAGTTTTCTGGAAATTAATTGTAATTTTCCATTTTAAAAAAGTAGCGAATAAGTTTTTTGAGGAGAGCCTGTAACCTATTGATTATTGTATCGATCCCACAATGAAGATGTATAAATAGCCGTGTCAACGGCGTTTAGGGATCGTTCTACTGAGGTGTGAGGGGAGGTCTGAGGTGTGAGGGGAGGTCTGAGGTGTGAGGGGAGGTCTGAGGTGTGAGGGGAGGTCTGAGGTGTGAGGGGAGTCTGAGGTGTGAGGGAGGTCTGAGGTGTGAGGGGAGGTCTGAGGTGTGAGGGGAGGTCTGAGGTGTGAGGGGAGGTCTGAGGTGTGAGGGGAGGTCTGAGGTGTGGGGAGGTCTGAGGTGTGAGGGGAGGTCTGAGGTGTGAGGGGAGGTCTGAGGTGTGAGGGGAGGTCTGAGGTGTGAGGGGAGGTCTGAGGTGTGAGGGGAGGTCTGAGGTGTGAGGGGAGGTCTGAGGTGTGAGGGGAGGTCTGAGGTGTGAGGGGAGGTCTGAGGTGTGAGGGGAGGTCTGAGGTGTGAGGGGAGGTCTGAGGTGTGAGGGGAGGTCTGAGGTGTGAGGGGAGGTCTGAGGTGTGAGGGGAGGTCTGAGGTGTGAGGGGAGGTCTGAGGTGTGAGGGGAGGTCTGAGGTGTGAGGGGAGGTCTGAGGTGTGAGGGGAGGTCTGAGGTGTGAGGGGAGGTCTGAGGTGTGAGGGGAGGTCTGAGGTGTGAGGGAGGTCTGAGGTGTGAGGGGAGGTCTGAGGTGTGAGCGGGAGGTCTGAGGTGTGAGGGGAGGTCTGAGGTGTGAGGGGAGGTCTGAGGTGTGAGGGGAGGTCTGAGGTGTGAGGGGAGGTCTGAGGTGTGAGGGAGGTCTGAGGTGTGAGGGGAGGTCTGAGGTGTGAGGGAGGTCTGAGGTGTGAGGGGAGGTCTGAGGTGTGAGGGGAGGTCTGAGGTGTGAGGGGAGGTCTGAGGTGTGACGGGAGGTCTGAGGTGTGAGGGGAGGTCTGAGGTGTGACGGGAGGTCTGAGGTGTGAGGGGAGGTCTGAGGTGTGAGGTGGGGAGGTCTGAGGTGTGAGGGAGGTCTGAGGTGTGAGGGAGGTCTGAGGTGTGACGGGAGGTCTGAGGTGTGACGGGGAGGTCTGAGGTGTGGAGGGGAGGTCTGAGGTGTGGAGGGAGGTCTGAGGTGTGAGGGGAGGTCTGAGGTGTGACGGGAGGTCTGAGGTGTGAGGGGAGGTCTGAGGTGTGACGGGAGGTCTGAGGTGTGAGGGGAGGTCTGAGGTGTGACGGGAGGTCTGAGGTTGCCTTTAACTTAGTCATCAGTGGTTAGGTACTGTATCTGTAATTTGTAGAGACATCACTTAGTTTGGCGCAAATTTCGTTATACTTTAGATCAGCTAGACGTCGACGTTAAGTTTCAGCTCAACATAAATAATTAAATTAAATAGCTATCAGGTTCTGTGTTTTGATAAATAACTATTACTTAAAATTATCTCCAGGTGTGTGTTGATAGGTGACCTAAATCGGACACTTGCTCCTCGGCTAATTAAGTGTTTGCATAAATTGCGCCACAAAGCAAATATTTACAGTTATGGATCCATTGGAAGGAAGTTAAAGGAAAATTGTATTAATTTTTGAAAACTTGTAACCCAATAATATTATTCCAAATATTAGGAAAAAAGCTGATCGCTCATCATTCTTGCAAGTGGACCATTTCATTTTTAAATTAGAATAATGTGTTTTCTTGCCTTAATTACTTATTTACCAGACTGTCTTTATAAATAATATGTAAACACTACTTGAGTTACCCTTGATTTTTTTTATTAAGAGCCTGTACACTGTTATAAAACTGAAAATCATGATTGTGAAGCAAAATCTTTATGTACAGAGTTCCTGTAAGTTCTCAGGACGTTGGCTAAAAACTAAATTTTAAATACCAAACATGTCCCATCTTTTGTTCAGAATTTTTATTATAAAGGTACAAAATCAGAAATCATATTTATTTTCTCTTAAAACAAAAAAAATAATATATCCATCCATATGAAGGTTTTCATAAATAAAAAAAAAAGTCATTCCAAAATCAATATATCAAAAATTTCGTTCCTCATTTATTATATTATATTTAATACACAGTACATTTGTCAATGAATGTTTGGTCTCATCAAAATTCCTTCTACGTTCTTTATTATTGTGAGGCATTCGATTGTAAAACATGTTAATTAACAGAATGAAAATTTTTCTAACGTTGCAATGTTCTTTAGAATTAGATACAAGGTTTTACCTTCGATCCGCCACTTAATATAACTTAAGACAATCATTATACTTTACTACAACAAAGTTCTCCGGGATTCAATTCAGAAACAAATGTAGATACGATGTTTTACGATCGAGTGCCTCAGATACTTGAAAACAAAAATCTGTTGGAACATGTTCGATACATTTAACTCCAAAAACTGTTATTTTCAGGGTAAATACAACACAAATCATTTAAGATTTATCATTTCATATAGTTTCAGAGGTTAATACAAAAATATTATAAGAAAAATGTGTCTAATATGGTATGCATCGATGATCATAATCGTCGTGTTTTATGACCTTTTCATTGATTACACACATAAATTTATTTTGTGTACTGATATTTTACATTAAACACACTGTTTGAAGATCAATCCAACTTTATTCAGCAACTTAGAACTATTTCTTGTTTTTTTTTTTTTATTATCTTTGAAATAATTCCATCATTTCTCAGCTTCATCAAGGTAGCGAGCTTAGATTCCTTTCATCACAGTTCGATGTCCTGGAGATTTCCACGATGGAGCGAAGTTCCTTGCAACTGTTCCAGACTTTGCTCAGCCGGAATAGGAGGTTGCGATTCTCTCGCCTCAGGTACACAGCTTCTTCACTGAAAAGTTCAACTACCAATTCTAGGGAATCTTTAAGTATAAAATAATTGGCAACCTCTTACGAATCTAAAAAATATATATATTGAATGGCCGTTAAGCCTGATTTCAGGTGTCCCAGAATGGTTAAGGTTCACCTTTGCGAAGATTCTCCAGCATGATAAAAGAGAAATCTCCAATTGGGTCAGCTACTCAACTTTGCTTAATTGTTAAGAATATACATTATACTGAATCAATCCTGAAGACGATTTCAGAGAAACAAAAAAAAGGAAGTACTTCCAAATAAATTCATTGGTATAAAATAAGTTTTATTTACGTAGCGTTTTTAAATATAATTCTTTATGACTTCCTGTCCCGTTGTTTCCTTCAATCATACCCCACTCATCACTGTAGAACAAATACGATACCTTGGACTTCATCTTGACAAACTTCTTACATGGAATCCTCATACAAGACTTAAACGACAAGAAACTGCTCGTAGATATCGACTATTAAAACACTTACTTGACAAACGATCAAAACTCCCTCTTTACTTCAAAAAACTCATTTACACAACCATTATTAGACCTATCTGGACTTATGGCATTGAGCTGTGGGGATCCACTAGACCATCGAATTCCTCCCGCATCCAATCCTTGCAATCCAAAACCCTTCGACAAATCCTAGACGCTCCTTTCTTTGTTTTTTTCGAAGGCGTAGACCACTTGGGTCATTTTCGCCTTAAATCACTTTGATAAACGGATTTAAATTATAGTCTATTGTACAAGTCGGTCTGTCGTAGGAAGTCAAAAAGTTTTGCAGTTGTCTGTATGTTGTCTTGTAAAACGGTTGGTAAGTCAGTGTCAATTGTTTCTTTCTTTGTTACCAACAAACTCATCCATAGAGACTTGAATATCCCACTCTGAAATTACCCAAAAAAGATATTTCTCCTTTCATTCCAAATTACCCACCCATAAAAACCCGCTTGTCCGTATCCTTTCACCGGCATCTATTCCCGATAATCCTCCGAGGCACCTGAAAAGACTGTGGCCTCGAGACCTGCTGACCAAATAAACACTGAAGTGCTACCACTGGGTAGATCCTTCTCAAGACTTTTTCTAGTCATTTTTCTGTAAATAACTCATTTACTTGTTGTACTGTATACAGTTGTAAATATCAATAAAAGAATGATATCTCAACCCATCTTAGCACATACCTTTCTACCTATGCCGATGAAGCTTGTGTGTTATCAGTTAATAACAATCCTACATAAAATTGCCTCTCAAACTCTCCAATCCCACATCAGAGACCTTGAGGTATGGTGTCAGAATTGGAGAATTAAAATCAATTCCAATATATCCCAACAAATTATCTTTACCCTTCTTCGAAAACCTATGACATCCTGCCTTACAGTGTCCTTTAATGATATTCCGCTTGTCCCGGTTAAACAGATCCGCTATTTAGGACTCCTGCTTGACAAACAGCTTACATGGAATCCGCATACAAGACTGAAAAGACAAGAAACTGCTCGACGTTTTCGGCTACTCCAACACTTACTACTAAGACAGACGCTCTAACCTTTCACTTAACGACAAAAGACTCATTTACATGAACATCATAAGGCCTATCTGGACCTACGGAGTTGAGCTTTGGGGCTCTACCAAACCATCAAACACTTCCTGTATCCAATCCTTACAATCCAAAATCCTTCGCAAAATCCTTAACGCTCCTTACTTTGTCACGAATGAAATCATCCACAATGACCTTAATCTATACTAATATTATAAAGCTGAAGAGTTTGTTTGTTTGAACGCGATAATATCAGGAACTACTGGTTCGAATTGAAAAGCGAAGAATCAGAAGAAAATGTGGTAAAAAACGCGAAAAATTAACCTCCCATCCCAATGATTCTAAATTATTTACCTTTTAATTTTAAAATAATTCAATTTCTCGTTGTTATCTTTTGCTGTAACAATTAATAAATCACAGAGGCAAACGTTTAAACACGCAGAAATCGATTTACGTCAAGACTGCTTTTCACACGGTCAACTATATGTCGCGTTCTCAAGACCGGATTGCGAAGAAAATCAATATGATCTTCCAAAATAAAATAAAACTAAAAATATCATTTACGTACTTTAAAATACATTCTTTTAAAAAACCCACAACATCTTTAAATAACTTGGCGTAGCTATGAGATCATTTCGGAACGATGGCAAAAAATATCGAAAATAAAATTGGAAATGGTAGAAGGATCATAGGAATCTTGAATGGTGTTCTCTGGTGCAAGCAGGGGTCGCTTCTTACGAAAAAAAAAAAAAGATTTACCATTCCTTCCTCTTAGGGACCAACTTATATATGGGGCAGAAACATAGACAGTGCTAAAATAGTCTGAAAGGAGATTGTTGGCTCTAGATATGGATTTTTGGAGAAAAGCCTGCGGCATATCTAGGCTGCGAAGAATCCCAAATGTGGAAATAAGAAAAAAGTAGGGGCTGAGCCTAACATCTTGAATGAAATATCAAAGAAAAGACTCACATGGTACTGCCATATCTTGAGGATGGACGAGAGGCGGTGGCCGTACAAAATTGATGAAGTACTACCTGCAGAAGAGGCGAAAACGAGGAAGACCCCGCAAAACGTGGATAGAGAGTGTGAGAGAGGCGGCCAGAGGCTTGACGAAGTAGGCTGCAGGGACAGGGAGCACTGGCGTTCAGAGATACTAAGTTTCGGAATGTGACGCAGTTGCAGAATAATTCTAAATCCCAATCATAACAGAAATTGATGCGGACGAAGTCGCGAGTAACAGCTAGTGTTCCATATGCCGTGATTCCATGATTTGGCCCGCGCCAGGTATCATTCCTTCCATTAAAAACTCCACTCCCACTCTAATCCATTAGTTACAATCCTTGCTTCCTCCTTCAATTCCTGATAATTAATGAATAATGAATTAACAGAGCGTCGAAGGTTGTAAAACGAGCATTTATTGCCTAAAAAGTCAGTAAGAATCCATGGAGCAGAGCTCTACCACTTCATTCTTGATAAATGGTTTGTGACCTGTAAGATAATCTACTCTTCCATATACAAGATTTGTAAGTCAAATTAAATCATCAATAAAATCGTTAAATATATGTTACACTATACTAAAATTACAACTGTAATACCACTAAAATAATCAATCAGTCTGATATCTAACCTTAAACTCTGCAAATATTTTAAAATACGGGATTGACTTTATTTACTTTAGTGAATAATCATTCATGTAAGTTTAGATTTCTAGTGAAATTAAAACTACTATTAACATTTGGCATAAAAAAAACAACAGAAAATAGTGACACAAACTATTTTCTGTTCACTGTTGATCACAATTTACTGTCCTTTTTTTTACCGTCACACTACGACTGATATAGGTAGACAAAATTCTGAAACGTCCATATTTAACCTTTAGGGTCCCAGATTACTGGAAAAAAAATTATAAGAAAAAATTGTAAAAACTAAATAATTTTTTGACACGATTGGCGAGCGCACAGTGGTCAAACATAAAATTTATTTGCTAAAATCTAAAACTTCCCGACATTTTACGTTTGAAGTCACAGAATACGGCAAAAATAATACAAAAATCTAATTATGGCTCGGAGTAGCTGAGACCTGCTAATAGATGGATTTTATATAATTTAGGAAACTCTTCAAATTATGGATTGTAAAACTTTTGATTCGGAGTGATGTGTCTGAAAAAAATTATGTATCACCCAAAACGCAAAAATTCTTTGTAATATTTGAAGACAAAGATTGATCAAACAAATCCTTCAAATAAAGGCGTAATGACCTTGCTGGTGATCGCCTAAGAAAACGAAGTAACCTAACCTAACCTTCAAATGAATCTTTGAGGTAACTTGTTGGTTACATAGTTTTTCGTTATTGAATAGGGGCTTATATTGGGTTGTTTCACATGAAATGTCCGTTTTTATAGTTTCTGAAATACATACAGGATTTTGCAGGTCTCTGTTGTTTTCTTCCGAATGTTTACATACTTGAAGTAAACAGTTACTAATCCTCTACCTTTGTATTTTAAACATTAGCTTCCCAATCAATTACCCACTTTTTAGTATACCTCCAAATATGAACATGGAAACACGCGATTTTCGAGTAATATTTTTGTACGAGTTTAAACTTGGCCATTCAGCAGCTAAGGCCGCAAGAAATATTTGCAAGGCGTTTACAATTTACAGTAGAAGGAACCCCTACCAAACAGTTAAAGGACTCTCAGCACAACTAAATGCAAGTGCATCTACCGTTTCCAGACATTTAATGTGTATTGGGAAAGTAAAAAAGCTCGATACATGGGTACCTCATGATCTCACTGAGCGGCATGTTTCAAAACATACCTTGGAAAAATTGAAAGAACTGGGCTACGAAGTTCTTCCGCACCCACCATATTCTCTCGACTTGTCTCCAACAGATTACCACCTGTTCAGGAATTTAGACAACTTCGTCAAAGGGTATTTTTTTGAAAATGATGATCAAGTGAAAAGTGCGTTTTCAGATTTTGTTTCACTTCAAAGCTCAGAGTTTTTCAGTTTGGGGATAAAAAAGTTGGTGTCACGTTGGGAAAAAGAAGGTAAATACTTCGAATAAAATGATCTTGTTTTCATATCGTATTTTTAATAAAAATCCTTTACCTTGAAAACGGACATTTCATGTGACACAACCCAATATTTACTAATTGCTAAATTAACTCTGCAGGTAGATTGTAATGTATATTCAATAACGTGTTTGGAAATATAATGCCTAACCTGTCTCAGCAATGTCCATTGATAAATAAAACAAAAAGACTTTGAGCTAAACACACCTTGAACACTATAAATGACCATCGAATAAAGATAATCCCACTGGCGGTTATTATTTGTGCGAACAGGAATGATTCACTCATTTATTATTTATTTGTAAACACGGTATGGCAGGAAATATTAGTATTAAGGGTCTTATGAATTAATAATAAAAAGGTGAAGCACTAGAAAATTCCAAACTTTTGACTTGACTTTGGTCCACCTAAATTGGTAATTTTGCCCACTGTGCGTCACCCGAACTATCTGTTCCTTGATATTCCTTTTACGGTCAACCATTGATTATCCAATGGTTATCATTATTTTGTTTTTTGTCACTCTTATTTTAAATATGAACTTAGTGGTGGATTTTATAAAAACTTTAATTTGATTTGCTTGAAAACTGCCTACGAAAATTATTTAATACTAAATCAAATTGACAATACACAATTGATAAAAAAATATTTGCAGATAATGCAACTTCGAAAATAATTTATCAGTTTGACTAGAAGTGAGGTTAGGTTTCTAAATACATTCATGGATGCAGTGGATTTTTTATATTTATCACACTACACTACAACGACACACATTTACTGAAGGTTTAAATTTACAATAGATACTTGTGAATTACATTTTTTTTTTACAATATATAGAAGCAAAATTAAAAACAAAATGGGTAAAAGAAAAAGGAAGAGATTGCCAAAATGTTTACGATAATGCAATGAAGCCTTGATAGATAGAGAGGTTAGCGATTACCAAAGAGATAAGACAGACATGAAACATAGAGATAAGCAGGTGGACGAGAACTACATGAGGCACCATGCCACCCTCAATCCTGGAGCCGGGCCATATCTAACTACTTGTGCTGTTTTTTTCTCAAATCGTAAACTTACTTGCTCTAAACTAAAGTTATTTACCATTTCTTCATCCTTTCTGCCAATTAGTAGAACGTGGTTTTGGTTCAAAATCTCGTAATTTTTTCATTAGTAAAGAATAGTTTAATTTATTTCTAGGACCTAAAGGTGTTAAATTGGACAACATAATTTGAAAGTTTTCTTTGGGTCCAATCCGTTTAGAAGTAAATGTTTATATTCTCTTTTGTAATGAATTATAGAATATATTTCATTTGTAAAATAACGAAATAATTAAAATTATCTATAGAAACAATAAATTATCAAAGTAACATTGTAATAAGTAATGTAGGGTAATGAACATAATTTTGCGATGAGAGAAAATTCTGCATTTCATTGTTCGATTTTCAAAATTCAGAAACTGAGAATAAGTCATAATCAGTAATGACGCCTGATAAAATTTAAACAGTTTAGTAGTAAAATAAGCTTGGCCCGGCCCGCGAAACAACGTCAATTACGTTACAATAGGTCGCTCACTCACCTCTTCTCGTTTTGGTTTCCTTTTCAGTTTAACGGAAATGTCAACTTTAACTTTGGGCGTTTTTTTCGTCTCCTTGGTTCCTCCTGGGCAAACTTTTAACCTCACTAATACATCCTCAAAATGTTTTTGCCTTTTTATAATCCTACGCTACACCGGTCTCAGAATTAGAAATTTTGTTCTTAAATATTAACAATCAAGACAATTAAGTATTAACACAACCAATTTTAACAAATCACATCTCTTGACTTAACAGCATCAATGTCTATCAATTAAAATATGTTGTTACAAATTAAAATATAGTGTGATTAAGGTTGGGGAGAATAGCAATGGATTGTTATGACAAAGCATATAAAGTGTGTTGATGATAGATATAATATATACATGCCGATCAGTATAACGATTTAAACCAATCTATATTTTCAATATAGTTCAATATGATCATTGTGGTCACTGTTTTTCTACTTCACATAAACATATCAAAGTACTGATGTTTAAACCAGATATTTGATGTAAATAACTCTTACCCTTGAATTTCCAGAACCATTTAGAACTCTCCTGAACTTTCTAGTCCCAGATAATTTTGTTATTTCCTCTATATCTTCTTGCTTTTCCTTGATTCTCATGTTTTTCCGGAGACCTCAGGATTATCCAGCATGTTTTCTGATAGCTTGTTTTATTATTGATCAAAATTAAAATCCAGTTTGTTGTAAGTTACATATATCATTGAGCTAATGTAGGATTTATTTGTTTCAAACTTAAAGTCCATGATTAGGAAGAACATCATATCACTGTAAAAATCTTTACCTTGTCTTTTCCCACTTCCACCTGAATTTCCTTTTATTTAGATAAGAATCCAAGTTCTTGAAAGTCTTATTTTAATTTCATCCTCCTAACTTTTTTCTGCTTCTTCCTAATTCTTCTGCCTTCTGTGGTTTGATTATAATGTTAATGAATAACATTATGTTTTTATTGAAGAAAATCAACATCTTGATGAAGATACTGGTTATCTGAACCTGATAAGGTCAATGGTTCAATCAAAGCAGTACATAAAAAATAGGTTTCACAATCCAGCTACGAGGCTGACAAGTCTGTATCCTTTCCTTTGCTTTTCTGATTTCGAACTCCATATTCATTATAATTAGAAATGGTTTCAGATTGATGTAATTCCAGCTTATTCTCAATTGCAATGGTTGCTCTTTCAACCTAGCATTTTGAGTAAATAAATTATTTACAATGAATGATAGTGATATTAATATTTGTTTTGTTTTTGCATATTATCGAAACCGAATTCGAAAAAAAAAATATAGCGATTTGAACCTTTGAAGCTGAGTTAAATCAGAAAGTGTTGAAACCGGTGTAGCACTGTGGATTCTACAAAGGCATGAAGCTAATATTTTTGGCGAAATTCGAAAAGGGGGTTCTTGCCTTTTACCCATTTTGCAAGGGGATTGGATAGCACATCTTACTTGTGTCTCGCCGCGGACTCCTCGAGTTTCCTCGTCAGCCCTTGGCATTCCGCGTTTAGTTTTTCCATTAGTTCAGTCTGTGACTGGATCAGGCCTTCTAGCTCGGACACACTTTCCGCTGAAACCCATCGTTTTATCAGAACATCCAAAAAATGTTCTTTGAAAGAAATCATGAGGATTTTCTTACAGAAATTGGACAACAGTTTGTTATTGTTTTTTTGTTTTTTAATGTAAGAATGGATTTGTTGTTTGCTTTATTGTTATTAAATGATCATAGTGGAATCTATTTTTTGAAAAATGCAGTGAATTCTTTGAAGGGTACTTCCGTAATCTGTCTCCCGAATTGCTATAAATTGAAAAGCTACCTAAAACATAATTTAGTTTTATTCTTCTTTTGAGTCTTTTGGAGGAAGTTGAAAATTGATTTTGCATTAGGTTCATGGATCTACACAGGAGAGCTCAGGGAAGGGCTGCAGCATTTGCTTACAATTTATAATTAACAAGCCTCAACCAAATCAATAAAACACATCATCTTGAATCACAAATGTGAAGCATAAAAATGTATATTGCATGTAAATCATAAGGTTTTTAACTTCACAAAATTATTGAGCAAGGATTCCTAAACATATATTTTTCTTTTCTTTTTACTTCTACAACTAAGAAACAGGATGTCCTCTTCAGAACATAAATGCCTGTCTAGGTTAGATATGCTACCAGAAGGAAGTGGGAATACTGCTGGTGGCAGAAATAATAAACAGGCCATACTTGGCATAGTATGGGGTTAATCAAAGTACCAAAAAGTGCTAACAAACCCTGAAAATTAATATTTAGCTCATTCTATAGAAAAAAAACGAGGAAACAGTTATCATATAGTACAGTCTATAAATAACATATTACCAATTTGTATTGTTGGATTATTTGCATAATATCCTCTAGTTGATAATGATTATGATCATGGTTCCACATAAGTTTAAGATGTCCAATCCTTAAAAAAATCCTCGAACAAATTTCTTTACTGATAAAAAAATAAAACAAACAAAATATCGAAAAATAGTCAATCAAAGGAAGCAAAAATCAAAAATAGACAATTAGTATATTTTTAAACACAGAAGTAAAAGGCGTGAGCCAGCTCACAGACCAACCAGTGTAAAACTTATTTTTAAACCAGAAAAAGATTGAACCTCATATTATGAGCACACTTTTCAATGATATGCTTCCAAAAAAGTACTAACATGGAATTATTTTGATGAACAATTATTTCTATACTAATATATGTATACATGTTTCATGTTTATTGGGTCTTATAATCAGATAATTCTAGATTTAAAAATGCCATAATTTTATATTTATACTTATTTTATTAATTTAAATAAAAGTAAATGAAGTTTTTTTTCAAATTAACTTTTAATTAGTATAAAAGTAAATTAGTAAAATTGTTATGATTCAAAGAATTATTTTACTCAGTTCTTAATAATTTAATATCTCCAATGTAAAGATATCCTTATATTTATAATAATGATATCATCTTAGCAGTGGAAAATTATCAAGAATGAGAGTTACTTCAAATTATTCTTGAATTTAAAATCAGCCAATTTTATTACTGAGAAATATAAATTAATTAAACTTTTGTATTTGCATACATGTTTCACTCACGCTGAGTTTTATTATATATTACAACACCAACAATTCAGGGTCACACACAAAAAACAGATTTGATCCAGAATTAGAATTCTTAAAAGGACTTTAAAGGTGTGGAAGATCAAGATTCGGTTTCATTTTTATCATATAATTTCTCTATAGTAGTCATCAGAATTTTGAAAGACTTGTGTTGTATAAATTTAATATCTAAAAATGTTATGTTTGTAAGAATATGATTAATTGTTTATATTTTTCTAATAAAATTCACAAAAGTGCAAACTTCATTAAAATTGAAATAAGCTTTTTACTCATCATTATTTTTTTCTTTAGACCAATTTATCACAATGATGTGGTATGCAACAATACCTAAAATCAGACAATATAGCAACATTAAAGTTCTGATCTTGCTGAATCATCAGAGTTATAAAAAAGTTTAAAAAAAGAAAAAATGATAGCAAGATTAATTTAATTTCTTTAAAGTATTTTCATATAACAAGCAGCTACATTATGTGGAAAAGTTCTTGGCATCTGTAAACTCAGATTTCGGTTATATTAAATATGAAAGGCTAAGAAATCTTTAACTAAAGTGTCTCTAACTAAAATTAAAAAATTACAAATCACAGATTATAAAATGAATCTTGCATTATTAAATGTTTGATTCAATAATATACAGTTTTGAATTTATTTGTTGAATACAAATTTTTGGTATATTTTCATTTTTAGCTTTGGATTAATATTCATTCGCCAAAACTAGGTCTAAAATTATTGTTTGTTAAAAACTGTAAAAAAATGCTGCTCACAAAGTACTAGTGATAACAGCCTAACCTCTTTGTTTACTAAACAATATAAAAGTACTAACTTGTGAATGAGTTATCTATTGTTTGTTAATATTCAAACAGAAATAAATATTCAAAATATATTGTGAGAAATATTGGATGGAACTGGAAATTACTGAAATTTTATTGTCCTGTTTTAATTTTGGAAAAGAAAAAAAAGATAACTATGAATTGCCTGCTTAAGTGTCACCTATTACACTACAGAATTAGGAGTTTCATTCATTTCATGCATGTAGATGTAGCATTAGTAGTATATGTTTTAAATTTTGTTGTGGGTTTATTGAAATCAAAACAAGGATTTTTTTATTAATTGATTTTTTCAGATTATCAAAAGTAAGATGAAACATTATCAATCGAAAATAAATCAATAATTATATAATCAAATTTAGAATTACATATAATCATACCTTGCTAATATTTATCTTCTAAACACAAATACTTTTCATAGTTTTTACACATAGTAAGCATTTTATCATCAAGGCGAGAACCACTTTTTGGATTGCCGAAAAGTCCGATTTGGGTCAAGAATGAAACAGCCATTATTGGTTTAAGGGGCTCACCATGTTTAGCGTCCATTTCTTTTATCATTGACGTCAGTTCATCAGCCCTCTTCGAATCCTTCGAAGTGGTAGAGTCCTTCGTCAATTTGGCCAAGCTCAACTGTAAACAGATCAATATACATGTGTATATAAAACACTAAACTTACTGTATTGATAATAAATTCTAAAAAAAAGAAGCAGCTAAACCCAAATACAAAAAATCTGTCACGGCCAACACACGACTTTCACTTAACCTTGGTTGTTAAAATCAATTTAACAACTAATAAATTGAGTTCAAAAAGGTTTAAAGAATAATTTTAAGTTTTGTTTCTAAATAAAATCAAAATTGATTTTTATGTTGTAAAATGTGACAGTGAAGTTGGGTCTAAATTTAGGCTGAAAAGTTTTTATACAAAATACTTAATAAATGAATATACATCATTAAACCTTTTTTTTATATACTCATGTAAAAATATTTCTATAATAGTTGCAAAGAAAAATTAATTAATAGTAAAGGACGAAAATGATTAAAAAAAATAATTTTGAATCGTTATTATAATAGTAAGAGTTAATTAGCTAATTATGGAAGAAGTTAAATGTAATGTTTATGGATATAACAAACATTAAATTTATCCGTGCTTGTAATGAGTTATTAGTTCTTGTAATGAGTTATTAATCTCATGTATAGTTTTACATTACAATTTGTCGAACATATTCACTGTAGGAAGTTTAGTTATAAATAAATAGTAAAATTTAATTTTGCCTGATTGTCAAGAACCCATACCCTGAGAGTAAAAGAATTTTAATTTAGTAACTAGAGTTTTAATTATTTTTTTCTTAAAAGAATATTTAAAAAAAATAAGTATATTATAATACATAAGCAAATAACTAATAATATGAGCTGGTGAAAATCTCATATAATATTCTACCTCTTTCTCGAGACCAGCAATGACATCAGCAAGCCTGATATTCTCCTTACGACTGTAAAGGAGGTCTTGGTCTGCTCTGTCCAACCTGGCTCGTAATGCTTGGACTTCAGCCTGTAGCCTAGCTGTCTCTTGCCTGCCCTGCCTCTCTGCTCTCTCTGTTGCCAGTCGAGAGGCAGACAACTCAGCCTCCAGGCTTTCCCGTTCGGCCCCTGCAGTAAGTGCTTCAGTCTGTAATGTACCTGCAAAGGGTGAATGCATACAGAAACTTTTATGTATCAAGTAGCATATGCGAAGTAAAACAAATGAGATTTCCTTCTTGTTTCTGGGAAGTATGAAGTTTGAAAAAACTCTAAGCATTTGTTATGTGGGACAGATTGATTTAGACAGTAACATATACAATAAATGAGAACGAAAAGATAATGACCAGTGATTATGAAGTAAGATTGAGGTAAAACATTCATTAACTATTCACAATGAAAAATTAAACTGTAATTTTTTTTTTTTTTTTAATGATATATAATATTGGATATATTTAATAATTTGAAGCTTTCAAGATACAAGAAATTATAATATCTCTTATTTAACTTAAATACATTTGCAAGTCATGCAGAAACAAAATTAATGGAAATGGAAGTGCAAGTGGTCGACTAGAGTTGCCAATTAGATCTTGGAATCACGATTATATGAATATGTCTGACTCCTCCTTGGTTAAAGATAAGGCAGGACATGCCCAATACTCTTTTTCATTCAGAATGAACACAGTACATTACAGTATGTAATCAACCAGAATGAAAAAGTGCATTGTGCTAGCTCTGCTAAATACCTAAGAAAAAATTTACATGGTAACAGATATAAAAAAAAAAAAATATTGTGTTTTAAAAATAATTTCTCCGGCTTCATTTTAATGAATAATCAGTCATTCATCTCAGATTTTGGGACATTTTTAGTAAATGTAAACTTTAAAAACATATATGAAATTCAGCTTGTCTTTAATCTCTTATACCCAAAGAAGAATCTTGTCAGGGTACAATTTTTTAGGATAAATTATTTTTCATAATGCTGCGCAATTATGATAAAGTAATGGCATCCAATTTTTCAAATATTTAATAATGAATGACTCATTAATAATAAATGGCATCCCTTGTGGGGATATCATGTCCAATTTACTTTTCACTTATTATTTTCAATAATAAACCTTTATTTTTATAAATAATCATTAAATATGAATTATGTTATTGTTTAAAACAATAATAAGAGTCATTTAAGCAAGTGTATCTTATTACTAAGGCTTTTTGTCATTCTTACTAAAGAGAGAAAGGTCTTTAAGGTTTTCAAATTTTCCATAATAGGCTTAACATTATGATCAAGTAAGATTTTACTTTTGTATTAACACCTTGTTTTTTTTTAATCTATGTTTTCTCTTATGTTTCTTCTTTTCACTTAACTTTATACTCTATTTTATTGAAAATTAGTTCTTTTATATTATATAATCATAAATAGACCATGTAAAAGAAATAAAGGTGGAGAAAAAACTTTTTTTGATAAAGTATGCCCAAAAAACAGAAAGATCAATGATTTTATTTTGTACAAATCATATTTATTTACCCTCTTTTAAAGTATTACAATTTACCGGTCTTTGTTGTTAACTCTTTCTTCAGTTCTTCCATGTTGGCTGCTTTCTGTGCAAGCTCTCTCCTTAGTTCAGCCTCCGTACGACGGGCCCTGTCTAGCTCTAGATTAAGACGGTTAGCAGCATCCCATTGGGCTGCGAGATCACTGTTCAACCTCTCCATCTGAACCATAAAACAATTTTTCAGTGTTTTAAATAACTCCTTAAGAAAATTCAAAAAGAGGGCTAAAATGATAAGTTCATTTACCCTAAAAAAAAAATATATATATTAATAAATAAAATAAATTGTTCTAAAGAAATATTATTATTTTACCTAAGGTGTAGATTCTTTTAGGTGAAGGTCAAATTTTTATGAATAAAATTGGAGGCTGATGTCTACTTCACCACTATTTTATTGAAAAAAATTTGCACTACGTTTCGACTACAATGCCATCTTCAGGTGCAGTGGAACAACTTAGATTTAGTGTGAGTAGCTGCTTACCAAATCTAAGTTGTTCCACTGCACCTGAAGATGGCATTGTAGCCGAAACGTAGTGCGAATTTTTTTCAATAAAATAGTGGTGAAGTAGACATCAGCCTCCAATTTTATTAATTATTTTACCTATAATTAAGAACCAAACTTAATAATGTTCACGCATTATAATACGGTTTTCTATTTGCAGATAAATATGAAAATTTCCCTACATATAATTTAAAATTTTATTTTTGGTAGTTGTTTAAGGTTATAAAAACATTATTCAACAATAATAAAAATTCAATTGTATGTTACTATCTATGATGATTTAATAATAATCATTTTAGTGAAGTATACAAAAACCATTTTTGATTTTTTTTTTTTTTTTATAATTCATTATTTGAAATAAATACCTGCATAGCATATCTTCTCTCTGCCTCGCTCACCCGACGTGCAGAATCTTGCAAAGCTTCTCGTTGTTTCTCACTCATGCGATCGAGCTCAGACCTTAATCGTCGCACTTCCATCTCCAACTATTAACCATAATTTCTATTCATATGTTGAAATTTGACTTATTAGTTTAATAGCTAAATAAATTCCAGCAAAAAAAATAAAAAAATATTATTTTAAGGTCTCTGGTTATGAAATGTTTGTTTGGATTGTTACTTTCTTAAGATTTTCAAAGCAATTGAATCAAAATGTTTACTATCATTGTTAAACAACTATAAGAGACAAAATAATTAATTGAATTCTGAATAAAATCTGTAATTTACATCTTCTAGATGTAATGTATTCGGAAATTTCCTTTTGAATGTTTAAGAAAAATATTAGTTTGATATAAAATATAGATTGAATGTAAAACCAAACTTTGAAGGTAAGATTAAATCAAATTTAACATTTTTTGAGAGGGTCAGATTACACCATCTTAAAAAAAGATTTGCAGAAAACAGTATAAATATCAATATTTACTTTAAATGCATTAACCACTTTTGCACCTCATTTCCTCTAATAATAACTTGTGAAATAACTTTTTGTTAAACATTAGAAATAATTTTTTTGCAGCAGTTAATCCAAATCAACAAAAAAATCATAATAAAAAGACTATGAATTTCTCTTTTCAAAACCTGCTGTGCATTGCTATATTTTAATATCAGAATGAATTTCTAATCAATAATTAGATCAGTTAATGACTATAATATATTGATTATACATATTTCATATATTTAAATTAAATATTAATGTATATATACATTCATCTTAATACATTAAACAAATCTACAAAGCAATTACCTATGTAAAATAAAAAAAAAAAAAATAAAAAAATATTCAGCTATAACTAAACAAAATGTACATATAATACCTACATTACTTGGAACTACATAAATACAAATATGATAGCCTTAATATTAATAAACTAAACTACAATTTACCATTATTTTATTTTAATGAATAGCCATGATACAAATAATCTGTGTTTTATAGTTATATATATTTTGGTTATTTTTGATTAGTACAACACAATAATAAGGGATCTATTTAAAACAACTTTATCATCCATTATTGATGGACAATAAAACATAAAATAACTAATATGACAGCGCTGTACAATTTTAACTTTTTTTAAATGTTTTATAAAATTTCTTTTAGATACATCAACATAACTCTACCAAATTGTAATTTTTATAGACGAATCTAGGACATTTATTAAGTAAGCGAAATTCAGATTTTACATTGGAAGCCGTGTTTATTGTAATTAAGGTGCTTAATATAGAGAAGCCACTAAAATGTCAATTAAAGCACCTAACTGTAAAAGAAGTGATAATTTATCCGTGCATAAAAATACAATGAGATTAAAACTGTGTAGTAAAAGACGTAATAAAAATACTACTAAATGAAGTTTTAAATGATGATCTACATGAAATATGATATCTAGTTAAAATTGAATTTTTTTCATACCTCCTATTATTAAAATTGTGTTCCTTTTGTTATGTTGTGGTACTTACAATAGAGCATTGTGTGCAAATAATGTAAAACAGTGTTAATTAATAGTGAAAAATTTGTTAGATAAGTATAATATATGTGTTACCTATAAATTCAAGTATATACATAAATTAATTTGATTCAATTATTCTAACTGAAGTGAGTTTATACTTTGCCTTTAAACAATCAGAAATTATGTGTAAGGATTTTTTTTTCCTTATGAAATGATAAAAACATTTTCATTTGTAGATTTTCAATATTCATACAAGTATGGAGCATAGTAAATACATTTTTTTTTCATACCCTCTGGTTTATTTTTACACAAGATACAAATACAAATATGATATGTGCACATGTCACAGATATTTGTCCTTCTATTACCCGAAGGTATTCTAAGGAGGATTTCTATATGCGCTGCATGCACTATTAACCTTTCAAGGGCTTCTATGCCTTTATTTATCAATTACAAAATGGGAGGGACCATTCTTCAGGGTTTTGGCAATAAATTGAGTTCAGACATAGTCCGAACTCCTTCCCTCGGCGACAACGTCAACGAGAGGTAGTGATCCTTGCCACCTCCCAGGCTTTGGTGGTGGGGTGATATCAGAAAACAATGGATTAGCACAGGCCTTCAGCCCATCAAAAAATTTAATGTGCCTCCGGCTGATATATTCAGGCACTGTTGGCAATACTTACTCCTGATGTAGGATATGGTTTTTGGCCCTCTGTAAGTTGGTACCTCTGACAACCCGCCGAAGTATGGAGTTCTGGAACGTCTGTAATTGTTTGAGAGTAGACTTAAACAGATGCTGCATCAAGGGCGCACCATAGAGCATAGTCGGACTTATTATAGCCTTGTAGATCTGTAGTTTCAGCCTCAGTGACAGCTGAGGTGACGTGAGTAGATGATTAAGTCTATAGCCCTTTCTCCTGGCCAGTTTGAGTCGTTCTCGGATGTGACTAGAGAAGGTGAGGTGCCTATCTAGAGTGACGCCCAGGTAGAGGATGGAATTAGAGACTGGCAATGTCTCTCCGTTCACTTTAAAATCAGTAGGCAAGGCGCTCTTCCCTTTCTGGAACGACATGACAATGGCATCTATCTTCTTCGGGTTCATCCTAATGCCAATCTCCTTCAGCTCATCTTAGTAAATACATAACGAAACTGACTCTATATAAATGAATCTAGAATGGATATTTTATGTGAAGTATTTCTGGAATTAATCAAGCATTTGCTAATCCAGTGCCAGAGGCTTCATTTTCTTCTTTAACATGTTCATGCAGGGGTGACCCACTGGTGGGTGAGTCATGCTTGTCTGTTTCTGGGGCCAGCTGACCCACCAATGGGTCATGCTTGTCTGTTCCGTGGGGCAGGGTGACCCACAAGTGGTGAGTCACTTGTTTTTGGAAAATAGGTTTATTTTATTTTTCCTCATCATTATATGTTGTAGGAATAAACAAGCATAAGGTTTATTTATAAAATATTTTATAAGTTTCAACATCCCCCCTCAAAGTACTCTTATCGGTTAATTTCACTTGATTACTCTTCTTTAAGAATTTTATTTAGCTGTGCGTGATTTCTTTTCATATTTTTATTCCCATAATAAGAATATAATATAATAATAAGAATTATTTTTAATGATATAAGAATCTTTTCTTAATACTTCCCATAATTACTCTTTCAAGGAATATGTGTATGTCAAAACTTTTACAATCTCCCATTTAGCTCGTTGGAAGCCTCGAACTGTTGTGATCTTGCATTAAACACATTGGAACTTGCAACAGTTCTCCCCCACCCCACGAAGCATAAGCAGCTAAGACAGTCCTGCCTCACGTGGAAAAACACAGATATTCGCATTTTTTTTTCTCTTCCCGTTCCCTTCCTGACTCCTTTAGTAGGTATGAGGCAGTGTTGTTGTATTATATTGGGATTCAAGAAATCGACAGGCGCAAATGTATTTAATTTTATTTTTACTTTTACTTTAGTTCAGGGCAGCCCATTCTGTGGTTACACGCTTTAGTAGTCATTTATTACATTTGACCGGATACCAGTCCATTCCTCTTTGCCTGCTCCTGAAGTACCCCCTATCTTCATTGCAGCCTTTATCTTTTAGCATATCTTATTAAACTCATTGCGGCTTAACATTGTCTGGTAGATATAAGCTTTTCAGTCATACACCAACTATTTAATTTTTTTTTTTCCTATGTAAAACGTTGGATTTGGGCAATATCACTTTATTCTCAAAAATGAAAATACTTTTGCATTGCTGTCACTTTATAATAGTCAACAAAGTGAGCATTGACATTTAATAAAAAACTGTTTCATGTTCAAATGTCATAACTATAATCTTACCAGTTGGAACTGTCACATTAATCATTCTCAAGGCTTGAATGACAGTGGCAAAAATACATTCAGTAAATTTATGCTAGAATCCTGGTCTCATTCTCATTCAAGCTGTGAGTATCTGTAGCAAAATAGCACACTGAACACATATAACTTAAGGTATTTAGATAAAAAATAAAATAAAATTGACACTTTTTTAGGAAGAATAATGTAGGAACGATAAAATTTTGTTCAGGGCTTACAAGTACTAAGGCATAGTATGAACTCACTTGATCATCATTTACTAACATGGAATTATGGTTATGAATAAAATATGTACATAAGGAAATTAAAATAGACTACTGAAACAAGATGTGGATCTTGAAAACACAATTCTACATTTTGGGTACCAAAATGGGTATTAAAATTTGTAGCTATGAAACAATCATTATGTATAAAAGATTTTTTGTTTATTACAGTTTTGATGAGATTTTATTTCAATTGAGGAAACTGTCATATATTATAAAAACATATATCTTGTTTATAATCACTATAAGTAATTTGGAAACCAGACTGGTTGATAAACTATATGGTTTTTTATAAGGATTTTTAAAGGCATGTTTATTACTTTCAATGAAAATTCTGCTTCAATACTAGATTCAATTTATTGGTTCCATTTCAAATTTTCTATTTTACAAACAATCAGATTTAAAAAAAATATCCTTTTCACATATCTTAATATCTTTGATTTTATTTTAATTTTGTGATAAGATTAACAAGATGCAGATATATGTCTATGTTAGATGACATGACATATATGTCTATGTTAGATTAACAAACATCAATTACCATCGTTACACAAGTTATATCGTTTTGTAGAAAATTTGGTTTTCTATCGAATAGTACTAACTTATCAGTTTTGGTGTTTATTTATTAATTCAACCAAACATGTTTTCTTTTATTCATTTTTCGGGTTCTACATATCTTGAGGGCTTATTTAATGTAAGCCCACAAATTTTGAGAGGGAGTCATTTTTTTTTAAATAATTTTTTTTAACAATTACAAAGGTTCATTATTAAAAATAACTTACCGAAAGCTTTTATATTCGACGTCTTTATTATTTATTTGTCTTTCCATTCAATGTTCATTCAAATAAAATTTCCTGATTCAAGAACATTGTTACATTGTTTCTCTAATACCAATAAAAACCGATATATCAGGGAATCACATCTCTTATAAGTGTATTGATGTAATTGATGTTTGTCTAAGTGATTTAGTATATTTACAGGAACAATGAACACAATATTTTAATTAACTAACATTTTATTTCAATGTATCTTTTATGCTTACTGTGGCTTGGAAGACTAACACTTAAAACATCAGAGAAATATCTTTTGAATATATCAAACTTCTATCATGATTAACATTATTATTATTTAGGAATTTAATAAATTGTAAGTATTAATTTGGAATTTCCAAGGAGATGGTAATCAAAATAAAATTTACAAAAACTTTACCTGATTTTTGTCAAATTGTGCTTGATCAACAACATCTAAACTCCTCTTTGCTTTCTCTGAGGCTGAGGCTTCTTTGTCCCTCAACTGGCTAACGATATTCTGAAGGCTGGAGACCCTTTCGTTCAACTCATCCCTTTCCCTAATACAGGAAATATTAATTTCATATGATAACTTGTAAATATTTGTATGTTATATTTATATTATATTGCTTGCTTTAAAGTTTTGATCTTTACCTCTGTAAGGACTCCAGCTGTTGTATATGCTGTTGGCTGACAGGCGGTTGGATTGGCTTAGAATGAGCCTTGAGATAGGAAGCTTCATCATGAGCCTTGCGCAGCTCCAGCTTGCACTGAGTCAGCTGTGCTTCCAGCTCACTGATCCTCGAAGAGTATACGATGCTTGGACCTCGTCTGCTTCTTCCCTGTCATCATATTTCACTTAACTTTCACGTACTTCACTTAACTTAACTTAACTTTCACGTACTTCACTTAACTTTCACGTACTTCACTTAACTTTCACGTACTTCACTTAACTTACTTAACTTTCACGTACTTCACTTAACTTTCACGTACTTGCTCCTTCAGCAACAATGAAATATAAGAAACTTTTACTCCAGCCAGTACATAGCTACTTTTCATTATAAATTTTTTTACATCATATTTAACATGCTGAAATAGCATTTTCTCTTTGAACTTTTTTTTTTCAAACAGTCCTATTAGAAAACTCCATTATTAAGTTTTAATGGGGCAAAATGGAGATTCAAAGTTAGATGTGAATTGATATACCTGAACTATAATAGATTTTGGCCAAATAACAATGTGATATGCTAACTTTGTAATAGAAGGGAAGTAGAAAATACATTTTATTTCCTCGCTACATGTGCCATTTTGTCTGAAATTAGAATAAGGTGTTTTGGAAAGAATTATTTATTTATTTTTACGTCATTTAAGGCTTCTATGGCTAATCGGACGATGCTACAGTGGGAGTCCTAAATTTTGCCTATCCAGGTTTTGTTAGGATAGGGATCTTTAACGAGTATCTGACATGCACAGGCTCGGGACCACCTTTTAACGTCCCCTCCGAAGGACGGCATAGCTAAGGATTTTTTACTTCCATTAAAAAATCGTAGGACCACCTGCGGGTTTGAACCGTGACCTTTGGCATAGGAGGCTGTTATGCTAACCACCCAGCTACAAGTGATCCCGAAAGAATTATTTAAACATCCATGAAGTAACAAACTATCTTAACGGCCAAAACTGGATGGCTGTGTTTAAATAATGTAAAATAACATGGTCTTATAGATATAAACTTATAAAAGAATTTAACTATATTTAAAAATTGTATATATATATATATATATATATATATATTATATGTAATTGTTTATTATTATTGGTTTTTTGAACCTGATAACGAAATAGTAGAATTAGTGAGTAAGATTGTTATACTGTTATTGTGTATTGTATATGTATATATAGTTACTGTAGTAAAAATTGTAAAATTGAACAGGTCGGCTCCGGACTAGACGGTCTAAAAGATGATAGATCTATTAATGTTTTTTTATATGTTATATTTTTGTTGTAATATGCTGAAATAAAAAAACAAAAAAAAAAAAAAACAGTAATCTATCTATCTAAACTCCATTATTAAACCAAAAATAGAGACTTATTGCTGAATATTATCAATCAATCAACGTTGATTCTAATCATTTATTAAAATTCTAATCATCGTTCTAAATCATTTAAAAAACTGTTGGAAAATAGGCCACTTTACTTTGCTATCAAAGAAATAAATGTTTACTTTTGAGTCTTCTGCAAGTTGCAAATAAATTTTAATTACATGAAAAGAAATTTATTTAGAATTACTTATACAAGGTCTTTAGTTGCATATTATATCCTTAATTATTAAAATATTAATGATTGCTTAGTTATAAATATGGTATATGCTTTGGATACTGAAATGTTCTTGTTTCATCCATGAAGACTGTTTATTTCTAAAGAGAAATACTAGATAAGTGTATAATTTGGATTTTAAAAATGTTCAATGAGCTATGATTATATAGTTGTATGATTTATCTGATATGATCTGTAGGAGTATTTAAGGATAACGGGAAAGTATTATATTTAAGCTGTTATGAATATCTCACCTTGGGTTCTTTGTCCGAATCCTCTTCTTCAGTTTCATCCCTGTGTTGATTCCCAACTACCTCTTTCACCTTGTCCAAGATCCTCGACAGCTCCTCCTACAATTATCTCAGTACATCTTAAGTAGAAAACCATTCATTTAGTAAATTATAAGCGTGCTTTGTGCAAATCGCAACATGCCAGTAAAAATTGCTAAAGGTGTCATGTGGGAAAATGTTGGAATCCATTCAAAATTTATTAATCTTATAGAGTAAGGTTTTTTTTTAAATTTAACAATCGAAATTGGTAAGTGATGCAATAGCTTAGGTAAAAAAGGGGCATCAAAACAGAGAAAGAAGACAATAAAAAATATTTGTATATCAACTATTATAATGACAATTTGAAAATAGTATTTCAATAGATTAAACACTCCATTTGCTTTTTCCTTAGGTTCTTGGATCAAGACCAATTAGCCACTGCCTTTGAATATACATGGTTGGTAAGAATACTAAATGGGCCCCAGTAAAATTTTGTATGAAGCTGTGAATAACCAGCTGATGCATTATATTATCCATTGTTCTCAGTAATGTGAGGTAATGCATTCCAAGTTGCCTTATCTCACAAGGAATAAATGTCTGTAAGAAGGTCAACTATGTGGTCAAATATTTTCATGATCTACTGTACTGACTAAAAACAAAATATCATCATGATGGAATCTGTACTTATATCTCAATACTTATAGAGTATCTTTATCTTTAGACCAGGGATACAAAAAAACGAAAAACTGCTTGTCACCACTAAACTTTACTGATAAAACAATGTAGTGAGAGATGTATGAGCATTTTCGGTTGAATATAATTTAATTATGTAATAAATAAATAATTATTTTAGTCTTATAAATAATTATCATAGAGTAATTTTAACAGAATGGGGAACCAATTGTCGGTCTAACGGCGGGCTAATCTCCATTTTACAAATTATACTACTGTTCAATAAGTGAAATGCGTTCATCAGCTAAACTTAATTTTTTACTACTCATTTTTACTTTCACTTACTATATATAGTAAGGGGAAGTATTGCGATCGTGAAAATTTTCGAATTCCAGTTTTCAAAGGAAATACACGTTTTAGGGTCTCCTGAGTCCAAATAACCAAGTACCGCAAAAAGGTCTGTGTGTGTGGTAACTCCCGGGCGGAAACGGTAAGTCCTATGAAACTGAAATTTCATATTTAAGACAACTATACGCCCGACACGTGACAAAACTTTTTTCATCAAAATGAGCTTACCAGAAGAGGCACTTTATACCATGCATTTTACACCTTTTTCGATTTTCTCGAAAACAGTTCCGACGATTTTGATTAAACTCGCTATATCGATGTAAACTTTAATGGGCTTTAATATCATGTAGGTTTTATTCTGATTAAAATGGTCCGACAGGGCTTAAATGCCGATATTTTAAATTTTCTTCCTCTAAAGTACCTTTAATTTTGTAGATTCAATAAAAAAAACTATATTATCTTGTTAACGCTGATGAAAAACAGGTAAATATATAAATCGAATAAATTCGATACCCAACTAAAGGAGAAAACAGAAAAAATATTTTTTTAATGCAATTTTTCGTTTTTGAACATAAGAGCAGTAATATACATATATGATATACCGTTGGAAAGCTAAAGATTTTAGAAAAAAGATTATCTGATACACAAGCTTTTAAAAGTTATTAGAGAGTGATGAAAACCCTATAAAACTAAGTGATTATTTTAGATGATAATGTAATAGATTTTTTAATAAAACACATGTTTCTAAATAAATTCCATTTAATTAATTTTTTAATGGTTCACTCATTTTTAGCTCTAGCTGTATTTGAAAATTCTTTTATTGATTCTAAAAACGGAGGTAAGTGAAAGTCGTGTGTTTCCCGCACCAGATTTTTACTATTCCAAGTTATATGCATAATAACATATTACAAGACTCCTAAATGTTAATAGCCCCTTCTAATCGATTGCCAACTGCCCGCCTTATGCAGCACTCAGACCAGTTCAGTATAATCACAGGCAATGAAGGCGCATTTGAATGTTAACAAAATATTACATTACATGATCGCAAAAACTGTTTTATACAATAGAAAGATGAACTTTGCGAGGCACTTTTAATTATAAATGCCCTTTGATATTTACTTACCTCCATTATTTATATCAATTCAAAAATTTTTAAACAAATTTATAAACGAAAATAAATTGTTAAAGAATTATTTAAATTGGATTTTATTAGAAAAATGTGATTTATCAAATAATCTATTATTTTATTATCTACCACAATCAGTTTGTTTTATCGGCTTTTCATTATTCTCCGTTAAGTTTACAATAGTATGTATAAGATAATATTTTTTCTAAAATCTTTAGCATTCCAACGCTATATTATACATGTATATTACTGTTCTTAAGTTCAAAAACAAAAAATTGCATTAAAAAAAATATGTTTGCAGTTTTCTTGTTTAGTTGGATATAGAATTCGTTCAACTTATATATTAATTTTTTTTTTTAGCAATGCTTATCAGACGATATGGTTAATTTTTTAGAATCTACTAAATTAGAGGTACTTTAGAGGAAGACATTTTGAAATATTGGCATTTAAGCCTTGTCAGACTATTTCAATCAATACGAAACCAACATAATATTAAAGCCCGTTCAATTTTACATCGACATAGCGAGTTTAATCAAAATCGTTACGCCGTTTTTAAGAAAATCGTAAAAAGGTGCAAAATGCATGGTAAAAAGTGGCTCTTCTGGTCAGCTGATTTTGATGAAAAAGTTGCTGTAACATCTCGGGCGTATAGTTGTCTTAAATATGAAATTTCAGTTTGATAGGACTTTTCGTTTACGCGCGGGAGTTACCACACACACACCCTATTGCGGGACTCGGTCATTTGGACTCAGGAAACCCTAAAACGTGTATTTTTGTTAAAAACTGGAATTTGAAACTTTCACGATCGCAATACTTTCCCTTAATGTATATTTCATATATAGGTAAGTGAAAGTAATAAGATAATAAAATTCCAATATTTTATATTACAGTTTTATTCCAAATTCATGCGTTACAACTAACATTTCGGGGTTTCACCACATCTTCATGACATTATCATTCAATTTATAAAGATCCTTTCCTCATATTTTAATAATGAATTCATATCACTATTTCATCCTTAATAAATTAAAATTATTAAGACTAAATAGGGCATGGATCAATCCGAAATATAACCATTCCTATATTATTAATAATATTGATCAATGCGCAATAAATCCAGGGTAAACAACTGAAAAGGCTCGCCCAAAGCACCTACAAAGTGAGTCATGACACCAGAGGCTAGGGTAGTTATGAGTCATTACTAATGACACGCGTAGGGCACATGAATAAATAATCTCGTCTATCGAACTGTAATTCCTCCTCCCTCCTCCGCTCCAGCATAAGTAATGGTTTATTAAAACTATATTAAGGTCAAAAATATTTTTTAAATGTTTTTTTTATGTTATATTCGAATACCATGTTTTATTTCGAATCACACGATACACAATGACACAAACATTCCAACAGTAAATTCTTATATTCACAACAAACATGTCCTAACATGTTTCATTCTTCGACACACCATCCAAATCAATTGTTTCTTCCCTTTCTTCCTCCCTGTTACCAGGACAGAACCAAAGGAGAATTAAAAGAGGATGGCCGAGAGATCTTTTAAACTGAAAATTCAGGACGCTGATCAAGAGGAAAATAATAATACCTCACATTCGCTGGATGCGCAGCTACGCTGTTGCGAATAATAATAATAATAGGCTTACCGAACCCGAAGGTTCGATGCCGATACCACCAGACTCCGCCTACACAGACTCGTCCATTGTTCACCGTTCAAGCCAAAGCCCCCGAGATCAGCCTTAACGCAATCCTTCCATCGACGCTTCTGCATACCTTTCGGACGCCTACCAGTCAGATCAGCGATTACCAACTTTCTCGAAATCCGTTCCAACAACTTTACTCGCCCATTTGAGTCTCCGCGATGCTATCAACTCAATTATACTCACAGGATACAAGTTTCGCAATTCCGCGTTGTGCAACCTTCTAAACTCCCAGTGGCCTCATCTCTCTTCGGACCAAATATTCTACGCAGTACCTTATTTTCGAATACCTTAAGTCGTTGTTCATCCTTCAAAGTAAGCGGCCACGTTTCACATCCGTAAAGAACTCTCGGAAGAATAATATTTTATAAATTCTAAACTTTGAGTTTTTAGATAGAAGACGCGAGCTAAGTAATTTAGCCACTGAAAAATAACACGCATTTCCCACCTTTAACCGGGACTTTATTTCTTCCTGGATTTCATTTTTTCTTGTTATCATTGAACCTAAATACTTGAATTTCCCTACGTGTTCAAAAGTATGCTCTAATATATCAATATCACCAAGACCGCCACCGTTTCTGCTACTAATCATATATTTCGTCTTATCAATATTTAATTCGAGTCCTATTTCTTTATGGGTCTTTATTAACACACTTGCATTTAGTTGTATGTGTTCCTTGTCTTCACCTAGCAGTACCGAATCATCGGCATACCCCAAAACCTGAATCTTGTCACCCATATTTAAGCCTTTCTCGGTACATTTCACCTTTTCTATGACATATTCTAAAGCTATATTAAATAACACAGGTGAAAGGGAGTCACCCTGTTTCAAACCCGATCGCAGTCAAATCTCTCGGAGTAATTATGACCGATTCTAACTGTATGGAATGTTTCCCACAAACACATCTCTACTAGGTTTACTAACTTTCTAAGTATTCGCAGTTGCGAATAAAAAACAATAATAATATATTCGAATAATAATATTTAACATTATCAAAGAACAAGCTCTTTTCTAAATTATAAGAAGGGAGGTGTTATATTCAACCAAATGTTCTTCAAATGAAACATGTTAATTAGAGAATTCTGAGACCGTTTCAGCTGCGTTTAGGCGTCTCTTAAGCATTTCAGAGTCAAATTCGGGAGTATTTGAGCCTTCACACTTGGGATTGTAATCCGGCGGATCCAGCATCATTATACGTCAACCGGATCCGGTAGTCCGGATCCGATTTTAGCAATTTTCGGCCAAAAAAAGTGCAGTTTAATAAAAAAAAGTACTTTAAATGCGTTACATTTGGTGTACATGTGTGGTGGTGTCGTTCGACGCCAAATCACATCCGTTCAGTTCAGCATCATGGCTACAATTATACTCGAATAACTCACTAACAGTTTATCTTGGACCGTAAAGTGAAAATCAACCTGATTTAGTCATACCATCCGGATCCGGCCGGATTGAAAATGACACCGGATTGCAAACCCTATTCACACAGGTCAAAAGTCCTAAACAGCCAAGTTTTTCAAAATATTCATCGAACCCATAATTCTTCAAACTTGAAAATCGGCTCACCAAATAGTGATGGCATAACTTTACGCCACTCTGGCCTCTGGTTGAGTCAGTCTCTATCTGACCAATGGTTTCATCCAAGCTAGTTATTTCCAATACTAAATATGGATTTTGTTTCATTTAGCTACTTTATTTTAAAACATTTTATTATCGACTACTGAATGCGAATTACGATATAAGTTAGAGTCCAACCTGGACAGATCGTTATTTATTTTAAGGCATGGCCAGTGCATCAAAGTCGACATACAGTCTAACTACAACAGGTTGATATAGAATAACCAATACTGAGATAGGAAACCTGAACCTCAGAGTAAAAATCTCGTTCGTAAAACACACGACTTTCACTTACACCTTTGTTAAAATTAATTTAAGATTTTTTAAATACACTTAGGGATGATAAAAGATCAAAGAATTAATTACAAATGTTTCGATAGAAATCAGAAAAGAACGTACATAAAACTAAAGTCCATTAAATTTTACATCAATATAGCGAGCTTAATCAAAATCCTTTTGCCTGAAAAAAATTATGCATCACCCAAAACGCAAAAAATCGCAATAATTCTTTGTAATATTTAAAGACTAGAAGGATTGATAAAACAAATCCATGGTGTAACTTGGGGGTTATATAGTTTTTCTTGATTAAATAGGGACATACATTTACATATTGCTAAATTAACTCTACAGATGAGATTGGAATGTATATTCAATAACGAGTTTGAGAATATAATGTCTTACCTGTCTCAGCAATGTCCATTGTTAAATAAAAACAAAAATACTTTGCTCTAAATACACCTTGAACACAATAAATGGCCATCGAATAAAGGTAGTCCCACTGCCGGTTATTAGGCACTTGTGTGAGCAGGAATGATTCACTCATTTACTATTTATTTGTAAACACGGATGGCGGGAATTTTAGTATTAAGGGTCTTGCCTACTAATATTAAAAATATGAAGCATTGGAAAATTCCTAACTTTTGACTTGAGTTTTGTCCACCTAAATTGGTGATTTTGCCCACTTCTCTCCGCCTGAAATACTTTATACTTGGCCGATATCAGAACATTTTTATTACTGAATACGTTAATCCAGATACTATTTATAATTAACTTGGCAGTCTTTACGTTTTCCTTAAAATGCTCATGAAGCGATAAATTATCCGACATTGTCAGACCAGAATATTTATACTTCCTCGCTACCTCCACTTCCCCCTCCCCACTTATACCACCATTTGTATTTCAATTATGGGTCTTCTCCCTTTCGCTTGACCAAAAATCATTATTTTTTCGTTATCATTATTTACGACACAATGATTCAAATGGATTCCATCAAAATTCCTTTAGCAAGCTATATTTACATGTAATAAGAATAAAGAAATTTTATAAAACTTCAGTTACGATATCAAGACGTTTAGGAGCGATATAAATGCAAGATGTGGCAGTACATACCCTGTAGAGCTGCCCTTCCTTCTCCAAGTGCTCGATGTACTCCTCCTGCCTCCTGAGATAGGGTGGCACTTCTTCCGTTGGGGCTCTGAACCTCGAAGCCTCCAGGGGATACACAGGAGTCTCCGACCAATCTTTTTCAGCAGCCGTAACACCCATTGCCTGAACAGAGAGCAGAAGTATAATAGAAATAGAATAGAATAGAATAGAAAAAAAACTTTTATTCTGGGACTTAGTCTATTATTCTTATGGGACTAAGTCCCAGAAAAAGAAAAACATGAAATTTAGAAATAAAGATAGCACATCTTGCCAGAAAACATTGGATAGATTAAATTAAAAAGACATAGGCAAAAGAGGTAGAGAAAGAAATTTACATAAATGTATGTATTTACACACACCTATGTACAAGAGAAAAAGAAAAAGCATGAAGTAACGTAGATGAATACAAAAAATGAAAAGTAAAAAACAACTAAAACAAAAAAGTATATATAAGATATTCAGTCATTATAATGAAATTTCAATGAAAAATCCAATTTAAAATTAAAGATCAACAAGCGTCAGTTTGGGATTATAGGTGTTGGAAAATGCGATATTTAGAATGTGGATAAGGAAGAAGCATGACGCATATTCGAAGGAATGGAATTCCAGAATCCAATGGAACGGGCAAGAAAGGATCGATCGAAGGCCTTAGTTCTGTGGGATGGCATATCAGGCCTTAGTTCTGTCAGAAAGGCGAGATTTTGTTTCAAGCAAGTGGATTGAGGATTTTGAATTGAAGGAGACTGTAGATGTACATCATATTACTCCTGAAAACTTTTTCATCAAATAGGTGAGAACAAATAAAATGTAGTCTTGAGACTGTTAAATTATTTTTTTAAGGCAAGCTCCTTATGAAACTTTTTATCACATCTCTGGTATAATAATAATAAGAGGTTCCCGAAGGTTCGATGCCGATACCACCATATTCCGCCTACACAGACTTGTCCAATGTTCAACTGTTCAAGCCCAAGCCCCCGAGATCAGCCTTAACGCAATCCTCCCATTGCCGCTTCGGCCGACCTTTCTGACGCCTACCAGTCGGATCAGCGAATATCAACTTTCTCGAAATCCGTTCCTCACCGAACCCAACAACTTTACTAGTCCATTTGAGACTTCGCGATGCTATTAATTCAATTATAAACAGGATACAAGTTCCGCAGTTCCGCGTTGTACAATCTTCTAAACTCCCCAGTGGCCTCATCTCTCTTCGGACCAAATATTTTATGCAGTACCTTAATTTCGAAAACCTTAAGCCGTTGTTCTTCCTTCAAAGTAAGCGGCCAGTATCACATCCGTAAAGAACCGTCGGAAGAAGCCGCGAGCTAAGTAATTTAACAACTGAACAATAACACACATTTCCACCTTTAACCGGGACTTTATTTCTTCCTGGATTTCATTTTTTCTTGTTATTGAACCTAAATACTTGAATTTCTCTACTTGCTTTAAAGCATGGGGAAGGGAGTGTTAATGGACGGACCATTCGCCATTGGTTTGCTAAGTTTTCAGCTGGGGGTACCGACTTGGAAAACTTGTCCCGAGGAAGACCTCCGTCCGTAATAGACAAGGATGTCCTCAAACATACAGTAGAAGGAAACCCCCTACCAAACAGTTAAAGGACTTTCAACACAACTAAATGCAAGTGTATCTATCGTTTCCAGACATTCAAAGTGTATTGGTAAAGCAAAAAAGCTCGATACATGTGTACCTCATGATCTCACTGAGCGGCATGTTTCAAAACACCCACCATATTCTCCCGACTCCTCTCCAACAGATTACCACCTGTTCAGGAATTTAGACAACTTCGTCAAAGGAAAACTTTTTGAAAATGATGATCAAGTGAAAAGTGCGTTTTCAGATTTTGTTTCACTTCAAAGCTCAGAGATTTTCAGTTCGGGGATACAAAAGTTGGTGTCACGTTGGGAAAAATGTGTAGAAAAAGAAGGTAAATACTTCGAATAAAATTATCTTGTTTTCATATCGTATTTTTAATAAAAATCCTTTACCTTGAAAACGGACATTTCATGTGACACAACCCAATACTACTAATTATGTGCGTGTAACTCAACAAGTGTTTATTTATTTAACGTCAATTTACGCTACTGTGACTAATAGGACGATGCTACAGTGAGAGTCCTAATTTGTTTCTATACAGGTATAATTAGAATATATGTTTAAAGAGTACCTAACATCTCACAGGCTTTGGAACCACCATTTTACGTACCCTCTGAAGGACGGTATCAGCATTGATTTTTTAAAATTCCTTTATAAAAATACCAGGGTCATCTGCCGGGTTCGAACCCGCAATCGAGGGCATATAAGGCTGTTATACTAGACATAACACAACAGATAACCCTTCTCAGGAAGTGTGTTATGCGGAGTTATACCTGACACCCCTTCCGGAGGAAAGATATGCAAGATGGAGTAATGTGATAAATTGAGATCATCCTGTTCTACTAACTTTCTTTGATATTAAAGCCTTTGAAATTTTTTTTCGTGTTTTATCTTTGGGTATAATATTGATTGGGGGCGGGGGGGTACCACCTTTTTATAGATTTCCGAAGCGCATATGACAGCATAAAGAGGCCAAAGCTCTACGAAGCGTTGTATGATCTCGGAATACCATCGAAGCTGATTCATCTCATTAAAATCTGCATGAACGATGTAAGGTGTACGGTCCGAATACAGCTTGATTTATCACCTGAATTCGAAACAAAGAAAGGGCTAAGGCAAGGAGATGCTCTGGCCTGTTTGTTGTTTAATCTTGCCTTAGAATGGGTTATAAGAAGGTCCGGTGCGGAAACCACTAATACAGTTTATAACAGGATGACACAGATACTTGGGTGCGCGGACGATCTAGATATAGTGGCATGATCTATAAACGCCTTGAAAGAAGCTTTTCTTACACTTGTGGGAGAAGCAACAGTCATGGGGCTATCTATAAACCAAGACAAAACGAAGTACATGAGAGCTGGCCCGGGAACTGACAACCCTATCAAGGAACCACTATCGATCGGATCTTTCACGTTTGAATGCGTAAACCAATTTACGTACCTGGGATCTATAGTCAGCAGCTCCAACAAGATATCCCTCGATATCGGTCAAAGATTAAGAAAAGCAAGCTGTTGCTATTTTGGATTAAGGAAACAACTCAGCAGCAAGGCCTTATCCAGACAGACTAAGTCCAGCCTTTATAAAACCCTTATTCGACCAGTACTAACTTATGCTAGCGAGGCGTGGACCTTAACGAGTTCGGAAGAAGCAGAGCTCTTGATCTTTGAAAGAAAGATTTTGCGGCGCATATTTGGACCCATTAAAGTTGGAGATCAATAGAGAAGGCTCTACAACAGGGAACTATATGAACTATTTGGGGAAACCAATATTGTACGCTACATTAAGATGGGCGGGCCACTTGGCAAGGATGGACGAGGAGGAAATTCCCAGGATGTTGCAGGAGGGAAAACTGGACCGCTCAAGAGGAAGAGGAAGGCCTAGTCTGCGCTGGGAAGATGCTGTCGCAAAGGATGCCTGGACCCTTCTGGACGTGCGGAATTGGAAAGCAGCTGCGCAGGAACGAGCCGCCTGGCGAAGGCTCATTGAGGAGGCCAAGGTCCACATCGGACTGTAGCGCCACTGTATTATTATTATTATTGTAATATTGATGAAAAATCTGATGAAAAAAAAATCTACATACGACTTTCACTTACCACGACTCTTAAAATTAATTTAAACATTATTAACTATAATTCAATTTGAAAAATGTTTTAAGTTTATTTAAATAAAACGTGTATTCATTTTCGTTGGAAACATACGATTTAGATTAAATAATATTACTATATTAAATTGTTAATCAGTAATAAGTTTATTGTCTATTCGTCACTTTATATTATCTTTTACAACTCTGTGTATCAGATAATATTTTTTTTTAAATATTTCTCCTTCCAACGGTATATTATAAGTCTGTATTACTGTTCTTATTATCAGTAAACCAAAAATTACGTTAAAAAAATATGTTTGCACTTTTCTCCTTTAGTTGTTAATCAAATTCGATCAACTTTGATATTATGCCGTCCTTCATCAATGTCATTATGATGACATAGTTAATATTTTTAAATGTACCAAATTAAAGGTAGTTTAAAGGAAGACAATTTAAAATATCGGCTTTTAAGCCGACTATTTCAAACAGAATGAAAACTACACCATATTAAAGCCCATTACATTTTACATCATTATAGCGAGTTAAATCAAAATCGTTAGAGCCGTTTTTGAGAAAAACGTAAAAAGGTTAAAAATGCATGGTGCAAAGTAACCCTTCTGGTCAGCTGATTTCGATGAAAAATTTGCTGTAACATCTCGGGCGTATAGTTGTCTTAAATATGAAATTCCAGTTATGTACGACTTTTCGTGTCCGTGCTAGACTTACCACAGACACACAGACCTTTTTGTGAGACTTGGTCTTTTGGAGTCAGGGGACCCTAAAACGTGTATTTTTGTTTAAAACTAGAATTCTAAAACTTTTCACGCAATACTTTCCCTGATTATGTATTTCATATATAAGTAACTGAAAGTAAAAAGGAGGCTTGATGAACTTATTCTATCAAAATACTAAATAAATATACTGTTTAATTTGTATTTATTTTTCATCATTTTTAGACACTACTTGACATACGACAGCTATCAAAGCTTAAATATTTACCTAAAATATATGAAGTAGAAGATATAGAAGAAACATAAAAAGATATAAAAGAAAGTTGAAAGAAGTAAGTAAAATAGGTATTGAAAAAAAAACAACAACACAAGAACAGATAAAAGGAAATAAGGAATATAATGGAGAGGACAGTTACTTCTCTCAAGATGTTGTTAAGATAATCGATTTACGACTGAATCAGATTCGTGACGTGCGTGTGTCAGGTTGCGTGTGTTAAGGTACTCCCTCCCATTTCAGATATTCCAACCGCTCAATTAAAACTTTCTTACACCGCATAATGATCTCTATGCAGTATCCTCTTTGCTTTGATTACTATAGTACATTTAATACGTCTATTTAACATTAAATATTTCTAAAACCATTCCAATATCACATTTCAGGTATTTGTTGAAGACATAACCAAGGACATGGGGAAGATTAGCGTCAGGAGAGGGCAAGAGGGTTGAATTATTTTTTCCTAACACAGTCCTAAGGCTTAAATATTGGTGACAAGATTCCGCTCTTGGGTTATGCCGATGATCTTGTACTGCTATGCGAAGACACGGAAACCATACAACTAAACACAAGTGTGTTAATAAAAACCGGTAAAGAAATAGGACTCGAATTAAATACCGATAAGACGAAATATATGATTAGTAGCAGAAACGGTGTCGATCTTGGTGATATTGATGTATCAGGGCATACTTTTGAACACGTAGAAAAATTCAAGTATTTAGGTTCAATTATAACTAGAAAAAATGAAATCCAGGAAGAAATAAAGTCCCGGTTAAAGGTGAGAAATGCGTGTTATTATTCAGTTGCTAAATTACTTAGTTCGCGGCTTCTATCTAAAAACTTAAAGGTTAGAATTTATAAAACTATTATTCTTCCAACGGTTCTTTACGGATGTGAAACGTGGCCGCTTACTTTAAAGGATGAACAACGGCTTAAGGTTTTCGAAAATAAGGTATTACGTAAACTATTTGGTCCGAAGAGAGATGAGGCCACTGGGGAGTTTAGAAGGTTGCACAACGCGGAATTGCGGAACTTGTATCCTGTGAATATAATTGAGCTAATATAATTGAGGGCGAGTAAAGTTGTTAGGCTCGATGAAGAGCGGATTCCGAGAAAGTTGGTATATGCTGATCCGACTAGTAGGCGTCCGAAAGGTAGGCCGAAGCGTAGATGGGAGGATTGCGTTAAGGCTGATCTCGGGCGCTTGGGCTTAGTAATAGTGAACTTTGGACGAGTCTGTGTAGGCGGAATTTGGTGGTATCGGCATCGAACCTTCGGGTTCATTATTATTATTATTATTACAACCATTTCAATATTACATTTCAGGTATTTGTTAAAGACATAACTAAGGACATGAGCAAGATTAGCGTCAGGAGGGGGCAAGTGGGTTGAGTTATTTTTTTTTAACAATGTCCTATACATATAGATTTTAAAATATGCGAAGTCTGTGAGTAACACACTTTCCTGGTCACTTTTTAATTTGTATCTAAATGTTTTGGGAAAATCTTGTTCACACAGGTCGCGTTAAAGATGGTCAATGACCAGATTAAACAGCGAAGAAGACAAGGGATCGCCTCGGGGTACTCCACGCAGCACCTTTTTGTTTTTAAGTAATAAAAAGTCCCTATGCCATAGAAGCTGAATGACGCCTAGTAACCTTAAACATCTCTTAAGTGCAGCAGTGCCAGTCTGATTCCATCATTGACTGAACCAACCACGAACTACCCACTCTGGTTAAAATAGGTTGGTTAACTTTTAGGATAACCCACCCTGTTTTCCATTATTGAATAAGAGAGGACATAAATAATCGCAAAAGTCTATAATAGCGCCTTTTTCCTGATTCGATATTTTATCTATATCTGTCCTATAATATTTAGTAGACGCCCTACTTCTGACTCCATAGCTTACAACCATGGACATTCGGAACAAAGAAAAAAGTCCTGCTTGGCATTAGTGAACAGGAAAGGAGTTAAAACCACGAAAACAAAGTAAAGAGTCCACAACCGTCCCATTTTTCTAATTTTTATTTGTTCTGTATGAATTGGAGGATTAAAATTAATTCTAACAAATCCCTCCAGTAACATTTACCCTTTGTCGTAAACCAATGACTTCCTGCCCTACAGTATCCTTTAATGACACTCCACTAGCCCCTGTTGAACAGGTTCGATACCTAGGACTCCACCTTGACAAACGTCTAACTTGGAATCCCCATACAAGACTGAAACGACAAGAAACTGCCCGACGTTTTCGACTACTTCAACACTTACTGGACAGACGCTCCAACCTTCCACTTAATTACAAAAGACCTCTTAATATGACCATCATAAGACCGATATGCACTTACGATGTAGAGCTTTGGGGCTCTACTAAACCATCAAATTCTTCTCGTATCCAATCCTTACAATCCAAAATCCTTAAAGCTCCTTACTGTGTCACGAATAAGCTCAGCCATAAAGACCTTAATGTTCCCTATGTTACTGTATTAACCCGAACCAGGTATCAATCATTCCATGAAAAATTTCCACTCTAATCCACTAGTTTCTATCCTATCATCCTCTTCTATTCCTGATAATCCTCCTAGGCATCTGAAAACAAGATGGCCCAGAGACCTTCTTGTTTAAAATATTTTTAGAGTGCTGCCAATGGGTGGCGTCTCTTCATGTATTTCATGTCAGTTTATTATGTCCATCACATTTACTTTATTGTATATAATAATACAGTTGTAAATATCAATAAATATGTTTAAATAAAAAAAATGTTTCTATAATTTTTGGTGGTTTCTGGCTCGTTCCTTCGCTCTTTCCTCCGATCTCAAAGCGTATACGCTGGGACACAGCTCAACATAAATTATTTTTTTTATGGAATATAGAATATTAAATGGTTGACCGTAAAATTAATGAGAAGGACGTGTTTAGTTTGGAAAGTGGTTATAAAAGAATAAAAAATAGTAAAAAACTATTCATTAAACAACGTTTCGACACATTCGATCAAACACGTGGAACGTTGCGGGTCTTCATCAGGTCTCTCTCCACCAAGTAAGGAAACTAAATACTAAAAAAATTTAACTGATTAAATGAAATTCTAATATCTTAAAAGAAATATTTTCCATCGAGTAATGTATCTGTAAATCGATATTGCAGCATGAGACATGTGCATAAGGGAACCTATAATGTGCATCTAATAGAACAAAGATAAGATTTTAAAAGAGAAAGAGGGAAAGAATAGAATTAAAGAGCCTTTGGAACTGTTTATGGAAACACAGCTTTGATCTTTTAAATGACACAGGAAATTTGATTATCCCATTCAGCATCATTATATTTACAGCTTTGATGTATAAAGCACTCCAGGAAATTCGTGCGAAACTTTAAAAAGATTCTACCATATTGGCATAATTGTTTTTTTATTTATTTAACGCCACTTTAATGCTACTGTAGCTGTTGCTAAGTGGTGGTATTAAATTTTGAATATCCAGGTTTAATTAGGATAGGAATCTTTTACGAGTATCTGACAACATACATGCTCGGGACTATCCTTTTAACGTTACCTCAATGACATAATTATTGAGTAGAAAAAACATCAATTTTACAATGATAATATATATGATAATATAAAAATATATATATATGATCATATAAAAATATATATATATATGATCATATAAAAATATATAATATTTTTTACTGAATTACAATAGTATATTATAATGCAGCAAGTAAATATGCTGATTAATGATAAAATACAGGAAAAAACATGAAGAGAAACTACCCATTTGCAGCACTCTTTAGTAGTGAATCTAAACAAGAAGAGGTTTCGTGGCCATCTTCTTTTCAGACCCCTCTGTGGATTATCAGGAATTAATAAGAGGAACCGAGAATTGAAACTATTGGTTTGGAGTGGGAGTATAGTTTGTTACCTAGTTCGGGCCATATAATATTTAAATCAGTATAATCAGCTAGGTACTGTCCAAGCTGAGCAAGCATTTACATAGCGCCTCCTTTTTACCTCCATTAATCAGATTTTTTTTTATGTTTAGTTTGTTGCATTTAAGTCAATTTACTTATTTTTTTATAAAATTACATCCATAATATCAATTTTGAGCTGTTTAAACGTCCGTTAATACATGACTTTAACAGTATCTATTCATAGTCTTTATTAAGATGAGATACTTCTAATATCTTAATGCATTATCAATGGAATTAAATCATTATTGAAATATTTTGCAAACATAGTGGAAAATGTTGTTTCTAAACATGCCATTTTAAAACATTTTTCGGGATCTTGAACTTCTCACCTAAAATGGAACCTTTTCAACTTCCAGCTTGGTGCCAAAAAAGGTACCAGAGCGGGCCTACATGCGGTAAATATACATTTCATATGATAGTTTTTTAAATTTAAATTTCGGCTACTTCAACACTTCCTAAGCAGACGCTCTAACCTTCCTCTTAAATGTATATAAAAGGCTCACTCAGGGATTTAAGTTTTGGGGCTTCCTAAACTATTGAACTCTTTTCATACCTTTGGAATCCAAAAAATTCTCCTTAATTTGTCACGAAAAACTAATATTAGGAATTAGATTTTTATATTATGGGGAGCCCGTGGCTGAGTGCCTAGCGCGCTAGTCTCTCGTGCTAAAGGTTGTGAGTTCGAATCCCAGTCCCGGCGGGGCTTTTATAAGGATGTAATTAAATGGGGATTCACTCACAGCCTCTCCTCCGGGTATGTGAGACCCGTCAGCCAAATGGTGGCCACTCACAAAATTAGGCGTAGGGAGTGATGACCCTACACTACAAAATACATCGAGAAATGTGAGTGTAATCTCCCAGGAGATTAGACCGCGTGGTCCAGGGCATACATGGCATTTTTGTATTACATATGTTGCTGATATTGCCGATATTATCAAGACAAACTAAAGTACCACTCTAACTCATTTGTTCTTCTTCAATCGCTGATCATCTGTCGAGGCTTCTGAAAAGAAGTTGGTCGCGTGACTAACTAAACTAAAATTCTAATAGGAGTGCTACTACTGGACAGTTACTCTACAAGTTTACATATTTATTTGATGTATTAAGTTCAATTTTAAATTTTAATAAATAATAAAGAAATATTTAAAAAATATATATATTTCAATAGATTTAAAAAATACCCAGTTCCATACATACATAAACCTTCATAATCAACATATTTTGACCACCTACAATTTCACAACTCACACAGACATATTATCTTAAAGGCATAGCTACAGCCAACATATTAGACAACTGAAAACGACTTAGATGAGGGATCGTCTTGACCAACTGCATAACTGAAACATTCCTGCAACTCATCTCCATCATGGCACATCAACTTATGTTCATCCTGCAAATTCTCATGCAGTCAAATTACTTGCAACAAGTGCTAATTTTTTTTTTTATTTATTTTTTTTATTTATTGAGATATATCACAATATGTTTCTATATGAACATTAGTAATGGTGATTTAAGATCCCATTCACACAATATATACAGTATACAATGATAAAGTCAAATTAAATAAAATATAATATATATACAAAATAAAAAACAAACAACAACCTATAATTGAGATAAATACAAATAAATCAAATAATAAATGAATATATATATATATATATATATATTATATATATATATATATATATATTAGAATTAAATAATAATAAATATAAAAACAAAACATCAACCTATAATTGAGATAAATAAAAAGTTGGCAAATAAACAAACATCATACAAACAAACATAAATATATACAACTGCTATGGGGACCCCAGACTGGGCTTTTCTCTTCACTTGTGGAGGAAAAAGCGGAATCTAAGAGATCCTAGCGCCTCGCTCTCGTCACTGGCGTGACTCAGTGGAGGCCGAACTAGGGCGCAATAGCCACAAACATAAATTACATGAGTGGAGGATCTGACCAGTGTCAGAACTCCAATTTAAACGTTTACAATACGTCTCGCGGCCACTGCCGTTTCAATCTTCGAGGAGGATTGTAGGGATGGGGGGTACTGGATAGGGATTGTGCTAGAGGGTTTTGATGATGACTAAGGTTTGATGAAATTTGGAAAATTTCTATGGTACCAGGTCTAAAATAAACGGAATTTTAAGGTCGTGATGTAGGGTACAGTTGGTAACGTAATAAGGAGCATTAACTATTGTTCTGAGAACTTTGAATTGGAAGGATTGGATGCGTTTGATGTTAGAATGTTTAGCTGTTCCCCACAGTTGGTTTCAGTACTATCTTGTTATTAGTAATTTGTTGTCAACTGTAAGATGAGATTTTCTGTTTAGTAGTCTGTATAACTGGCCGAATCTGCGGTTGAGTTCTTTTCTTTAAGTCTTGTGTGTGGGTTCCACGTCAGTCTTTTGTCTAGTAAAAAGCCAAGATACCGGACTGTGTTAGAGGAAGGAAGCGGTATGGAATTGAAATAAACCGAGGGACAGGAGTTGCGTCGAAGGGTGAATCTGACGTGTGAGCACAACAAGTGCACAACTCATAATTTCTGTGATCAGCACTAGGTATTTTAGATATTCTGTAATGGTTATATAATTAAAAAAATGGTATGTATTCATAATGTGAAGTTATACTCACGATAGGCTTGCGCTGGGCGCCGACAGGTGTGTACGACTCGGCAAGGAGGTACTTGAGCTTGGCGACGGCTTCCCGATAGGCTAGCTCGCTGTAGTCCGGCATCCTCTTCCGGTAGAGGTCCATCTTGGGCGTCTTCCTGCAACCCATCGCCGGGCATGAGAGGCACGACTCAAGGACATGGACTTGGCGAGGAGTCGCGGGCGGCACTGGCCCCCAGCCGCCCCCACTCTTCCCCCCCCAGGTTACCATGATAACTGCCCACAACAATCTTGTACAAAAGCTTTCCGCGTACCACTTACACAATTCGCCGGTTCAAATGATATTCCATCTCACGGATGGGGATAGGAAACATGTAAGTATAAAAAATGGAAACGTATCTCAATAGAAAAAAAACTCTAGTGCGCGCAACACACGACTTTCACTTACCTCTGTTATTAATATCAATTTAAGAATTTTTTAATACATTTAAAGAAATGTACAGCCCTTTCTACAATAGTCTTTACCAACAAACTTCACACAGCCACAGTTATCAAACCATTCATAATATTCCGTTTAAGATGTTAAAAATAATAATACAAGCTCGCCTCTCTGGAAAATACCATATTAAATTCTCTCATGCAAACAATACCTACAATATTAAACCAAAGAAATCTGCATAATATGTAATATGAACACATATGAAACCATATACCACTTAATAGCAGTCTGTCCAATATATTCTGCACTTCGAAACCACTACATCCCTCACGCTAATAACACACCAGAAAGCCTATTTCCTACAATATTAACTATTGATGACCCAATTAAAATCAAACTACTCTATTATTATTTAGTTAGTACCTTAAAACTAAGATCATTTGTAATAAATGAGTAATATTTATTAACAATTACGAGCTACATTAGAAAATAATCAACTATTTATAAAATTAATAGTACTGTACCTAGTTAATGTTGCATAATAATTCCTATGTAATAGATAATGTTTGAACTATTGCAAAGAACTATTATAATCCATAATCTGGTTTTACAAAACTCTTTTAACTATATTTATATATCAGTGTTAATTTAAAATCCTAATATTTAATATTCATTCACTCCGATGTTAATTTAAAATGTATTTATGTATATATATAACTATATGTATTAAAAATTTGTATTTCAAAGACTATTTAAAATCTAAAATACTTTAATACTTCTATATAAGATATAAGGAAAAAAAAAATTATATAAACCTGTATAATTTGTTACTTTCTGTTTATTTTGTTTATTCTACTTGCTGTTTAATGCTTATCTATTATCTAATTGTGATTTGTTGCGTTTCATGTTTATTACTTATAATTGTTATTAATTGCTGTTTGTTATGTATAGCCTGACCAGGCTCTATTTGTATGGGGAACCCCCAAAGACAAATAAACATCATTCTATTTCTATTCTATTCTACATTTAAAGATACAAATAAATTGTTAAAGAATTATTTATTTTATTTTATTTTTTTGGAAGTTTTCTTAATATAAACATTTAAAAAAGCACACACTGCCTTCCATTCCTCGCCCAATCACTTTATTTCTTAAGCTTTTTATCAGTTTTTCATATTAGCCGACGTTTCGGGGGCTGTTTCCCCATTTTCAAGACTTATTCCTTTTCCATTATATAATTACTATATCTTATTGGTGTTCATTGGCTCACTGGTTCCATTATTATTGAACACCAATATGGACAAGTAGCAGTGTGCTATGAGATGGAATGAAGGGTGAGATATGATGTAGTAATTATATAATGGAAAAGGAATAAGACTTGAAAATGGGGAAACAGCCCCGAAACGTCAACGAATATGAAAAACTGATAAAAAGCTTATGAAATAAAGTGATTGGGTGAGGAATGGAAGGCAGTGTGTGCTTTTTTAAATGTTTGAATTATTTTTTTTTTTTTTTTATTTATTTATTTATTGTAATTTACAACTATATTAAACAACACAATAAGTAAATATGAGGAATGAAAAAAAAATGTCATGAAAATGTCTTGAGAAAGAACAACCCAGTGGTAGCACTTCACTAACTATTTTAACTCAGTAGGTCCCGAGGCCACCTTCTTTTCAGTCGCCTTGGAGGATTATCTGGGATATCTAAGGAAGATAAATTACGGACAAGTGGATTTGTATGGGCAGGGAGTTTGAATTATTTATATTTGATTTTTATAGAAAGATGTTATTAAATAATATTTTATAATATTATCTACGAAATCCAGATTTTTAGATCGGCAAAGCGAGACAACTCTGAAGGAGGGGAGGGTATCAACAAAATGTTTTCATACAGAATAAAAATAATATCTTGATAAGTATAATTTATAAATATCAAAAATGTATAATATTTTATTCCTTGACATATTTTTTATTTGATTGAATTTGTTTCATTAAATTGTTGTCATTTTTTAAAATATTGTAAAAATTCTTCACAAGACTTTGTCAAATTATTGGGTTGTGTCAAATGAAATGTTCGTTTTCAAGGTAAAGAATTTTTATTAAAAAAACGATATGAAAACAAAATAATTTTATTCGAAGTATTTTTCTTCTTTTTCTACACATTTTTCCCAACGTGACACCAACTTTTTTATCCCCGAACTGGAAAACTCTGAGCTTTGAAGTGAAACAAGATCTAAAAACGCACTTTTCACTTGATCATCATTTTCAAAATGTTTTCCTTTGACGAAGTTGTCTAAATTCCTGAACAGGTGGTAATCCGTTGGAGACAAGTCGGGGGAATATGGTGGGTGCGGAGGAACTTCGTAGCCCAGTTCTTTCAATTTGTGCACGGTATGTTTTGAAACATGGGGTCTTGCTACCGCTCAGTGAGATCATGAGGTACCCATGTATCGTGCTTTTTTACTTTCCCAATACACTTTAAATGTCTGGAAACGGTAGATGCACTTGCATTTAGTTGTGCTGAGAGTTCTTTAACTGTTTGGTAGGGGTTTCCTTCTACTGTATGTTTGAGGACATTGCTGCTGAATGGCTGAGTTTAAACTCGTACAAAAATATTACTCGAAAATCGCGTGTTTCCAGGTTCATATTAGGAGGTATACTAAAAAGTGGGACAATTGATTGGGAAGCTAATGTTTATAATACAACGGTAGAGAATTAATAAATGTTTACTTTGAATATGTAAACATCCGGAAGAAAACAACAGAGACCGGCAAAATCCTTTTTGTATTTCAGAAACTATAAAAACGGACATTTCATGTGAAACAACCCAATATATTTGACACATAAAATGCCTTTAAAATTTCAAACATTTAATTTTGATTTTTCTGATGTCCACATTTGATTTACTGTAGAAAAACTTATAATTATATATTTTGATTCTTAAAGATAAATTAAAAATTTAAATTAATTTGTGATTATCTAACTGTTCTTTAGTAAATTACAATATTATATGTCTATGATAATTTCAAAAATAACTAAAATGTTATAAACACATACAGTACAATTATGCGTTTTACATCGGCAAAATTTCGCCGAATTAATTTGCCTTAAACATAATTTACATGAACATATTTTGTTGTAGTTTATAACGAAATCAGTCTGATTGACTTTAAATATTGGCAAAATTGTAGTCGTATATTTCTTTTAAGGTTAAGGTCGGTGATATAATTTTTGTCATCAACATAAAATATGAAGACTACAAGTATTTTAAGCTGAGTTTAAGACAATTGATGTATCTAAGGTGTAGATTCTTTTAGGTGAAGGTCAAATGTTTTATAGATAAAATTGGAGGCTGATGTCACTTCACCACTATTTTATTGAAAATAATATATTCGCACTACGTTTCGGCTAACAATGCCATCTTCTGGTGCAGTGGAACAACTTAGATCTAAAAGTACAAAATATTGTCAAGTTACAAATAATCTTCCATACAATTTGTCATGAAACCATACAACTATGTTAGATTGTATGATAAAAGAATAAATAAAATATATATATACACATCATACATATATGCATTCATACATACATGCACTCTATATATATATACATATACCCATATACAACACACATACACACACACACACACACCATGTTTATATATACAGTCAAAATAAATTAATAATTTATGAGATTAACGTTAACAATCTTAAAACTTTTATCATAACAATTTAAAACTATAACTGAACATGACAAAACCTGAACCATGAAACACATTCCAATATAAAAACTATATATAAATAGACTCAGTTGATGTACCATGTTCATCATTGCACAAATCCAATAAAATGATTAAACTTTAATTAATAATTATGAAACCAATAACTGATAAATACAAAAATGTACCCTTACTTAGTGTGGGTAGCTGCTTCCTAGTCAAAACCACATGACCAAATCAGGTGTCCATGAAGGGGAGGGGGAGGAGAAGGGTACTACTATAAAAATGGCTAATCATTTAAAAATTGAATCAAATTTAAAAGAGAAAGAAAAAAAAATGAAAGGTATGTTTTATGCAACTACTATTATTATATATTTAGTTTATGGATGATGTTGGTATATGCATTACATAATGTTTGGGTGTCTTGTTGAAAATTACATACCTGTTTGATGTTTTTAGTGATGTGAATAGCCTCTAATATTCTTCTTTTTTTATTATTGTTCTCTATTTCTAAAATTTCTGGGTTGTTGAAGTCAAATTGGTGCTTATATTCTGTACTATGGGTTGATAAGCCAGTGGCTTTATTATATTTTTTGATGGTGGATTTGCAGTTACTGATATGTTGAGTGATTCTGCTGTTTAGATTTTGTTTCGTTTGTCCAATGTAGATTAAATTTTTATTGTCGATTCTGTTGCAGTCGGAACACTTTATTTTATAGATGACGTTAGTTTTTTTGAGTTTGTCTATTTTGTCTTTTTTATTTGTGTAAATACGAGCTAATTTATTGATCGGTTTTTTTGCAAATTTAATATCTGTTATGTCATATTTTTTAAAAGTTTGTATCAGTTGGTCAGTTAAATTATGTATATTTGTTATTGAATAATATTTAGGTCTATTGGTGTTATTACATGGACACAGACTGTAATAACACCAATAGACCTAAATATTATTCAATAACAAATATACATAATTTAACTGACCAACTGATACAAACTTTTAAAAAATATGACATAACAGATATTAAATTTGCAAAAAAACCGATCAATAAATTAGCTCGTATTTACACAAATAAAAAAGACAAAATAGACAAACTCAAAAAAACTAACGTCATCTATAAAATAAAGTGTTCCGACTGCAACAGAATCGACAATAAAAATTTAATCTACATTGGACAAACGAAACAAAATCTAAACAGCAGAATCACTCAACATATCAGTAACTGCAAATCCACCATCAAAAAATATAATAAAGCCACTGGCTTATCAACCCATAGTACAGAATATAAGCACCAATTTGACTTCAACAACCCAGAAATTTTAGAAATAGAGAACAATAATAAAAAAAGAAGAATATTAGAGGCTATTCACATCACTAAAAACATCAAACAGGTATGTAATTTTCAACAAGACACCCAAACATTATGTAATGCATATACCAACATCATCCATAAACTAAATATATAATAATAGTAGTTGCATAAAACATACCTTTCATTTTTTTTTCTTTCTCTTTTAAATTTGATTCAATTTTTAAATGATTAGCCATTTTTATAGTAGTACCCTTCTCCTCCCCCTCCCCTTCATGGACACCTGATTTGGTCATGTGGTTTTGACTAGGAAGCAGCTACCCACACTAAGTAAGGGTACATTTTTGTATTTATCAGTTATTGGTTTCATAATTATTAATTAAAGTTTAATCATTTTATTGGATTTGTGCAATGATGAACATGGTACATCAACTGAGTCTATTTATATATAGTTTTTATATTGGAATGTGTTTCATGGTTCAGGTTTTGTCATGTTCAGTTATAGTTTTAAATTGTTATGATAAAAGTTTTAAGATTGTTAACGTTAATCTCATAAATTATTAATTTATTTTGACTGTATATATAAACATGGTGTGTGTGTGTGTGTGTATGTGTGTTGTATATGGGTATATGTATATATATATAGAGTGCATGTATGTATGAATGCATATATGTATGATGTGTATATATATATTTTATTTATTCTTTTATCATACAATCTAACATAGTTGTATGGTTTCATGACAAATTGTATGGAAGATTATTTGTAACTTGACAATATTTTGTACTTTTAGATCTAAGTTGTTCCACTGCACCAGAAGATGGCATTGTTAGCCGAAACGTAGTGCGAATATATTATTTTCAATAAAATAGTGGTGAAGTGACATCAGCCTCCAATTTTATCTATAAAACAATTGATGTATTTACGAAATATATAAATAAATTACTTACCTCAATATTCTATGTTAAGTAGCTGATTTGTAATATGTATTTGTTTAATTATCTTGCTAGTATGCAGTACGAAGACGAAGTGTATCATCTGAGAGACAAATACAATGTAACTGGGAAGCAAAAGCAATATGTTAGTCGTCGTAGCTCGTAGGATTCTTTGAACGCAAAACAAATTGAAGGATTCTAAGTACGAAAAACAGTGATTTTTATAAATATAGAATTTAAATTAATTGTTAAAGTCGGGATTTTTAAAAAACGTCGCGGTACGCGGGACAGATTTTGAAAAAAACGGGACTTCTGGTCAGCGATGACAGCGCCGTCAAGCGGCCAAGTGGTGAAAGAATTGCATAAAGTATTATTTTAGGTCTTTTCTCCTTTAGTTGTTAATCAAATTTGCTCAACTTGCATATTTAGGCGTTATTTATCAATTCTAATAAGATGATGTGCCTAAATTTTTTAAATCTACAAAATTAAAGATTTTTTAGAGGAAGAAAATTTATAATATCTGCATTTAAGCCTCATCAGACTATTTCAATCAGAATAAAACCTACATGATATTAAAGCCCATTAAATTTTACATCAATATAGCGAGTTTAATCAAAATCGTTAGAGCCGTTTTGGCGAATATCGTTAAAAGGTGCAAAATGCATAGCATACAGTGGCTCTTCTGGTTAGCCGATTTTAATGAAAATGTTGCTGTAACATCTCAGGTGTATAGATGTCTTAAATATGAAATTTAAGTTTCGTACTACTTACCGTTTTGTCGCTAGACTTACCAGACACACACACACAAACACACTCACGGACACACACACAGACACACCGACCTTTTTTCGGGACTTGGTTATTTGGACTCAGGGGTCCCTAAAACGTGTATTTCCGTCGAAAACTGGTATTCAAAAATTTTCACGTTCGCAATACTTTCCCTTACTATATATAGTAAGTAAAAGTAATACACATATTACGTAACATATAGTTCCAGTTACTTAGGTATTTCATTCATTTATAATTACTTTTTATCAAACAAAAATTTAACAATTTCTGAACAAGAAATTAGGAACATAATAAAAGAAAGGGGAGAGAGTTTATTAATAAATCATTAATTAAGTTAAAAAATAGATTTTAAAATAAACCTGCAAAAAGGTCTGTGTGTGTGTGTGGGGGGGTCTGTTTGTGTGTGTGTGTGTGGGGGGGGTGTGTTTGTGTGTGTGTGTGTGCGTGTGTGGTAACTCCCGGGAGAAAACGGTAAGTCCTATAAAACTGAAATTTCATATTTAAGACAAATATACACCCGAGACGTTACAAAATCTTTTTCATAAAAATGAGCTTACCAGAAGAGTCACTTCATACAATGCATTTTGCACCTTTTTTCGATTTTCTCGCAAACAGGTCTGACGATTTTGATTAAACTCGCTATATATCGATGTAAAATTTAATGGGCTTTAATATCATGTAGTTTTCATTTTGATTAGAATGGTCTGACAGGGCTTAAATGCAGATATTTTATATTTTCCTTCTCTAAAGTACCTTTAATTTTGTAGATTCTATAAAAAGTACCATATTATCTTGTTAGCATTGATAAATAACAGATAAATATGTAAGTTGTGCGAATTTGATAAACAGCTAAAGGAGAAAACTGAAAACATTTATTTTTAATGAAATAAACTATGATATACCGATTGAAAGCTAAAGATTTTAGAAAAAATATTATCTAATACACATGCTTTTAAAAGTTAATAGAGAGTGATGAAAATAAGATAAAACTGACTGATTATTTTAGATAATAATATAATAGATTTTTTTATAAAACACATTTTTCTATAGAAATTCAATTTAAATTATTCTTTAATAGTTTCACGTATTTTTATCTCTAACTGTATTTGAAAATTCTTTCATTGATTTTAAAAACGGAAGTAAGTGAAAGTCGTGTGTTGCCCGCACCAGATTTTTTATTTGCAAACATTATTGATATTGTCCTAATATCAGAAACCTGGTTTAAGCGTGCCAAATATGTGAATTTCCCGGAATACAATATCATAAGGAAAGATAGAGATGATGGCAGGAGGGGCTGGGTAGCCATTTTGAATAGAAATAAATACACCTTTACAGAGGTTAGAAACTTCATAAAATAGATTGTATGGATGTGATTGCCGCGAAATTTTAAAATTAAAATAGTTTCGTATTATAACCCTCATAAAAATGTAATTATTAAAAATCATTGGGAAAAATGTATTACGAGTTTTGACTTTCCATTAATTCTTGTAATAAATGACTTCCATTATTTCTAATTTTTGTGATAAAATGGGAAACGAATTAGAATCTGCAGTAGAGAACTCCAGCTTAGCACTGTTGAATGATGGATCCGCTACATACGTAAATAATGTGAGTCAGATTAATAACATTGCCTTGGACATCACTTTATGCACATCCAATATTGTTAATAACATAATAATAATAATAATAGGCTTAGCGAACCCGAAGGTTCGATGCCGATACCACCAAATTCCGCCTACACAGACTCGTCCAATGTTCACCGTTCAAGCCCAAGCCCCCGAGATCAGCCTTAACGCAATCCTCCCATCGACGCTTCGGCTACCTTTCGGACGCCTACCAGTCGGATCAACGAACACCAACTTCCTCTGAATCCGCTCCTCATCGAGCCCAACAACTTTACTCGCCCATTTGAGGCTCCGCAATGCTCCCAACTCTATTATATTCACAGGATACAAGTTCCGCAATTCCGCGTTGTGCAACTTTCTAAACTTCCCAGTGGCCTCATCTCTCTTCGGACCAAATATTTTACGCAGTACCTTATTTTCGAAAACCTTAAGCCGTTATCCATCCTTTAAAGTAAGCGGCCACGTTTTACATTCGTAAAGAACCGTCGGAAGAATAATAGTTTTATTTTTTTTATTTATTAATTTATTGAAATTTACAACTGTATTAGTAAATACATCAAGTAAATTGGCTCATAATATAGATAATATACATGAAAAGACATGAAGAGAATATGCCCATTGGCAACACTCCACTAGGTAATCTACACTAGAAGGTCTCGAGGCCATCTTCTTTTCAGACGCCTCGGAGGATTGTCAGGAATGGTAGAGGAAGCTAGGATTGAAACTAGTGGGTTAATGTGAGAGTGGAGTTTGTCATGGAAGGAATGATACCTCGTACGGGCCAAATCAGTAACATATGGGACATTAAGGTCTTTATGGATGAGTTTGTTGGTGACAAAATAAGGAGCATTGAGGATTTTTCGAAGGATTTTGGATTGTAGGGATTGAATACGGGAAGAATTTGATGGTTTAGTAGAGCCCCAAAGCTCAACTCCGTACGTCCAAATAGGCCTTATGATGGTAATATATATGAGCCTTTTGTAGTTAAGTGGAAGGTTAGAGCGTCTGTCCAGTAAGTGTTGAAGTAAGCGAAAGCGTTGGGCAGTTTCCTGTCGTTTCAGTCTTGTGTGCGGATTCCAAGTTAGTCGTTTGTCAAGTAGGAGTCCTAGATAGCGAATCTGTTCAACCGGGACTAGCGGAATATTATTAAAGGACACTGTAGGACAGGATGTTGTAGGTTTACGACGAAGGGTAAAAGTAATTTGGTGGGATTTGTTGGAATTGATTTTGATTCTCCAATTCTGACACCATACTTCAAGGTCTCGGATGTGGGATTGAAGAGTTTGAGAGGCAATAGTAGGATCATTATTGACTGATAACACACAAGTGTCATCAGCATAGGTAGAAAGGAAGGTGTTAGGATGGGTTGGGATATCAGCTGTAAAAACTGTGTAAAGAAGGGGTCCTAGGATACTGCCTTGAGGAACGCCAGCAGACTGAGTAAATAGGGAGGAATAGGAACTATTGTGGTTTATTTTGAAGGATCTTCCAGAGAGGTAGGACTGAATGATGAGGTAGTATGTAGGAGGGAGGAATTTCCGGAGTTTGTAAAGCAGTCCTGGGTGCCAGACTCGGTCAAATGCCTGTTCTACGTCGAGAAAGGCTCCCGTGCAGTACAATCCGCGCTCTAGTGCTGATGAGACAACATCCACCACACGATGACATTGTTGGATGGTGGAGTGGGATGAGCGAAATCCAAACTGGTGGTCTGGGATTATGTGATAAGTCTCTAGAATAGGATAAAGGCGTTTAAGGATTAGTCTTTCTAGAATTTTACCCATAATGGGTAAAAGAGATATAGGGCGGTAAGAGGAAGGGAGTTCCAGCGGTTTTTTAGGTTTAGGAATCATTTTAACAATAGATAACTTCCAGGGTTCAGGAAAATATGTGGTCCGGAGTATGGCATTGTAAATATAGGTAAGGAACAGGATGGATTTTTTTGGAAGTTGTTTTAAGATATTGGGCGTGATTAAATCGTGTCCTGGAGCTTTGCGGGAAGGTAACCTGCGGATTATGGTTGAGATCTCTGAAGGATGAAATGCTTTAGGAGGAAGGGCCAGCTGGAGTGGAACATCCAGTTCTGCTTCAACGCATTCAAGATGGTGCTGATTAAGGATATCAGGATGCGGATTGTAGGTTTTAAAGAGGTGCTGAGCAAATGTTTGGGATTTCTCCTCATCAGATCTGGTAAATGATTGAGATTCATTGAGGAGAGGATAATTAAAATCTTTGAACTGCAGCAGTTTCTTAGTAGTAGTCCAAAGTGATTTATTAGTAGTAGTGAGATTTTCTGTCATATCCAGTAAGTTTTGAATTTTGAACTTCCTGATTTCTGCTTTAAGTTTGTTAGTCAGAATGGTATAGTTAGTTTTGTCTGATGGATACCTAGTCCTATGCCACTTCGATCTTGCTCTGCGTTTTTCTCTTAATAAGATTCGAATGTGCTGTGGCAGATTAGTTTGTAGAGTGTTAGTAGCGTTAGTATTTGTAGTGTTATCACGTATACTGCTACTTATCTAGTCAGTAAGTTGTTCTATGGCTCTGTCTATATCTAGTTTAGTTTTTAGTGGGATTCTTAAGTCCAGTTTGGTTTCTAAGTCTGTCCGAAATCCGTCCCAGTCCACTCGTCCAAAGATCAATTTAGGAGGGGTTGGCTTAGGAACATAGCCCGAATGCAAAGAAAGCAGAACTGGACTGTGATCGGATGAGAGGTCATTTAAGGATTTAACAGATGTTTGTGCAGAGGAAAGCTGGGAGGTGACGAATATATCTAGGATATCAGGATTTTTTTTTCGGGATGTAGGCCAGTAAGTGGGATTCATGGGCGAGAGGATGGAGTAGCTATTCAAACATGAGACACGAGAGAGGATATTTCCACGGGTATTGGATGTTCGACAACCCCATCGTTGGTGTTTAGCATTATAGTCTCCTCCAGCAATAAAACGCGGTCCGAGGGTGAGGAATAAGGAGTTGAGGCAGTTATAAGAAATGGCATTGCCTGGAGGACAGTATACAGCTGCGAAAGTTACCTGGAAAGGACGGATTGAGATGGTTACAGAAGTTGATTGTATGGCATCAGTTGGAATAGAAGGAACAAGGGAATGTGGTATGGATTTATGAATAAGGATGCAAGAACCCGCATGAGCAGTGTTGTCAGGGTGGTCTGATCTGTAAGTTATGTAGTCACGTATGTAGAAGTGTGATCGTTGTGTGAAGTGAGTTTCCGTGAGTAGTGCAATATCAATGTGATTGTCATGTAAAAATATGTCTAGTTCGTCTCGGTGGTTATGTAGTCCGTTAGCATTCCACAAAACGATGTACAGGGGCTTTACACTCATCGAGGGTGATTGAACGGGATTTCACTTAGGAGTCTAGTGAGAAGGGAAATGAGGGGTCTGATGGTTTCTTGAAGGTCTAAAAGGAAGGAACTCAAGATGGAATAAATGTCAGGTGCATTTGGATTAGGATATGAATTCGTATCAGAGGCATGAGGAGTATAACTCGTATGAGCCGAAGTGGTATTTGTGGGATGTACCTGTCGAGGGGTACGAGGAAGTTCATTCTTGGATGATAAGGAAGGTGGGTTGGGTTTAGACTGAACAGTAGGATGGGATGGGACTTGGTGTGGTTTCTCTGGTGGTAACCTGACCCGTAAGGGTAGATGAAGGGAGGGAATCGGTTGTTGCGGATCTTCAGGCTGAGGTGTGGAGGTCTGGGGCCTGGATTGGGATTTTGGAGGCGTCTGTCGTCTGGGCTGTTGCTTCTTTGAGACGATCTCGGAGAGCGGTTTCTTCGTGGGTTGAGGAGTTTGAATCTTCTTTGCTGAGATGGAAGGCTGTTGAGTGTTGTCAGCTTGAGTTTGCTGGAGTTCTGGGAAGTTCGCCGGATCGTCCACAGGAACCTGTATGTGTCTCTTCTGTTCTACGCTCTTCAAAGGTCCTTGGTGTATTTTTTGCTTGAGAAGATTCTTATAAACTTCACAACCTCTGTAGCTTGCTGGGTGTGCTTCGCCACAAAGAGCACATTTTGCTGGCTCATTTCGTGACCTAGGACAGGTGTCAGAGGAGTGTGGGCCGGCGCATTTTACACACCGGGCCTGATGAAAACAATAGGACTTAGTGTGCCCCAACTTTTGACATTTTGTACATTGTACTATTATTGTTTTTTGTCTTGGCTGTTCGAAACGAATAGTGGAATATAACAATCTTGTAACTTGAAAAATGTCTGTATTATTTTGCGCTGTCTCTAAATCAACAAAAAAAAGTGGAAGAGGATATTTTTCAGAGGGGTGTATGACGCATGAAACGTGTCTCACGGTGTGGCCTATCTCTTCTAGGCCAGATTTAATTGCGTCAGTTGGAGTTGAAGAGTGAAGCCCCCTCAAGACAACCCTATATGCTTTTTCTTGCCTCAACTGGTAGCAGTGGAAGTCGTATTTTTTAGACTCTAGATAGTTCACTAGTTTTTTATAGCTATCTTTAGAGTGAGTATTGATCTTGATATCATGTAGTCTGGAATAGCATCTAAAGTTTGGCTGCCCTATCAAATTGGCGATTTCTTGACCGAACAAGATGAAATTATTGATATTACTTACGAATATCGGAGGTGGATCTGGGTCAGAAAACTCTTGAGGCTCATGGGTCAAGTTAGATTTGTTCGCTGCAACAGGATTATTGCTGGTAAAAGAAGATGGTGCGGAAACGGTGGGAGATGGTGCTGTCGATGAAGACGGAGTCGGAGCTGTTGAGGCAGACGGCGCTGTCTGATCATTTTTAATGGCTGCAGTAGTACTGCGTGTTTTAGGTGGGGATATTATTTGGTTCGAGATTTGCTTGCTTTTGGCCGCTTTATTCTTTTTCTTATTCGGGGAATCCCCTGGTCCAGGATTAGAGGCCCTTTGCCGTTTTTGACGCGGCTTCAAATATTGGGAGTCAGACTCACTAATTTCAGAGAAGGGCGTTTCCTCTGCTGAGTCGTCAGATGTATTATCGAGATCCATCATTCAAATTAGAAAAATATAGATTAAAAATGCAAAACAATTAAACTATTAATAAAAAATCTATCTAAAAAAAAAAAAAAAAAAAAAATCTAACTACTGCAACTATTTAGAATATTATATACATATAAAACAATAATCAAAACAGGCATATTGAAATAACAAAACTAAATAGATAAATAAAAAGAGAGGTCTTATAGTAGAAAAAAGAAAAAAAAAATGTCCTCCGAAAAAATAAGAAAAATCTAACTACTAAAACTATTCACAATATTATATACATATGAAACAATGCTCAAAACAGACATATTAAAATAACAAAAACTAAATAGATAACTAAAAAAATAAAAGTCGTATTTTAGAGAGAAAAAAAAAAAATTGTCTTGAGAAAAAAAAACCTAAAATATATACGCGAAATGTTTTATTATAGCTCGTAGATGACAGGAGCCTGTAAACACGTAAGGGATTAGTAGCCCGTACGAATCCTCTACAGGAGCCCAACACTGTCTTTTCCCCCACTCCAGGCTGCTGTCAGTCTATAATGAACTTAAGTGAAATTAAGTGCACTAACCTCAATATTTACAATTGTTAAGTGTTCAGTGGGTTAACAATTCACCAATCACAAAGTTTGAAGGCTGATAGCTCAGTAACTCCGAGATAGCAAGGTAATTTTGAGAGAGCGATACGTAAGAAGAACTTCAGTAGCGGCCATTTTTTCTCACCTTTTCTATTCTAATTCTAACCTTTAAGTTTTTAGATAGAAGCCGCGAACTAAGTAACTTAGCAACTGAATAATAACACGCATTTTCCACCTTTGACCGGGACTTTATTTCTTGCTGGATTTCATTTTTTCTTGTTATCGTTGAACCTAAATACTTGAATTTCTCTATTGTTAATAACATTGATTAGAAAATTCATGATAATCCTTTAGGCTCCAATCATTGCCCATAGTAATGGAGATTCACAATATGCAAAGATACCAATATGGGTAAATCTATCAGAAAGATTGAAAGGAATACGGAACTTTTACCTCAAATAATTTCCATCTTCTATCCGATAACCGTGCGTATGAACAGTTTATAACATTTTTGAATAATTGTGGATGTAATTAGTCGACCGTTGAGAATTACTGGAAGGAATTAGTCCGGGTGGCGGTCATTAAATGAAACAACTAAATAGTTTCAACTATTTTATTGTTTGCCAACGTTTCGACCCCTTTGTGGGTCATCATCAGGGCGCATGGTGGGAGAATGGAAACTGATTTATTTCTATTCTATTTTGATTTATTTCCATCATATTTTGTTTCCATTCTCCCACCATGCGCCCTGATGATGACCCACAAAGGGGGTCGAAACGTTGGCAAACAATAAAATAGTTGAAACTATTTAGTTGTTTCATTTAATGACCGCCACCCGGACTAATTCCTTCCAGTAATTTTTGAATAATGCTTGCGCGAAGTCAATACTAACTTATAAACAAACTTAAAAACGAAAATTTAGGGGTAATGAATGTAGTCTTTCACTACAAAATAGAAAAAATGCCTATAAAACATATATATAAGTTCCAAATTCTACAACATCTATATATTTCATATATAGGTAAGTGAAGGAAAAATGAATAACATTTAAAAATAAAATAGAAAACAGACAATTCTTATGACATTTATGTCGGACTCGTCCATGAAGCGAGGCAGCTTATCGAACCAGCCCCGTGTGGAAAAGGAACAAACAGTTGTGATGACGAAGAGCTAGTCACGATATGGAATGCCGTGACTTGAGCTATGGCTGCCGTGGAGAGATATCTCAACAGTACGTACTATATATATATATATATATATATATATATATATATATATATATATATATATATATATATATATATATATATATAGCGGCCGACACAACTGCTCTATAACTCCCCTCAACACGTCACATAGCCTGAGTCTTGGTATTATTGCACTCTCAGCCAACATCAGACCCACCTCATTATCGGGAACCTAAATTGCCAATCAGAGAGAAACGCGTGCGAGTCACAAACATCAGCATTGGAATGTTGGTTGGTAAAGGTGTATTACAGCAGTAGCCGAAGGGAAAATATCCTCCCTCCACCCAGCTGACAATTTTACAGGAAACGCAAAAATCTGTCATTTATTTATTATTGGACCAATTTACGTGATTCTTTTTTTGTTAAAATATAAAATCGATTCATAAGCGTGTTATCAACTCATTTTTCCAAATTATTGCACTTTTCCCATGACTTTTTAAACTATGTAATATGGATAAAGTACTTTTTGGAACGAAACATGGATATAGTACTTTTTGGAAAGAATTTTTTTTTTTTTTTATTCGTATATATTACAATTTGTCATAATAGACAATAATAATAGTGCAACAGGATCTCATTCATACAATATTGGAAAGAATTTAAAGGGATATAGTACTTTTTGGAAAGAATTAAAAGGGATATAGTACTTTTTGGGAAGAATTAAAAGGGATATAGTACTTTTTGGAAAGAGCTAAAAGGGATATAGTACTTTTTGGCAGACTTGAACGCGCGACAAGTTGGTAATAGTCATTATAATCTTCCTAATACAACATTAGTGATAACTAACGTCTTTATATCGTTAACTAGATGTTGCTCGCGACTTCGTCTGCGTCAATTTCTGTTATTATGATCGCTATTAAGACGTTTTTTAAAAAAATATATTGGGCTGTTGATGACCGTCATAATATTCTCGATGTCAAGAGTTGAACTCTGGCCCGGAGTTGGTCTTCCTAATTGAAATCTCCTCATCTAAACCGCGAAAAACACTTTTGAACCGTCCTATCAGCAATTGAATCGCTACCATACACGGCACGAATATTTCTTGCAGTTTGGGATGCTTTTTTCCCTTTTTAAAAAAAGAACAGCATAATATGCCGAAAATGAACCGAACCGTCACTCATGTGCTGGTTTGCAATAAACTACAATACTGATCCTCAATAAAGACGAATTCAGTATGTAAACATAGTTAATTCCATGAGGATAGATAAAATCGATTAAATGTTTTTCCATGTGATTTATTAATTGTAACGACAAAAGTTAACTATGCCTATGCCAAAGGTCACGGGTTCAAACCCGCAGGTGGCCTTACGATTTTTTAATGGGAGTAAAAAATCCTTAGTTATACCGTCCTTCAGAGGGGACGTTAAAAGATTGTCCTGAGCTTGTGCAATGTCGGATACTTGTTAAAGATCCCTATCCTAATGAAACCTGGATAGGCAAAATTTAGGACTCCCACTGTAGCATCGTCCGATCAGCCATAGTAGCATAAAGTGACGTTAAATAAATAAACGAAAGATACCGGTGGGTATCACTCTATCCATCAAGCTTACCACGCCAAAAGTTCAAAACCTACCCCTTCGAATTGACGGTTTGTTCACGAAATTGACAGGCGTAAATAGAAAAAAAAATAAGGTTAAAATAATTAATTACAATTCAAGGCTTCACAAATATACTACGTCTAGGTAATTTAAAATAATTGTCCCATGACATCTCGCTGACCCCCGGACATCGTATGCGGACCACCAGTTGGAAACCAATGGGATTGGAGAAGAATTTTATGGTTTAGTAGAACCCTAAAGCTCTACTCAGTAAGTTCAAATTGGCCTGATGATAGTCATGTAGATGAACCTTTTCTAGTTAAGTGGAAGGTTTGAGTGTCTGTGATCATAATTTTTAAAAAGTTTTCCTTTGACGAAGTTGTCTAAATTCCTGAACAGGTGGTAGCTAATCTGTTGGTGAGTCAGGAGAATGTGGTGGGTGCGGAAGAACTTCGTGGTGCAGTTCTTTCAATTTTTGCACGGTATGTTTTGAAACATGGGGTCTAGCGTTGTCGTGTAGGAGTATAGGACCCTTCCGATTTACCAATCCAGGTTGTTTTTTTAATAATTTTGTGTGCATTTGGTCAATTTCATTGCAGTACGTTGTAGAGGTAGGTAATGGTTTCACCTCTAGGTAAAAAGGAATAATGAATTATCCCAGCCATGGACCACCATACTGTAACCATCAATTTTTTGGATGCGAATTCGGTTATGGCATTTGCCCCGGGGTTTCATCGATGTTCAACCACTGCCCTGACCGACGCTGATTGTTATATGCGATCCATTTTTCATCGCAGGCAATTATTCTTTCAAGGAAAGGGTCGGTTTTTTGCCTCGCAAGCAAAGAAACGCAGGTCTCGAGGCGTTTCTATTGCTGCCGCTCAGTGAGATCATGAGGTACCCATGTATCGAGCTTTTTTACTTTCCCAATACACTTTAAATGTCTGGAAACGGTAGATGCACTTGCATTTAGTTGTGCTGACAGTCCTTTAACTGTTTGGTAGGGGTTTCCTTCAACTGTATGTTTGAGGGCCTCGTTGTCTATTACGGACGGAGGTCTTCCTCGATGCAAGTTTTCCAAGTCGGTATCCCCAGCTGAAAACTTGGCAAACCAACGGCGAATGGTCCGTTCATTAACACTCCATTAATTGATTGGGAAGTAAATGTTTATAATACAAAGGTAGAGGATTAGTAACTGTTTACTTTAAATATGCAAACATTCGGAAAAAAACAACAGAGACCTGCAAAATCCTTTATGTATTTCAGAAACTATAAAAACGGACATTTCATGTGAAACAACCCGATATTTTAAGGTCTCTGCTATGTTATTGAAGGGTTTGAGAGACTGATTGACTGATAACTCATGATTGTCATCATCATAAGTAGTAAATAATAAAATTAAATACTGATAATTTAAAATTGAACTGTATTGGTTGCACCGATACACTTGACTTAGTTTCAACGTTTGCTCATCCTATGAGAAATCGACTGTCGAAATTTTCAAATGTTATTATATTATTACTATTGCTACTTATTGGGTTGTTTCACATGAAATGTCCGTTTTTATAGTTTCTGAAATACATAAAGGATTTACAGGTCTCTGTTGTTTTCTTCCGAATGTTTACATACTTAAAGTAAACAGTTACTAATCCTCTACCTTTGTATTATAAACATTAGCTTCCCAATAAATTACCAACTTTTTAGTATATCTCCAAATATGAACATGGAAACACGCGATTTTCGAGTAATATTTTTGTACGAGTTTAAACTCAGCCATTCAGCAGCCATGTCCTCAAAGATACAGTAGAAGGAAACCACTACCAAACAGTTAAAGGACTCTCAGCACAACTAAATGCAAGTGCATCTTCCGTTTCCAGACATTTAAAGTGTATTGGGAAAGTAAAAAAGCTCGATACATGGGTACCTCGTGATCTCACTGAGCGGCAGCAAGACCCCATGTTTCAAAACATACCGTGCAAAAATTGAAAGAACTGGGCTACGAAGGTCTTCAGCAACGACCATATTCTCCCAACTTGTCTCTAATAGATTACCACCTGTTCAGGAATTTAGACAACTTCGTCAAAGGAAAACTTTTTGAAAATGATGATCAAGTGAAAAGTGCGTTTTCAGATTTTGTTTCACTTCATAGCTCAGAGTTTTTCAGTTCGGGGATAAAATAGTTGGTGTCACGTTGGGAAAAATGTTTAGAAAAAGAAGGTAAATACTTGGAATAAAATTATCTTGTTTTCATATCGTATTTTTAATAAAAATCATTTACCTTGAAAATCATACACCTATTTTATTAACATATGTTTTCACTTCCTCTATCCATTCTGCAGTTTTATTCTGTTTAGAGACGGATATAATTGTATTACTAATTTTAATTATTTATTAATTTCAACTTGCAAAGATATATACTGCTTTTTCAACCGCTTATGCCTGAAGAAAACTCAAAACACATATTTGTATGGTTCAGTTATTTAGTCGCTAAATGGAGACCGAATAATTGCCCAACGGTTTTAAAATGGTTTAAACTTTTAAGAGTATCATTGTTTTATTAATTGAGACGTTGATTTCCAAAAAGTACTAAAGGACATTTTTTACAAAATTGATTTTTTTGCATATTTGTATTCTCATCAACTAGTTATATCTAAATCTCCTATTTGATTTTATATAATGAACACCCAAGCTCTTTATTAACGCAATTTAGAAATATAATTATTTTCTAAAGGAAATAATTACACATTTAATTTCGTTCCAAATTATACAGAAACATCTCATTTCATATCTTTAATATAATGTTATTAATATACTAAAAAAAAAAAAATTATGGATTTTAATGCGAAAAGAATCAAATTAGCTAATTTAATAATATAATGATTAGTGATTTTCGCGCCTCCTGTAAAATTTCCTGGAATGGATATAGTACCTTTTGGAAATCAACGTCTCAATTAATGAGAAATCATTTCAGACAATTTTCGCCACTCACATAATTATGTTACTTTGTTTATTCTTTTGGAATTTCTTATTTGTGAATACACATTACTTTAAAAACTTAAATTTAATAATCCTGTAAATATATAAATAGGCAGCGGCCTCGAAACCACTTAAATACGTACGAGTATATCGGAGAATACGAAAAATCTTTCCGCAAGTATAGAATGACAGCGTTTATAACGTCCTCAATCAGGTTGTTGAAATGACAATCAAACTATTAATTTTTTTTTTTTTTTTTCTCATTAGATAATAGAAGCGTGTTGTTTTGTTTTTTTTTCTTATTTTTTTAAGATAAATCACTATTGACCATTTTATGACTGAATGTAACATTAATAGATTTTAAAAAAAACTATTGTTTTTTACAACTGTATATGCAAATACAATAAGTAAAATGGCTTAATGACAATGATAGACATATGAAGAATCTACCCAGTGGTAGCACTTCAAAGTTTATTTTATAAGCAGGTCTCGAGAACACCGTCCTTTTAGGCGAGCCGTAGGATTATCAGGAATATATATATTGTAATGTATTGAGGATACTGAGGGGAGTTCATAATTAAATAATTTTAATATTAAACAATTAATGATAACGAACCTTTGTCGGCAAAACATCAAAAGGTGTTTACCTAGCCTCCTAGATATCCCATCGGTATGGGTCCCCCAGCGGTACCAGAGACCCCTGGTAGTTTCCTACAGCGGCAGCCTACAAGAATATTAAGGGTGGTCAAAAGATAAAAATAAGATCACAACGACTGTACCGCCAACCGGGGTACTTCCCATGTCAGCCCACCCGAGGTGACGAGGATGGGAGAGAAGATTCGTAGGGCAGTCTTATTCGAACTAGGAGTTAGTCAAGTGTTATCCTCAGGAAGAGTGAGTAGGGTTCCACCTACAAGAAGAGGAGGTGGCCGTCGGGGTTCTGAGAGCAGCTGGAGGATGATGCCGAGAAAGGGGACCTACTACTGATTTCACCTTCGCCAGCCGGTTAGGTGTTTCAAAGGTATATTGTTATTTGTAATATTGTATGGCAAAGGTAGTAAAATGTCCCTCAGTATTCTCAATCAGAGTTTTAAGCAATATGTGAATATAATGATCTGTGTAAATTAATAATTATAGTAATGTATTAATTGAATCTTGTTTACTTTAATCTTACCCTGCATGCCACCTATTGGATTAGTAAACACGATACCTTTGGAAAGGAGATCCATGATATCATTAAATATAGTTTATATATTGACTAAATATAGTAAGTAAGCTAGTTTTTGAAGCTACCGCTGCCTTAGAAAAGCAGCCGGTCAAAAACATAGAAATATATATATGGATGAGAGGTTATACAAGCGGGTTTGTATGTGCTGGTAGTTTGGAATTAAAGGTGTATCTATCGCGGGCTATGTGTGTTACCAGTGGGATATTTAGGTCTCAATGGATGAGTTTATTAGTTACAAAGTAAGGAGCATTGAGGATTTAGATTGCAAGGATTGGATGAGAGAGGAGATTGAAAGTCTAGTGGACCCCCATAGCTCAATGCCATAGGTCCAAATAGGTCTGATAATAGTGATGCAAATTACTAAATATGAATTTACAACTGTGCCTTCGTCGCTCCTGCATGTAGGGTGCAACGGAAATGATTAAATAGACCTTAACAACTTGTAATGTACTCATTGATAAGAGACCTGATCTCCTGATCTGTTTGGAGGTAATAATCGATAATTAAGATCAGCCTTAACGCAATCCTCCCATCGACGCTTCGGCCTACCTTTCGGACGCCTACCAGTCGGTTCAGCAAATACCAACTTTCTCGGAATCCGTTCCTCACCGAGCCCAACAACATTACGTGCCCATTTGAGTCTCCGCGATGCTATCAACTCAATTATATTCACAGGGTACAAACTCCGCAATTCCGCGTTGTGCAACCTTCTAAACTCCCTAGTGGACTCATCTCTCTTCGGACCAAATATTTTACGTAGTCCCTTATTTTCCGAACACCTTAAGCCGTTGTTCATCCTTCAAAGTAAGCGGCCACGTTTCACATCCGTAAAGAACCGTCGGAAGAATAATAGTTTTATAAATTCTAACCTTTAAGTTTTTAGACAGAAGCCGCGAGCTAAGTAATTTAGCAACTGAATAATAACACGCATTTCCCACCTTTAACCGGGACTTTATTTCTTCCTGGATTTCATTTTTTCTTCTTATCATTGAACTTAAATACTTGAATTTCTCTACTTTTTCAAAAGTATGTTCTGATATATTAATATCATCATTGTTTGGAGGTAACATTTTCTATATTCACTTGAAAGCCTAGGTATTGAAATTCGTTAAATTTGTCAAATTTGTAGTTGCCAAATATGATTTTCTCGCCGTGTAATGCTTTTTCGTCAGATACCATGTAATTTGTCCTGGTCAGCGGCTTCAGCATTGACAAGGATTACTCCAAATAACCATGTCCCACAAAAAATATCTGTGTGCCCGTGTGTGTGGTAAGTTTAGCGCAAAAACGATTTGTATAAAAATGAAATATCATATTTAAAGATCGTCTATGCCTGAGACGTTACAGTAACTTTTCCATCAAGATCAGCCAACCAGAATGCCATACAATTTACACCTTTTTACGATTTTCTCGAAAACAGCACTAACGATTTTGATTAAACTCGTTATATTGATGTAAAATTTAATGGGCTTTAAAATATTATAATATTGACCATAACGTAGGTTTTATTCTGATTGAAATAGTCTGACAGGGCTTAAATGCCGATATTTTATTTTTTCTTCTTCTGAAGTATCTTCAATTTTATTTATTTAAAAAAAAAAAAAAGGCATACCATCTCGTTTGTATTGATAAATAAAGGTTAAATATTTAAGATGAGCTAATTCGATAAACAAATGAAGGAGAAAAGTGCAAACATATTTTTTTATGCAATTTTGTTTTTTTTTAATACAAGAATAGTAATATAGATGTATAATATACCATTGGAAAGTTGAATATTTTAGGAAAAATATTATCTTATACAAAAAGTTGTAAAATGTAATGGGGAGTGATGGAAAGCCGATAAAAATAACTGATTTTTACATTTACTTACTATATATAGTAAGGGAAAGTATTGCGATCGTGAAAATTTTCCAGTTTCCCACAGAAATAAACATTTTAGGGTCCCCTGAGTCCAAATAATCAAGTCCCGCAAAAAGGTCTGTGTCTGGTAACTCCCGGGCAGAAACGGTAAGTCCTATGAAACTTAAATTTCATATTTAAGACAAATATACGCCCGAGATGTTACAAAACTTTCTTCAACAAAATGAGCTTACTAGAAGAGGCACTTTATACCTGGTATTTTGCATCTTTTTTCGATTTTTTCGAAAACGGTTCCGACGCTTTTGAATAAACTCGCTATATCGATGTACAATTTAATGGGCTTTAATATCATGTAGGTTTTATTCCGATTAAATGGTCTGACAGGGCTTAATTGCCGATAGTTTGAATTTTCTTCTTCTAAAGTACCTTTAGGTTTGTAGATTTTATGAAAATAACCATATTATCTAGTTAGCATTGATAAATAACAGCTAAATATGTAAGTTGGGGAAATTTTGAAAAGCAACTAAAGGAGAAAACAGAAAAAATATTTTTTAATGCAATTTTTTGTTTTTGAACATAAGAGTAGTAATATGCATGTATGATATACCGTTGGAAAGCTAAAGATTTTAGAAAAAATATTATCTTATACTCAAACGTTTTAAAGTTAATAGAGAGTGATGAAAAGAAGATAAAACTAACTGATTATTTAAGATAATAATATAATTGATTTTTTAATAAAACACATGTTTCTATAGAAATTCGATTTAATTTATTCTGTAATAGTTTCACGTATTTTATTTATCTCTAACTGTATTTGAAAATTCTTTCATTGATTTTAACAACGGTAAGTGAAAGTCGTGTGTTGCCCGCACCAGATTTTTATCTTTAAATTTATTTAAAAATTCTTAAATTGTTTTTAACAACGGAGGTAAGAGTAAGCCGTGTGTTGTGTGCACCAGATTTTTTTTATTTATAATAATGTTGCCCGAAATAAAATTATAATCATTAAATACACTTACAAACTATTACAAAATATATATATATATATATATATAAGTTTTTGTTGTTCTTAGGTTTCAGTCAATGAATAAACAATTTTATCTATGCGACGTTTCGAGAATTTATTGTTCTCATAATCATGCCTTAACAGTGGAAAAAAACAGAACATTAATATTATTGTACAATAATTAATATATGATGTTATTGTTAGAGATATAAAAAAGAGTACATTGAACAATGAATAATCATACAGTAGGTACATAGATATTTTAAATTAGGATTTACATTAAAGATATTATTATAAAATTACTTACAATTTTGGACAAAATAGTGTCTTAATTAGGCATGTTTAGCCTACAAGACACTAAGACACTATTTTGTCCAAAATTGTAAGTAATTTTATAATAATATCTTTAATGTAAATCCTAATTTAAAATATCTATGTACCTACTGTATGATTATTCATTGTTCAACGTACTCTTTTTTATATCTCTAACAATAACATCATATATTAATTATTGTATAATAATATTAATGTTCTGTTTTTTTTATATATATATATATATATATATATATATATATATATATATATATTTCCTATGACCTAAAGTATATAGCTGTTACCTGAACTTTAGCCTCTTAGGCTTGACCATGTCCTGGTGTAGGGAGAATACTCTGAGCCTGGCGAGCGGGGACCGCCTACCTTGGCTCATATCTGCCTCCGCCTCGCCCTCCTCAGGGCAGATATAGTCCCATCCCCTCCACCCGCCGTCCTCCCGTCCTAGCGGATTGTCTTCCCAGGGGAACATTTTTCATTTGGGTATATATTTTTATTTTAAGAAAAAATCAATAAATTTACAAGGAGAAACCCAAATATTAGGACGAGAAAAACATTTTTTTCTATTTTAATTACAATGTTGTTTTGTTGTAACTTTTTACTTTCAATTACTATATAGAGTAAGGGAAAGTATTGCGATCGTGAAAATTTCCAAATTCCAGTTTTCAACGGAAATACACATTTTAGGGTCCCCTGAGTCCAAATAACCAAGTCCCGCAAAAAGGTCTGTGTGTGTGGTAACTCCCGGGCGGAAACGGTAAGTCCTATGAAACTGAAATTTCATATTTAAGACAACTATACGCCCGAGACGTGACAAAATCTTTTTCATCAAAATCATCTTACCAGAAAAGGCACTTTATACCATGCATTTTGCACTTTTTTTCGATTTTCTCGAAAACGGTTCCGACGATTTTGTTTAAACTCGCTATATCAATGTAAAATTTAATGGGCTTTAATATCATTTAGGTTTTTTTTCTGATTAACATGGTCTGACAGGGCTTAAATGCCGAAATTTTAAATTTTTTTCCCTAAAGTACCTTTAATTTTTTTGTTTCTATAAAAATAACTATTTTATCCTGTTACTACTGATAAAAAACAGCTAAATATGCAAGTTGAGCGAATTTGAAAAACAACAAAAAGAGAAAACTGAAAACATATTTTTTTAATGCAATTTTTGTTTTTGAACATAAGAACAGTAATATAGACGTATAATATACCGTTGGAAAGAGAAAGATTTTAGAAAAAATATTATCTTATACACAAGCTTGTAAAAGTTAATAGAGAGTGATGAAAAGCCGACAAAACAAACTGATTATTTTAGATAATAATATAATCGATTTTTTAATAAAACACATGTTTCTATAAAAAATCCATTTAATTAATTCTTAAATGGTTTCACTCATTTTTATTACTTTCACTTACTATATATAGTAAGGGGAAGTATTGCGATCGTGAAAAGTTTCAAATTCCAGTTTTCAACGGAAATACACGTTTTAGGGTCCCCTGAGTCCAAATAACCAAGTCCCGCAAAAAGGTCTGTGTGTGTGTGTCTGTGTGTGTGTGTGTGTGTGTGTGTGGTAACTCCCGGGCGGAAACGGTAAGTCCTATGAAACTGAAATTTCATATTTAAGACAACTATACGCCCGAGACGTGACAAAACGTTTTTCATCAAAATGAGCTTACCAGAAGAGGCACTTTATACAATACTATGCATTTTGCACCTTTTTTCGATTTTCTCGAAAACGGTTCCGACGATTTTGATTAAACTCGCTATATCGATATAAAATTTAATGGGCTTTAATATCATATAGGTTTTATTTGGATAAAAATGGTCTGACAGGGCTTAAATACCGATATTTTAAATTTTCTTCTTCTAATTTTGTAGAATCAATAAAAAAAACTATATTATCTTGTTAACGCTGATGAAAAACAGGTAAATATATAAATCGAATAAATTCGATACCCAACTAAAGGAGTTAAAGTTAGATTTTTTTAGGCATACATTAGGGGTGGGCATAATCGAATGATCGTTATAATCGGATGATCGGACTTCGTTGATTTAAATAATCGAATGATTCCATAATCGAATGATCGTATGATTAATATGCATTCTGAGAGACAATATGCCACAATTCCCGTATCTATAATGGTATAATGGCTGAGCTAGCTGAGTCTAAGTCCAAATACCGGTATGATTTATATGATGAGCAAAAAAAATAGGTCGTTTGACTATCCGAGTTTCTTATAATCCCTCGATTATCATTAAACAATTCAGTACGAATGATCGTTCGTTTCTCCGAACTGATTAATCCGATAATCGATTAATTCGAATGATTGAAACAATCGAATGATCCGATAATGCCCACCCCTAGTATACTTATAAGCTATTTAACTATGTCTTGCGATTTCACCAATATTAAATAAATAAATAAAATTAAAATATTAAAGTAAAGTGAGAATGTGAGTAAGTAGGAGAAGTCAAAAGAACACGCAATTAAGATATAAACTATTGCCGACGTTCCGGCCTAAACTATAAGCCTTCTTCAGGGATGAATGAAGCAATAATGATACTTTGATTAATGCTTCATTGTTCTGGCGCTCTCCTTCAAAGCGCCCTGAAGAAGGCCTATAATTTAGGCCGAAACGTCTGCACCAGTTTGTTGAGTTTATATTTTAATTGTGTGTTCTCTTGACTACACCCTGAGCTAAATTATCTTATTTAAAATATTAACTTATTAGATATTGTTTAGTTTCATTTCTTATAAACATTTCCAAGGAACAAGATAGAAATAACAATAATTTGTATTATTAGGTTCCTTTAATTAAAATGATCCATTTCATTCAACTCATTTTATTTTCTTATTTTTTTCTCCCTACGTTTCGGCCTTTTGCCATTTTCGAGGGATCTACAAAAAACATTTATTTTAAAACTAAAAGATAAACAACATTATTTTTTACATTCTTATAAAGCAATTTACATACCTCTTTATATCCATCTTGCACTCTATATAATATATAAATATATATTTTGTCATAATTTATTAAAATTAAAATAAAACTATTACAGGCTGACCAGCCCTGTCCTGGTTGTTATCGTCCACTGGATTAAAGAATTGTATTCCCTCACTCTTAACTATTGATATCAAAACCAATATACACACATATATTGTTTTATTACCTCCTCCTCAGTCAATCCTCATTTGTTTTCACAGCCAAAACTTTTTCTTTTTAAAATTCTTTAACAAATTATTACCATACATAAACATATACATACACACACACATACACACACACACTCACACACACACACACACACACACACACACACACACACACACACACACACACAACATATACATAAACAAATATATTAATATTCAATTAAAAACATGATAAATCACTTAACCACAAAATTCCAAATATTATTCCATTATATCAAGTTATTTAAACGTTATTCAAGAAATTCAATTTACTTAAATTATATTACTTATTAATTTTGCTCAAAATCTCAGCATAATGATCATTTAAATTCTTTGTGTCTGTTTTGTAATTTATACTATAGTCAATGTGTTCTGAAATATGTATTGCATCTAAAATTTTTCTTCTAAAATCATTGCTTTCTTTATGTACTACCATAGTATTTTCAAAGTCAAATTGATGTTTTTTATTTATCACATGCTGTACTAAAGCAGTCTTATTTTAACAATAATTTGTTTACAAACGACAATAATGTTTCTTTAAAATTAGTTCTTACAAAATGATTTTACACTTGATAAAATCTTTGTATTGATTTAATTCCATGTGTTTGATGTTGTCACGACAGTGAAATGTACGTAAGTTTGACATTATTCCATAACGATTGATTAAGTGCCGAAGAGTGATATTATAAAACTTAAATCTATACTCAATAAAGTGTCCATTCAGAAGACAATTTTTTCAATCGGATTATTTTTTTCTAAATAAACGCGTCCAAACACACCAACTCTTCTATATTTTAAAGCTTAATATATTATTGTAGATTAGCAAATCTAAAAAAATAACTCACCCTTCTTTATTTTCTTCAGCGCGCATGTACCTAGAAAAAGATAAAAATGAGATAAGATACTTTTGATAGTTCTATCACTGACAATATTACCCAAGTACTTTACCAAAGATGCATCGCAGAAAAAGTGTGAGGCGACCGTCTGTGAAAGAAAGGCATTGAGAATGAATCACTTCAAACTGCTAAAACACTATTAATCAGTTTGATTTCTAGAATCATTAAATCTAACCACGAAACCAACACCTTTGTCAGAGTTTATTTGGAACATATGTAAAAATCAGTTTAGAATAGCTTTAAATTAAGAACGGCATGGGTATTTCTCACCAAAGAGGAACACTTTTTTCTCTCTCTCTCTCTTCATATCTCTTCATATATTTTCTGACAATCAGCAAATGTGCTGTACCAATTAAGATCAGACATAGTATGCATGGGGAAGTAAAGTGCCCAGCAGCACCCTTTTCTAGGCTTTAATTTAGGTAGAGGAGTGTCGAGTTTGAGGTATTACTTCAGTGACAGTTCTTCAGAAGGCCTCGACAATGCCTGTCCAACAGGAGTGATAAGATGGAGTTGGGTGCTCGCCGTGGTAGTAGCACGAGCCGCAGCACCTAGGAGTGGTACTCTGGTTGGTTGGGGTCCGCACCAACCGACTAGCAGAGGGAAATGGTAAGGATGGGTTACACCCTGTGTGGTAGTAGCACGACCGTAGTGTTGGATGGGCGGAGAGAATTCACCCTGCGTGGTAGTAGCATGACAGTAATGTTGGATAGGCGGAGAGAATTCACCCTGCGTGGTAGTAGCACGACCGTAGTGTTGGATGGGCGGAGAGAATTCACCCTGCGTGGTAGTAGCATGACAGTAATGTTGGATAGGCGGAGAGAATTCACCCTGCGTGGTAGTAGCACGAAAGTAGTGTTGAATAGGCGGAGAGAATTCACCCTGCGTGGTAGTAGCACGACCGTAGTGTTGGATAGGCGGAAAGAATTCACCCTGCGTGGTAGTAGCACGACAGTAGTGTTGGATAGGCGGAGAGAATTCACCCTGCGTGGTAGTAGCACGACCGTAGTGTTGGATAGGCGGAGAGAATTCACCCTGCGTGGTAGTAGCACGACAGTAGTGCTGGTTGGGAGGGGAGAATTCACCCTGCGTGGTAGTAGCACGACAGTAGTGTAGGATAGGCGTAGAGAATTCACTCTGCGTGGTAGTAGCACGACAGTAGTGCTGGTTGGGAGGGGAGAATTCACCCTGCGTGGTAGTAGCGCGACAGTAGTGTTGGATAGGCGGAGAAAATTCACCCTGCGTGGTAGTAGCACGACAGTAGTGTAGGATAGGCGTAGAGAATTCACTCTGCGTGGTAGTAGCACGACAGTAGTGCTGGTTGGGATGGGAGAAGGTCGTGAAGGAAGGTTAAAGAAGATAGACCACATTATATTACAAAGGCAGAGTTAATCTGACCTAGGGAGTTGTCAGTTGGGTGATCTGAAGAGCTGTGCCAGCTCGTGGGGATGTTAGTCATCCATGTCGATAATTGACGGTGAGAGCTATGCTACCAGACTAGCGTCTAGTCCCTAGGTCAAATTACCTTGACAGGTTTATTAATTCTTATAAATCAGTTACATAAACAAAGATATTTAAAATGGTGTTAATGGGTTACATTATACAATATTATTAAATTGTACGTCTTCATATATTCGGCCTGTAAGGCTATGTGGCCGCCGCTAGCGCTATCTGTGAACGAGCGTGTGAAGCATCCGCCACAGGAGGTCTCTCATCCAGCTTCTCTTTAGCCTTCTGGCATTTCAGCTGTTGACATGTCGTCAATCAGTCTATTATAGTGCCCATTAAGTTTACTATGAAAACGATAAAACAGTGTTCGTATATGTTGGTCAACTGTTGGTTGTTGTAAGTCCATGTGTAGGGTTCTGTTGTTTACGTACCAAGGAGCTGTCGTTATGAGTCTTAAAATTTTGGATTGAAATGATAGCAGTTTTTGTATGTGAGTCTTTTTTGCTGAACCAAAAATCTGTGAAGCGTAAGTCCATATTGGCTTAAGAAGGTATGTGTATGTATTCAGTTTCTGTCTAATTTTTAATATTGAAGATTTTGATAAAAGTGAGTATAGTACTTTCAGTCGGTGGTTGTGAGTCTGTCTTTTCATCTTGACATGTGGGCCCCAAGTCATCCTTCGATCGAGTGTCAGTCCTAGGTAATGTACAGAGTTTGTCTGAGGAATTTGGTTGTTGTCGATTAAAATTGGTGGGCAAGTGTTTTGTCGTAGTGTAAACGTTACGTGTTTTGATTTGTCGTGATTTTCGATCGAGTGTCACTCCTAGGTAATTTACAGAGTTTAAAATGACGTTTACTTCAATTTGGTTCAAATAGGTCTTACAGGAAATGTAAATGTTACTAAATTATGTTTATGTTTAATTTATACAAATTATTAATTTATAAGACAATACTGAAGCCCATCTGGACCTACAGACTTCAACTCTGGGGACAGCTAAACGTTCTAACATCAAACGCATTCAATCGTTTCAATCCAAAGTCAACCGAATAATAGTAAATGCTCCTTATTATGTATCCAACTAAACTTGCGCCACGACCTTAATGTTCCATTTATTTCAGACCTAATTCCATCCAAATTTTCCAAATTCCACAAGAACCTCATCCATCATCCTAATCCTCTAGCACGATTCTTATCCAGCTCCACTCATCCATACAACCCACCTAGAAGGTTGAAACGGCAGTGTCCCCGAGATATATTGTAAATATGTATGCTGGAGTTCTGACACTGGTCAGATTCTCCTCTCATGTGCGGTGTGATTGTGCCTGTGGCGCCCTCACTTAGCTTCCGCTGGCTCTCACCAGTGATGCCTCACCAGTGGATTGTAAATATTGTACATACATATGAATGTGACATGCTTTGTTTATTTATTTATTAACTTCATTTATTTGTATTTATTTTATCTACAAATTTTGTTATTGTATATGTTTATTTAGTTTGGTTTCATTTTATGTAATTTGACATTTCTTTTGTTTATATTGTAAATATTGTATGAATGGGACCCTTTAGCAATATTATTTTTGTCCAGTGTGACAAACTGTAATACATACGAATAAATAAAAATAAAAAATAAAAAAAAATTATGTGAATGATGTAGATATGCCATATACTATAATAAATACAAAAAAAAAAAATCCTTCATGTTGATTTTGATAAAATTATTGAGTTGGCTTTCACCATCCAGCTCAATACAACGCCACTTCTTTACAGTTGCTTGCTGTAACCTTACGTCAGCAGCCACACTATCCGTACATCTGCTCCATGAGGGATTTCTTATTCAATCATCCGAATCAAATGTTTAGTCCAAAATAATTAGCATTACATTCCTTTAAAATGTGTCTTCAATTACATTAATGTTGCTTCGACGATACCATTAAAATATTTTTATAACTCCGAGAGAGTCCATAAACTCTGCTATTACAAAAGTTCTCTATATCGCAGTTCAGAAGTTCGTGATAATCGTTTCAGTTTGAAGAAAAAAACAAACAAACAAAAAAAAAAGCGCCTATCGCGTGCTATACTTTGAAGTTTGGCTTGCAAAGTTCGGCCGTTAAGCTGTAGTTGAGCAAGTTGGAGAAACCCATCCAACAGTTTCTTGATTCTCAGTACATGACAGTTCTGTCAGTTCGCCCAACTAACCTCCACTCATGAACTATGTACATTAATTAGGCTCAGAACGAATTTGAAGTTAATCATTTAGAGGACGCAGGTCAAATTTTACATTAAATTGACCTATAGTGTGAGTTGAAAATCCATATGCGAGGTGCTTACAGCTCACCTTGTAATTTTCCTGTTGTTGAGAAAGCTCGTTAAGTTCGATATCTTGTTGTTGTTTGTTAGGGCTTTAAGGCGTAAAACCACAACGTCATCAACGCCTGTGTATCTTTTATCTTTAATAGCTTAAGTGATGATAGAAAATAAAATATATAAATATAAATAGAATATAGTGGAAAAAGGAAAAATAATTAAATTAAATTAAGCAATTGTCATAAATTTATGGAGAATACATACATATTAATAAAGGTTTAAAAAAAAACTGGTGCGGGCAACACACGACTTTCACTTACCGTTGTTAAAATCAACTAAAGAATTTTCAAATACAGTTAGAGATAATAATTAGTGAAACTATTAAAGAATATATTAAATTAAATTTGAATAAAAACATGTGTTTTATTTAAAAATCTATTATATTATTATCTAAAACAATCACTTAGTTTTATCGGCTTTTTATCCCTTTTTATTCCATTTTAAAAGTTTGTGTATGAGATAATATTTTTTCTGAAATCATTAGCTTTCCAAAGGTATATCATACATATTACTGTTCTTATCTTAAAACGAAAAATTGCATTAAAAAAATATTTTTTCTGTTTTCTCCTTTAGGTGGGTATCGAATCCATTCAATTTATATATTTACCTGTTTTTTATCAGTCGTAACAAGATAATATAGTTATTTTTATATAATCAACAAAAACAGTGGTACTTTAGGGGAAGAAAATTTAAAATTTCGGCATTTAAGCCCTGTCAGACCATTTTAATCCGAATGAAACCTAAATGATATTAAAGCCCAATAAATTTTACATCGATATAGCGATATCCACTAGCTCAATCCCTATCCAGCTCCACACTAGGGGTGGCATAATAGAATGATCGGACTTCGATGATTTCAATAATCGAATGATTCCATAATCGAATGATCGAATGATTTATGTGTTAAGACAATATGGCACAATACCCCCCTTTATGATTTCTGAGCTTAGGTGCAAATGTGTATATAATTTATGTGATGAGCAAAAAAAAAAAAATCATTCGATTAAGCCAATATCGTTAAACAATTGATTTTATATGATCGTTCGTTTCTCCAGCCCAATTAATTCGAAAGATTGAAATAATCGAATAATCTGATAATCGTCATTCGATTATGCCCACCCCTACTCCACACATCCTTACCATGTCTCTAGAAGGTTGAAACGGCAGTGGCCTCGAGACCTCTTTTAACATGTATTTTGAAGTTCTAGCATCGACTAGATTCTCCACTCACGTGCTGTATGCTTGAGGATTGTATATAGGTATGAGTGACTTTTGTATATTTTCTTATCAATTCTGTTTTGTATATGTGTGTATTGAATTATTATTATATAAATTTATTGTTTTGTATATATCGTGTGAATGTAGTTTGAATATTGTACTTTATCACTATTAAAAATGTCCTAAACTTATTGTAATGTTACTCAATAAAGAATTGTTTCTGAAGAGAAGTTAATTTTATAAAATTTTAAGGTGTACATTAAAAGTTTTCGGAGGGTAGTTGTGAATGAATGGACTTTTAAATTGTATATAAGAAAATTATAGGACATAGATATTTCTTAAATATATTTAAAATACGCCGCTTTCGGTTACTTTAAAATTTACTAGACAAACGCTCTGAACTTCCACTTAACTACAAAAGATCCATCTACATGACCATCATAAGACCTATCTGGACTTACGGAGCTGAGCTATGGGGCTCCACTAAACCATCTAATTCTTCCCTATCTATGCTATCTAATTCTCTTAACGCTCCTTATTTTGTCACGAACAAGCTCATCCATAAAGACCTTAATATTCCCTTTGTAGCTGATTTGGCCCGAACCAGGTACCAATCTTTCCATGACAAACTCCAATCCCACTCTAACCCACTAGTTTCAATCCTTGCTACCTCTTCTATTCCTGACAATCCTCCAAGGCGCCTGAAAAGAAGATGGCCTCGAGACCTTCTAGTTTAGATTCATAGTGGAGTGATACCAATGGACATTTCTCTTCATGTATATTATCTGACAGCTAATTTACTTGATGTATTAACTAATACAGTTGTAAATCTCAATAAATGAAAAAAAACAATTTTTTAAATATTTCCTCTGTAATCAAGATATGATTCAACAACATAGGCTATCAGTTAAGCTTGTCCTGAACACCAGTTCCTTGGTATAATGGTATTCTGTCAAATAAGTACACCACGTGTACTCTATAAAACAAAATTATTTTTTTCTATAAGCTCCTCAATAAGTACTATTAAGAGTAGTTAGAAAGAAAAAAATACACCTTAATTTTTAATTTAAATGTATATTGTAAAGGCTTGTAGGTTTGTTCTGCGTGCCTAAAATTCGACAAAATAAATGTAAGATAAGAGAGAGAGGGGAGTAGGATGGTAACCGGCGGTGCCTGGCGTGCTACGGCTCACTAATAACAACACCGATTTATGAGATGCTTATAATTTTGACCTGGTTCCCTTCCTCAATGCCAAATCATGTTCCTCAGAATTTTACCGTCATCGGATAAGCAACTTTTATTCTATTAGCTCCTTGGAAAATCTACGATTTACGTCCCATGGTTTTCAAAACTATATTTTATCAATACGGGAAAATTATTTTTATATGATAGCTAATTCTATTAGTTCCGAGTTAAAGTGGCTCCTTCCCTCAATCCGCAGACAATATTTCCTAGGATCATACGTTTACCAAATCATTAACTCCCAACACCCTCCATACATCCACAGTCTCCTACAATTTAAATCCTTAGTCCACTCACTTGAAACAAGATCGCGCCATTCCGACCTTTACTTTCCTACCCATAGATCTAAAAATTGTTATCATTGTGGATATAATTAGTTGACCGTTGAGAATTACTGGAAGGAATTAGTCCGGGTGGTGGTCATTAAATGAAACAACTGAATAGTTTCAACTATTTTATTGTTTCCCAACGTTTCGACCCCCATTGTGGGTCATCATCAGGGGGTCTGGTAGGCGAGTGGAAACTGGTTTATGAGGTCTATTTGTTGTATGGTTTCCCTACCAGACGCCCTGATGATGACCCACAATGGGGGTCGAAACATTGGCAAACAATAAAATAGTTTATTGTAAAAAACTATTCAGTTGTTTCATTTAATGACCGCCACCCGGACTAATTCCTTCCAAAAATTGTTATAGTTCCTTCCTTGTTCCTTTATCGTTCCTTCCTTTACTTTATGGAATTCTATACCTACTCATATCCGCCATACTGCTTCTCTCTCCTCATTCAAATCCCAACTTTTCCAATACCTTTAATTATTCCAAAAAGACGCTTAAAAACTATGATATTTATATTCCTGACATCACATCTATACTAATATTATAAAGCTGAAGAGTTTGTTTGTTTGAACGCGCTAATCTCAGAAGCAGCTGGTTCGAATTGAAATTTTTTTTTTGCGTTGGATAGTCCGATAGTCTTTTTATTAGTCTGCGACCAATAGGAGCTAAGAATCAGTTGAAAATATGGAAAAAACTTATGAAATTAGCCTCGCATCCCAATAATTCAAAATGATTTACATTTTAATTTTAAAATAATTAAATTTCCTGTTAAGTTATTTTTTGTCGTAACAATTAATAAATCACAGGGGAAATCGATTTATGTCAAGACTGTTTTTCACACGGCCAACTATTTGTTGCATTGTCAAGATCGGGTTGCGGAGAAAATTAGTATGTTCTTCTACCAAAAGAAAATAAAACTAAAAACATCATTTACGCAGAAGTACTTTAAAATATACTCTTTTAAAAACTTCTTCATGGCTATCATAATAACAGATAAAGGTCGCGGGTTCAAACCTGCGGTTGGCCCTAGGATTTTTTAATGGGAGAAAAAAATCCTTAGTCATGCCGTCCTTGTGAGGGAACGTTAAAAGGTGGCCCCGAGCCTGTGCGATGTCAGGTACTCGTTAAAGATCCCTATCCTAATAAAACCTGGATAGGCAAAATTTAGGTAATAAATAAATAACAGTTTTTTTTTGGTTTCCTATAAACTTGTCTAAAGTGGATATTGTACCTTTTGGAAATCAACGTCTAAATTGTCGAAAATTAATCATTTGGAGAAAGTACATTTCTTCTTTTTCTCCATGAGGATTCGCCTTTGGCTCCGACCCTGCATCATATGAGAATTTTCTACTAAACCGCCCTCAATACGATTCTTTGTTATTGAATTGTAATCCATTTTGTAAAGCGACAATACATCACTTTCATCATCTTCTTCCCTAAATCACCTTTTTAGGTGGGGTCACCCATAGCGTAGTTGGTAGCATAACAGCTTCCTATGCCAAAGATTGCGGGTTCAAACTTGCGGGTGGCCCTAGAATTTTTTAATGGGAGTAAAAAATCCTTAATTATGCCGTCCTTCGGAGGGGAAGTTAAAATGTGGTTCCGAGCCTGTGCGATGTCAAGTACTCGTTAAAGATCCCTATCCTAATAAAACCTGGATAGGCAAAATTTAGGACTCCCACTGTAGCATCGTCCGATTAGCCATAGTAGCATAAAGTGACGTTAAACGAATAAACAAACATAATAACAGATATTGACGCAGACGAAGTCGCGAGAACAGATAGTTTTAAAATAAGAGTAATACTTTTTTATTTTTTTTTTCCCGGCTTATCTTATGCACTGCAGCCTTATTAGGCTTATAGTGCGCCGTCCATTTCCGTTAATACAGGCCTAGTGCTTTGGTGAATCTGACCAAGCTATAGGGTTAATCAGTTCACACAACTTTGGATCTAAAATACGGTCGCTGCCGAAATGGTAAAACCGTATCCTAGCAATCTCTGGACAACTGCATACCACATGATATGCAGTTTCATCTTCCTTCTTGCAGAATCTGCAAGTAGGTAAGACCACCAACCCCATATTATGGAGATACCTGTTAAGCTGACAGTGTCCTGTGTACAGTCCTGTCACTCTCCTCAGAGTTATCCTCTCCATTGAGAGTAGTGCACAACTTCTCTCTTTGCAGGGTCCTTCCAAGAACATCCTAGAGTGATGCTGCTTTCCAGTATCCCTCCAGTTTAGCCTGGATCTATTGCCAGCAGCCGCCTTGATCAAACCTTTAGCATAGCTGAGGCTTATTCCACAGACAGGTTCAGGTGTAGAGGGTAACTTAGCAGAACCTCTCCTTGCTAGGCTGTCAGCTCTCTCATTGCCTATGATGCCTGAGTGACCAAGCACCCAATAAACTTGGACTTTATTCAGCAGGGAAAGCGTATTGAGATTTCTTTTGCACTCCTCTACTAATTTGGACCGAGTCATGTAACTACCCAGAGCTCCGATTGAAGCTTGACTATAGGTATGGATAGTTATCAGCCTGTCTCTCATCCCTTCTGAAATTAGGGTTTGAGCAAATATATTTATTGCCATTACTTCAGCCTGAAAGACTGGTGTATGTTTACCTAGAGAGATGGATATCCCTTCCCTGGATTTGTCCATTCTCCATATTCCAGCCCCTGAGCCTACCTCTGTCAGGGATCCAAGAGTAATATTTGTTCACTGTCTGTATTTAAAAGCTGTTATCTATTAATTTATTACTTTCACTTACCTTCCAATTTTCAACGGAAATACACGTTTTAGTGTCCCTTGAGTCTAAATAACCAAGTCCCGCAAAAGGTCTGTTATTACTTACTGATTATGAAAATATATTTTTCATGGTTAATACTCAGCTAAATGATTAGTTATTAATGAAATATTAGTCAAAATTCATTTCCTCTCTTAATTGATTCAGCTGTGATAGTAATCATTGGCACATCAACATACGTTGATAAGTAAATTAATAGTTTTATAAGCATTGTTGAAAAAAATTGATAAGTTTTAATGCAAATAGTTTGAAATTATTTATAATATTTTGAGATTTCGGCTAAAGAAACATCGAAATGGTTGATCCAAAAACTCAATCAGAAGAGGATTTCACTAGCTTCAGGTAATAATCAACTTAGATAAAAACTAACCGGAAAACAGTATTTTCGCATGTGCCAATGAACAGTATGAAATATTAAATACCACTGTAATAAATATTGAAGGTTCTAATATAGTTAAAGCAGTAAATACTGACTTTACGCGATTCAGGTAGTATACAAAACTATACTTCGGAGAGGTTTCAAGAATTTATTAATTGAGGACGGCCCTCAACGAAACGTACAAACGCTTTCCAAATGATTTCCTTCGTACAAAAACTGGTTATTTTCCAATTTTTTTTTGTTTTTGGTAGATATTTTTCTGCTCTACTTGGTGCACATTCATAAGTTTAAATAAATGAATTATTCCTGTATAAAAAATTTGAATAACTGTCCGAAACGTCATTGGCTCACCCTGTCCAAATCAGACTTTGACAACTTCAACGTGGTGTCCAGTGCTGGAAAGATGTAAGTGGTTTGGTCCGTTGAGTTCATACATACACGCTTTCAGAATACAGAATTGCAAGTTGTGAAAACGGTTATATCCGTTATAAATGAATAAAACAGAGATGTCCAAGGGTTTTTCGCGCCGTTATCTCCCTTCAAGCTATAAAAAGTCTTGCAGAAACCGTTACAACTTCTGCAAGCCGACCCAGAGGTTTGTAACCGCCTTCTGTATCTTCCTCGGTGGCAGGAGTGAAGACGTACGCTAGTGAGTGAGAGTATTTTTATTGGCCGTCATTGTCACACCCCTGAATTTCGTAGATAACATATTATTTAATAAAACACATCTTTCTTTAAAAATCAAATGTAAATAATTCTTTAACAATTTTTTTTCGTTTCTAATTGATATAAATTATGGAGGTAAGGGAAACGTGTGATTGCGCGCATCAGATTTTTCTTAATTTAATTCTATGTCACTGTTATAGGTTCATGCTGACGGAAGAGACGAGAGAGAAAAGCCTGCTCCGACGGAATAGATCCTCCACCGACGCAGAGGAACAGATTCTTCAGTTCTTAAACGCAAGAAGGCCTTCACAGGCCGAAGATACCGATGACAACTCGAACAAGACGGGACTTGCGAAAATAGTGGAAGAAGAAGAACCGAAAAAGGTAAAAGAGATAAAAGAGAGACAATCGCCTGAAGAGCCAACGAATAAAAAAAATGATGGAGGCAAATTAACGTCACAACTTCCGGACCAAGAGAACCCAGAGGAGGACGATGAAGATCTGCCAAAAGTATGTTGCGACTGGGAACGAGTTCCCGAAAAGGATGACGATTCATCATCGGATTCCGTAGTTCTCAAGAGTTTCTTCATAGAAAACAGGGCAAAGGAGGTGGATTCTACAAAAAAACCTCCCATTTACCGGAACATCAATGTTGTTTACAAATACGTATCGAGGTTGAAGAACGGAATCTATATCACTGTCAACGTAAGTTCATCTTAAAACTTCCTAATGTAGACCGGTGAAAATAGAGTAAAAAATGAAACAAACTGAGAGAAACACATTTTATTGACAAATAAATTCAGCTTAGCTTAATTAAGTTGCTTTTATATATTATACCATGTTTTTCTCATAGGACTATGTTCATGATTAACAATTTCAAAACATAATTGTTGCTACCCACTTTTTCAAAACACACTCGGCCTACTGCAAAGATGAAATCAAAATGGCGGCTAGATAAGTGTTGTCACGAAATGAATCGACTTGTTCTCTAGGCACTTATTCAGCCATATATGTTTTGGTTTCGGAACTTTTTTTTTATCGTTGTCCGATGGAAGTCAGGATAATTGGGTCATTCTTGACTACAAATTGCGGTGGGACAATCATATCTCTTACATTGCTGGTAAAGCTTTAAAATGCCTTTGGCGCGTGTAAAAATGATATTAATAATGTTTGGGGACTCAAACCCCAAATCGTCTATTGGCTTTAGACCACAACGGCCATTAGACCAATGCTGACATACCCATCCCTGGGTCTCACAAGTTAGATCGATGGCTGCTCAATATGGCTGTGAAGAAGAATTCAGTGTATTGTGCCCGAATGGATTATTAAAGTGCAGAGATGCAATAATGGAAAAGATAAAAAATCATAACCTTTCAATAGACATCCACCGATCTCTCAATTCTAACCATAACCCCATATATAGAACTATCTCCAGCTTCAATATCTCCAGCCCAGAGACCTATCTTACATATATAGCCAACATAAAAAAAATAAGATCATTGAGCCAGTTAAGAATTTCGAGCCCCTATGCACTTTCTGTGGTCAGTTTATCTTGAACAGCCTGTTTCACGTCCTTCTCTACTATGAAAAGCTCATAAAAGACAGAGAGAGAGATATTTACAACCATTTTTATCAGGATCCAGTGATGACCAAAATATTCAAAAAATTCTTCAAATAGACAATATTGAAAAACTGAACAATATTTTCTGGTTCACTAAGTCAGCATGTAATACCCTGGATACCTTGAACTGTGAAGGCCCACACACCAATTAAATGTCTAGTTATCTGAGGTTAACTGTTTATCATTTATCATTTTTCATTGTACGGCGAATGTTTTCAGTTTGTTTTTCAAGTTGTTAATTGTTTTTGTTTTTTTTTATGTTTAATCCAGTGTCGTTTTTCTATTATATATCAATTAAATGATAAAATGTATTATTTAAATAGTTTACTATTATTATTTTTCAAGTTTTTCTCAAGAGCCGAATATATGGACATTTATTATTAACTAGACTCATGTTGGCAATTGAAGAGATTTATAATTTGAATTGATCTGTACAAAAATGTAAATCATAAACAAATAAAATTCTATTCTATTCTATATCCATACACATACGTTATATGGTGGCACAGGGCTCACATAGGAAGCAATAAAAATGTACTTTGTCAATTGCAAAGGCTCGCTTGCCTTATGATAACTGGGGCAATTAAGACTACTCCAACAGCTGCGATGGAGACGATGCTGAACATCATGCCTCTAAATTTGGAGGTGGAAGCGCACGCGCTGAGAAGCATCTACCGCTTTACCAAACTAGGCAAGTGTTCCAACAAGTTTACCTGTTAAGGTCATTGCAACTTACTTGGCAGGCTCAATGAAACCAATATCCTGGCTATGCCCTCAGATTTACAAATCCAGAAGTTTATCAGTGCCGATTGCCGAGTCACTATTGATATATCAAGAAAATACAGACCCAATCATGGTATAAACTGGGTAAAAAGATAAGCATTTATACTGATAGTCAGGCGGCACTTGGCGCCTTGAACAATCCCACAACAAACTCAAAAGTCGTTGAGGCATGTAATCTGACCCTTAACAATCTTGCTAAAAACAATAGAGTTAGCATTGAATGGGTACCTGGAAACACTGGTTTCAGTGGGAATGAGAGAGCTGATGAACTAGCTAGGAAGGGCTCAGCAACAATTCCCATCATACCAGAACCCCTATGTGGAATCAGTTTAAGTTCTGCCTTTGGGACTATTAAACAATCCTATTTAATCAAATTTAAACAACTCTGATTAAATAAGGGACTTAAACACTCACTTAAATTTTTAGACAGTCCTAGTATTAGTAGAAGGAAATGCCTACTTAGTATGAACCATTACTGTTATTCACACAGGACACGGAAAACTCAACTACCACATGTTCAAACTTGGTATCTCTAATACCCAATTATGTAGACTATGTGGACAGGAAGATGAAACATCGTTCCATATAGTCTGCCACTGTGACAGGCTTTCAAAGTTAAGGTTCACTCTATTTGGTGAAATCCGCTTAGAACACCCTGTGAACAACAAACTAGTCAATACAAATAGCCTTCTGAAGTTTGCTATTGCAACAAAATTCATGTTTTAAAATCACCATTTCTGACTCTATGGCGCACAATAGACCGATGTCAGCTCAAAAAAAAAAAAAAAAAAAAAAAGAAAGGCTAATCTATATGCATGAAATTTCTCCTGGAGTCATTCTTACCGTCTAGATGTGCAATAATGCTGGGTTTGGAAAAATTCGTCCTCTAAGTGTTAAAAAAATTATTTTTCTAGAACGTAAAACAAAATTGCTTTTCGAATAACTCAAAAACTATACGCATCCTAAAAAAACTATAAATACTCATTTGAATGACAAGTGAATATCTAACCACCTGGAAGCGAAATTTTCTTAATTTGATCAGTAATAGCATAGATACTAAAATACTTATAACCAATATGTTTAGGTATATGTCGTTTCATAGCCATGTTTCGTGTGTTGGTTTCTATCAAATTCATGTTTCATTTTGACGGTTTTTTAAAATGATCAATAGGCTAAAAAAGGTTTAAGTTTCGAAAAGATAATAGAACTTAGTTCTGAATTGTAAAAACAAAAATGCGAGCTTATTCAGGCGGAAAAGTACACTCACGAGTGGAAAAAATACGCATTTATGTCACATAGAAATTACGATGGTGTAGAATGATAATGTTTTAAAGAAAAAATGTCAATATTAGATAGTCACGGGTATGGCTACTTGCTATTGGTATGTTATTGTAGATTAAACTGAATAAAATTAATATCTGACAAACAACAATAATCATTTATTTGTCATACATATACATAGTTAAAAGTTCAACTCTCTGCTATCAGAAGTATATTTATATTGTATAACCTCACCTAACGCAGTTATCATAAACAATCTTCTTAATTCGCAGCAATTAAAAAAAAAAAAAAAATGAAATAGTCGCGTGCAAAGCCGTGAGGTACAGCTAGTAAAATATAATAGGGACCAAAATGAACATGCAAAAAACTCGTTAAAATTATAATGAAAACACAAATCTATATGCTAGCATCATAGTAGACATTAGAGGTACCCATTACGTTTGCTATAGCATGCTATTTGTGCTATTGTGCTAAACCCATCAATTTTATACAGGAAATAACTGTAGAAACTCGACGGGTTTAGCAAAATAACACAAATAGCATGCTATAGCAAACGTAGTGAGTACCCCTATTGTAATAAATAATCATGTGCAAGCGTAATTAATTGTCCTATAGTATTTTTTTTGTATAAAGCCATGTTTTATTGTAGTAACCTAAGGGAGGACAAACAAAAAAATCTGGTGCGGGCAACACACGACTTTCACTTACTTCTATTTTTAATATCAACGAATGAATTTTCAAATACAGTGATAAAAATACGTGAAACTAATAAAGAATAAATTAAATTTATTTAATATAGATACATGTGTTTTATAAAAAAAATTATTATATTATTATCTAAAACAATCACTTAATTTTATCGGCTTTTTATCACTCTATTAACTTTTACAAGCTCTTGTGTATTAGATAATATTTTTTTCTAAAATTTTTAGCTTTCCAACGGTAATATTACTGTTCTTATGTTCAAAACGAAAAATTGCTTTAAAAAAAATATTTTTTCTGTTTTCTCGTTTAGTTGGGTATCAAATTCATTCAATTTATATATTTACCTGTTTTTCATCAGTGGTAACAAGATAATATAGTTATCTTTATAGAATTAACAAAATTAAAGGTACTTTAGAAGAAGACAATTTAAAATACCGGCATTTAATCCCTGTCAGACCATTTTTATCCAAATAAAACCTACATGATATTAAAGCCCATTAAATTCTACATCGATATAGCGAGTTTAATCAAAATCGCCGAAACTGTTTTCGAGAAAATCGAAAAAAGGTGCAAATTGCACGGTGTAAAGTGGCTCTTCTGGTAAGCTCATTTTGATGAAAAAGGTTTTGTAACGTCTCGGGCGTATATTTGTCTTAAATATGAAATTTCAGTTTCATAGGACTTACCATTTCCGCCCGGGAGTTACCACACACACAGACCTTTTTGCGGGACTTGGTTATTGGGACTCAGGGAACCCTAAAATGTGTATTTCCGTTGAAAACTGGAATTCGAAAATTTTCACGATCGCAGTACTTTCCCTTACTATATATAGTAAGTGAAAGTAAAAACACTACATTTGATGTTTTTTCACCTGGACAACCATTAAACTTCCAGTTTAATAGTGATTTATTTAAAATGATTAACTAGTTGTTTCCTTAATAACAAGATAAGTGCGACATGTGCAAACAAACCATTTAATTTTCTTTAGAACTGCGATTATTAGTGAGGGACAAAACATAGTACTTACAGGACCAATAAAAGTTAATTGATCCAATTACAAATACATTAATACATTTTATTTCCTTACTTTTTTTTTTACCCTTTATCACATTTTATTCTTATTTTTCCTCTTTCTTTTCCTGTGCCTTGTTTCTTTCAGGTTTATCCTCAGACATACACACACACACACACTCGCATAGAGATGTAGGTTACTATGTCCCGGAAACATGGAGATGTAGATTACTATCTCACTCAGCTTCTTACTGGGCATGGTTGCTTCAGAGCCTACTTAGCCCGTTTCAAAATAGAGGGAAGTTCATTGTGCCCATTTTGTGATCCCATAGAAGAAACAGTGGAACATGCTTTCTTCTCTTGTTCGGGGTTCCGTGGGGGTGGTAAAGACGAATTGGGAGGTGTTTTTTTAGTGAGTAGGAATCTCACACTGTTGTGTAGCTTGACAGTTGCACTTCGTCTGATGAAAGATTTTTCCCCTACCCGAAAAAAAAAAAAAACACACACACACACACACACACACACACACATATATATATATATATATATATATATAAAACAACATATTAAAAAAAATTTCACTTATCTCGGCTGTTAAAATCAATTTACTAATAATAATAATAATAATAAGCTTACCGGAACTGATGGTTCGATGCCGATACCCGAGATCAGCCTTAACGCAATCCTCCCATCGACGCTTAGCAGTCGGATCAGCAAATACCAACGCCCAACAATTTTACTCGCACATTTGAGTCTCCGCGACGCTATCAACTCAATTATATTCACAGGATACAAGTTCCGCAATTCCGCGTTGTCTAACCTTCTAATCTCCCCATCGGCCTCATCTCTCTTCGGACCAAATATTTTACGCAGTACTTTATTTTCGAAAACCTTAAGCCGTTGTTCATCCTTCAAAGTAAGCGGCCACGTTTCACTTCCGTAAAGAACCGTCGGAAGAATAGTAGTTTTATAAATTCTAACCTTTAGGTTTTTAGACAGAAGTCCCGAGCTAAGTAATTTAGCAACTGAATAATAACACGCATTTCCCACCTTTAACCGGGACTTTATTTCTTCCTGGATTTCATTTTTTCTTGTTATCATTGAACCTAAATACTTGAATTTCTCTACGTGCTCAAAAGTATGACCTGATATATTAATATCACCAAGATCGCCACCATTTCTGCTACCAATCATATATTTCGTCTTATCGGTATTTAATTCTAGTCCTATTTCTTTACCGGTTTTTATTAACACACTTGTATTTAGTTGTATGGTTTCCGTGTCTAAAAATCAATTTAAGAACTATTAAATTTTAAAGAAAATTGAAATAAAAAGTTTATTCAGTTTTGTTGGACACATGATTTAGATTGAAAAATATAGCAATATCTGATTACAGTATACATATTTACTAGATGTGTTGTACAATATAGTTGTAAATATCAATAAATAACTAAAAAAAAAAAAAAAAAATCATTTATGTCAAACCCTCCTGCTTGACGAACGTATCACATGGAATCCGCACACTAGACTGAAAAGACAAGAAACTGCTCGCCGCTTCCAATTACTTCAACATTTGACGCTCTAACCTTTCACTTAACTACAAAAGATTCATTTACATGACAATCAAAAGGCCTATCTGGACCTACGGAGTTGAACTTTAGGGCTCTACTAAACCATCAAACTTCCCGTATCCAATCCTTACAATCCACAATCCTTCGAAAATTCCTCAACGCTCCTTACTTCTTCACGAATAAGCTCATCCACAAAGACCCTTATGTACCATATGTTGCTGAATCGGCCTGTACCAGGTATCACTCCTATAAAAAACTCCACTCCCACTCTAATCCACTAGTTTCACTCCTTGCTTCCACTTTAATTCCTAACATCCGCCGAGGCGTCTGAAAAGAAGATGGCCTCGAGACCTTCTTGTTTAGATTCACTACAAGAGTGCTGCCAATGGGCAGTTTCAGTTCATTTTTTTTTTTTTTTTTTTGTGTGTGTGTTTTATCATTGTAGCATATATACTTGTTGTATTAAAACATACAGTTGTAAATTTCAATAAATAAATTAAAAAAAAAAAAGTCAAATATTGTCATTATTAATATTTATTCAACTTATTCATCACGCGTAGTTACTTTTAATTATATTTATTTATTTTATTGTTATTTATTTTATTTTTGTTAATTTTTTTTTTGTCTTCTTGAAGAGATACTATTCTAGGATAAGAAAAATGGATGTTGCAATAAAAATAATTCCCAAAATAGGAATGCCTGATAGGCGATTCTATAAGTTCGTGCCACGGGAATTAGATCTAGCAGAAGACAAGAAATTCGGGCATCCCAACATTATCAAGTACTTGGAGACTTACGAAATCGGTCTAAGGTATTTCGAATGTTATTCCTAATATGATAGTATTATATTTTATGTATTATTAGTTTTAACATCATGTATCGAACGTATCTGTAGAGTTTTAAAGCTTAATACCCCCGTAGGGGGAAGTGGATTAGCCACTTTTCAGGGGTTTGGACGTCCCTGCGGCCCCAGTCTAACACACACATTCCTCTGACATTGGATACACTTACAGTCTTAGGTTCTCACTCAACCACCTCTACACACTTGAGTCCGTCTCCGCGGGTGGTGCGCTGGCTGTTCCTGGGGTCTCGGGGAAACGGGCTGCAGAGGGTACAGAGTTAAAACGGTGGGCACCGCCGGCTGCCCGGTAGCTGACTGGGCCTGAACCCACTGTTAGCCACGGTGGGAAGCTGCCTAGAGTAACGGGCGAAAATCCGAGGCGTACCCACGGAGCCGGGTGGCACCCGGTATTGAGTCCCGCGGGTGCGTTAAGGGGGAACGCCCGAGGCCACTGCAGCTGTCGGTGGAACCGAATTCGCTCCGGGGGCTCGTCTGTGGGCCGCGCGTTGGGACGGACTCTTGAACTCATACACCTTTAACACACCATAGATCTACACATTTATTTATTTTTTCTAATATGATGAACGTCCCAGATAAAAATACAGCGCTTCAGGTGCACAGCGCGCAAGTAGAGCAGCTTAGCTCAACTCCCTTTACCCAATCCAACATCGAGACCTCCGAAGCTCATTTCGTGGAGGATGTCCCGTCCTATCAAGAACTCTCCCTCACAATGGAATCACATAGTAGCGATGCTACACTCGTACCTCTACCATTAACCTCAACTTCATCCCAATCTCCTTCCACTTCTCTTCAACCGCCAAACTCTCACGGGCAAATAGAAAATACAGTCCCGTTTCGCACTAAGTGGTTTCCGTGCTATATGGTGATGACTCTGGCCGAAAATGACCAACGGAAAACGTTTGCCTCATACAGCCCATTTAAAGTGGCAAAAGCTGTCAAATCTTGGAGTCCAGGAACTTCACTGAAATTCCTCAAAAACGGATCAGCAATGTTAAGTGTAAACAATGAAAAAGACCTTGCTAATCTACAACGATTTAAAATCTACGATGGCATAGCAGTAGAAATTCTGCCCCATAAAACTCTAAACCACACTAGAAGTGTCATTCGCGCAAACGAGCTGCTTCATTGCTCCGAGGAGGAACTGATGGAGGAACTTGCTCCAATGGGTGTAGTGGAAGTTCGGCGAATTCACCGAACCATAAATGGCATCAGAACCCCAACAGCCACAGTAATCCTTAAGTTTCTCCGACCAACTGTTCCAGAAAGGATTCAATTAGATTTTCTAACACTACGGGTCCGTCCATATGAACCTAATCCGATTCAGTGCCGGTCTTGTTACCGATTTAGGCATACCAAAGCAACCTGTATGACTGTAGCTTGTGGCGTATGTGCTGAGGAGCACTCCGTTGACACATGTTCAAGTCGACCGAAGTGTGTAAACTGCTTAGGTCCACACCCTGCCTTTAGCAGAAACTGTCCTGTTTACGCCAAAGAGAAGGCAATCGAACAAATTCTAGAGACCGACAAGGTCTCCTACAAGAGGGCGGAGCAGATATATAAAAGATTCACTCCCCCTAAGCCTGATGTTTCATTCTCTCAGGCACTGAGAGCAGATCCTAACTCTAATTACGGGACTCTTCCTGAGGTCGCATCCCAAGTGGCTCGTGCTGCTGTTCCACCAGTCTCCGATGCTCCACCTCTGACTGCAAAGATGGGCTCGTCGACACCACCTAATGAGGCTGAATCCTTACTTCCGTCGACAGTCCCTGAGCACACATTAACCAAGCAGCTGTCACAACTTGCAGGGCTTATAGACATATCTCCTGCCGGTTGTTAGCACTGGAGCGGCACATATTACCAGGTGATACAATACCAATTCAGCCGCCGCTTTCCGCAGGCACTATAACTCCCTCAGCGCAATACTCCCGGTCCAAATCAACAGTAATCTCCAGGCAGTTGCCATTAGAATTCTGGCATGCCCATTGGCACTGACAGTCTGCTCCATTTACCTCCCTCCAGGAACTCACGTCACGATACAGCAGCTCGAACAGTTATGTCAACAGCTTCCATCGCCACTTCTTCTTCTAGGGGACTTTAATGCTCATAATCAAGCCTGGGGCAGTAAACTAAATGACATTCGATCTGAAACAATAATACAGATTATGGACACCCTTAACCTTAACTTGCTTAATAACGGTAACCCCACTTATCAGTGTCCCCGATCTGGATCCCAATCATGTATAGGCTTGAGTCTATGTACTCCTAGCCTTCAGACTACTCTGTCATGGGAAGTACTTAATGACCCTCACGGCAGCGATCATTTCCCCGTATATATTCACACAGCTAGTAGAGTAGGCATCGTGGCGCGCCCAGGGTGCTGGCTGGTGAAGAAGGCTGATTGGTCGCTGTTCCAGGAGTCAGCTAAAATCTCTCAACTTGATGTGAACCTCGGAGTTTATAAACAATTCGAGGCTGCATTACTTCGAGCCGCGGAAGTGGCCATCCCTTATCGAGAACCGAGCATGATCTCAATGCAGCCAGTCCCTTGGTGGACTGAGGAGTGCCGCTTGGCGGTACGCAAGAGAAAACAGACCTTAAGGAAACTGTCTCACAAGCCCTCTCCACTCAACCTGGAAGCCTACAGAAATGCAAGGATTCATGCGCGTTACGTTATAAAAATGCACAAAAAACGTGCCTGGATAAAATTTCTTGATAACATCAGTTCCAATACTCCTCTAGAACTGTTTTGGAACACGGTTAAGAAACTAAACGGTCGGTTAATACCTGGACCCCCTAAGTTGCTTCAAATCAACCAAGAGGTCGTGTCAGACCCTCAGAGGATAGCTGATGCACTTGGACAGCACTTCTACGACGTATCGGCCTCACAAAATTACCCCCTACACTTCCAGCGGCTCAAGAGCGACCGTGAAACAACTCCGTGCAATATATCTATTCCCTCCAGACGCAGCACAAGTACGGCTCTCAACCACCCCTTTTCGGAAGCTGAATTCCAGGTAGCACTAGCCTCGTGCAAAGAAGCATCCCCAGGGCCAGATGGCATTCAAGCTAGTATGGTAACCAGCCTCTCACCTAAGAACAAAATTGCACTCCTTCATATTTTTAATAAGCTCTTTCTAGGAGAGCAATTTCCACTATCATGGAAAGATGCTATCCTGATCCCGATTCACAAGAAAAATAAACCCCCCGATATTGCTTCTAGTTACAGACCCATCTCTTTGACCAGCATTCCATGTAAAATTTACGAAAGGCTAATAGCCAATCGATTGCAGTGGTACCTAGAAACCGAAAATATGCTACCAGCCTGGCAGAGTGGATTCCGTAAAGGACGAAGCACTCAAGACAATCTTGTATTCCTCTCCTCAGAAATACTTACAGCATTTGGAGAGCGCCAACGAGTGTTAGCTGTATTGCTTGACGTTGAAAAAGCCTTCGATCGAGTTTGGAGATGGCTCATCATCTCCTCTCTACAGAAGTGTGGTATTCATGGTCCTATTCTTTCCTTTATTCGGCATTACCTGCGAGACCGGTCATTCAGAGTGCGCTGCGGAAATACAATGTCATCTCGTTTTGTTCAAGAGAATGGTGTTCCCCAAGGAGGTGTCCTTAGTCCTATTCTCTTTTGTTTAGCTTTCAATGGCGTCCTAGGTAATATTCACCCACCAGTCCAGGCACTGCTATTTGCGGATGACCTATTGCTTAGTGTTCGAGGCAAACAAATTACGGAACTCACCAAATCGATGCAGTCTGCGCTCCATACTGTGGAGAACTGGTGTTCAAACAACGGTTTTAAAATTTCCTCAGCCAAATCTACAGCAATCATCTTCGCAAAACGGGCAGCAAACATCTCTCAACCTTTATCTCTTTTAATAGACGGGCAAAGGATAAATGTAGTAGAAAAGGTCAAGTACCTGGGGGTTACGTTTGACAGTCGCCTATCCTGGGGCCCGCACATCCGTGAGGTAAAAGCCTCTTGTATACGAGCACTCAACTTGCTTCGGATGGTCACAAATACGGCTTGGGGGGGAGACCGTATGGCTATGCTAAAGATTATTTAGAGTGGTTCTACGGAATAGGGTCGAATACGGAGCATGTGCATACGGATCTGCCGATCCGACTCGTCTAAATGCGCTTAGAGTGATCGTTAATACGGGGCTGAGGACAGCCATCGGCGCGTTTCGTTCTAGCCCCATTATCAGTCTCTTCGCGAAGCCGGGAGTTGCCATCCCATTATCGCCGACAACAAATGGAGGTTAAATACTTCCTTAAAGTTCTCGCCAACCCTCATCACCCACTAAAACCTCAATTTCTTCTTTCTTTGCGGGAACGGCCGCGGATGCCTACTCTTCCCTCTCGGGTCCACGACGCGATTCTGCCTTTCCGCCAGAGTTTGGAGCAGCTATACCCCATCGGGCCGTCTCCTATACCTCCCTGGTCCGTTCCTTCTATCCATTGTCAACTGTCTCTCACACGACTTCCAAAACTCACGACTCCACCAAAAGTATACCAGCAAGAATTTTTAGAGCTTATCCAAAGGTACCATAATGCTAATGTTTATTACACAGACGGCTCTCGGGGAGAACTAGGCGCTGGAGCTGCAGTTGTGAGTGAGGCCCAAGTTAACATGTTTGCCCTCCCTTCTATATCGAGTAGCTATACCGCCGAAGTAACTGCCATCCTCCAGTCCTTCCTTCTTCGCCAGCAATCTTCCTCTCAAGTAATCATATGCACCGATTCCCTCTCCACTCTCTCCTCTATCCGTAACATATATTCCTCTGACTACTTCATCCAAAGAATTCATACCACACTTGCATCCTTTTCCTCCCGGGTCAACATTGTTTTCTTCTGGGTTCCAGGACATTGTGGGATCTTGGGGAACGATCGGGCTGATTTAGCGGCACGTCATGCGGTTTCCGAGGGTCTTGAACTTCAAGGTGTGAGCCTGCCTGACCTTGTCACTTCAATTCGATCGAGCATATTGGGTTGCTGGCAGCGGGAGTGGGCGGCCCTCGGGAACAATAAGCTTCGCCTTATTCGGCCCCGCGTTGGCCCTTGCGGGTCCTCCTGCCGGCCGTCTCGACGCGAAGAGGTTGTGCTCGCGCGACTTCGTATAGGACACTCTAGGTTGACCCACGGTTATCTCATGGCCCGTGGACATCCGCCTCTCTGTCGATCATGTCAGGTTCCTCTCTCAATACTCCACATCCTCACAGAATGCCGACAATATACCGCTTCACGTATTCTTTTCAACCTCCCCACCGATCTGTCGCTTCTCTCTCTGATTCCTCTCCTCATATAACTAACATCATTCGCTTCCTAAAGTCACACCATCTTTACTCTCAGATTTAAACTATACTCTCACTCTAATCTATAATCATGTAACCTGTGTCTAACGGTGTAAAGGCGAACATGACCCTGGTGGTTGTCGCCTCGAAAAAAAAAAAAAAAAAAAAAAAAATCTTAATACATTCGGAACTAAAAACTATTTATTTATGTTTAAAAATCTGGTGCGGGCAACACACGACTTTCACTTACCTCCTTTTTAAAATCGATTAAAGAATTTCCAAATACAGTTAGAGATAAAAATTAGTGAAACCATTAAAGGATTAATTAAATTGAAATAATATAGAAACATGTATTTATTAAAAAACTCTATCATATTATTATCTGAAGTAATCAGTTAGTTTTATCGGCTTTTTATCACTCTTTATTCAATTTTACAAGCCTGTGTATAAGATAATATATTTTCTAAAGTCTTTCTCTTTCAAACTGTATATTATACGTCTATATTACTGTTATGTTCAAAAACGCCAGGTTTGTTTTTGATTCAACGCTAGGTAGCAGCTCGGTCAACCATGAATTTTCCTTTTGGAAACCCAAAAAACAGTTAGTTTATAACGGAAATACACGTTACAGAGTCCCCCTGAGTCCAAATGACCAAGTCCCGCAAAAAGGTCTGTGTGTGTGTGTGTGTGTGTGTGTGTGTGTCTGTGTCTGTGTCTGTGTGCCCCTATGTCTGTGTGTCCGTGTGTGGTAACTCTAGCGCAAAAACGAAAACGCGTACGTAACTAAAATTTCATATTTAAGACTACTATACGCCCGAGATGTTACAACAACGTTTTTAATAAATTCGGCTGACCGGAAGTGCTACTTTATACCATGCATTTTGCACTTTTTTTTATTTTCTCAAAAACGGCTGTAACGATTTTGATCAAACTCGCTATATGCATGTAAAATTAAATGGGATTTAATATCATGTAGATTTCATTCTGATTGAAATAGTATGGCAGGGCTTAAATGCCGATATTTTAAACTTTCTTCATCTAATAACAAATAAAGGAGAAAACTGAACAAATATTTTTTTTATGCATTTTATGTGATTTTGAACACAACAATAGTTATGTAGATGGGTAATATAACGTTGAATAGCTCAAGATTTTAGAAAAAACATTATCATCAGATATGATAATCATGTATCAACACGGAATCGTAAAGGGAAATGGAGAGTGATGAAAAGCCGATAAAACTGTTGTTTGGGTTCCCGAAAAGGGAAATTCATGTTGACCGTGCTGGCGACCTGGCGACTTGTCAATGAAGCCTAGCGCGTCAATTTTGTTTTTGAACATAAGTACAGTAATATAGATGTATAATACGTATAATACCGTTTGAAAAAGAAAGACTTTAGAAAATACATTATCTTATACACAAGATTGTAAAAGTTAATAGAGAGTGATGAAAAGAAGATAAAACTAACTGATTATTTTAGATAATAATATAATATAGTTTTTAATAAAACACATGTTTCTATATTAATTCAATTTAATTAATTCTTTAATGGTTTCACTCGTTTTTATCTTTAACTGTACTTGGAAGTTCTTTAATCGATTTTAAAAACGAAGGTAAGTGGAAGTCGTGTGTTGCTTAGATTTTTTAGTCTTGATAATGGGGAGAAAGCCCTGAACGTTGGCTATATTTGACGAATTGTATAATAATGATAATAAAAAAGATGATGGAAGAAAATAATCATGCTGGTTTTAATATGGATAAATAAGAAAATCTTCCTGAAGTCGTACTAATCCAGAAATCAACTTAGTTTACAACATAAAAGTGCATTAATCCCATCCGTGAGTGAAGGTTTCCACCAAAACAAAACTTGAGATTTTTAAATTTAATAGATGCTGATTTTTTTGGGGTCACCTATAGCGTAGTTGCTATCATAACAGCTTTCTATGCCAAAGGTCGCGGGTTCAAACCTGCGGGTGGCCTTAGGATTTTTTGACGGGAGTAAAAAATCCTTAGTTATGCCGTCCTTTGGAGGGAACGTTAAAAGGTGGTCCTGAGCCTGTGCGATGTCAGGTACTAGTTAAAGATCCCTATCCTAATAAAACCTGAATAGGCAAAATTTAAGACTCCCACTGTAGCATCGTCCGATTAGCCACAGCAGCATAAAGTGACGTTAAACGAATAAACAAACAAATTTAAGAAATGATTTTTCAATGTTGCAATAATTTTCTTTTCCGTATCCTATTCTATCCTATCTAACGGCGCTATGGTCCTTGTAGGACCTTGGCCTCCTCAGTAATCCTCCTTCTTGGGCTGCCCTCTCCTTCCGCTGACAGCCAACAACAGAAGGTCCTCCTTTACATCCTGCAGCTAACGAAATCTAGGTCTCCCTGTGCGCATTCTTTTACCAGGGTGTCCCTCCTTTATAATTTTTGGTTTTGCTCTAACAATTTTGATCAAACTCGCTATATCGGTGTAAAATTTAATGGGCTTTAATATCATGTAGGTTTCATTCTGATTAAAATGGTCTGACAAGGCTTAAATGCTGATATTTTAAACGTTCTTCCTCTAAGTACCTTTAATTTTGTTGATTCTATAAAAATAACTATATTCTCTTGTTAACGCTGATGAAAAACAGGTAAATATATAAATTGAATGAATTTGATACCCAACTAAAGGAGAAAACAGAAAAAATATTTTTTTAATGCAATTTTTTGTTTTTTGGGCTTTAACATCATGTAGGTTTCATTCTGATTTAAATAGTCTGACAAGGCTTAAATGCCGATATTTTCTTCCTCTAAAGTACCTTTAATTTTTAAGATTCTATATAAACAACCATTGATTAAGATTCTTGTTACCATTGATAAAAAAAACAGGTATATATGGGAGTTAAATTCGATATACTAAAGTAAAAAAAAGAAAACATATTTTTTTAATGGAATTTTTCGTTTTTGAACAGAAGAGCAATAATATACATGTATAATATACCGTTGGAAAGCTAAAGGTTTTAGAAAAAATATTATCTTATACACAAGCTTGTAAAAGATAATAAAAACGGATTATTTAGATAATAATATCATAGAATTTAAAAAAAATACATTTGCTTTAGAAATTCAATTTAATTAATGCTTTAATGGTTTCACTCATTTTTATCTCTAACTATATTTGAATATTCTTCAATAGATTTAAAAAACGGAGGAAGTCAATTGCAAGCACGAGATTTTTTTATTATACACAATTATTTCTTTTATCATAATTAATTAATAATTATTTCCTCATTTTATCTATATTTTTTCTCAATTTGTATAAAGAGTTTACATCATGATGGAATACGCAGAAAATGGCAATCTATCAGAATTCATCACAGCAAAACGCAGGCTAGATCCAGTCACATACAGAAATTTTTTCAGTGATCTCGTCAACGGAGTTAACTACTGCCTCGATTACGGCATTGCTCACAGGTAATGTCGATCTGCAGTGCACGACTTGTCTATTTTTCTTGACGCTCTTGGCTGGAGGCCAGGTATGATTTACTAACATTGATGAATTATTGGGCTGTGTCACATGAAATGCCTATTTTCAAGGTAAAGGATTTTTATTAAATATACGATATGAAAACAAGATAATTTTATTCCAAGTATTTACCTTTTTCTACACATTTTTCCCAACGTGACACTAACTTTTTTATCCCCGAACTGAAAAACTTTGAGCTTTGAAATGAAACAAAATCTGAAAACGCACTTTTCACTTGATCATCATTTTCAAAAAGTTTTCCTTTGACGAAGTTGTCTAAATTCCCGAACAGGTGGTAATCTGTTGGAGACAAGTCGGGAGAATATGGTGGTGCGGAAGAACTTCGTAGCCCCGTTCTTTCAATTTTTGCACAGTATGTTTTGAAACATGGGGTCTTGCTGCCGCTCAGTGAGATCATGAGTTACCCATGTATCGTGCTTTTTTACTTTCCCAATACACTTTAAATGTCTGGAAACGGTAGATGCACTTGCATTTAGTTGTTCTGAGAGTCCTTTAACTGTTTGGTAGGGGTTTCCTTCTACTGTATGTTTGAGGACATCGTTGTCTATTACGGACGGAGGTCTTTCTCGAGGCAAGTTTTCCAAGTCGGTATCCCCAGCTGGAAACTTAGCAAACCAACGGCGAATGGTCCGTTTATTAACACTCCCTTCCCCAAACGCCTTACAAATATTTCTAGCGGTCTCAGCTGCTGAATGGCCGAGTTTAAACTCGTACAAAAATATAACTCAAAAATCGTCTCTTTTCATGTTCATATTTGGAGGTAATTGATTGGGAAGCTAATGTTTATAATACAAAGGTAGATGATTAGTAACTATTTACTTTAAATATGTAAACATTCGGAAGAAAACAAGAGACCTGCAAAATCCTTTATGTATTTCAGAAACTATAAAAACGGATATTTCATGTGAAACAACCCAATATAAACTTCTAAAATACTGCCTATATTTGCTTTTGGTGTTTTTCAGGAAAAATAAAGATGTAGACGTTTCATAACGTCAATAATTTTTAGGAAATTGAGTACCGACAACTGCCTCATCACCAAAGACTACGTCTTGAAAATTTGCGATTTCTCTTACTGCAGACCGATAAAGCAGAAAAGCGAGCTATTGGACACCTTCTGTGGAGTGCTTGGTTTCACAGCTCCTGAGATCTTGATGTGCAGAGAATACCATCCTGCCAAGACGGAGGCTTGGTCATGCGGTGTCATCCTCTTCACCATGGTCTACGGAGCCATGCCATTCGACAGCTCCATCTATGCAAGGCTATTGAAGGTTCATCTTTTACATTAGCCATTCAATTTATAATAAACTAGCTGTACCTCGCGGCTTTGCACACGACTATTTCATTATTATTTTTATTTTCATTACTATATATAGTGAGGGAAAGTATTGCGATTGTGAAAATTTTCGAATTCCAGTTTTCTACGGAAATACACGTTTTAGGGTCCAAATAACCCGCAAAAAGGTCTGTGTGTCTATGTGTTGTTTTTTTTCGGGTAGGGGAAAAATCTTTCATCAGACGAAGTGCAACTGTCAGGCTGCACAACAGGGTGAGGTTCCTACTCACTAAAAAACCACCTCCCAATTCGTCTTTACCACCCCACGGAACCGCTGTCAAGCATTACTTCATGGGGGGGGGGCAGAAGGGCTAAATGCAAGCTACTTTACTGGACATCTGATTTAGACTAGGCCAATTCCCTACCTCCCCTTTCTTGCTTCTGTACTCTGAGCTTTCTGCAGATTTGTGCTGCATAATCAGCTGCAGCGCTCCAACTCCCCTGACTAGCCATCATCAAGGAGACTAAATTTTCGGGTGAAGCTTTTGTACTAAATGTAGCGTCTATCTCCGACCTTTCTCGAACGAATCCCGAACAAGAGAAGAATGCATGTTTCGCTGTTTCTTCTATGGGATCACAAAATGGGCACAATGAACTTTCCTATATTCTGAAACGGGCTAAGTAGGCTCTGAAGCAACCATGCCCAGTAAGCAGCTGAGTGAGATAGTAATCTACATCTCCATGTTTCCGGGATAACCATGTCGATATGTCGGGAATTAGGCGGTAGGTCCATCTTCCAGAAGATGAAGCGTTCCAGCGTTTCTGCCATATATCAAGAGTATGAACTCTCTCTTGTTTTGCTAAAGAAGCCCAGTGAGCATCCGTCTCTTCTCGTTTTCTTCGGTAGATCCTTCTGCGTTCATCTGCCAAAAGATCAATCGGAGGCATGTTTGCGATGACACATACAGCGTCGTAGGACATAGTGCGAAAAGATCGAGCGACACGCAGGGCACTTCTCCGATGCACTCTAATAACTTTCCGGACATATAATTGCATTTGGCAGGATTCTGCCCAGATCGGTGCTGCGTACAGAAGCGTAGAACTGGCCACATTGGCCAGAAGCTTCCTCTGGTTTCCCCTTGGTCCACCAATATGTGTGTGTGTGTGTGTGTGTCCGTGTGTGGTAACTCCAGAAGAGACACTTAATACCATGCAGTTTGCACCTTTTTTCGATTTTCTCGAAAACGGTTCCGACAATTTTGATGAAACTCGCTATATCGATGTAAAATTTATTGGGCTTTAATATCATGTAGTTTTCATTCTGATTGAAATAGTCTGATGGGGCTTAAATGCTGATATTTAAATTTTCTTCTTCTAAAGTACCTTTAATTTTGTAGATTTTATAAAAATAAATATATTACCTTGGTACCACTGATGAAAAACAGGTAAATATATTAGTTGAACGAATTCGATACCCTAACTAAATGAGAAAATTGAAAAACTTTTTTTTTAATGCAATTTTTTGTTTTTGAACAGAAGAGCAGTAATATACATGTATGATATACCGTTGGAAAGCTAAAGATTTTAGAAAACATATTATCTCATACACAAGCTTTTGAAAGTTAATAGAGAGTGATGAAAAGCCGTTAAAACTGAATGATTATTTTAGATAATAATATAATAGATTTTTTAATAAAACACGTTTCTATAGAAATTTCATTTAATTAATTCTTTAATGGTTTCACTCATTTTCATCTCTTACTGTATTTGAAAATTCTTTCATTGATTTTAAAAACGGATGTAAGTGAAAGTCGTGTGTTGCCCGCACCAGATCATCTTTTTAACAAATTAAATTAAAAATAACTCAGACATACTTACAATTGGTGTCCCGATAAATGATCGCCAGTTTTGAGAATCAATAACATTCATAAAATAAGATTGAGTAATAAAAAAATCTGGTGCGGGCAACACACGACTTTCACTTACCTCTATTTTAAAATCAATGAAAGAATTTTTAAATACCGTCAGAGATAAAAATACGTGAAACTATTAAAGAATTAATTAAATTGAATTTATAAAGAAACATGTTTTATTAAAAAATCTATTACTAACCTAAAACAATCACTTAGTTTAATCGGCTTTTTATCACTCTCTATTAGCTTGAGTATAAGATAATATTTTTTCTAAAATCTTTAGCTTTCCAACGGTATATCATACATGTGTATTACCGCTCTTATGTTCAAAAACGAAAAATTGCATTAAAAAAATATTTTTTCTGTTTTCTCCTTTAGTTGGGTATCGAATCCATTCAATTTATATATTTACCTGTTTTTCATCAGTGGTAACAAGATAATATAGTTATTTTTATAGAATCAACAAAATTAAAGGTACTTTAGATAAAGAAAATTTAAAATATCGGCATTTAAGCCCTGTCAGACCATTTTAATCAGAATAAAACCTACATGATATTGAAGCGTATTAAATTTTACATCGATATAGCGAGTTTAATCAAAATGGTCGGAACCGTTTTCGAGAAAATCGAAAAAAGGTGCAAAATGCATGGTATAAAGTGGCTCTTCTGGTAAACTCATTATGATGAAAAAGGTTTTGTAACGTTTCGGGCGTATATTTGTCTTAAATATGAAATTTCAGTTTCATAGGGCTTACCGTTTCCGCCCGGAAGTTACCACACACACACGCGCGCACAGACCTTTTTGCGGGACTTGGTTATTTGGACTCAGGGGACCCTAAAACGTGTATTTCAGTTGAAAACTGGAATTCAAAAATTTTGACGATCGCAATACTTCCCCTTACTATATATAGTAAGTGTAAGTAAAAAAAATAAGATTGGATATTAAAAAATAAATTAAATTTATTTGCAGCAAGTACTGAAGCCGATAAAATATCACTGGTTCTGTGACACCCCAATTGACGCTATCATTATCATGTACCAGTCTATTTCTCCGATCAGCAGGAGGTGGAGCATAAAAAAATTACTCGGTCATGGTTGGGTAACGCCACCTTCAACAAAAGGCTACCAGAACTACGTGAGTACTAGCATTTATCTTATTTCCCAGGTCCTCTTACCAGAGGCGGGTTCAGGTTAGTTTTCGGAATAAGGTTTTAATAAACCGAGAAGTGGGAGAGTGTAACGTCCTTACTACCATTCTGGCGAACTGTTATCCGATAGGTAACAAATTACTCCATACAGAATTTGAAGGTCGAGATTCAAATGGAACATATCCACGGCATTAGAGCTAAAATTATACACTGCTGGCGTATTTATGGACCTTCGACAGACTATGCCACCTAGGACTTTTCTTCAAACTCAAGACTCTACTTCCTCCTAATTACTGCCTTATTATTCTTTCATTCCTTTCCGACAGACTTTTTTATGTCAGGATGGAAACTATCTTTTATTCGATCTATCGCAGCAGGAGTACCCCAAGGTGCAGTGCATGCCCCACTACTCTATACTATATGCACTCATGACAAATCTTGCAGCTCTAACATTTTAACTGTGACATACGCAGACGATACAGAAATCTTAACAAGACATAAAAACCCAACACATGTCTCAGTTGCCAAACTTGGGAGGACCAGATGGACAGGCCATGTGTTAGGGCCAGCGAAGTCGTTCTACGGATTTCCTTTCGCTGTACTTGTAAGATGAGCTGCTTCATAGGACTTGTTTCATCTTTACCATTAATTTCTATTGGTATAAAGGTTAGACTTTATAAAACTATTATTCTTCCGACGGTTCTTTACGGATGTGAAACGTGGCCGCTTACTTTAAAGGATGAACAACGGCTTAAGGTTTTCGAAAATAAGGTACTGTGAAAAATATTTGGTCCGAAGAGAGATGAGGCCACTGGGGAGTTTAGAAGGTTGCACAACGCGGAATTGCGGAGCTTGTACCCAGTGAATATATGAATGAATAAAAATAGAAATAGAAAAAAAAAACTTTATTCTGGGACAATGTCCCTTAAGAATAACAATATGAACAAAATAATAAATTATAAATGGCCAAAAACAATATATAACTACAATTAAATAACACAATAATGAAAAAAGAAAAAAGGGTCATAGTACCATCTCTAATTACAATTTCAAGAAATAAATAAATAAGAATAAACATAAAATGTAACTTTTACATCTCATTAAAGTAAAATTCTCCTTACATAAGTTGGCATAATAAAAATTAGCTAAACTTTGTCTGAAGAGAAAGGAAGTATTGAAAGAGGTGGGATTTAAAAGATAATAGGGAAGGAGCATCACGGATGTTTGAAGAGAGAGTATTCCATAAGGCAGTGGAACGGGCTAAAAAGGAGCAGTCATATTTTTTAGTTCTATGGAAAGGAGTGTGGAGGTCGGACAGACGGGATCATGTTTCCTGGTGATGGGTTAAGTATTTAAATATCAGAAGGCTGTAGGCATAAAATGGATGGTGGGAGCTTATGATTTGATAAAGGAATGATCCAAGGAAATATTGTCTTCGAAAGGTTGGGGTTAACCACTTTAACTCGTCGTAGAGGTGGGATACTTAGGACCGTCTCGAGGTACCGAAAACAAATCTTAAGAAGCAATTCATAATCCTTCTCAATCTGCCCTCGAGCACCTTCGAGAGGCCACCACATGCCACACAACCACAGTCAAAGAGGGGAAACATGAGTGATGAAACTAGGAGTTTACGGGTAGATTGTGGTAGGAGATGGCGGGATCGGTGGAATAATTTCAAGGTACTAATCGATCGACGGGAAATTTGGGGTTTCCAGGATAGGTTTTGGTCGATGATGATGCCAAGATTTTTAACAGAGGAACTAAAAACAACAGGATGATCATTTAGCAAAAGCGGAGGAAGGGTGGTGATAGATCGGAGGAGGTATTTGGAACCAATAAGGATGGCCTGATTTTTTGTAGGATTAAGCCTCAAGGTATTCAGGTTTGCCCAAGCACTGATTCCATCTAGTTCTTCCTGAATACTGGCAAATGCTACAGATCACTCGGAGGGAGGGAAGGATAAATAGATTTATCTTTTAATAAATGAATATATGAGTCGATAGCATAGCGGAGAATCAAATGGGCGAGTAAAGTTATTGGGCTCGGCGATGAACGGATTCCGAGAAAGTTGATGTTCGCTGAACCGCCTGGTAGGCGTCCAAAAGGTAGGCCGAAGCTTCGATGGGAGGATTGCGTAAAGGATAATCTCGGGGACTTGGACTTGATGGAACATTGGATGAGTGTGTTTTGGCGGAATTTGGTGGTATCGGCATCGAACCTCCGGGTTCGGTAAGTCTATTATTATTAATAAGGTGGTTTAAGACTATAGGCATTATACGCGGAAGTTCATTGGGCCAACATACGGATCATGTTTGGAATATTGGTCATTAAGGGTTATTTCAGATTGGTCTGGCAGTTAGAGTTGGAACACATGTTTTTCAAAAGTTTCTGGCTTTTGAAAAACTGATACTCTACAGCAAAATGCTATAATATGTATAAATATGGATCATTTTTACATTAAATTAGTATTGAGCTGTTTCACATGAAATGTCCGTTTTTATAGTTTCTGAAATACTTAAAGGATTTTGCAGGTCTCTGTTGTTTTCTTCCGAATGTTTACACGTTTAAAGTAAACAGTTACTAATCCTCTACCTTTGTATTATAAACATTAGCTTCTCAATCAATTACCCACTTTTTAGTATACCTCCAAATATGATCATGGAAACACGTGAGTTTCGAGAAATATTTTTGTACGAGTTTAAACTCGGCCATTCAGCAGCTGAGGCCGCTAGAAATATTTGCAAGGCGTTCGGGGAAGGGAGTGTTAATGAACGGACCATTCGCCGTTGGTTTGCTAAGTTTTCAGCTGGGGATACCGACTTGGAAAACTTGCCCCGAGGAAGACCTCCGTCCGTAATAGACTACGATATCCTCAAACATACAGTAGAAGGAAACCCCTACCAAACAGTTAAAGGACTCTCAGCTAAATGATGCAACTAAATGAAAGTGCATACCGTGCAAAAATTAAAAGAACTGGGCTACGAAGTTCTTCCGCACCCACCATATTCTCCCGACTTGTCTCCAACATATTACCACCTGTTCAGGAATTTAGACAACTTCGTCAAAGGAAAACTTTTTGAAAATGATGATCAAGTGAAAAATGCATTTTCAGATTTTGTTTCATTTCAAAGCTCAGAGTTTTTCAGTTCGGGGATAAAAAAGTTGGTGTCACGTTTGGAAAAATTTGTAGAAAAAGAAGGTAAATACTTCGAATAAAATTATATTGTTTTCATATCGTATTTTTAATAAAAATCCTTTACCTTGAAAAAGGACATTTCATGTGACACAACCCAATATTTATAGGTTTATTAACATTTTTATAAATCCTGATGTGAAAATTAATTCAATTGATATGTAGGGGGGAATATTTTAATAAATCACTTCTTTATTTTACAACCTAGCACATTTCTATTATTTTTTTTACACCACAATTAAAACTTTTTTAAGGGATCACTTGTAGCTGGGTGGTTAGCGTAACAGCTTCCCATGCTAAAGGTCACGGGTTCAAACCCGCAGATGGTCCTAGGATTTTTTAATGGGAGTAAATCCTTAGTTACGCCGTCCTTCGGAGGGGACGTTAAAAGGTGGTCCCGAGCCTGTGCGATGTCAGGTACTCGTTAAAGATCCCTATCCTAATAAAACCTGGATAGGCAAAATTTAGGACTCTCACTGTAGCATCGTCCGATTAGCCATAGTAGCATAAAGTGACGTTAAAAAAATAAACAAACAAACAAACTTTTTTAACCTTCCCATATGTTTTTTAAAACATCTGTTTGCAATCGATTTTATCGATTGTTGATTTCTCCTACAGATACAATATACTATATATTTATAAATTCATTAATAACAAAGGAGAAGATAACTTGAATGAGGATCAAGATTAACACCTAAATATTATTACGATGTTTAGGTCCATATTGCAAGCCTTCTAAAGTTGTCGGTTTGTTTATCTATTTAACGTCAATTTATGCTACTATGGCTAATGGGTCGATGCTACATTGGGAGTCCTAAATTTTGCTTATCCAGGTTTTATTAGGATAGGGATCTTTAACGAGTACCTGACATCGCACAGGCTCGGGACCACCTTTTAACGTCCCCTCCGAAGGACGGTATAACTAAGGATTTTTTACTCCCATTGAAAAATCTTAGGGCCACCTACGGGTATGAAACCGTGACCTTTGGCATAGGAGGCTGTTATGCTAGCCACCCAGCTACAAGTGATCCCGCCTTCTCAAGTGCTACAATAAATAAGTTATATTAGAGATAAAAATCATAGCGGAATTTGAAATAAAAGTTATTAGAGAAAAAATAGATAACATGATGTGAACGTACATCAATATTAAATGAGTAACCTGTATTGTAGTGGCTATCATAATCAAACGTGTTTCTTTTGTGGGAGTAAAAATCTCTTAATTATGCTGTTCTTCGGATGGAACGTAAAAGGTGATCCCGAGCCTGTGCGATATCAGCTACTCGTTAAAGATCCCTATCCTAATAAAACCTGGATATGCAAAATATAGGACTCCCGATGTAGCATTGTTTATTTATTTATTTAACGTCACTTTATGCTACTGAGGCTAATCGGACGACGCTACAGTGGGAGTCCTAAATTTTGCCTATCCAGGTTTTATTAGGATAGGGATCTTTAACGAGTACCTGACATCGCACAGGCTCGGGACCATCATTTAACGTCCCCTCTGAAGGACGGCATGACTAAGGATTAACTAAAAAATCCTAGGGCCACCTGCGGGTATGAACTCGTGACCTTTGGCATAGAAGGCTGTTATGCTAGCCACCCAGCTACAAGTCATCCCGCCTTCTCAAGTGCTACAATTAATAATTTATATATTAGTGAAGAAAATCATAGCGGAATTTGAAATAAAAGTTATTAGAGAGAAAATAGATAACATGATGTGAACGAACATCAATATTAAATGAGTAACCTATATTGTAGTGGCTATCATAATCAAACGTGTTTTTTTTGTGGGAGTAAAAATCTCTTAATTATGCTGTTCTTCGGATGGAACGTAAAAGGTGGTCACTCAGGTGACTCCTTTAATATTGATGTTCTTTCACATCATGCTATCTGTTTTTTCTCTAATAACTTTTATTTGAAATTCCACTATGATTTTTATCTCTAATATAACTTATTTAGCTATATAAGCATTTAGCTAGCATAACAGCCTCCTATGCCAAAGGTCACGGGTTCATACCCGCAGGTGGTCCCAGGATTTTTTAATCCTTAGTTATGCCGTCCTTTGGAGCGGACGTTAAAAGGTGGTCCCGAGCCTGAGCGATGTCAGGTACTCGTTAAAGATTAAACCTGGATAGACAAAATAAAGATCTCCTGATGTAGCATGGCTTATTTATTTATTTAACGTCACTTTATGCTACTGAGGCTAATCGGACGATGGTGGGAGTCCTAAATTTTGCCTTTCCAGGTTTTATTAGGATAGGGATCTTTAACGAGTACCTCACATCGTACAGGCTCGGGACCACCTTATAACGTCCCCTCCGAAGGACGGCATAACTAAGGATTTTTTACTCCCAACCGATGCAGTCAACTAAGCCACAGCAGCATAAAGTGACGTTAAATGAATAAACATGAATATTAACTTCATGGCAAATAAGAATAGTTTATTAATATTTATAATGTTTTGGGTGTTAATCTTGACTTCTTGGACGAACTTCTCCTAGAATATTTACTGCACAAGTAAAGTATAACTAAATATTAATGTTTATTAATTTCTCATCAGATGAAATGGTATAAGAAACGAACCAGAGGTCCGTGTGTACCTGTTGTGAGAAAGAAGTTCAGAGAACTCATGGAACTGATACAACGAGACTATGTTAAGCCTTTGAATGAGAAGCAAGAACAAATGTACCAAGCAATGGAAGAAGAAGAAGAAGCCAGCGAAGAAGAAAGTCCGGTTGAGCAATCAGTCAAAGAACTCATCAAGTTGTGCGAATGGGAGAAGTGAAAATCACAAGTTCTTGTAAATAAATCCTTTAAAATATATATTTCAATGAGACACGAAATATAGTATGTTATAAATTGAAATGTTTGTAAACGGTAGGTCCTATGAAACTGAAATTTCATATTTAAGACAACTATACGCCCGAGACGTGACAAAACGTTTTTCATCAAAATGAGCTTACCAGAAGAGGCACTTTATACCATGCATTTTGCACCTTTTTTCGATTTTCTCGAAAACGGTTCCGACGATTTTGATTAAACTCGCTATATCGATGTAAAATTTAATGCGCTTTAATGTCATGTAGGTTTCATTCAGACTGGAATAGTCTCGCAGGGCTTAAATGCCGATATTTTAAATTTTCTTTATCTAAAGTACCTTTAATTTTGCTGATTCTATAAAAATAACTATATTATCTTGTTACCGCTGATGAAAAACAGGTAAATATATAAATTCAATGAATTCGATACCCAACTAAAGGAGAAAAAAGAAAAAATATTATTTTAATGCAATTTCTCATTTTTGAACATAAGAACAGTAATATACATGTATGATATGCCATTGAAAAGCTGAAGATTTTAGAAAAAATATTATCTCGTACACCAGCTTTTAATACAGAGTGATAAAAAACCAACAAAACTAACTGATTTATTTTAGATTTAATAAAACACATGTTTCTATAGTTTTTAATTTTCTTCCTCTAAAGTATCTTTAATTTTTTAGACTCTATAAAAATAACTATATTATCTTATTACCATTGATAAATAATAGGTATATATGTATCTTGAACGAATTCGATATTCAACTAAAGGCAAAACTGAAATAAATTTTTTTTAATGCAATTTTTTTGTTTTTGTACATAAGAACAGTAATACACACGAATAATATACCGTTGGAAACCTAAAGATTTTAGAAAAAATATCATCTCATACACAAGCTTTTAGAAGTTAATGGAGAGTGATGAAAAGAAGATAAAACTAACTGATTATTTTAGATAATAATATAATAGATTTTTTTAATAAAACACATGTTTCTATAGAAATGCAATTTAAATAATTCTTTTACAATTTATTTTCGTTTGTTTGTGTAAATTTGTTCAAAATTCTTGAATTAATATAAATAATGGAGGTAAGTGAAAGTCGTGTGTTGCCCGCACCAGATTTTTTAAACATCTTTTTACTACTTTTTTAAAAAATTTCTTTGCATCGTATTTTGTTCTTTATTACTAAAAAGAAAAATCACGATTTTATATTATCTAACTATTTTTTAAAATAAATGTTTATACATTTTTTAATGATGCATTTTCATTTTAGCTTACATTGCACGCCCCGTGTGTAATGATCTTATTTCAGTTAATTCACTTACGAATTGGGTGATTTCCATAATTAACATCTTTTTTTATATTAAAAATGAACAATCCAAAGAAAAAAAAATTAAAATAAATCGTCCTGAATGGGTTCAGTTACTTACCCTTTATATATATATATATGTACACACCTTCGTCATTAAGTGCTTTGTCATGGATCTTTAGGCAGCGATACACGGTGAGAATTAGGATAGGTGAAGGTGAGGTGAAAGCAAGTATTGCATGTGTTCACGAAAGTAGCAGGAGAGGGGAAGGCTTATTAAAAAAAAAAAAAAATTGGATAATAACATCAAATATTATATTAAAAAAATCTTATAATATCACTAGCTGTTGCTCGCGACTTTGTCTGCGTCAATTTCCGTTATTATGACCGCTCTTAAAAGAATATATTGGGTTGTCCGGAAAGTTGGTAGAGATATTCGGGCAAAATTAAAATTGATGAACAGCTTCAAATTTATTCATTTAATCTACAAAATAGTTATCACCGTTAGCGATTGCCCTTTTCCAATGGCTTGCAAGGTCCATTATCCCTTTTTTTCTAACTATCACTGTCCTTACTCCTGAAGAACAATAAAAAGACCGTTTTGACGTCATCTTCTAAAGTTTGGGATTTCCCTAGTAGAAAATTTTCGAGGGAACGGAAAATATAAAAATCCGAAGGAGCAATGTCAGGAGAGTACGGCGGGTGAGGTAATAACAACCCAATATTTTAAAGTACTTCTGCGTAAATGATATTTTTAGTTTTATTTTCTTGTGGCAGAATATGTAAATGATTTTCTTGACGTAAATCGATTCCTACGTGTTAAAACATTTGCCCATGTGATTTATTAATTGTTTCGGCAAAAGATAACTTAAAGGGAAATTGAATTATTTTAAAATTAAAAGGTAAATCATTCGGAATCATTGGGATGCGAGGTTAATTTCTCTCGTTTTTTCCTAGATTTTCAACTGATTCTTCGCTCCTATTAGTCGCAGCGTGATGTTATATAGCCTATAACCTTCCTCGATAAATGGACTATCCAACACAAAAAGAATTTTTCAATTTGAACCAGTAGTTTCTGAGATTAGCGCGTTCCAATAAACAAACAAATAAACAAACAAACTCTCCAGCTTTATAATATTAGTATAGATTATATATTATTTTTTTTAAAAGACAAATAAACTGAATGATAAAGTTATATCAAAACAAACAAGTGTAATATATACATCATGAAAACATGTTTTTTAATGTAGAAACTGGATTTTAAGAAATTAAACATTATTTATAATAAAATATAAAAAAAAAAACACTATAAAAGAAATAGCTGAGAAAACAGGTCTCCGAATTTCCTACGAAAAGACAGAGATGATGACAACAAATTCAAGGTATGACAAAAAAATTTTGGCCACAAAATATGGACAAATAAAAGTGACCAAAAAGTTCAAATACCTAGGGGAGATAATATGCAACAACTGGATAGATAAAGCAGGCCTAGATGAAAGATAAGCAAAACTAGAAAGACTGTACTTTGCAACTAGAAGCATGTACAGTAAGAAAGGTTTATCCTCCAATGCAAAAATAAGGCACTACTGTATAGTAGTGTCACAGCTGACAAAAGCTAGGGTTGGAACAAACCCTCGCTCTGATGAAATCAGCTGATCTTTTAATTAAAAAGTATTTAAATTAAGGGAGGTTACAAAAACATTGATGTTGTTATTGGTTATGTATCTTAGTCAGGTTCAGTTTATGATACATGTTTATTATGTTAATTTTGTTTTGATATATTAGTGAATATTGAACCCGTAGGGGTAAGTTTATCTTTGATGTTTAGTATTTTTTTTTTGTGTACAGTAAACGTTCTAAATGTGATTTATTATAAAATTGTATTGTAACCTTTTAGGTTCAATTACCTGATGTGAAAATAAAGAAGTTTTGAGTCAAAAAGGGTTACTACTCACTCCCCCTCCGCTGGGCTAGCACTTATTTAAATAAATAATTATATAAAGTAAATAGAGACGTTACAGTAGTAAGACCAACAATATTGTATGGTATGGAAACAGTTTGCCTTCCGAGTCTTGAGAAATTTCACAAGATTGAGAGAAAAATTCTTAGGAGGATTCATGGACCCAAAATAACACAAGAGGGCTACAGGCTAAAATCCAATGAAGAAATATATAGAAATTTGGAAAACCTTGAAGTGGTCATCAGAACTAGGGGACTAAGGTTTTATGGCCATATGGTAAGGATGAACAATCAGAGGCTGAACAAACAGATTTTTGACAAAGTTCTAGGCTATAAGAATAAGGGTGGTTATGCAGAGCAATATACTGCTTAGATATAGAGCTTTTCGGGAAGAAAATAAAAGAAGTTGGGGTTCTTACAGGAAAAACAAAGAAACAGGGGAGAAAATTGACAAAGGAAGAACGGGAGGAACAGTCCAGGAAGATGAAAGAATATTGGGGAAAAAGGAAGATGAAGAAGACTGAATGATATTCACGTGGTCCTTGTTGGCCAATTCGTGCAAAAAAAAAAAAAAAAAAAAAAAGTTAAAAAAAAATAAATGACGAAGTAATATAGAAAATTCGGTAATTGAATGTTTATATCAATATGTTGAAAGTATGTGATATTCACTCTCACCTACGAATCACGAATTTCACCTCACCTACACATACCCTAATTCTCACCGTGTATCGCCGCCTTTCCAGACTGTTTCTATGAACGTAGCCTTTTAAATCAGCTATGATCTGGTTTAGCTACACCTCTCTCTTCTTAGTCTTGCTTGATAGTCACTTATTATTATTTTTTAAATATATGCAGTTTATTGATCCAGGATATTGGTTTTTATTATATAGGCAACCAAAAGGAAAGCTATGCCTCTGTCACTGCCTCATTTATACATGGTACACTTTTTAAGGATGTGGCAGATTTAGTCCTATATTTTATTCAGATTAAGATTTTTATTTTTCAACACCTTGAAAGGTCTATTATCCCTTTTTTCCAAAAATCACTGTCCTTCCTCCTGACGTCATCTTCTGAAGTGTAGGATTTCCCTTGTAGAAAATTTTGGACAGAATGGAAAAGATGAAAATCTGAAGGAACAATGTCAGGAGAATACTGCGGGTGAGGTAAAACCTCCTATCTAAACAGTAATTCGTGGATTGTTTGCAATGACCATCATAATATCCTCGATTTCAAGAGTTGAACTCCGGCCAGCCCGGGGTTGGTCTTCCAAATTTAAATCTCCTTATCTAAACCACGAAAACCACTTCTGAACCGTGCTATCAGCAATTGAATCGCTGCCATACACGGAACGAATCTTTCTCGGAGTTTGGGCTACGTTTTTCCCTCTTTTAAAAAAGAACAGCATATTATTTCGAAAATGAACTGAATCGTCACTCATGTTGGATTGCAATAAACTACTCTACTGATCCTTCATAAAGACGAATTCAGTGTGTAAATATAGGTAATTCCATGAGGATTAAAGGCATATAAATACACATTAGCCTCGTGATTCATTTTAGTAGAAAAAACAGAAGGTAAATTTTATTTTAAAAATCTCTGCCAACTTTTCGGACGACCCAATATTTTAAAGTATTTCTACGTAAATGATATTTTTGGTTTTATTTTCTTGTGGCAGAAGAACATACTGATTTTCTCCGCAACTCGATCTTGACGTAAATCGATTCCTACGTGTTTACATGTTTGCCCGTGTGATTTATTAATTGTTACGGCAAAAGATAACAGCGGGAAATTGAATTATTTTAAAATTAAAAGGTAAATCATTTGGAATCGTTGGGATGAGAGGTCAATTTTCCCTGTTTTTTCCCATATTTTCCCCTGATTCTTCGGTCCTATTGGTCGTTGCGTGATGTTATATAGCCTATAGCCTTCCTCGATAAATGGACTATCCAACACAAAAAGAATTTTTCAATTTGAGCCAGTAGTTTCTGAGATTAGCGCGTTCAAACAAACAAACTCTTCAGCTTTATAATATTAGTATAGATATTTCACAAACGGCCACATGCCTCAAACTTTATACATGTTGTGGTAATTGCAACAATTACATGTTACTTTTACGTTTTATTTACAATAGGGGTTAGTGGTAACTGTTGCCTATGTTACATTTAGAACAGTAGGAAAAATCGTAAAATAAAAACCTACAAAAAAAAATAATAATAATAATTTAAATAAAAACAGAATAATTAAAGTTAAAAAAACAAAACAAATTATAGTAAAAAACAAAACTAAGTGGAAACGAAACATTACAAAATAAAAATAATAGAATTAGATATACTTCCTTTCACTCCAAATTACCACTCCACCCCAACCCACTTGTCCGCAATCTCTCATCTCCTTCTATTCCTGATCATCCTCCGAGGTGGCTGAAAAGACGATGGCCTCGATACCTACTTATCTGAATAATCTTTGAAGTGCTACCACTGGGTAGATTCTTCTCACGCCTATCATGTTCATATCTTAATGTTCACATTTACTTGATGTATTTTTTATTGTTAATACAGTTGTAAATAATTCTATAACAAATTTTAAAAAATCTAGTGCGGGCCACACACGACTTTCACTTACATCGTTTTTAAAATAGATTAAAGAATTAATTAAGTTTTATCATGTGTTTTATTAAAAACTCTATTATATCATTATCTAAAATAATCAGTTAGTTTTATCGGCTTTTTATCACTCTTTATTCAATTTTAAAAGCTTGAGCATAAAATAATATATTTTCTAAAGTCTTTCTCTTTCAAACGGTATATTATACGTCTATATTACTGTTCTTATGTTCAAAAACAAAATTAGCGCGCTTCATGGGCAAGCCGTCAGGTTGCGGCACAGTCAACATATATTTTCCTTTTCTGGAACCCAAAAAACAGTTAGTTTTATCGGCTTTTCATCACTCTCCATTAACCTTTACAATTCCGTGAATCAGATGATATTTTTTCTCAAATCTTTAGCTATCCAACGGTATATTATACATATATTTTACTTTTATTGTGTTCAAAAACACAAAAAAATGCATAAACAAATATTTGTTCAGTTTTCTCATTTAGTTGTTTATCAAATTCGCTCAACGTGCATATTTAACTGTTAATTATCAATGGTAACAAGATAACACAATTATTTTTATAGATTCTACAAAATTAAAGGTACTTTAGAAGAAGAAAATTTAAAATATCTGCATTTAAGCCCCATCAGACTATTTCAATCAGAATGAAACCTACGTGATATTAAAGCCCTATAAATTTTACATCAATATAACGAGTTTAATCAAAATCGTTAAAGCCATTTTTGAGAAAATCGTAAGAAGGTGCTAAATGCATGGGATAAAGTAGGACTTCCGGTCAGCCGATTTTAGAGAAAAATTTGCTGTAATATTCCGGGTGTATAGTAGTCTTAAATATGAAATTTCAGTTCATTTATATTTGTTTTTGCGCTAGAGTTACCACACACACACACACACACACAGACAGAGCTCTATTATAAAAATAAAATGAAAACATCAATTAGGATTTTAAAAATCAGGTGCGGGCAACACACGACTTTCACTTACCTCCGTTTTTAAAATCGATTAAAGAATTTGTAAGTACAGTAAGAGATAAAAATGAATGAAACCATTAAAGAATTAATTATATGTAATTTCTATAGAAACATGTGTTCTATTAAAAAATCTATCATATTATTATCTAAAATAATCACTTAGTTTTATCGGCTTTTCATCACTCTCTATTAACTTTTAAAAGCTTGAGTATAAGATAAGATTTTTTCTAAAATCTTTAGCTTTCCAACGGTATATCATACATGTATATTACTGTTCTAATGTTCAAAACAAAAAAAATTCATTAAAAATATATTTTTTCAGTTTTCTCCTTTAGTTAGATATCGAATTTGTTCAGCTTATATATTTATGTGTTTTTCATCGGTGGTAACAAGATAATATATTTATTTTTATAAAATCTACGAAATCAAAGGTACTTTACTGGAAAAACATATAAAATATCGGCATTTAAGCCCTGTCAGATCATTTTAATCAGAATGAAAACTACATGATATTAAAGATCATTAAATTTTACATCGATATAGCGAGTTTAATCAAAATCGTCGGAACCGTTTTTGAGAAAATCGAAAAAAGGTACAAAATGCATGAAAGTGCCTCTTCTGGTAAGCTCATTTTGATGAAAAAGGTTTTGTAACATCTCGGGCATATAGTTGTCTTAAATATGAAATTTCAGTTTCATAGGACTTACCGTTTCCGCCCGGGAGTTACCACTTTGTTATTTGGACTCAGAGGACCCTAAAACGTGTATTTCCGTAGAAAATTGGAATACGAAAATTTTCACGATCGCAATACTTTCCCTTACTATATATTTCGTATATAGGTAAGTGAAAGTAAAAATAAGAAAACATTTCGAAATTAATGCAGTAGTATGTCTTTTGTACGTTTATGTATGTAACGTTTTAGTGTGTTCTTGTCGTAATCACCTATTTTTTTGAACAATTGGGTTTTCACTAGTTGGAGTAAGAGAAAAAGAATTTGTGCCAGCGAGTACGTATAGTTTTGAATCGACGGGAGTTGTAAATCCGATAACATGATTGTGATTCGCGTGTAACGAGGATAATTATTTACGATTCGCATGCATGTGTTCTGCACCACCTTCATTTTCCGATAGTTGGAATGGCATGTTTAGACCTACATTCCTAACCTCTGGTATTCTTTCTCTTCCCATTATTTCTGAATTAACTTGGATAGCTTGAATTTTTATAGATCCACTGAGAGGTCTTTTGTGTCCAAGGGTTTGAATGTATTGTTTAGTTCAAGTTGAACTGCTCCTTTATTCCATTTTTTTTTTTACTTCCACTTACCTATATATGAAACATATAGTAAGGGAAAGTATTGCGATCGTGAAAACTTTCGAATTCCAGTTTTTAACGGAAAAACACGTTTTAGGGTCCCCTGAGTCCATCTAAATAACCAAGTCCCGCAAAAAGGTCCGTGTGTGTGTGGTAACTCTAGTGCAAAAACGAAAAGTCGTACGGAATTGAAATACCATATTTAAGACAACTTTTTCACTAAAATCAGCTGACCAGAAGTCCTACTTTATCCCAGGCATTAAGCATCTTTTTGCGATTTCCTCAAAAACGGCTCTAACTATTTTGATTAAACTCGCTATATCGATGTAAAATTTAATGGGCTTAAATATCATGTAGGTTTTATTCTGATTAAAATGGTCTGACAGGGCTTAAATGCTGATATTTTAAATTTTCTTCCTTTAAAGTACCTTTAATTTTGTAGATTCTATAAAAATAACGATATTAGCTTGTTACTGCTGATCGAAAAATGATAAATATATAAGTTCAACGAATTCGATACCCAACTAATGGAGAAAGTTGAACAAATATTTTTGTAATGCAATTGTTTTCCCGCTTGGCCACTGGATTGTTATCGCTGGACGCTCCAAGTAGTTATAACACAGAGTGATGAAAAGCCGAAAAAAAACATACTGAATTTCGTAGATAATGTTATAACATATTATTTAATAAAACACATCTTTCTATAAAAATCAAATGTAAATAATTCTTTAACAATTTATTTTCGTTTCTAAATGTGTTTAAAAATTCTCAAATTGATATAAAAAAAAAACCTGTACCACTACAACCCATGAAGGGTCTTGGGCTCAGTACATATAGAGATTCGTACTGTTTCAAGGCCAACGACAGTGCAATGAGGTGATTAGGCCTTAATCACGCTCAGCCGCCAGGTTTTTCCCCAATTAATTTGGGTACCCACTTTATAGAGACTGGGTCTGCCCCAGGAGGGTCTCCATACCCTAGGTTCGCCACCCGACTGAATTAACAGAATAAATAATATTCCGCCACAGCCGGGATTCGAACCCAGGACCCGGAGCACAGCAGACTAGTGCCCAAATTGATATAAATTTGATTATATATAAGTCCTGTCGTCGTGTCGCGCGCACCAGATTTTTTTTTAATGATGTACTATAAGCCTCATTATTTCTAGTTAGTTCTTTATTTTTTGGATTTTCTTCAATCTCTGACAGAGTTCGATTCTAATCAGGGTGTGTTACTAATCATGATTTGCTTCATAATAGCTTCTTACACCTTGGATGTCTTCTGTTCTCTTATATACCAGCGTATATAAGAGTATACAGGGTATATGTAGTCTGTGACTTTTGGCAGCTTTGGGACTTACCCAAGTGTACTTCTGCAGAGACATTGCACTGCTTACCACCAGACCTTTGGCTGCTGCCAAACTAATGCAACTCACTCTATTGTCATTATTCGTTTCCGATAATGCAGGGTGTCTAGCAAATCAGCTTAAAGAGATTCCCTGACTTTTCCATATTGCAAGAAATCTTTTACCTGGCCAAATCTTGGTGCAAATCGACAAAACAAAGAATAATTATAATTATTATGGTATACTAGAAAAATTGAAATAAACAAAAATAAAAATATATGTAATGACTAATCACTTTATGATAAGATTCAACTATATTGCTATGTTCTTGACCGGCTGCTTTTCTAAGGCAGCGGTAGCTTCAAAAACTAGCTTATTTGATATATTTAATGTATGTATAGACTAATATTTTATGAAACCACTGGATTTCCTTTCCAAAGGTATCGTGTTTACCAATCCAAGTAGTTGGCAAGCAGGGTAAGATTAAGTTATACAGGTTTCAATAAATGATATTATTATTTAAATTACCTCAGAGGAATCCATGACTGTTGGTAGTATTTTGATGGTGGCGATCCTAATAATATTAATATATCAGGGCATACTTTTGAACACGTAGAGAAATTCAAATATTTAGGTTCAATGATAACAAGAAAAAATTAAATCCAGGAAGAAATAAAGTCCCGGTTAAAGGTGGGAAATGCGTGTTATTATTCAGTTGCTAAATTATTAGCTTGCAGCTTCTGTCTAAAAAAAATGTTAGAATTTATAAAACTATTATTCTTCCGACGGTTCTTTACGGATGTGAAACGTGGCCGCTTACTTTGAAGGATGAACAACGGCTTAAGGTTTTCGAAAATAAGGTGCTGCGTAAAATATTTGGTCCGAGAGATGTGGCCACTGAGGGGTTTAGAAGGTTGCACAACGCGGAGCTTGTATCCTGTGAATATAATTGAATTGATAACATCGCGGAGACTCAAATGGGCGAGTAACGTTGTTGGTCTCGGCGAGGAACGGATTCCGAGAAAGTTGGTATTCGCTGAACCGACTGGTAGGCGTCCGAAAGGCAGGCCGAAGCGTCGATGGGAGGATTGCATTAAGGCTGATCTCGGGGGCTTGGGCTTGACCGACGAACATTGGACGAGTCTGAGTAGGCGGAGCTTGGTGATATCGACATCGAACCTTCGGGTTCGGTAAGCCTATTGTTATTTAAATTAACTTAAACATACACAATATATTTAAGCAATTCTTGAGAATACTGAGGGACATTATAGTGAAATTTTCCAAACAATAGTACAACCATAGAAAATACCTTTAAAACACTTAGTCGGAAGGCGGAGGTGGAAATTGTCTAAGGCGCTCCTTCTAGGCTTCATCCTCCAGCCGCTCTCAGAACCCCGACGCCCATCTCCTTGTCTTGTAGATGTACCCCGACTCTCCCCTTGTTCGACTTCCACTCTCGTGGCTGCAATAATACTGACCTCTTCTTGGGGAAAGAACTTGACTCTTTGAGGATAGAACCTGACTGCCTCTTCGAATCTTCTTTATTATCCTCGTCACCTAGGGCGGGACGGATATGGGAACTCCAGCCTTTGTCCAGCCTAGTAGCTGGGGTCTAGAAAGTACCAGGTGTACCGCGGGGGGAGATTGGGCAGCCCATAGACAGACCAAGCCCACGGACAATACAAGGGGGTTTGGGAAATGCCTTTTGACTTTTGCCGACAAAGCTTATTAATATTTATCTATACTAACATTATAAAGCTGAAGAGTTTGTTTGTTTGAACGCGCTTATCTCAGAAGATACTGGTTCGAATTGAAAGAAAGGCTTTAGGCTATATAACATCACGCTGCGACCAATAGGAGCGAAGAATCAGTTGAAAATGTGGAAAAAACGGATGAAATTAACCTCGCATCCCAATAATTCCAAATGATTTACATTTTAATTTTAAAATAATTCAATTTCCCGTTAAGTTATTTTTTGTCGTAACGATTAATAAATCACAGGGGCCAACATTTAAACAGTAAGAATCGATTTACGTCAAAATCGAGTTGCGAAGAAAATCAGCATGTTCTTCTACCACAAGAAAATAAAACCAAAAATATCCTTTACGCAGAAGTACTTTAAAACATATTCTTTTAAAAATTTCTAACTAGCGATCATAATAACAGAAATGGACACAGACGAAGTCGCGGGCAACAGATAGTCTATACTAATATTGTAAAGCTGAAGAGTTTGTTTGTTAGAACGCCCTATTCTCAGAAACGGTAGACTTGAAAAATTCTTTTTGTGCTGGATAGTCCATTTATCAAGGAAGGCTTTAAGTTACATAGCATCACGCTGCAAATGTGAAGCATTAGTGGAAATGGGGATATTAACCTGGCATCCCAATGATTCTATATACTTTACCTTTTAATTTTAAAATAATTCAATTTTCCGTAAATTTATCTTTTACCGTAACAATTAATAAGTAACAGGGGTAACATTTAAGCACGTAGAAATCGATTTACGTCAAGAATGCTTTTCACACGGCCAACTATATGTCGCATTGTCAAGATCGGGTTGTGGAGAAAATCAGTATATTCTTCTGCCAGAAGAAAATAAAACTAAAAATATCATTTACGCAGAAGTACTTTAAAATATATTCTTTTAAAAACTTCTTAATATCGATCATAATAACAGACATTGACGCAGACGAAGTTGCGAGCAACAGCTGGTTTAATTAATAAAATAATTATCCAATCCAAACTTAATCCTCTCAGTATCCTCAATACATAACAATATCTACCCGACACTAGCTGAAATTGTAGTTGTTTAAGTTGACTTAGCAATGAATTATGATGAACTTGGACACTGCTGTTAGTAATAATTATTTACAAATCTGACTACAAATTTATTTTAAAACTCGCTTTATTATATTTGCAATATCACAAGTAGGCGTATTGGAACTTTTGTCTGAGTGAAGCAGAAACTATGTTATCCAGGGACCATTTACCCTGACCAAAGTACAAAATTCCTGACTTTGCATATGTTTTTAAAATCTCTGAGGGAGCGGCGTGGTCTAGTGGATAGAGCACTTAGTCTGCTGTGCTCCGGGTCCTGGGTTCGAATCCCGACTGTGGCAGAATATTATTTATACTGTTAATTCAGTCGGGGGGGCGACCCTAGGGTATGGAGACCCTCCTGGGGCAGGCCCAGCCTCTATAAAGTGGGTACCCAAATTAATTGGGGAAAAACCTGGCAGCTGAGCGTGATTAAGGCCTAATCACCTCATTGCACTGCCGTTGGCCTAGAAACAGTACGAATCTCGATATGTACTGAGCCCAAGACCCTTCATGGGTTGTAGTGGTACAGGTTTTTTTTTTTTTTTTTTTTTAAATCTCTGACTTTTCCCAATTTTCTCTGTTGCTCGACACCCTGTAATGAACCTGACCATGTGTTCTCGATTAATCTCAGTAATGAAGCCATCAATGACTAATTTGATATAAAACTTTTGAGCTTGATCCATAATTTTTTCAATACAGCAATTTCGGAGCAATACAATTGATAAAAGGAAATCATGAAGAGAATTTAAATATTCCTTAAAACAATAACGGAAACGCTAATTATTTCTGAAATGATATGTTGTGTTACTTTCACTTATTTGTACCTTTCATTTTTGATTATTTGTTAAAAATTTCATTAATAATAATAATAATAATAATAATATTTTATTGCTTTTAAGATTTACATCTTTTAGCAAGAGGTTTGGCCTCTATTTCATTTAGACAGAATCATTTTTTACATTTACTAAGGAAATATTATAAATATTTTGAAATAAGAGTTGAACTAACTACTTTAGAAACGACATTATAATAAAAAAAAATTACAATTAACAAATTAACTAAGAATACAAATCTTAATTAAATAATGAACAAAGAAACTTTAAATAAAAAATAAATAATAATAAACTCAGGAAAACCGAACAAAAATTTTTTTTAAATAATGCGTATCTTGATAACAATTTTATATAAACAAAAAGTAATGACATAACAAATGCATATCAATTTTGTACTAGTCGTTTGTAACAAAACTTCTTATCTTTAAAGCTTCTATTGAAAACAAAAATAAATCGTTCAACTTCCTATAGGTGGTAATTGTTAAAAAGTCTTCTAAATTAAAATTTTTCATAACACACTTAAATAAATAGAATCTTCTGACTGGATTTAAAACTGGACACGATATTAGAAAATGTTGAATATTATCATAACCATCGGTATTACATAGAGGGCAAGACATGCTGGGTTCAAATTTATAATATAATCCATTCACTATTATCCTCTGTGATTTCTCGCCTGCCAGTCTTAGTTGAGCGATTAACCTTATTTTGTTTATATTGCATCTAAGATTTAAATATTCTTCTCCGAGTTTGAAGTTGGTTATATAGCAATATATTTTACTGTAAGAGGAATTTTCAATAGCTTCTATATCCCTGGAATATAAATGATTAGCCATTTTCTCAAACAGTTTGCTCTTTGAATTTTTTTAAACAGATGGATCATTGAGAGCCCATATTTCCTCTGAACCTATAAGAATCAGTGACCTACGAACTTCTGCGGTCCAGTTAAAAGGCACGTTTTTATTTGTTTCTAAGTCCCTAAGTCTATTGTAACATATTTTTGGAAGTCTGGTATTTTCCATTTCTAAAATTTTCTGCCACCAATTTATCATTTTTTTTAATATTTTAAATTTTAAATGTATAAAACCAGACTCAATCCTGACATATGAGTTAGGTGTGTTTTTTAGAATTGAGAGTAATCTTTTCCCCATGCTGAGTACTATAGAAATATAATTTTTCTTAAATTATATCATTTCTTTTTTTATTTTAATCTTTGAAATAATAGCTAAATTGGTGAAATAAGTGATGTAAAAAAAGAAATAAATAAAAAGATTAACATAAAATATATTTTATTTACACAACTTTTTTTTTCTTTTTTACAATTTTTACTTTTTTGGGAGGAATAATGGCGTTACTAATACTTTCTGACGAAGCAGTTGATTTGGAAGCCATCGGTGCATTAAGAAGTTCTTTTAACTGCTTCTTGGCTAAATCTAATGCTTTTCGTTTTTTTGCCAATTCGTAATCATCTGACCTATTGGGCCTAAAACATAAACAAAAACAAATTAAAATTAATAATTTATAAGCATTACAACAGATTATAGACTTATATTTTGGTGTTCAAGCAACATTCTATAAAATGCAAAATGGTAAAAAATTAACATTACATAAACACATTTTATTTCCTCACTTAGCAAACCACATATATTTTATTCAATGCATTTAGTTAAACCTTGATTAATGGATTATTTTTTAGGGTTTTTTTTTTCACCGTGTTTAAGACATTATCATAGAAAAATCTGGTGCGGGCAACACACGGCTTTCACTTACCTTCGTTTTTAAAATTGATTAAAGAATTTCCAAATACGGTTAGAGATAAAAATTAGTGAAACCATTAAAGAATTAATTAAATTGAATTAATATAGAAACATGTGTTTTATTAAAAACTCTATTATATTATTATCTAAAATAATCAGTTAGTTTTATCGGCTTTATCAATTTTATAAGCTTGTGTATAAGATAATATATTTTTTAAAGTCTTTCTCTTTCAAACGGTATATTATACGTCTATATTACTGTTCTTATGTTCAAAAACAAAATTGGCACGCTGTGCTTCATTGACAAGCCGCCAGGTTGTAGCACCGTCACCATGAATTTTCTTTTTCGGGAACCCAAAAAAACAGTTAGTTTTATCGGCTTTTCATTACTCTCCATTAACCTTTAAAAGTCCGTGATTCAGATAATATTGTTTTCTAAAATCATTAGCTATCCAACGGTATATTATACATCTATATTACTATTGTTGTGTTCAACAACACAAAAAAATGCATAAAAAATATTTGTTCAGTTTTCTCCTTTAGTTGTTTATCAAATTTGCTCAACGTGTATATTTAGATGTTAATTATCAATGGTAACAAGATAATGTAATTATTTTTATAGAAACGACAAAATTAGGTACTTCAGAGGAAGAAAATATCTGAATATTAAATATTAAAATATCTCATTTAAGCCCCATCAGACTATTTCAATCAGAATGAAACCTTAATATCATGTAGGAAGACAATACTTTAGAGGAAGACAATTTAAAATATCTGCTTTAAACCCTATCAGACATTTGAATCAGAATGAAACCTACATGATATAAAAGCCCATCAAATTTTACATCAATATAGCGATTTTAATCAAAATCGTTAGAGCCGTTTTTGAGAAAATCCTAAAAGGTGCTAAATGCATGGGATAAAGTAGGACTTCCGGTCAGCCCATTTTAGTGAAAAAGTTGCTCGTAACATCTCAGGCGTATAGTTGTCTTAAATATGACTTTTTTAACTTAAAACTTTTCGTTTTTGCGCTAGAGTTACCACACACAGACCATTTTGCGGGACTTGGTATTTGGATTCAGGGGACCCTTAAAACGTAATAAAGTATTGGGTTGGAAAATGAGTCCTTTCATTTTTCACTTTCATTTACCTATATATGAATAATAGTAAGGGAAAGTATTGCGATCCTGAAAATTTTTTAATTCCAGTTTTCAACGGAAATACACGTTTTAGGCTCTCCTGAGACCAAATTACCAAGTCCCGCCAAAAAGGTCTGTGTGTGTGTGTGTGGTGGTGTGGTAAGTCTAGCCTAAAAATCATATGTCATTTGAAACTGAAATTTCATATTTAAGACAACTATAAGCCCGAGATGTTACAGCAACTTTTTCATCAAAATCGGCTAACCGAAGAGCCTCTTTATACCTTGCATTTTACACCTTTTTAAACTCTATATATCGATGTAACATTTGACGGGCTTTAGCATCATGTAGGTTTCATTCTGATTAAATAGTCAAACAGGGCTTAAATGCCGATATTTTAAATTTTCTTCCTCCAAACTACTTTTAATTTTGTAGATACTAAAAAAATAGCAATATAATCCTGTTGTCAATGCTACAAAAATGGTAAATATATAATTTGAATGAATTCGATATCGAACTAAAGGCGAAAAGAGCAAAACTATTTTTTAATGCAATTTTTGTGTTTCTGAAAATAAGAGCAGTAATATAAATGTATAATATACCGTTGGAAAGCTAAAGATTTTAGAACATTTTTTATCTTATACACAAGCTTGTAAAAGTTAATAGAGAGTTGTGAAAAGCCGATAAAACAGACTGATTATTTTAGATAATAACGTAATCAATCTTTTAATAAAACACATGTTTTATAAAAATTCTTTCAATTAATTCTTTATTAGTTTCACTCATGTTTCTCTCTAACTATATTTGAAAATTCCTCATTTGATTTTTAACAACGGAGGTAATTGAAAGTCGTTTGATGCTCGCACCAGATTGTTTGAGAATAAATTGATATTGCCCAAATCCATAAAAATACATTCTATAAGTATTGAACCTAATATCCTAGATGAATAATTCATTGTACAATTATTGTAGTGGTACAGTTTTAAAACTATACTATACTAACGTATAATAACCATTGTCAACTATAATGTAAACATATAAAGATTACAAAATACTTATATGACAGTCCCACAACTTTTAAAATGTATAATGTAATAACAACTGAGGTCAATTTATTAATTAACAATTTAAGCGACATAAGTATAAATATTATATATAACTGTAAACCCATATATATATTTGTATATATATTATAGATATATAATAATCATAATATATATGTTGTGATATATGTGTAGGCTAAATAATAATCATGATAATAAGAAGGCGGATGTGATCGGCCAATAAAAAGCGATGAATGGCATCAGATCATGTGACATCATTAAAGAGGAGGAATGGAAATTCAACTAAAGACATCTTAATCAGGTAATTTATAAACTTTATTATTTGCAATATTTACTTTTTAGTTCAAGTTATGTGTTCTATTGTAATATATTTTTTTAAGAATATAAGTTTATTATTAACTTTAGCCAAGACTCAGAGTTATTAATTTGAAAACCCTAAAATTATCATTCACTTTGCATTTTTAATTTAAAAATTTAATATAATTTCTTTGAAAATAAAATAATATAACATTTAATAGGTAAGTTAAAGTGAAAAATGAAAGGACTCATTTGCCAACCTAATACTACGTTTTAGGGTCCCCTGAATATAATTTCTTTGAAAATAAAATATTATAACTTTTGGCGCCCAAATAGGGACGCATTATTCATTTTTCTTTTAAAAAATAAAATATTATAACAATATATATATCACAAGATGGCCTGACGATTTAGGAAGATAATTTAGACCGAACCATTGGCACAATAAATTAAGTTTACTTAATTAAATTGTTTCGATGACTACACCCCCAACCAATTTTCCTCAAATATATTAAAACTTTTCCAAGGAAAATTCCTAATTTGTTGCTTTTATTTGCATTTAATTACAGCTGTTAAAATTGGACATGCCTTTTTACTTTCACTTACTATATATAGTAAGGGAAAGTATTGCGATCGTGAAAATTTTCGAATTCCAGTTTTCAACAGAAATACACATTTTAGGGCCCCTAAGTTCAAATAACAAAGTGGTAACTCCCGGGCGGAAACGGTAAGTCCTATGAAACTGAAATTTCATATTTAAGACAACTATATGCCCGAGATGTTACAAAACCTTTTTCATCAAAATGAGCTTACCAGAAGAGGCACTTTATACCATGCATTTTGCACCTTTTTTCGATTTTCTCAAAAACGGTTCCGACGATTTTGAATAAACTGCCATATCGATGTAAAATTTAATGATCTTTAATATCATGTAGTTTTCATTCTGATTAAAATGGTCTGAAGGGCTTAAATGCTGATATTTTATATGTTTTTCCAGTAAAGTACCTTTAATTTCGTAGATTTTATAAAATAAAATATATTATCTTGTTACCACCGATGAAAAACACATAAATATATAAGTTGAACAAATTCGATATCTAACTAAAGGAGAAAACTGAAAAAAATATATTTTTAATGAAATTTTTTGTTTTGAACATTAGAACAGTAATATACATGCATGATATACCGTTGGAAAGCTAAGATTTTAGAAAAAATCTTATCTTATACTCAAGCTTTTAAAAGTTAATAGAGAGTGATGAAAAGGCGATAAAACTAAGATAATAATATGATTAATTTAATTAATATAATAAAAATAAAAATAAACTTTATTCACATATTTACATTTTGACAAAATGTTAACAATGATTTTGGATGAGTCATCCTTACAATCAGAAAATATTTTTGTTTTTTTGTGATTATAGTACATTAGCCTAATGGCAAACATATGGTGAAAAATTGAGGTTACTTTGCGATTGTAGGAAAAATTATACAAAAAACCTACGCATATTAATATGATAGATTTTTTAATAGAACACATGTTTCTATAGAAATTCCATATAATTAATTCTTTAATGGTTTCATTCATTTTTATCTCTTACTGTACTTGCAAATTCTTTAATCGATTTTAAAAACGGAGGTAAGTGAAAGTCGTGTGTTGCCCGCACCTGATTTTTAAAATCCTAATTGATGTTTTCATTTAATTTTTGTAATAGAGCTTTAAAAGTAAACGATAATGCTGATTTTTTGTATCATTAATAGATTATCCTAAAATTAACTTTAAAAAAAAATGTAATAACTATTAATTGATAATTAAATAATAATATGAATGTGTTAATCATAGTCATAATTAACCTTAGTATGAAACGAACAAAAACAACTTCAATGAATAAAAATTTTTCAATATAATTAAAGATGTTAAGTTACTTAGTCCCATCTATTTTTTCTAATCAGATGCTTTGGCCTAGCACCAGCCAAAAAGACAAAACTGATAAGTTTTTCATCGATAGGATCAAGGTAGCATCAATAACTTTATAATTTTGATAGCTTCTACTTGTTAATACAAATCGCCTTGAATTTGAACTCCTTATATGATGCTAAATTATGATATTTTTTCAAATCGCAACTTACAGTCAACCAAAGTTTTATTTAATAGCTCTAATTGCAAATTAATACTACTTTGGGTTATTGTTTTTATCTGAATAAGTTTTATGTTTTAAAAAACAAATTCAAACTACACTGCCGGACAAAATTAAAGGATCACTTCAATATTTTGAAATTACTGAACTGTATAGGGTATTTTTGAAAATATTCTTTTTTCTTTGGAAGACACACTTTATTATAATAAAAAATGTCCTACAGTGTCAAAATGAAAAAGTAAATCTTTGAAATGAAAAAGAAATAACAAAACTGAATAAAAAGGGAAGAATTCGAGGAAAACGATCAATAATTGGTATTCCCACCTCTAGCTCTGATAATTGCTTCCATTCTCCTGCCCATTCCAACGACCAGGGCTCTTACATGTTGTTCTGGGATGTTGTTCCACTCTTCCACTAACATTTCCCTTAAATCTGCCAAATTTTGTGGGTCTCGGGCGCGGACACGTCTTCCAAGCATGTCCCATACATGCTCTATTGGGTTCATATCTGGACTTCTGGGTGGCCAAACCATCAATTTCTTCTTGTCTGAGGAAATTTAGCACTGATCGAGCAACGTGAGGTCGGGCATTATCGTGTATAAAAATAAAGTTACCTGCGATATTTCTGGTGAAAGGTATTACATGTGGCTCAAGTAACTCCCTAATGTACCTGTCAGCAGTTATAGAGCCACGGTTCACAAGAACCAACTCTATATGGGAGTTTAAATTTATGCCCCCCCACACCATCACTGACCCACCACCAAATGCAACCCTTGGAGAGAAAGTGCATGGAGCATACCTCCCTCCATACCTTTTCCCTGTCCATCTGGAGATCGGATACAGAATCTTGACTCATCGCTGAATAATACGAGGCTCCAATATTCCTGAGTCCAGTTTAGGTGCTCCCGAGAAAACCTCAAGCGCTCAACCCAGTGTTCCCTGGAGAGAAGAGGTCCAGTAGCTGAAGGATGGGAGGTCAATCCATAATCGTTAAGTCGTCTTCTCACGGTTGGCTCTGAAATTTGCACATTCCTGAACCTCTGGAGGAGACCACGCAGACTGTCACCAGTTGATCGGAAATCCCGAAGAGCATGCAGTTGCAAAAATCTCTCATCACAGTGGAAAGTTGACCTCGGACAGCCTTGTCCGACTCTTCTTGTATGCCCTCCAGTTTGACAGTGCCTATTAAGCACCCTGGACACTACGGCTTGTGACCGCTGGGGCCGTTGCACAATATGCCTTTGAGAAAACCCTTTTTCAGTCAAAGCAACAACACGAATTGATTCCTCTTCGATAAATGCTCTTCTGTTGGCCATCACAACGTTCTTACTAAACTCACAAATAAAAACTAAAGTCTCTTAAATGTTAGAAAATCTTCAATAAGATGAATCTTTGCTAACAACTAATCATTTACTGATAGGAAGAAAGAAAAGAAGAGGATTAACTGACCCTTTTCTCCATAAATGGGTGGGAATATTAACAGGTACCTGATAAGATACAACACAAAGTCCAGTCTGGGACAAAGGAATTCCTATTTTTATCTCTTATGTAATAATAATATAAATATTTGTAAGTGATCCTTTAATTTTGTCCGGCAGTGTAAATTAAATATCAGCTCAAAATGTTTTATATTTTACTACTAATAAATAAGACAAAAGTACAGTTTCTTCCAATAAAAATCACAATGTCAAAGACATTTTTTATTTCTTTATATCAATATGTTCTTAACACGGAAGATCTCATTTAATTATTAAGGTTGATTTAGGGCTGAATAATTCTTCCATTAATACTGATCATTTATTTCATGACGTTTCGGGATATTCTCCCATCTTCAGAAGTCTCGTTATATATTCTGTAATCCAACATTTTACTAGTCACACCTTCAGCCAGGTAAAAATAAAAATGAAGTCAAATTCTAAACACTTCAGTTGAGGACAAAGATCTGAGCAATACTCTTGCTCAGATCTGAAGTGTTTAGAATTTGACTTCATTTTTATTTTTACCTGGCTGAAGGTGTGACTAGTAAAATGTTGGATTACAGAATATATAACGAGACTTCTGAAGATGGGAGAATATCCCGAAACGTCATGAAATAAATGATCAGTATTAATGGAAGAATTATTCAGCCCTAAATCAACCTTAATAATTTTTTATTTCTAAATCAAATTTGCAGCTTGAGCCCATAGTGCTAATAATAATTTAAAAAAAAACAAAACACATGTTCAATATTTAGGCTAATTGAAATATACTTTTATAATGAAATAAGAATTTAAGATAATTATTATCATACTAATCAAATAAGCAGAAGGAGATTAAACAAAGTAGATCACAATGGATAACAGAGAACTATTGCAGGTAGTACAAAATTATTTTATAAGATTCCGTTCAGTAATTGAGAGAAAAAAAAGCAACATTAATGATTATTTTTTCTATAAATTACTGATACATAAAAACTTTCTAGGGCTAAATGCATTTAAACAAAATTTAATAAATTGAAAAGTTCCCTTCCAATTGAGTGTACTTTAAGAATTTTAAAACTGAGTAAAATATCAAACAGTAATAAAGCTTATAACCAATTAAATTATTCAATTGCCTCATGAAAAATACCAGATGTGAAACATTTTTAATTGTAAGGTTATATAACCCAATAATATGCAATAAGAAAATTTACAATTAATTAGTTTTATAAATTAATTAAATTCAATTATAACAGTAATTATTTTAATATCCCGTGAAAAATGAGCGACCGATTTATAAAATTTAGAAAAAAAATAAAATAAACAAAATAAAAATGGAATGTAAATATGAAAGGGGTGATTGCAAAGAGTTTATTGGTACCCATAAGTTAAGATGTCAAAAGGATACAAAAAACCAACGACGTTATCATTCCCCGCATAAAAGAAGAAAACACAGCAATAGTAAAATAGTGTCTGGGCATAAGTGTAGAAGATGTCAAGGGAAAACAAAAAGTAAAGATAACCGCGAGGACTTGTTATTTGAGAAAGAAAGTACAAAACGCATTCAACAACGGCACAAACAGAAAGAGATGATTAAACTTAAAGAAAAACTATATAAAGATAGATTCAAAGAAGAGAAAATGAAAAAAAAAGAACATAACATGAAAGTTTACAGAGAAATTAATGATTTAAATAGAAGCAAACAAAGTTCAAAAAATAATAAAAATAACTGTCTTAAGGTATCTATGTGTGGCCAATCAGATTCAAATACTAAAAAAGACCATAATAGACAAAAACAGTTGTACACAATAAGTAATAATTGCAAAAAAACGAACTTACAGTTATCTTCAAAGATAAAAGAAAATGAAGTACAACAGTCAAGAAAGTTTTATAAGCCAGGCGATCCTGCGGCAGTTCAGATGAAATTAGAAAGTTCTACTTTCTCAACAAGTACAAAAGATTCTATTAAAGGCGTATATAATAACAGAGAACAAATAAACATAATTAAACATCACAACCAACTAACTTATCCAACAACTAATGTGGGATTGGTTGAAGAAAGTGTTAATAATACTACTGACGTTTATGAAACAAGAAGTAATTTAAAAAATGAAAAAACAAGAGGGTCCTTATGTGATGCAGAAAAACCTAAATGTCAATCCCACCTGAAAAAAGAAGATATTTCAAAACATAAGAATGGTAAAGAGAAAAAACATCCACAAGCAAAAAGGGGTAGGCGAATTGAAGATTTAATTTCTATGGCGATCATTCAAAAAGACAATTCATGTGAAAAAGGCAATAAGAAAAAATCCAGATTCTCAAACATTTGTAAAGATGGCGGAAGAGAAGACACAGAAAAAAACCCTCAAAAGTATTCAGGTACAAAACCTTCAGACAATAAAACTTTTAGTTGTGATATATATGAGAATACAATAAGTGAAACAACATCAAGAAGTCAAAGATCACTTTCTGATTCTTGTCTAAAGCTAACAAAGAAAATCTATAGGTATAAATCACGAAAGAATAAAATGCCACCAAGAAAACGTAGCAATAAAAACTTATATAATTATAAACACAGCAAATCATTGCAAAATATAAAACAAAAAAATCTTTCCAACAGATCTCTAGATCTTATTGATAAAAACAAAAGTAAGCCGTATGAACTATCAGCCTCAAACAAGACCAGGGTTGAGCAAGAAAAACAGAAAAATGGTTGGGAGTTAGAGCCAATGGAATTAAACCCCTATCCAAAATATGACTCGGACAATTTATCGATTTCAGAAATTTCAAGCAAAATTAATCAAGAAGAAAGGATTGTTAACGAAGATCAGTGGTGTTTCGCAGATCCTGAATTATATTCTTGTGACAGTGAACTAATCTTAGATGATGGTCCAGTGTCAATTGACAGTTCAGCTTTGAGCCAAAAATTCTTAAGCCCGGAGAACAGCAATGAGTCATGGAGCAATGACAAATCAAGTATCAGTGAATTTGAAAGGAATTCTTTGGCCTCTAAAGAAGATTCAAATGAAAAAATTACAAATAATAATAAAATATTAGAATGTACAAATGGCAAAGACATAGAACCTGTGATACACATAAACACAATACAAAATGAGTATAATAAAACAACAAAATTAAAACCAAATGAAACTTACTATCACAAGAATGAAGAAAATAATACGAATAAGCGGTTGATAAAGACTTTTCCTTATCATTCAGCAGTGACATTAGTATCTGGCTTTGGAAGTAAGAGTTCATTTGTTGACCATCGAAATGAATTCGATAATAGTCCAAATAAACTTAATTCACCAGTAAAAAATAATGACATTTCACTCACTGCCAAAAAAGATGCTGCTATTTCAGCTTCGACAAGTTACGAAATATTGAGAAAAACTAAATTCTTGTCAGATAAAGCCATTATGTGCTATGAAGCAGTACCTTCAAAATTAAAAAAACAAAGGCGAGAAAGGTTGAAACAAATTCAACAGAATTATCAAAGAGAAAATAAACAAATCCATGATCCTTCACTCGGGAAAAAAAATGAAATCCACCAATCCAATTACATAGACATATCCGAAATTTTAAACCAAGGGGATAACAAGATAGTTAACCATCATAGAAAGTCCAAAGGTGTACATTCAGAAAAAAAACAACTAGGAAGAAATACTAAACATATTTCTTTAAATAAAGAGATATTTCAAAATAAGGAAGAAAACGAAACAGACACATATATAAGACGAGAAGAATTGGAAGATCTTAAACTAAAATTCAAAGATAACTTTACAGTAATATACAAGGAGGAAAATAGTAAGCCACGGCAATCAAAGGGTTTTTGGAACAGTTTAAGGAGTGGAGGCCGAAGGTTTTTAAGGTTTTTACAAGATTCTGCTTCCTTTAAATATTGCTTCAAAAAGAATTTGTTTAAATAGAAAAGCACTATCGGTTTACTTTCTAAGGGAAAGAAATAACAGAGAGTAAAATGAAATAAAACTGACGATGAGAGAATAAACCTTGAAAAAGACAAAGCATGTCTTTTCAACATGATGCTATGAGCTTCAAATTATAATGAGGGAATGAAGTGTATATTAGTGATATTAAAACTGGCCAGTTATGGAGAAAACTTAATAAAATGCTGTTGTTGCAAGAATTTTTTATAGCCAATTGATTATTATATTATTATATTGATAGATAGATAGAAAATAATTTTTTTTCTGGGACTTGGTCCCTTTAGAATAACAGGTTTGTACAGTTTAAATATACAATATGTCTGGCCAATAGGCAAGATGAACATGATTAACTACTATTTACAATAATCGATGAATTTGTATACAACACAAAATAAATAAAATAAAAACAATCTTCAGAAGCTAATTATGTTGGAAAAAAATGAGAAATATATGAGTTAAATAAAAAATAAAGAAAAAAAAATTAGTAACATTGTTCTAGTACTTAGTATTCTTAAAATAACATGAAATAATAAAGAATCTATTTTTGACCAAGAATTAATGAAAGATAAAACAATAAAAATAAAAAATACAATTATAAGAAATGAAATCTTCTAGTGACAAAATAACAATATAAAAAAACTAAACAAATACTGTAACGATTGAACCAAAAGAAAATATAAATATATTGAATACAATCAAACAAAAATTATTTGATCGTCAGGCAGCATCATTTTGGGATGCTTGAAGGTGCTAGAAAAGAGGGAATTTAAATGCAGAAAGGGAAGGAGCATGACGGATGTTTGATGGAAGGGAATCCAAGAAACTAGTAGAACGGGCCCGAAAGGAGCATTCGTATTTTTTTGTTCAGTGGGAAGAGAAGGGGTATATAAAGGTTGGATAAACGGGCTATCTATGTCTCTAGTGGGTGAATCGAGGGTTTGAACTGTAGGAGATTGTAGATATATGGAGGGTGTTGTCAATTGATGGTTTGGTATAGGAAGGATCCAAAGAAATATTGTCTACGGGTAAGAGGAAAGAGCCATTTTGATTCGGTATAAAGATGGGATACATGAGACCGCCTCGATGTGCCACAGACAAATCTTAAAAAATATGGTGATGATGGTGAGAGAATATGGTGGGTGCGGAAGAACTTAGTAGCCCAGTTCTTTCAATTTTTGCACGGTATGTTTTGAAACATGGGGTCTTGCTGCCGCTCAGTGAGATCATGAGGTACCCATGTATCGAGCTTTTTTACTTTCCCAATGCACTTTAAATGTCATTTAAATGTAAATTTATATTTCTTGAAAATGTATACGTCTTATAATGATGGAGTAGTTGTTGACCATTTTGACTATATGGAAAAGAAGTTTGTTAAGGGTGCAGCCACCAAGAAAATACAACAGTAAGAAAAACATAAAATAAGTGTGTTTTATTGGTAGTTCCTTTGTCACCACATCCCCAAACAACTGCTCAATCATATACGTTTTATAGTCACTACTCATAAACCCATTTGTGCAAATTTAAATAAAGACAAAATAAAATATTCGTGAGCAAAGCCGCGGGTCGCAGCTAGTAAACAAGGTTTTTGAGTTGACAAAATTAAAGGTACTGTAGAGGAAGAAATTTCCAAATATCAGCATTTAATCCCTGACAGACTATTTCAATCAGAATGGAACCTACATGATATTAAAGCCCATTAAATTTTACATCGTTCTTGATAAAATTGTAAAAAGGTGCAAAATAATTTATTCATGATAAACCAATTTCAGAATAACTTAACATTAAAGCTTAATAAATTTTAAAAAAATCTGGTGTGGACAACACACGACTTTCACTTACCTCCATTTTTAAAATCAATGAAAGTATTTTCAAATACAGTTAGAGATAAAAATATGTGAAATTATTAAGGAATTAATCAAATTGAATTTATATAGAAACATGTGTTTTATTAAAAAATCAATTATATTATTATCTTAAATAATCAGTAAGTTTTGTCTTCTTTTCATCACTCTCCAATAACTTTTAAAAGCTTGTGTATAAGATGATATTTTTTCTAAAATATTTAGCTTTCCAACGGTATATCATACATGTATATTACTGCTCTTATGTTCAAAAACGAAAAATTGCATTAAAAAAATATTTTTTCTGTTTTCTCCTTTAGTTGGGTATCGAATTTATTCAATTTATATATTTACCAGTTTTTCATCAGCGTTAACAAGATAATCTAGTTATTATTATTGAATCTACAAAATTAAAGGTACTTTAGGGGAAGAAAATTTAAAATATCGGCATTTAAGCCCTGTCAGACCACTTTTATCTAAATAAAACCTACATGATATTAAAGCCCATTAAATTTTACATCGATATAGCGAGTTTAATCAAAATCGTCGGAACCGTTTTTGAGAAAATCGAAAAAAGGTGCAAAATGCATGGTATAAAGTGCCTCTTTTTGGTAGGCTCATTTTGATGAAATAAGTTTTGTCACGTCTCGGGCGTATAGTTGTCTTAAATATGAAATTTCAGTTTCATAGGACTTACCGTTTCTGCCCGGGAGTTACCACACACACACAAACACACACACAGACACACACAAACACACAGACCTTTTTGCGGGACTTGGTTATTTGGACTCAGAGGACCCTAAAACGTGTATTTCCGTTGAAAACTGGAATTAGAAAATTTTCACGATCGCAATACTTCCCCTTACTATATATAGTAAGTGAAAGTAATATAATGTTTGATTACTTACAATTGATCATCGTCCAAGACGAGATCCATTTCCTCAGCAGTCTTCTCGATCCAGCCAATTTTACTTTTCTCCTTTTTGAGTTCTAAACTGATTTTGTCAATCTGACGAGCAACTTTCACTCTCTCCTTGGCCATTTTCAGGAGGTTCAGATCGACGTTGAAATCAGGAACATCATTGTCTGAAAAAAAAAAAATCATTATTTTTAGAATATAGTTATTTTTTATTATTATTTCAGAATTTTGCACTTCTTCATCTTTCACTGGGAATTTTCACCAACCCAGACTTAATGAGCGAAGGGTTAGGTTCTAATTATGTTATATTTAAATTGTTCTAACAGTGGCTGCTGTTCCTAGAACGACTGCTCGCTGAACCCTCGCTAGAATCTTCATAGGTAGCTCTAGTTGTTGGATTGATTCTAGCGTACTCTCTGGAATCAGGCCATAACGAGATAACATAATTGGGTAAATCACACAGCTCTCCAACCTATAGAGTAGCTTAAGCTCCTCTGCCAGCTCCTGGTATTTCCTTTTCTTTTCAGAAACTATTTTTTGAAGATTTTCATCCGACGGGATGCCTATTTCAACAATCTGTGCCAGTTTATTATCAATAACTAAAATGTCTGGCCGATTATTAAAACTGTGTGGTCCGTAATGATAGGGTGATCCCAATAAATTTTAGTTTTGTGACCAGTAGTGATTGGTAATGGATTTGTTAGTGATTCTATAAAAATTAATTATTATATTTAAGGTTTCTTGGTTTTAAAAAAACGAAGTAATGGTTGAAATAAACACTGACGCGGTAAAGAGGAGGACGCGCATGCGCATTACCGAGAATTAGGCAGTGTTGTGCTAAAATATCAGAGTCGTAAGTAATAACTGAGTGCGTGCGTACTACAGAACTTCCTCTCATCAAGTCACACATGGTGACTATCAAGTCCCACAGTGGGACAGCAGATAACATTACCATTAAATATTAATATAATATTACAGGACTAATAATTTAACAATTATACTATTTTATTTGAATCAGAACTATTTATTTTCTATATTTGAACTGTGGGTATTAATTCAATTGTTTTATTTGTATTATTAAGTTTAATTAAACATTCTTTTTTTATGCATAATCTGGCATCTTTATTTTACCAATGTATAACCAACACACATAAACCAATATACTAACATTATTTAGCTAACAGGATTATATCTGTAATATGGAGATTCGCTGCTTAAGAGATTCATCCTTGATGCGATGGTTTGATGAATAATTTTCGCTGCATTGTTCTGTCTTTGGAGACACTCCCTACCAGCCTGGATTGGGCAACCCGAAGTCATATGTATGCTCTCAGCAGCCTTTTTGCAAAAACGACGTAGGTCACTTATGTCCTCTCTGCAAATATGTTTTTGTGGCTACTGCTTGTTCTTGGATAGCAAATATAAAACCTTCTGTTTCAGGAAAAAGATAACCATTTTTTAACCATGTTAGCGATATCTGCACGTCTATTCCTGTTTCGTTCAATGAATGATAATATCGCCCATGTAATGGCTTATTTTTCCAAGTCTCTGTTAGAGAAGCATAATCAGTTTCACTATTCCAGGTCACTCTGTTGACTAGATTCAAAGTTGTTTGCATCCAGTGCTGCTATAGTCCAAAGAATCATAGAGCCATTATTAAACATATATCTTCGCAAATTATTTTCCTCCTCACGGCACAACTTGAGAAGACTGATTAGACCAAGTTCACCGGATTTACTGGGAAGGTACAACTTTGCTACTGAGGATTTTGGGTGTCTTTTCCTATTAAGCACCAAATGCATCCTAACCATGCGATCCAACCTTTTTAAGTCTGTATTTGACGACTTCAGTAATCTAAATGAATTGGCTAAAGCTGGTATCGCCTACGTGTTCATTTCCTTTATTAAATTTCTTCCATTTAGATAAAATTTGAGTATCAACTTTATTCGGCATCTAAATTCGTCTTCAAAGAGTTTCTTTGAATCGGACTTGAACTTCAGCAGTTGGTGCATACCTAAATATTTATAAGATTCCGTGTCTCTTCGTTGATTAATAACTACCTCATCAGACAAATCCATACTGTTGCCTGCTTTAATTTTTTCTTTTATACACTATGATTATTTTATTTATTTATTTTTTTTGTTAATTTATTTAATGAAATTTACAACTGTATGTTCATACATCAAGTAAATATGCTACAATGATAAAACACATGAAGAGAAACTGCCCATTGGCAGCACTCTAGTAGTGAATCTACACAAGAAGGTCTCGAGGCCATCTTCTTTTCAGATGCCTCAGCGGATCGTCAGGAATTGAAGTGGAAGCAAGGATTGAAACTAGTGGATTAAAGTTGGAGTGGAGTTTTTCGTGGAAGGAGTGATACCTGGTACAGGCCAAATCAGCAACATATGGAACATCAAGGTCATTGTGGATGATTTTATTGGTGACAAAGTAAGGAGCGTTAAGGATTTTGCGAAGGATTTTGGATTGTAAGGATTGGATACGAGAAGAGTTTGATGGTTTAGTAGAGCCCAAAGCTCAAGTCCATAAGTCCAGATAGGCCTTATGATGGTCATGTAAATGAGTCTTTTGTAGTTAAGTGAAAGGTTAGAGCGTCTGTCAAGTAAATGTTGAAGTATCCAAAATCGGCGAGCAGTTTCTTGTCTTTTCAGTCTTGTATGTGGATTCCATGTAAGACGTTTGTCAAGCAGGTGGCCTAAATAAAGGATCTGTTCAACAGGGACAAGTAGGATATCATTAAAGGACACTGTAGGGCACTATGATTATTGAAAATAATTTTAAATTATAAATCCTTACCTCTTCCAAGGGTTGTGCATATCCTCGAGTAGACGGGGACCTCGTTCGTCTCTATTAAAAGGACAGTCAATCCAGTTCGCTGAGCTCTTGCAGTCCTGCCACTGCGATGAATATAAGTCTATAAAAAAATTAGTCACTTTAGAGAAATTAGGATAAAAGAATTAAAGTTTAATCAGCTGTAAAATAAAACTAATTATTTGTTATTAGCCTGTCTAATAATATACAAAGTTGTTTGTAAAGAACCAATGACTAGATCGAAAAGAAATTTCACATTTAGTAAGGCTACGGATTAACATTAACCATGGCAGTACAAAAAATTTTCTTAACTTAATGAAAATAGAAAATGATGGAAATTGTGTTATATGCAAAGTCCCTGAGGACCCGTGCCATATTCTATTTAGGTCAAGAAAATATGGGAAAAAAAGAAAAAGAGGTAATTCTACAAGAAGAAGAAAAAGCCAGATTCTTACAACAATTAGACAAAGAAAAGTTAGCGATGATTAAACAATTCTTCGCTAACACCCAGTGTAAAAGTAAAAAAAAAAGACCACAGAATTTATTTTATTACTTTCACTTACCTATATGAAATATATAGTCCAAATGACCAAGTCCCGCAAAAAGGTCTTTGTGTGTGTGTGGTAACTCCCACGTGTAAACGGAAAATCCTTTGAAACTGAAATTTCATATTTAAGACAACTATACGCCCAAGACGTTACAAAACCTTTTTCATCAAAATCAGCTTAATAGAAGAGCCACTTTAAACCATGCATTTTGCAGCTTTTTACGATTTTCTCGAAAACGGCTCAAACGATTTTGATTAAACTCACTATATCAATGTAAAATTGAACGGGCTTTTATATAATGTAGGTTTCATTCTGATTGAAATAGTCTGACAAGGCTTAAATGCCGATATTTCAAAATTTCTTCCTTTAAAGTATCTTTAATTTTGTAGTTTTTATGAAATTGCCAATATTATCTGATTAGGATTATTAGCATTGCTGAAAAACAGGTAAATATATAAGTTGAACGAATTCGATATCCAACTAAACGAGAAAACTGCCAAAATATTTTTTTAATGAAATTTTTTATTTTTGAACATAAGAAAAGTAATATACATGTATAATATACCGTTGGAATGCTTAAGATTTTATAAAAAATATTATCTGATACATATTATTGTAAAAGTTAACAAAGAGTGATAAAAAGCCGATAAAACAAATTGATTATCGTAGATAAAAATATAATAGATTATTTAATAAAACACATGTTTCTTTTAAAATCCAATTTAAATAATTCTTTAACAATTTATTTTCGTTTATAAATTGGTTTAAAAATTCTTGAATTGATATAAATAATGAAGGTAAGGGAAAGTCGTGTGTTTTTTGCGTGCACCAGATTTTTAAATATTATTATTATTTATTTTTCTCTTTCTTTAGTGTCTCCTTCCTCCCTCATTTACAACATTTTATTTTTTTCTCTATTTACTTAGTTTTTTATTTTACTGTTTTTTTATTGTTATTATTATTTATTTTTTTTATATTAATTTTGGTTCCGTAACCTAACTTTTATAAAATTATGTCAAACATGTATTGATCACATAGGGTTTGGTTTCAAATCTTGAAGGTCACTTATGCAAATAAATAAATAAATTATACTTTGCAATAAGGGTCTTTTTACATTTTGGGGAATCATTCCATCTTTATGACTTTTATAAATGTGATAGTAAAATATTCTTAAACTAATTTTTTTTAAATAACATATATATAAATATATATATATATATATATATATATATATATATATATATATATATATATATAATATATATATATATATATATATGTCTTGAAAAGTTAAATTCTAGAAAGATTAATGTGTCATTCAAATAGAAAAAAATTTAAACCATCTTACATTTTTTATATAATTAAAATAATCACTTTATTAAATATATCAATTATGGAAAAAACGTTTTGTAGATTTATAGAAGTGCTATCATTTAAAAAATGACATTTCTAATATAAAATCAAAAGGAATTGTACTTAAGTTGTGGTATTTCCATGATAATAATAATAATAATAATAGGCTTACAGAACCCGAAGGTTCGATGCCGATACCACCAAACTTCGCCTGCACAGACTCATCCAATGTTCACCGGTCAAGACCAAGCCCCCGAGATCAGCCTTAATGCAATCCTCCCATCGACGCTTCGGCCTACCTTTCGGACGCCTACCAGTCGGTTCAGCGAATACCAACTTTCTCGGAATCCGTTCCTCACGAAGCCCAACAACTTTACGCGCCCATTTGAGTCTCCGCGATGCTATAAACTCAATTATATTCACAGGGTACAAATTCCGCGTTGTGCAACCTTCTAAACTCCCCACTGGCCTCATCTCTCTTCGGACCAAATATTTTACGCAGTACCTTATTCTCGAAAACCTTAAGCCGTTGTTCATCCTTCAAAGTAAGCGGCCATGTTTCACATCCGTAAAGAACCATTGGAAGAATAATAGTTTTATAAATTCTAACTTTTAAGTTTTTAGACAGAAGCCGCGAGCTAAGTAATTTAGCAACTGAATAATAACACGCATTTCCCACCTTTAACCGGGACTTTATTTCTTCCTGGATTTCATTTTTTCTTGTTATCATTGAACCTAAATACTTGAATTTCTCTACGTGTTCAAAAGTATGACCTGAAATATTAATATCATCAAGATCGCCACCATTTCTGCAACTAATCATATATTTCGTCTTATCGGTATTTAATTCGAGACCTATTTGTTTACCAGTTTTTATTAACACACTTGTATTTAGTTGTATAGTTTCCGTGTCTTCACCTAGTAGTACCAAATCATCGGCATACCCCAAAACCGGAATCTTGTCACCCATATCTAAGCCTTTCTCGGTACACATCACCTTTTCTATAACATATTCTAAGGCTATATTAAACAAAACAGGTGAAAGGGAGTCACCCTGTTTATATGATACAAAGAATAAATGATGTAAATATCTTTTTATTAAAAAGATCTTAACTTAATAGAACCATTTAAAATAAAGTGGTATGCAGTAACTATTTTGACAGTAGATGGCAGTCAACATGTTAGAAACTGCAGGAAAAATTATTTGCATGTTTTGTCATAAAAAAAATCTGGTGCGGGCAACACACGACTTTCACTTACCTCCATTTTTAAAATCAATGAAAGAATTTTCAAATACAGTTAGAGATAAAAATACGTGAAATTATTAAGGAATTAATCAAATTGAATTTATATAGAAACATGTGTTTTATTAAAAAATCTATTATGTTATTGTCTTAAATAATCAGTTACTCAGGGGACCCTAAAACGTGTATTACCGTTGAAAACTGGAATTCGAAAATTTTCACGATCGAAATACTTCCCCTTACTATATATAGTAAGTGAAAGTAATAAATTAAATTAAATTTCTATAGAAACATGTGTTTGATTCAAAAATCTATTATATTATTATCTAAAATAATCAGTTAGTTTTATGTTCATTTCATCACTCTCTATTAACTTTTAAAAGCTTGTGTATGAGATGATAATTTTTCTAAAATCCTTAGCTTTCCAACGGTATATCATACATGTATATTACTGCTCTTATGTTCAAAAACGAAAAATTGCATTAAAAAAATATTTTTTCTGTTTTCTCCTTTAGTTGGGTATCGAGTTTATTCAATTTTTATATTTACCAGTTTTTTATCAGCGTTAACAAGATAATCTAGTTATTATTATTGAATCTACAAAATTTAAGGTACTTTAGGGGAAGAAAATTTAAAATATCGGCATTTAAGCCCTGTCAGACCATTTTTATCTAAATAAAACCTACATGATATTAAAGCCCATTAAATTTTACATTGATATAGAGAGTTTAATCAAAATCGTCGGAACCGTTTTTGAGAAAATCGAAAAAACGTGCAAAATGCATGGTATAAAGTGCCTCTTCTGGTAGGCTCATTTTGATGAAAAAAGTTTTGTCACGTCTCGGGCGTATAGTTGTCTTAAATATGATATTTCAGTTTCATAGGACTTACCGTTTTCGCCCGGGAGCTACCACACACGCACACACACACACACACACACACACAGACCTTTTTGCGGGACTTGGTTATTTGGACTCAGGGGACCCTAAAACGTGTATTTCCGTTGAAAACTGGAATTAGAAAATTTTCACGATCGCAATACTTCCCCTTACTATATATAGTAAGTGAAAGTAATAAATTAAATTAAATTTCTATAGAAACATGTGTTTGATTCAAAAATCTATTATATTATTATCTAAAATAATCAGTTAGTTTTATGTTCATTTCATCACTCTCTATTAACTTTTAAAAGCTTGTGTATGAGATGATAATTTTTCTAAAATCTTTAGCTTTCCAACGGTATATCATACATGTATATTACTGCTCTTATGTTCAAAAACGAAAAATTGCATTAAAAAAATATTTTTTCTGTTTTCTCCTTTAGTTGGGTATCGAGTTTATTCAATTTATATATTTACCAGTTTTTTATCAGCGTTAACAAGATAATCTAGTTATTATTATTGAATCTACAAAATTAAAGGTACTTTAGGGGAAGAAAATTTAAAATATCGGCATTTAAGCCCTGTCAGACCATTTTTATCTAAATAAAACCTACATGATATTAAAGCCCATTAAATTTTACATCGATTTAGAGAGTTTAATCAAAATCGTCGGAACCGTTTTTGAGAAAATCGAAAAAACGTGCAAAATGCATGGTATAAAGTGCCTCTTCTGGTAGGCTCATTTTGATGAAAAAAGTTTTGTCACGTCTCGGGCGTATAGTTGTCTTAAATATGAAATTTCAGTTTCATAGGACTTACCGTTTTCGCCCGGGAGTTACCACACACACACAAAACACACACACACACACACAGACCTTTTTGCGGGACTTGGTTATTTGGACTCAGGGGACCCTAAAACGTGTATTTCCGTTGAAAACTGGAATTAGAAAATTTTCACGATCGCAATACTTCCCCTTACTATATATAGTAAGTGAAAGTAATAATTTATTAGATAATATTATATCTTTTCTGAATAGCAACAGAACTTATATCATAATTTGCTGTGTTTCTAATAAAAAAGGAAGGTATATTAAAATCTTAAATTAATAAAAATTGTAAGAAGAAAATATTACAATTCTTCTTCTTTTGCTACCTTATATTTACTGAGAGTTCCTTTTAACATAAGTATCAACCACTTAACGGGATCACTTGTAGCTGGGTGGCTAGCATAACAGCCTCCTATGCCAAAGGTCACGGGCTCAAGCCCGCAGGTGGTTCTAGGATTTTTTAATGGGAGTAAAAAATCCTTAGTTATGCCATCCTTCGGAGGGGAAGTTAAAAGATTGTCCTGAGCTTGTGCAATGTCAAGTACTCGTTAAAGATCTCTATCCTAATAAAACCTAGATAGGCAAAATTTAGGACTCCCACTGTAGCATCGTCCAATTAGCCACAGTAGCATAAAGTGACATTAAATAAATAAACAAACAACCACTAAACAATTTGAAAAATCTTAGAATGATACTCATGAACATAAAGTTCTTCAGAGCTGAAAAGTTTCAATTATTTTATATTATCAAATAATTGATTCTCAGTCATTGTTTAATTTTCAAGTTGTGTCACAACTTTTGACTGTTATTTTTATCATTGCGTAAACAAATACTTTTTAACTTCCTTTTGCACTTATTTATTTATTTTTCTAATGTAAATACTTTAAATACTATACCAATTTTTAATTATGAGAATAAATAGTACCTCTGAGGTCCTTGGAACTTGATAATGGATAACATGCTCTACAGATGGGATATCCAGTCCACGAGCTGCAACGTCGGTAGCTAATAATATACCTCGAGGATTTGATTTAAACCTGTAATAGAAAGCAGTTTGGAAAATATGAATGAAAAAAAACACAGAAATAATTATATTATAAAAAAAATTATAATATAATTATTTATATAATTAATTATAATACAGGAAGGCTACAGGTTAAGATCTAATAGGAAATATACAAAGAAATTAACGATTTGGAAATGGACATTAGAATAAAAAGACTAAGGTTCTATGGACATATGGTGAGGATGCACCCAAATAGATTAAATAGAGAAATCTTCTATAAAATAAGAAATACAAGAGTGTGGAGGGTACATAAACAGATGAAGGAAGAAACTAAGAAACTGAAAATAACAGACCAAGACTGTTTCGACAGGGATGAATATGGGAGAAGACTAAAAGTGATTAATAGTGATGGGGTTTTTTGAAGCTCTAATGAACATTCTAGTTCCCATATTTTCCGTTCCACGGAAGCGTTTTTTAAAACGGAAAAACATCACTCCTTTAGACACCGTCTCAGAGTCAAGTATGTATCTTTTTTCTTATTGATTAAGATCTTTTTTTCATCACCTATTTCTTTCTCCCTCTTTCCATACTCATATCTTTCTCCGTTACATATCCTGACATATAACTGTTAGTTTAATATTACATTATTTTAAAATTATTTTTATTCATACTGTTTCTCTTTTTTAATGACTGTGTTCTTTTTATATATTACCTATACTCTTAACTATGTTTTTAATATATTACCGTCATATATCACTTCAAAATTGTTCATATTTAAAATTTTAATTGTTCACATATTTTTCCTTTGTCATTTGTTTCATTTGCTTAGTCTCTCTTTATATATTCCTACTACAATATTATCATTTCAATTCTGTTAACTTCCATACTTTATAACTATCATCTTAATTTTGTTTATTTCCATACTTTATAACTGTCATTTTTATTATCATATTACATTTAATTTTATTTATGTTCCCATATTATATTACTGTCATATTATTATTATATACCTAACGCATTATTACGTCTATATTTTACATTGGTTGTTATCTTGTTTCTTTTAGCCCTGATCAAGGCCCACATTGTAGGCCGAAATGTTGGCACATAATTAAAATAGCACTTAGTGTGAAAAGATATGAATATAATGATATTCACGTGGTCTAGAAGGCCGTTCCGTGAAAAAAAAATAAAAAAATAATTATATTTTAATCCATAAGTAAACTAATATTAATAAATTAGTGCTGCACAATGATGAAAAAAAGTTATGGTCATGAAAACATTTAAATCCATAGACCGAACCCTTTCCTGGAAACCCCACATTGCTCACATTTCCAGACGAACTATAAGTACTCTTAAGTACTTCCATCACTCCTGCCATCTCCTCCCACTTCCCACCTGTAGGATGCTGGTTTCCTCGCTTATTTTCCCCCACTTAGATTATTGCTGCGTGGTATATGGAGGCCTCGTGACTGTACTTGATGACAGACTCAAGAGGTCGCCAGTAACTCACTTATACAGCGAATTGAAGTGGCTCCTACCTTCCTTACGTAGACAATATTTCCTCGGAACATACCTCTACCAAGTCATTAAATCTCAACATCCTCTATACATTCACAGTATCCTACAATTCAAATCCTCAATTCACTTATTTGAAACCAGATCACGCCATTCTGACCTTTACATTCCTACCTATAGGACCAAATCTTTGATAATTCCTTTTATCTGCATCTCTCTGGAATTCCCTACCTAATCATATTCACCATGCTTCTTCCCTCATCTCATTCAAATCCCATCTTTTCCAACACCTTCTAGGATCTCAAAGAGACGCACAAGAAATGTAAAATTGTTAATCTAATATCCTACTTTCAACATAAGACAATTTTTTTTTTTTATTTTATCAATATCCCAGAGTTATGGATTAATTCATTTATTTGGAAATTGTTAAGTTCCATTATTTTATAGCAGATTTTCTTCATTTGTTTATATTCCATATATTTTGTATACATCTATATAAATAGGTTTTTTTGTTGTTTTTTTTTTAAACATTTGTAAATAAAAATTTATTTTATTGGTCTCTCGGCCAGACATGTATATATTGAAGTGTATATTTACTGTACGACATTGTTAATCTTAAGGGACATAGTCCCAGAATAAGATTATTTTTATTATTATTATGTAATCAAAGTGTACAATAGAGTTTCAACTGATTGTGTTTCACACAACCATGTAGGGTGGAAGCAACTAAATAAAATTAAAAAGAAAATACATAAATAAATTAAACAGATATATATATTCCAAAATCAAAAGAAAAAATACCTGTCAAGATTTTTGAGACGTTGCCTTTGTTGCATGTTGGCATGAAGAGGAAGAGGCTTCATGTCGAGAGCTGTCAATAGCGAAGCTAATCGTCGAACGCATGAAATGGAATTACAAAATACCAACGACCGCCCAGGGTATACTGATAACAAGTAATAGAGATAAAAATCTTTTTCCTCAAAAACTGATAAGATTTTTGCCTCAGTAAGGCCGGTAGCCATTCCTGCAATATAAAAACATATTTTAATTTTTAATTTTAATATTTATAAATCTAATTACCGTGAAATGGGGTGAACAGGAACAGTGGAATGAAAGAGAACAAAACTTCAATTTTATTTTAAAGTTTCATGAAAGCCACTTACTTTACCAAACAGGAATTAATTTTGTTGTTATAGGTTGGCCACTCTGTAAATAATTCGATTATATGGTTTTAATTTGTTGGTAGTACTTTTATCAGTTAAACCAGTGAAAAATTGTACTAGTTACTAAAAAATTTTTCTCTCCCACAAACATTAACTGTAATTATGAAAATGTTAGCTTATTTATTATCTGTTTACGGTTCTTCAAGTTGTCTTCTTGAATAAAATTTCTTGCTCAATATATTATTTGCAACAGTTTCTTAGCAACAGACTTTTCAGGTTATGGTATCCACATTTTCTGGAGTGCGGGGTGAATGGGAACACAGTTGTTTTCTGTCAGAAAACACATCAGATGAATATTCTTTTCAAGACAGTGTGCTGAGTTGGTGATGTCAAGCACATCTGAAGATGAGCCTAGATTTATTTCATTATCTACAAATTATGACATTTCAATTGGCGACTTTGTACTTATTAAAGTATTTGGAAAAAACCCTGAGAATTTTCGACTTTATGTTTGGAAGGTTATAGAACCTGATGATGGATAATACATTAGTTTATTGTTTTACAAAAAAATCAAGCAAAGTTATAGGTTTGTCCCAACTCAAGAGGAAGCTCATTTCAGCCCTAGTGAAGTTGCATTGAAGTTGAAAGAGCGAATCGGATCTTTTAAATCTACCAGATTCTTGAGGTCTGTTTCATTTATGAATGATCTAAGTGCACACATCATTTACTGACATTTCTTCTTCTTCCTACAGAAGCGTGATACTTTAGAATATAAGAGACCTAATTTCTATTTTTAAAAGATTTCATTTAGAAAAAGTAATTTAAGTGGACTTAAGATTTGATGTATTGTTCAATTGATTCAGATAAAAAATAAATTTGTTATATTGTTCAAGATACCAAAGGGTTCCTATTCACTCCATTTTACGGTTATGTTCCAGTTCACTGAAACAAAAACAAGATACTAACAAAGAAGTTATTGAACGTTTCAACTGCCAAGCTTTTAACAATTTATCGAGTGTGCTGATATTTTAATTTTATATTCGATAGCAATGAACAAGTAAATCAAACTAAAAAAAAATAATGAATATCGATAGTTAACCGTTGGAAAATTCAGGAGGAAACAGACTGTGAGGCGGTCAAAGAAAGAAAAAATATGACTAAGTATAGACTATTTATTGTTTTATCGACGTTTCGACCCACATTGCCATCATCAGGGCCTTAAAGGAAAGGCACCATGAATGAGAATGACGGAAGACATTTTCTTCTGAGGTGCCTTTCCAAGAAAAGCCCTAATGATGATCAACGAAACCTTTGACTGCCACCCGGACTCAAAGAAAGAAAATATTTAAAAATCCTATCCTGAGAGTCACCCACAGCGTAGTGGCTAGCATAACAGCTTTCTATGCCAAAGGTCGCGGGTTCAAGCCTGCTGGTGGCCCTAGGATTTTTTAATGGAAGTAAAACATCCTTAGTTGTACCTTCCTTCGGAAGGGATGTTATATGGTGGTCCCGAGCCTGTGCGATGTCAGGTACTCGTTAAAGATGCTAAAGATCCTAGTGAAACCTGGATAGGCAAAATTTAGGACTCCAACCATAGCATCGTCCGATTAGCCATAGTAGCATAAAAGTGACATTAAACGAATAAACAATATTTAAAAATTTTAAATGCCCAAATTGAGGAATAAATAAATGTACATACCTGTTTTTTTGGTGATATCTACAATTTTCGGATTTGTCATACCGATAAGCTTTATGAACCCTTCCAATTTTTTTATAGGAGTCGGGTCTTTCTTAATCTTCTTCCCTCTCTTTCCTGAAATGCACAGATACAAGTCAAAATTAAAACACAAAAAGTCAATACTTAATCTTAAATCATTTTTTTTTTAAGACTTTTATTTCAAGAGACGTTAGAAATACATCACAGAAATCTGAACGATGTAGGCACATAATCACTATCATGACTATCGGAGACATAAGATCTTTTTTACCAACAGGTGAAATATATGCTGTTGAAGTAATGATATTTTCATTTATTTGATAAATCATTGCTTCTTAATCATACTATGAAAAAGTCCATTCTACAGAAAAATTTCAAAGTCAAACATAAATTATGCTGTAGAAGAGAATAGTAATGCAATGGTAATTATTCTGTAATATGAATGACTATTAAACCTGCTTTTAAATTTCGTAAACCATTATTTATGTATATATATATATATATATAAAATTTAGTGGCTGAGACTTAACTGGTTCTAGTGTTACTAATTTGGTTTGTCTTATAGTCGGTTGATGAGATGATAGACACTCTGGCAAGTAATATTTGATGTATTATATTTCCAAAACAAACTTGGTCTCAGCCACTAAATTTTATTCTATCGTACTTATTATATAGAGGTATAACCTGTATGAGTTATATAATTTTTCACTCAGTCCTTTTTGAGATATTTTATTGTAAATATTACTTAGCTGGAAAAAATCCTGCTTAGAAAATTTATATTGAAAAAAAGGTATAGCTTACACAATCAAAATTTCTAAAACAAGTAGTGCAATGATAATTCTATATAAGGAAAAATAATTAAGCGTGAAAATCATATCTAACTTCCCTTGTCATAGCGCATCAAAGGTTCAAGTTAATGTAATTTTTCGCAATTTTTTTAAACCATTTTCTTGGCTACTTAGGTAATGTGTTGTAAGGACCAAAATTTTATAAAATACTCTAATTATCATTCTAGTTTTTGTTTGGTTCTTAAATATGCAAAATTACCGGAGTTAATATTTTTTAAATAAAACGTTATTTTAACATTTAAGAGTTTTAAAACTCCGGAACCAGCTTAGTCTCAAAGACCAAATTTGTATCACTTAAACGAATCGTATATATAGGTAATTTGTATAAGTTTCATAATTTTTGACTCATTCCCTTTTGAGATATTTCCGTATAAACATTGAGAAAAAATCAATTTTTGACAATTTTGAAAATTCATATAGAAAAAAGTACTATGTTCTCAAGATTGAAATTTTTAATTTTTAATTTTTGCAAGTAGGACTAAGACTAAGCTTTATAATAAAAAATAATTAAAAGTGAGTCTCTTTTCCTTCATGTATTTTTATCTCGTTAAAAATCTCGTTTTTTATTCATTTTCGAGAATTTTTTAAACAACTTTCTTCACTATTTAGGTAATAAGTTGTAAGGATAAAAAATACAAGGCATGTCCTTATGTTATTGTTAATTTTTGTTTTGATTCAATATCTAAAAAATTAAAGGAATTAGAAAGGTTTTCCAATCACATGTTTTCTCCCGTGAAGCTGAAATAAAACGGCTGCAACACTAAAAGTATTGGCCCGAAATTTTTTAAATTTATGGTTTTATATTCACGAAAGGATAGGGAATAACTGGTCAAAAAATCACGAAAATCAAAAATGTCGAGCCGCAAAATTATTGAAAATTGGATAGTAGAATGGAATAGTAGTATTAAAAGTACTATTTAAAAAAATTGTAAATCTGAGGACCACACAGTACCCACAGTAAAATAGAATAAATGTTAAGAATATTCACAAAAAATTGATTGTTCAAAGGCAATCTATATAATCAACCCTATCTATCATAGCCAACATTTACCATAGCATCATTAAAGATAACAACAAAAAGTTATAAAATACTTAATACAATTTAAAGATATAATAATAATAGGCTTACCGAACCCGAAGGTTCGATGCCGATACCACCAAACTTCGCCTGCACAGACTCGTCCAATGTTCACCGGTCAAGCCCAAGCGCCCGAGATCAGCCTTAATGCAATCCTCCCATCGACGCTTCGGCCTACCTTTCGGACGCCTACCAGTCGGTTCAGCGAATACCAACTTTCTTGGAATCCGTTCCTCACTAAGCCCAACAACTTTACGCGCCCATTTGAGTCTCCGCGATGCTATAAACTCAATTATATTCACAGGGTACAAACTCCGCAATTCCGCGTTGTGCAACCTTCTAAATTCCCCAGTGGCCTCCTCCCTCTTCGGACCAAAAATTTTACGCAGTACCTTATTCTCGAAAACCTTAAGCAGTTGTTCATCCTTCAAAGTAAGTGGCCACGTTTCGCATCTGTAAAGAACCGTTGGAAGAATAATAGTTTTATAAATTCTAACCTTTAAGTTTTTATACAGAAGCCGCAAGCTAAGTAATTTAGCAACTAAATAATAACACGCATTTCCCTCCTTTAACCGGGACTTTATTTCTTCCTGGATTTCATTTTTTCTTGTTATCATTGAACCTAAATACTTGAATTTCTCTACTTGTTCAAAAGTATGACCTGAAATATTAATATCATCAAGATCGCCACAAAATTTAAAAATTTAAAGATATAAAACACCAAAAATTTAAAGATATAAAATACTAAATAAAATTTAAAGTTATAAAATAGTTCAGAATCCATCACATGTTTTGGATGATATGAATTGATGAAACACAACATTTATAGTTGAACGGAAGCATTCTCCACACAAACTCAAGTAATTTATTAATATATTACTTATAATGAAATATTACTTTTTTTTGTATAAGCTGGTAGTTGATGAACAAGGCTCAGCGTTGCCGAGAAGACAAAATTTTGGCGTTTCTTCATCTTCTCTTCATCATTATTTATTCTTAGCAACAAAGAGCGCAGTTCTGGAAAGTGGTTCGTCTCAATCATACGATCAGTTTCATCTATGACAAGAAACCTGAGTAAACAAATAAATAATGCTAAATAAGATAAATTAAATTATGCATAATAAATTATTGAAATTTTGTTCTTGAAAATCAATTTATATTAAAGAAAAAAAAAATTGAAACAAATTTCCAATAAGGGAAATGAAAAAAATGGAAAATATTTCATTTGGATTAGCAAAAACAATCAGGTCCATTAGTGAAGCTATAAAACAGCTAAGTAAAAATTTATTTTAATAAATCACTGATTAAGAATTAAGAAATACTTAAACATAAAAATGATATTAATGAAACCTACACTCATTTTTTATTTTTTTTTTAATTCATTTATTGAAATTTACAACTGTATGCTCATACATCAAGTAAGTAGGCTACAATGATAATACACATGAAAAAAACATGAAGAGAAACTGCCCATTGGCAGCACCCTAGTAGTGAATCTACACAAGGTCTCGAGGCCATCTTCTTTTCAGACGCCTCGGCCGATTGCCAGGAATTGAAGTGGAAGCAAGGATTGAAACTAGTGGATTAGAGTGGGAGTGGAGTTTTTCATGGAAGGAGTGATACCTGGTACAGGCCAAATCAGCAACATATGGAACATTAAGGTCTTTGTGGATGATTTTGTTGGTGACAAAGTAAGGAGCGTTAAGGATTTTACGAAGGATTTTGGATTGTAAGGATTGGATACGGGAAGAGTTTGATGGTTTAGTAGAGGCCCAAAGCTCAACTCCGTAAGTCCAGATAGGCCTTATGATTGTCATGTAAATTAGTCTTTTGTAGTAAAGAGAAAGGTTAGAGCGTCTGTCAAGTAAATGTTGAAGTAACCGAAATCGGCGAGCAGTCTCTTGTCTTTTCAGTCTTGTATGCGGATTACATGTAAGACGTTTGTCAAGCAGGAGGCCTAAATAACGGATCTGTTCAACAGGGACAAGCGGAATATCATTAAAGGTCACTGTAGGGCAGGATGTCATAGGTTTACGACGGAGGGATTTTTTTTTTATTTTGTTTATTTATAGTAATTTACAACTGTATTTAAGAACACAATAAGTAAATATGAGGAATGAAAAAAAAAGTCATGAAAATATCTTGAGAAAGAACTACCCCGTGGTAGCACTTCACTAACTATTTTAAGGCAGTATGTCCCGAGGCCACCTTCTTTTCAGTCGCCTTGGAGAGTTATCAGGGATATCTAAGGAAGATAAATTACGGACAAGTGGGTTTGTATGGACAGGGAGTTTAGAATGAAAAGAGGAGTATCTATCACGGGCTATGTCTGCAACAAATGGGATGTTTAGGTCATTATGGAGTAGCTGATTTGTAACAAAATAAGGGGCATTCAGAATTTCGTGAAGGATTTTGGATTATAAGGACTGGATGCGGGAGGAATTAGATGGTTTGGTAGAGCCCCAAAGCTCAATTCAATATGTCCAAATAGGTCTGATAATAGAGATGTAAATGAATCTTTTGTAATAAACAGGAAGTTTCGAACATTTGTCTAGTAATTGTTGTAGTAATCGATATATTCAAGCAGTTTCTTGTCGTTTAAGTCTTGTGTGACCCTCATTTTAAAACTTAAAACACTGACACACAGAGAGATGAGTTTGACTATCCTCTAAACTCTTTTTGTTTTTTTATTGCCTATAAGTAAAATGCATTATGTTTCGATAAAATAGTCTGCACCAGAACTCAGAGGGAAGTTATTGAAGGAAAATGAAGGTTTGTGTGAGTAGTTCACAAGAGGAAAAGTAGGAATTAAGAATGTATAAAAATTAACAATGATGGAGTTTTGTTGACCGTAGAGAAATTAGATGAGGAAGATGGTTGGGGGTGCGGTCATAAATTAAAACCACACAATTAAAAATAAGAGTTATTTTTATTATGTGCCGACGTTTCGGCCTACAATGTGGGCCTTCATCAGGGCTAAAAGAAACAAGATAACAACCAATGTAATTAGACTTAATAATGCGTTAGGTATATAAGGTGACAGTTATAAAGTATGGAAATAAACAAAATTAAGATGATAGTTATAAAGTATGGATACCTATCATCTTAATTTTGTTTATTTCCATACTTTATAACTGTCACCTTATTTCCATACTTTATAATTGTCATCTTATTATCATTTTACATTTAATATTATTTATGTTCCCATAATTTATTACTGTCATATTATTATTATATACCTAACGCATTATTAAGTCTAATTACATTGGTTGTTATCTTGTTTCTTTTAGCCCTGATGAAGGCCCACATTGTAGGCCGAAACGTCGGCACATATAAAAAATAACTCTTATTTTTAATTGTGTGGTTTTAATTTATGACCGCACCCCCAACCATCTTCCTCATATAAAAATTAACATTAATCAAAGCCTTTTGTCAAAAGATAAAACTAAATTGTGATACCTATGATCTAAATTGTGATCAACACATTTCATTCACCAGACGGTTCAAATAGACACGGAAGAAAACAAATCATTTTGATTTTGTGATGATAAAAATCTAAATGTACTTAATTAATGTGAGGTGACAATACCTTATGTTTTCTATATCAGCTAAATGAGGTTCATTAGAATTGAGGAGATCCCAAAGGCGGCCTGGTGTAGCGACAACAATGTGCGGTTCTCCTTTTAGAAGCCTGCTTTGTTTTTCAGCAGACATTCCTCCGACAATAACTGCAACCTAATATCATCCAGCTGTTATTAAGAGATAAAATAATACAAATTTTATCATATACAAAAAATTGAAAAAAAAAATACTAACTTTTAAAGGAGTATATTTAATAGCTGTAGCTATATGGTTCTTAATTTGAATTGCTAATTCTCTAGTCGGAGTCAAAATCAAAGCCCACAACTTATTCTTTGAAGTTGTATTTTCTTCTTCATTTTCTTTATCTACAAAAAAAATAACATATTTATAATTCAATAAATAGCCAAATAATCAAGTGAAAAACATTTTACATTTTTAATTTAATTTTAATTTTACGTTTAAAGAAATTTTAATTTAAATTATTTTATTTATCAAATCGAATTTGCCATACCGCAAACAAAGATAATAAAGATTTTTTTTTTTTTTTTTTTTTTATACATAATTTATTGAAATTTACAACTGTACTCAAAAAAAATACATCAAGTAAATATGATATTAGAAAAATGACATGGAAGAGACTTTTAGAAGAACTACCCAATGGTAGCACTCCTGTAACTATTTTAAACTAGAAGGTCTCGGGGCCATCTCCTTTTCAGACGCCTCGGAGGATTGTCGGGAATTGAAGAGGAAGAAAGGATTGAAACTAGAGGATTAGGGTGGGAATAGAGTTTGTCATGAAAGGAATGGTATCTAGATCGGGCCAAATCAGCAACATACGGAATATTAAGGTCTTTGTGGATCAGTTTATTAGTTACAAAATAAGGAGCATTGAGGATTTTACGCAGGATTTTGGATTGTAGGGATTGGATACGGGAAGAATTTGATGGTTTAGTAGAGCCCCAAAGCTCTACTCCGTAAGTCCATATAGGCCGTATGATAGTCATGTAGATGAGCCTTTTGTAGTTAAGTGGAAGATTAGAACGTTTGTCTAGTAAGTGTTGAAGTAGTCGAAAACGTCGTGCAGTTTCTTGTCGTTTCAGTCTTGTATGAGGGTTCCATGTAAGGCGTTTGTCAAGGTGTAGTCCTAGATATCGGATCTGTTCAACCGGGACAAGAGGAGTATTATTGAAGGAGACAGTAGGGCAGGATGTCATTGGTTTACGACGAAGGGTAAAGGTAATTTGGCTGGATTTGTTGGCATTTATTTTAATTCTCCAGTTCTGACACCATACTTCAAGGTCTCTGATGTGGGATTGGAGAGTTTGAGAGGCAATAGTTGGATCAGCATTGACTGATAACACACATGTGTCATCAGCATAGGTAGAAAGGAAAGTGTTAGGATGGGATGGGATATCAGCTGTATAAACTGTGTAAAGGATGGGTCCTAGGATACTGCCTTGAGGAACACCAGCAAACTGACTAAAAATGGATGAATAGGAATTATTATGATTTACTTTGAAGAATCTGCCAGTGAGGTAGGACTGGATGATAAGGAAGTATGTAGGAGGGAGGAATTTGCGGAGCTTGTAAAGCAATCCTGGGTGCCAGACTCGGTCAAAGGCCTGTTCCACATCGAGGAAGGCTCCCGTGCAATACAAGCCGCGCTCCAATGTAGACGAGACAACGTCCACCACACGATGACATTGCTGGATAGTGGAGTGGGACGTTCTGAATCCAAACTGGTGATCAGGAATAATGGAATTAGTATCTAGGATGGGATATAGACGTTTCAGTATAAGCTTCTCTAAGATTTTGCCCATGATTGGTAAAAGTGAGATAGGACGGTAAGAAGATGGATTTTCTGGCGGTTTCTTAGGTTTGGGTATCATTTTGACAATGGATAATTTCCAGGAAGTAGGAAAGTACGTGGAGCGGAGTACGGAATTATATATGTAAGTGAGATAGAGGATAGCTTTTCGAGGAAGTAGTTTTAAAATATGGGAAGTTATAAGATCATGCCCAGGAGCTTTGCGGGATGGTAAACTTTGAATAATGCTAGATATTTCTGACGGATGGAAGGCTTTGGGAGGAAGGACCAATTGGAGTGGGATATCTAGCTCATCTTCTATAAACTTAATGTGACCGGGATTATGGATATCTGGATGTGGATTAAAGGTTCGGAATAGGTGCTGACCGAATATCTGGGCCTTCTCTTCATCAGATCTTGTCCAGATACGGGAATCAGTTAGGATTGGATGATTACAGTCTTTGAACTTCAGTAGCTTTTTTGTCGTCATCCATAATGATCTGTCTGTAATAGTAAGTTTTTCAGTGAAGTTGAGTAAGTTTTTAATTTTAATTTTTCGGATTTCTGATTTTAGTCTGTTAGTCAGTTTATTATAATAAGTTTTGTCTGACGGATATCTAGTCCTATGCCACTTCGATCTTGCCCTGCGTTTTTCCCTTAGCAAGATTCGAATGTGCTGTGGCAGGGTAGTCTCCTGTGAGTTAGTATTATTAATGGTTGTAGTATTGTCGAGTATGCTACTACTAATTGAGTCAGTAAGTTGTTTAACGGCTTTATCAATATCGTGTTTAGTCTTAAGTGGGATTTTTAAGTCCAGTTTGTCTTTCAAGTCACTTCTAAATCCGTCCCAGTCCACTCGTCCTGTAATCAGAGTGGGAATGGTAGGTCTAGGAACAAGGCTCGAGTGCAAGGCAAGAAGAACTGGGCTATGATCAGATGACAGGTCATTTAGGGTTTTGATTGTGGATTGGGAGGAAGATATCTGAGAGGAAACGAATATATCAAGGATATCAGGACGTTTTTTGAGGGAAGTTGGCCAATATGTTGGGCTCATAGGAGAAAGGATAGTATAGCAATTGGAGGTAGAGATGCGAGAAAGGACATTACCACGGGAGTTGGATGTCCGGCAACCCCATCGTTGGTGCTTAGCGTTATAGTCTCCTCCAGCAATGAAGCGCGGTCCTAAGGATCGGAAGAGGGATTCAAGTTGGTTATAAGAAAGAGAGTTACCAGGAGGACAGTATACAGCTGAGAGTGTAAGATGGAAAGGACGAGTTGAAATGGCTACCGAGGTTGATTGTATGGCATCAGTTGGAGTAGAGGGAATAAGGGAATGAGGTAAGGACTTATGGATAAGGATGCATGACCCAGCATGGGAAGTGTTGTCGGGATGGTCAGATCTATAAGTGATGTAGTCACGTATGTGAAAATGTGATCGTTGTGTGAAGTGAGTTTCAGTGAGTAGTGCTATGTCAATGTGGTTGTCGTGAAGAAATAAGTCCAGTTCGTCACGATGGATAATAAAGTTTAGTTTTTGTTCTACTTTTTCAATGTGTCTCGATATTAGAAACAAGATATTTATAGTTATATTAGATTAATTATAGTAATAGGTTAAGTTGTTTTAAAATCACTTTCCTTATCAACCATAATTCTAACTTTAGTCTAATAAGTTGCCATTTTATTCTGTTAAATGTACAATAGCGAACCAGTGAAAGTAGGCCTACCCAAAATTACTCAATATATTTTAGCTGTAACGTAATCGTGGTATATAGTCACTTTTGCTACATAAATGTCATTGATATACATTGACCCAACGAATGGGAATATTTTCACTTGAAAACAACTTTGATAAATGTAATTGTTAAAAATATAATATTTATATTTCTTGAAAATTTACATGTCTTATAATAATGGAGTAGTTGTTGACCATTTTGACTATATGGTAAAGAAGTTGGTTGAGGGTGCAGCCACCAAGAAAACACACCAGTACATAAGAAAAAAATAAAATAAGTGTGTTTTATTGGTAGTTTCTGTTTTACCACATCCTCAAACAACAGCTTCATCATATGAGTTTTATAGTTACCACTCATAAACACAGTTATGCAAATTTATATATATTTACAAGGTGTTTTGTAATTGCACAGTAATATTAAAGATATTTGTTAACTAACACAAAATAAACAAAAAAGTCCATATTAACATATATCTCAAACTCATTTATTGAACAGATATCAAAGGTTTATTATTTATTTACTACCTTGAGACTTCATATTCAAACAATTCCTTATAAATGTTTTATTCACAATGGCAATAAAGAATAAAGAAAAGATATAAGTTAAATTCTAAAAAAAAAAAAAAATAAAAAAAAAAAGAGCATTTACAAGTGTTCCAATTAAACTGACATTAGGGATAAGAAGGGGAGTGAATATGCAAACAATATGACTCTATAGTGCCAATAATACCAATATTTAAAATAATTGTTTATTAGAACAGGGTAAAATTTGTTATAAATTACTAAAACGCTGCAAATTATTACGCAATGGTTTAATATTTTCAAATAACAATATTAGGGTATAACTGTTTATATAGCTGTTGATAGGCAATTAAGTGGTATGAAAAGCAATAATTCAAAGGATAAAATCATGTCACTACTGCTGATTTCAAAACGCAATATCTCAGCTAATTGTAAACCAATTTCAATGATTCTTTTTTCATTTTGTCCGAAATTTAATTCTCTATTTTCGATACTTAATTTTTTATTAATTAGGAAAACGGATTTTTTTTTATTCATTATTCGGATTCTACGCATCTCAAAACGTAAGCTCTCAAATTTTGAGCAGGGATAATTTTTTTTTTTTTGTTTTGGTCGATTACAAAGGTTGATTATTGAAAATAATAAACCAAAAAATATAAAATAAGATTACCTGATTCTCTTGATAATTCCAAGTTCTTCATTATTCCATATATAATAGGAATGGCAAATGCCAATGTTTTACCACTTCCAGTTTCGGCAGCGCCAAGGATATCTCTCTTGCCTTTTAAAGCAGGAGGTATTGTCAGCCTCTAAAACAATAAATTTTATTAACTGAATTTATAACAACCTGCATTCCATCTTAGGGCACACCTAATTTCTAAACAATTTTAAGTAGGGACATTTTTATTTTTTTGCCACTTCTATATAATTTTTTTTACCTAACTTTCAAAGAGCAAATTTATTAGAGAGATTACTTAACCTCACATATTTATATAATTTAATAAATACAGTCCCATCTTGGAGAAATCTTAAAAGACGTCGGGAAACTGCATTATTGACACTTAAAGAAAATATGTGTGTTTTTCAAAAAATTCTCCCATATTTATGGACCGATCCTTGCCATTCAAAATATATCTATTAGGCCAACATCTATTCTCTCCATCTTGCTCATTAAATTATATCAAAATGATGAATTAATCTATTTTCTGCGTAAAATTCGGACGCATGTTTTTCCTCTTATTACTGACATGCACACACCAATTACTGACAGTTTGAGGAACCGATTCCTGACAATCTGTACCAAGATCAAAATAATTTTATTTCCAACTGTAAATTGAAAACTGAATATTTCAAAATTAAAAAACAAATTATAGGACTCAAAACTATTGTCAACGGAACAACACATGTTAGGAACTCATTAACATTATTAGTTGTTTAATCACAAAATATCCGAGTGCAAGAGGTTAAAATTTGTTAATATTTATTAGGTTAATAAACTTCTAACGCTTAAATATATATTTGGATCAAACATTTCTCTGTCTTTTAAACATAATAGGAAAATTATAATGAAAACTTATCGTTAATATCACAGCATCAAAGCTCGGATCAACCTATTTCAAATGAGTCGTCGAACATTAATGGCAAAGACCAATGGCTTAATAACTGCATGATTATATTATATACTTGATTGTAGTTACTTCTTCTTTGAACGTAAAATATTTTTCTGTAATAAATGTTTACACATTACTGAGGTGTAAATCAGCTTTTGCAGTTTACTGTTTTTTATCTTGTACAGTAAGTATAATGAAGCATCTTTGGAAAAATAAAGGACTGGTGTAGTCCAGAAGATAGAGCAATAGACTATTGTTCTCCGAGTCTTAGGTAAGAACCTGACTGTGAAAAAAACAATTATTTACTCAGCTATTTCAGGGGTGGGGCAATCCTGGGATAGGGAGACCTGGCTTTCACCCAACCTCTACAATGTGAGTGTCTGAAAATTAGAAGAAAAATTGAGGCGCAAGAGGAGTGACATCAACCTTATCAACTTCTTGCACAGCCATTTGGCTGAAAAATAGTATGAATTCTTTAATGTACTGAACCCTTCATAAGAGAGACAGGTTTTTTTGTTTGTTTTTTCTACTTAATAAGAACGTACATACAAACTGTTTCTCAGTTAAAGATTTTGCAAGGTGTGATTTGGCGAATGACCAATCAACTCATGACTCAAACATCACATTTGTTCTTTAATTTAGGGTTTCCACTTTACATAGGCTAGGTGTGCTATGGACAGTCTAATTTAGGTTGATCAACGGTTGTTGTAAAAAAATAAATAATTATCTGCCACAATAAATTTGAAGCCAAGCAGGGAAATGAAAACTTAATACCTTCCTAGCTGAACTATGATTAACTTACTTCATTCTTATTACATTATTACATTCTTGAATTTTTTTTATTCATTAAACATCATTTTGTACTGCTCCGGCTATTCAGACGACCCTACAGTGTGAATCTCAACTTTTGCCTATCTAGGTTTAATTAGGATAGGGATGTTTAACAACCTGACATCTCAGAGGCTCCAGACCGCCATTTTACGTTACCTCAAAAGGACTGTATAACCAAGGATTTTATAACCCCTAAACATGTCCTAGGGTCATCTGCCTGATTTAAACCTTCACCCATGGGCAAAGAAGGCTGTTATAGTCACTACAACACAGGTGGCCCTTAACATTCTAGTAAACCTGCTGTGGGTTTCTGATAACCACTGTATACTCAATTACAAAAATATAATCTTGGATCTTGGAGTCAAGGGGACATGTGGAATGGTGAAGGAGGTCAGTAATCCCTTATGGGAAACCATATCCCCTCTTTCAATAACTGACTTTAACTTCCAAAAAAAATGAAAAAAGTTACTAGAAATTAATGTACATTATGGAAAATAACAAATACCTGTATTTCTGTGGGTTCTGTGAAACCTTCCTCCAATAAAGCTTTAGAGACTTCCATAGGAACATATATATTATTCCATGGATAAAATAGTGTTTCATCAATTTCCTTCTTGTCAATCTTTTCCTCAACAAAAGTGTTCTTAGTGTTCACAAGTTTCTTTTTTTTCTTTTTCTTTTTCTCGGATTTAGGTTTCTTCTTCTCACTCGTTCTAAATGATTCAATATTATATTCGGATATTTCTTCGATACCAGCTAGACCTTCAAAATCTCCTTCGACATCAATGTCTACCGGCTGCCACCGCGGTTTTTTCGATACAGTAGCCATTATATATTAAAGTATAATGTAGATAAATCACGTAATCTGAGTTTGAAAGTTTAACAACAAAAGCACGAGAGATGACAACCGCTAAAGGTTATCAGAGAGTACCAAAGAGGTAAAAATTGTTTGAACTCTTCTTTGTAACCCTGAGACGACGACTTAAGTAAACAACTAAGTACATTTTGAAATATTTTTTTTTAAATTAAAACCGATGTCGTCTTTAAATATGCACTTTGTCTAAGATATATATTTTATTCATAAATTTGACAAAATTAAAACTAAAATCTACAGCTAACAAGAGTTGTTAAGCAATTTTTACTTTCACTTACTGTATATAGTAAGGGGAAGTATTGCGATCGTGAAAATTTTCGAATTCCAGTTTTCAACGGAAATACACGTTTTAGGGTCCCCTGAGTCCAAATAACCAAGTCCCGCAAAAAGGTGTGTGTGTGTGGTAACTCCCGGGCGGAAACGGTAAGTCCTATGAAACTGAAATTCCATATTTAAGACAACTATACGCCCGAGACGTGACAAAACTTTTTTCATCAAAATGAGCCTACCAGAAGAGGCACTTTATACCATGCATTTTGCACCTTTTTTCGATTTTCTCAAAAACGGTTCCGACGATTTTGATTAAACTCGCTATATCGATGTAAAATTTAATGGGCTTTAATATCATGTAGGTTTTATTTAGATAAAAATGGTCTGACAGGGCTTAAATGCCGATATTTTAAATTTTCTTCCCCTAAAGTACCTTTAATTTTGTAGATTCAATAATAATAACTTGTTTATCTTGTTAACGCTGATGAAAAACTGGTAAATATATAAATTGAATAAATTCGATACCCAACTAAAGGATAAAATAGAAAAAATATTTTTTTAATGCAATTTTTCGTTTTTGAACATAAGAGCAGTAATATACATGTATATACCGTTGGAAAGCAAAAGATTTTAGAAAAAATATCATCTCATACACAAGCTTTTAAAAGTTATTGGAGAGTGATGAAAAGAAGATAAAACTTACTGATTATTTAAGATAATAATATAATAGATTTTTGAATCAAACACATGCTTCTATATAAATTCAATTTGATTAATTCCTTAATAATTTCACGTATTTTTATCTCTAACTGTATTTGAAAATTCTTTCATTGATTTTAAAAATGGAGGTAAGTGAAAGTCGTGTGTTGCCCGCACCAGATTTTTTAAAAAGTTATTATTCGCCCTAGAAATGAAAAACCTATAAGGTTATTATAAATCGTTGTCAGATAATTCTTCTTCAATTTTTTTTTTCGGTGGCGCTGAAAGCCGTGTATAAAGACCCTCCGGAACTGGGATTCGAACTCACAACTTTTGCCGTGGAAGACTAGCGTGCTCGCCACGGTATTCTTCACCTGATTTAGTTATATTCTTATTTCAATAAAATCGAATATTTTCGAGTAAACTGTCTCAATCAAGTATTCATTATCAACTATTGAGCGTCTGAATATTTAAGTGAACGTTGGAGTATTAATCTAATACAGTGGGTCAAAAAAGTATTGGCCTTGTTTTTTCCATTTAATTTTTAAAGTATGTAACTTATTAGTGAGTAATAAATTTTATTTTTGAATAGACATCAATAATTTTTAAGCACTGGAAAGCAGATTATGTCGCAACATGTCTACCTACCTTTCAACATTCATTATACTTTCAACAAAGCATGACTTTGTAACACCATTCGACGCCATGCAGCCCCAAACCAATACATTGCCGGCTGTAAAAGGCTTGAATTTGCAAAACTATTTGCAAATAAACCAATGGACTTTTCTTCCCCAAAAGTACGCTTAATTTTGTAGATTTTATAAAAATAACTATATTATTATCTTGTTAACATAGATAAGTAACAGCTAAATATGCAAGTTGAGCGAATTTGATAAACAACTAAAGGAGAAAACTGAAAACATATTTTTTTAGTCCAATTTCTTGTTTTTGAACAGTAATATACAGGTATAATATACCGTTGGAAAGCTAAAGATTTTATAAAAAATATTACCTTTATACACAAGCTTGTAAAAGTTAATAAACAGTGATGAAAAGGCGATAAAACTAACTGATTGTTTCAGATAATAATATAATAGATTTTTTAATAAAACACATGTTTCAATAGAAATTAAATTTAATTAATTCTTTAATGGTTTCACTCATTTTTATCTTTAACTTTATTTGAAAATTCTTTAATCAATTTAAAAACGGAGGTAAGTGAAAGTCGTGTGTTGCCCGCACCAGATTCTCCTTAATAAAGTGAAAAGCAGAACTAATTTCATCACAATATGATACAAATATTACTCAAGTTAGTTTCTTGGCACTACAACACGGTGATCATTCATGGCTTCATCAATTACCTCCCTTCAAGCATATCTGGGGAATATTAATCATTTCTCTCTGTGCTGTAACTCTGGCTACCTATGTTTCCAAGAGAAATTTTATAAACAAATTTCGGGTTTAGCCATGGGAAACTGTCTTGCTCCTGATCTCTCCAACATCGTCCTCAATCACCTTCTTGACACCGTTATACCTAACTTTTCCGCAGATATTTTTTTCATTAAAAAATATGTTGATGACCTTTTCCTGATCCTCAACCCCAAAGCCATCCCTAATATCTTGACTTCTTTCAACTCATACCATCCTCGACTCCAATTTACCATTGAAATAGAAAACAATAACTCACTTCCGTTCCTCGACCTCCTTATCATAAGAAATTCCGATAATTCACTATCCACTAACTGGTACACCAAACCTACTTATTCTGGCCGTCTCCTTAATTATTTTTCCTTACACCCACATCACCAGAAAATCAGTGTAGCCAAAAACCTCATACACCGTTCCTTAACACTTTCCGATACAAAATTTCACCAAGATAATTTAACCCGACTAACAAAAATCCTAAAATCTAATAATTTTCCTGACCAATTAATCAAGAACCTCATTAAAACTTCTTCAAACCCTCACACCATCCCCGCACACTCTCCACAAACCGCCATAGTTCCCCAGTACAGATCCATTCCATACATCCCATCTCTATCTCAAAAAATTAAAAAAGTCTTATCCTCAAGCTTTCCCCATCTCCGCTTAGTTTTAAAACATAGTAACAAATTAAAGAATCTATATTCAAAACTAAAAGATCCCATCCCTTTCCTACAAAAATCAAATTTAGTTTATCGTATTCCCTGCTCTTCCCCAAATTGTAATTCATGTTACATAGGCGAAACCAAAAACTATCTCAAAAAAAGAATTTATCAGCACAAATACAAAATATCTACCCGTAACCCATTTTCCTCAAAATTATCCGAACACGCTATATCCCTTGACCATCATTTTGATTTTGATAATCCTGAAATCCTAGCCACCGTACCTAACTACAAAAAGCGACTCCTCTCCGAAGCTATATATATCCATATGGAAAAAGATCGAGTTCCCGTAAATCATAAAACTGACAAAGAGATAATTTCTCCCTCGTATGCTAACATCTTCCGTCTCCTTAAATTATAACTCTATCACTTTATTGTACAAATTGCTTGTGTAATGTATATTTTATTTATTTACTGTATATTTATCTTTTTGTTTACAACACCTCTGGTTCTTGTTTTTGTTATTTATTTATTTCATTTTGTTTTTTATTATATACCTCATGATCTTTTAAATACCTCAGATTCTAATGTTTATAATTTTCTGTTAAAAATGTTCAACCTTATTGTACATACGGATATATTATTTTGTTTTTTTCCATTATATAATTTTGTAAAACTTTTTAAAAACAAAGATAAGCTGTAATATTTACACTTAGAGGGGAAAACCTTCAGGGTTTTTACACGAACCCCTCCCCATACTACCTATGTTTATGGTTTTCCTCAGTTTATGCTTGGACATGGCTCAGTAATGGTACGTTTATATATATATGTTTTTTTACTTTTACATTAAAGTCTAAAGTTCTGTAAAATTTGTTATGCTTATCATCATCAGATTATGTATCATATTATCATTATTTGTATCTATAATATTTAAGTATGTTGGTATATTTTCTGTTTTATTTCAAATGTTATCATTGTCACTACATTCAGAAGAAAATTTTCATTATCATATTAATATGTATCTCTTTTGTTCTGATGTTTGTAGCCCTGATGATGGCTCACAAGCTTGAGCCGAAACGTTGGCAAAATAAAAAACTTTTCAAAAATGACTGATTCCTGACTATTCCACCTATAATAGTTTCTACAGTCGACTATACACCCTCAATATAATCATTTCTCATTAAGAAATTTCCTCCATTAAAAAAAGAAAGAAATTGCCTACATTGAAAAAAAGTATTGCAATTGACCTAACACTCATACAAATTACCATGCATAATACTCCTGCCATGCTCAGTAGTCACTTTTAATTTTCTTTGTCAAAGGCCTTATTTTTCTGCCTTTGACAAAATGTTTCTCGCTCAGAAATGGAGCACTGTGAACGATGAGGGAATATAAATCCAACATAACACCAAACATTAATTTTTTAGTTAAAATTATATATAAATCGTTAATTAATTACGACAGAAACAATAACAAAAAATAGCAATCTCTTAATGCTACATCGTGAACAATATTTTTTGTTAGCCCATCTTTAGCAACCACAAACAAGCTGGACGGTTTACCCACTCGAGAGCATGCTACATATAATTGTGTATGTGGAAAACATGAGCTACACTGAGATAATAAAATAATAATTGTAAAGATTACTACTACGCTTGATGCATAAACAATAATAATGGCCGAAAACTATGAAGGGAGTGAGATAAGGCTTATTGTATGAGAGAAACACATGCTTTGTTCTCATCACAACACCGGTAGACCTCTGGTGGGGATAACTAACACGTGATAATTGATCAGTTATCGAGCGTAATGAAAAATTATTAAAATACTAAAATGACTATTAAAGATAAAGATATGGGTTGGTGACAGAAGAGTGAAAATTTAGAATTGTACGTATTTTTTTAATGCCACATTACAAAAATGGGCCCATAAAAATAAGAAAACATTTTAGGGATGGACAACCCTTATCACCTAGGGGTATGAAAAATAGATAGTAGCCGATTCTCAGACCTATTGAATATGCATATAAAATTTCATGAAAATCGGTCAAGCCTTTGTGCCACATTAAATGTCCGTTTTCAAGGTAAAGGATTTTTTATTAAAAATACGATATGAAAACAAGATAATTGTATTCGAAGTATTTATCTTATTTTTCTAAACATAGTTTCCCCAACGTGACACCAACTTTTTTATCCCCGAACTGAAAAACTTTGAGCTTTGAAGTGAAATAAAATCTGAGAACGCACTTTTCACTTGATCATCATTTTCAAAAAGTTTTCCTTTGACGAAGTTGTCTAAATTCCTGAACAGATGGTAATCTGTTGGAGACAAGTTGGGAGAATATGGTGGATGCGGAAGAACTTCGTAGTCCAGTTCTTTCAATTTTTGCATGGTATGTTTTGAAACATGGGGTCTTGCTGCCGCTCAGTGAGATCATGAGGTACCCATGTATCGAGCTTTTATTCTTTCCCAATACACTTTAAATGTCTGGAAACGGTAGATGCACTTGCATTTAGTTGTGCTGAGAGTCCTTTAACTGTTTGGTAGGGGTTTCCTTCTACTGTTTGTTTAAGGATATCGTTGTCTATTACGGACGGAGGTCTTCCTCGGGGCAAGTTTTCCAAGTCGGTATTCCCAGCTGAAAACTTAGCAAACCAACGGCGAATGGTCCGTTCATTAACACTCCCTTCCCCAAACGCCTTGCAAATATTTCTAGCGGCCTCAGCTGCTGAATGGCCGAGTTTAAACTCGTACAAAAATATTACTCGAAAATCGCGTGTTTCCATGTTCATATTTGGAGATATACTAAAAAGTGGGTAATTGATTGGGAAGCTAATGTTTATAATACAAAGCTAGAGGATTAGTAACTGTTTACTTTAAATATGTAAACATTCGGAAGAAAACAACAGAGACCTGCAAAATCCTTTAAGTATTTCAGAAACTATAAAAACGGACATTTCGTCCAAAACAACCCAATAGATATTAGAATAGTAGTATTTTAAATTTAAAAACTCCATTCATTTTGATTGAGGTTTCCTCTCCAATCATAAAAATATTGCAGGTATAGAAAAATATACACAAAAATAGAGAAAAAATATTTTTTATTGATAATTATATTTTACATTTGATACTTTAATGTTTACCAACTATAGTTTGATCTAAACAGATTTCAGAGGTTATACAAAAACTAATTAGTTTCAAAATACCTTAAAAAATAAATATAATACTAAAATAATACAATAATATTGATACAATTTCATAATAGAAAAGCTACAGGCTCAAAATAAACTATGTTTTGGAATTTTATCTACGGGTGGCACATGGTTTAGTCACAGATAGTTCCATTTCAAATAATAAACACTTTATGATACAACAATAAAGAAGGTTGTGGGTTATAAAAATAATAATTTGATAATAAAACTAAACCACAGGTAAATACCATTTGTAAACAGTATATGAAAGGCCTATTATTTTATGAAAAATCCATGTTATCAAGGCAATTAATGATAGTTTTACATTAAGAATATCACAGTGACAGTCGAAAAGTACTAAATGTAAAGAAGTGTATATTTTGTATTAGTCAAATTACAGTTGAGGAATTTGCAAAGTTCGATTCAATAGCTTATAAACGGATAATTGTAATGGAAGAGATTCTATTCATTTAAGATGGTATTATATACATATATTTTCTTAATCCCACATTAGCAAAAAAAAAAAAATAAATAAATAATTTGACATATTTAAGAATAATGCCATCAAAATAAATACTCCACCAAATGTTGAAAAAAAAAACAAAAAGACATGCATGGGTATTCAAAGAAATATCGATAAGACAAAATATATAATTAGTAGCAGAAACGGTGGCGATCTTGGTGATATTGATACATCAGGGCATACTTTTGAACACGTAGAGAAATTCAAGTATTTAGGTTCAATGATAACAAGAAAAAATGAAATCCAGGAAGAAATAAAGTCCCGGTTAAAGGTGGGAAATGTGTGTTATTATTCAGTTGCTAAGTTAATTAGTTCGCGGCTTCTATCTAAAAACTTAAAGGTTAGAATTTATAAAACTATTATTCTTCCGACGGTTCTTTACAGATGTGAAATGTGGCCGCTTACTTTGAAGGATGACCAACGGCTTAAGGTTTTCAAAAATATGGTACTGCGTAAAATATTTGGTCCGAAGAGAGATGAGGCCACCAGGAAGTTTAGAAGGTTGCACAATGCGGAATTGCGGAACTTGTATCCTGTGAATATGATTGAGTTGATATCATTGTGGAGACTCAAATGGGCGAGTAAAGTTGTTGGGCTCAGCGAGGAGAAGATTCTGAGAAAATTAGTATTCGCTGATCCGACTGGTAGGCATCCGAAAGGTAGGTGGAAGCATCGATGGGAGGATTGCGCTAAGGCTGATCTCGGGGGCTTGGGCTTGAACGGTGAACATTGGATGAGTCTGTGTAGGCGAAAATTGGTGGTATCGGCATCGAACCTTTGGGTTCGGTAAGCCTATTATTATTATTATGGTATTCAAAGATGCTTCACTTTGTCTGATTAACCCACAACCTAACAACATATGTAATATAAACATACACAAATTATCATAATTTGGCATATATTTAAAAATAATTACTTATAAAATATTAACATACAGAATGTACATAGTATATAAATATATTCTATTCAGGATTGAAAAGTTTTAAAAAAATTAATGTAAGATATAAATTTTTAGTATTCATATCAATAATAAATGCTTAGATTCTTAACTTACAAGAATATAGTTACAAATAGACAGGCAGAATGAAGCCTGAAGACATAGAAATACTGAACAATTTTAATAATCTACGGGTTTTAAAATACTTTGTTCAATAAATTGATTTTTAGAGAATATAATCAATACAAAGAAGGTAACTATGATCACCATAGTGTAACATATATATAAATATGGTCCTTAAAAATTACTCCAAAAGGTACAAGGATATAGTTAAATCTAGTAATACAGTCATGACACCAATCTCCTTTCATGAGATGAGTAAAAGCAAATTTCTAACTGTTACATATTTTTATTTGTTTACATGATTACACATTATCTTCATGTTTATTTACTTTAGTGACAACGAATGGTAGACATGAAAAGCAAAAGTCGAACAAGATATATTTTACCTTAATTGTATAAATATAAAATTGGTAATTACCATGACGGTTTTTTTAATTTACGAGTCACGGGAATTTGATCTATAACAAAATATATAACAATTCATACTGAAAAAAAAAATTAAAATTACTTTAATTGAACCCTGAACTATAAAGTTCCACATACCAATCTACATAAAAAAATCGTAATCACTTCTTTTTTTTTTTTTAAACATTATTAACAATTTCATGATTTTTTTTTTTCTCTGGCGCGACAGGCCATGTAGTCTTGTATGATTGTAAAATCTCCTGGGAGAATATACTCACGATTCACGATGAGATTTTACAGGGTAGGGTCATCACCTTTTTTTTGTGAGTGGCCACCATTTGCCTGACGGTTCTCACATACCCGGGGGAGAGGCTGTGAGTGGATCCCCATTTATTATATCCTTATAAAAGCCCCGCCGGGACTGGGATTCGAACCCAGAACCATTAGCATGAGAGACTAGCACGCTAGCCACTCAGCCTCACAGGCTCACCCAAATTTCATTAGTGAACACATCTAAATATATACAAAATTTCATACCATCAAAAAAATTTATGATTTTTTTAATCTTTAAAATTAAACATTTATGCATATATATATGTATATATATATATATATATATATATATATATATATATATATATATATATATATATATATATATATATATATATATATATATGCATATATATAAATATAGATATCTGTAATTATGTAAATCTTTCATCTTATTAGAAAGGTGATAAACAAATTTTTGCTTTATACAAAGAACTTTCAAGTTCCCATTTATGGAGGTCTTTGAATGTTTAACCCTCATTTTATTTGTGTTATTAATTAAGTTCTTATTATTTAAACAGGTTAACAGGGTTTTATGTTCAAAGAGAGAACATATACCTGGCATTCCCAAAAAATAAATCTTGACCGGCCCACCTGAACAAAATAAATTGGTTATCGACAGGATAACCCGTCTTATGTGCCATTAGAGGATAGGAATTTATGCTGTAAATACTTTTTCCCTCAACCCCTTCTCACAAAAAACAAAACAAGAAAAAAAAACAGATCATTATTTCTACATAAAAATCAACTCACATAATGCATTATACAGATAACTAAACCTATAAACTAGTTTAGAAAGACATTTTTCAACAATTCTAAAATTAATCATATGAATGGATTTTAATAAAATTATTAATTTTTTTAGACAGTTCATTTTCTCATATTCTCTGTGACATTTTTTTAAATTGTTCATGAAAATATGATGTTTTTAAACAGCCCCACTAAAATAGTAAATTTTAAAAATGCCTATGAATTTTACTGATATAAAATAATATTCTTTATATTTATTTGAGAGTAAAATTGAGAGAAAAAGACATCGATTTTTTTTTTTTTCCAGTGGCGCGACAGGCCATGTAGGCTCCTGTGAGATTACACTCATATTTCACGATGCATTTTGTAGTGTAGGGTCATCACTTCCTACGCCTAATTTTGTGAGTGGCCACCATTTGGCTGAAAGGTCTCACATACCCGGGGGAGAGGCTGTGAATGAACCTCCATTTATTTACATCCTTATAAAAGCCCCGGAGGGACTGGGAATCGAACTCACAACCTTTAGCATGAGAGACTAGTGCGCTAGTCACTCAGCCACGGGATCCCCTAGAATTTGGTTATAGTTTTGAGAAAAAAGAAAAACTCGAAGATATGATTCTCATAAAAAATATATATTTTCACTGGAAAAGACTGTGACACAAACTCTTAGAACTTTTTTACTTGGTCCATTAAACCTCTTACCATCCTTGTCAATACTGTGCTATGAAATGCATTATCTCACAATAATATTTTAACAAATATTTGCCGATTTTATATCAACAGTTTTGGAAAACAAAATATGTATACAATAATCATTTTGTACATACATTATCCATTGAGAAATAATCATGATAATATTTTAGTCAAATGGTTATAATTGAAAATATTTATGTGTAAATTACTGTCAAAGCTTTAAAAATATAAGATCAAGAAAAAATAGTTAAACTTAGTTTAGATAAGCTGGTTATATAGAAAGTTTTCTTAGCTATCATCATCAATTTACGAACATCAAATATAGCGGGAAAGACATGGTATTTCTAACTACCTAATCGTGTGACTTTATGGTTTATAAAGACCCATTATAAATAAGATTCGGAAAGGGAGAGGTAATATTGATCATCTCATATTGTTGGTCTTAAAAATTGATCAAGACAGGTTCAATCAAGAACATAGGTTTAATCAACTCGATGACTACACAATGTTTAAACTCTCTTAAATAGGCATTCTATATAGGTCCATCAGTAGGAAGTTTTTAGCCTAAAATTAATGCTGAACATAGCTTTGGAAAAAGAGAAAAATATTGAATAATAATATAAAAACTAAACTAATGACAAGCGACACCTTAGGAAGGAAGTTTGTGGATACAAAATATGGCAAAATCGAAAAAGTTGATGAATTAAAATATTTGGGAGAAATTATCACTGCAAATGGGTTAGACAAAATTTCAATAAAATCAAGAGCCAATAAAATGTTTAGTGCACTGGCAAGGACCAGACAAACCAATAACAAAAAAATGTATATCTTAGAACAGCAAATTCAGACATTACCACACTGTAATAAAACCGGAAGTGCTATATGTAGCGGAAACGCTAACCTTGGGAAAGAGAAAACTGGAAGACTTGGAAACAAACGAAAGAAAAATCTTAAGGGGAATTATGGGACCACCCAAGAACAGTGAAGGACAGTACAGGATAAGAAGCAACAAAGAAAGTTACCGGAACAATGAGCCGATAGATGAAACCATTAGAAAGAGATGATTAAAATATTTCGGGCATGTTTGGAGGATGGAAGGAAAGAGGATGGTCAAGAAATTAGTCCACAAACTGTTTGAAATGAAAACGGCTATAACCTGGGTCAAGGAAGTAAAACAAGATCTTGAACAAGCTGGAATCAGAATTGAAGAAATAACCAACAGAAAAATATTTGGAGAAAAAGTCATGAAGGGTTGTTTCCAATTCCAACACATGAGGGTAAGAACGGGAACCAAGTGGATGGAAGAACGAAAACAGCGGTTTGCTGAACAGATGAAGGCTTCTTGGGAGAGGAGAAGAACAAATGTGCTTCCAATTAGTCTACTATCGTGATCTCTAAATGGTCTAATCGAATAATAATAATAATAAAAAGACGATTTTCCCAATCAACAAGCGTAAGAGCAGGGTGGCATAGTGGGTAGCACATGTAACCAGTACCACATGTTGCCCGGCAACCTAGTAACCGAAGTCAAACAAAATAAAATAATTACGAGTTCACATCTCGGTGCCGGGGGCTTTAAACTCTGGCATCAAATGCTGATCATAATGAGCACAATCACAAAAAAATAAATAAATAAACAAATCAAAGTGGTTTGAAACATATTAATAAGTGGTCAGTGTCAGAGTACTTTAAACATTCTTATCCTCCAATATAGCCGGCGCTGTACTGCGATAGTATAAGCCACAATACTCAGAGCTCCAACGATGTACAAAAATATAACTGTAGATTCACGTGGCATGTAGCATTTTTCTAATGCATAATTATTAGCTGTAATAACTGCCTACAAAAATAAAATGGTACACATGAATAATATAATTTTTATATATTACAATATTTTTGTGAATTAAGAAATTAAAAAATGATTAAATGATAGAGATATCAAATATATGCAATATTAATGACACAGGTTAAAAAAAAAAAACTTCTATAAATATTTTTTACTTTCACTTACCTATATATGAAATATATAGTAAGGGAAAGTATTGCGATCGTGAAAATTTTCAAATTCCAGTTTTCACCAGAAATACACGTTTTAGAATCCCCTGAGTCCAAATGAACAAGTCCTGCAAAAAAGTCTGAGTGTCTCTGTGTGTGTGGTAGCTCCGGGGCGAAAACGAAAAGGCCTATTTAACTTAAATTTCATATTTAAGACAAATATATGCCTGAGACGTTAACAACCGTTAACAAAACCTTTTTCATCAAAATGAGCTTACCAGAAGAGCCACTTTATACCATGCATTTGCACCTTTCTACTATTTTCTCGAAAACGGCTCAAACGATTTTTATTAAACTCATTCTATTGATGTAAAATTCAATAATTTAATCGAACAAATTCTATATCCAACTAGAGGAGAAAACTGAAAAAATATATTTTTCAATGCAATTTTTTTATTTTAAACATAAGAACAGTAATATACTGTTGCAAAGCTAAAGATTTTAGAAAAAAATTATCTAATACACAAAATTGTAAAAGTTAATGGAAAGTGATAAAAAACCGACAAAACTAACTGATTGTCGTAGATAATGATATGATAGATTATTTAATAAAACAGATGTTTTTATTGAAATTCAATTTTATTAATTCTTAAACAATTTATTTTTAGCTCTAGATGTAGATGTAAATTCTTAAATTGACTTTAACAACCGAGGTAAGTGAAAGTCGTGTGTTGCGCACACCAGATTTTTTGTTTATAAGTATATTGTTATGAATTTATGTTATATTTATTTTATTAAAAGTGTATACCAATAATTTCCATTTTGTTTCATTATTATTATTTTAATTATTCATTAATTAATAATTATAATTATTTATCCTTCTGAATCAGCATCTATTCTTGGGAAGAAGGATAGTGGTTAATAATTTGACTCCGCCCCTTTTCCTACAATAATTATTGCTTATTGGCGCGAATTTGACTCCGCCCCTTTTCCTACAATAATTATTGCTTATTGGCGCGAATTTGACTCCGCCCCTTTTCCTACAATAATTATTGCTTATTGGCGCGAATTTGACTCCGCCCCTTTTCCTACAATAATTATTGCTTATTGGCGCGAATTTGATGCCAGATAATTATTAGATAATCAATGTTTAGAGTGAGCTTCAGAGAATTTGCTCTGACCTAAGGAAAAATATTAATTTGAAAAATTATTGACCATTCCCAAATTTTAATTTCATTTACCTACATATCAAACATATAGTAAGAGGGAGTGGGTCGATCATAAAAATTTTCAAATTTGATTTTTCAAAGAAAATACATGTTTTAGATTTCCCTTTGCCCAAATAATGAAGCCCTTCAAAAATGATTGGCAATGACACACAAGTGTGTGTGTGTTTGTTTACTCTAACAGTAAACAAACAGAAACAAATACATTAAACACATTAAAGCTTAGAAAAAATTGCTCTTAGATGCAGCAATAACCTCGTGAAAATGTGGAAAAACATTAAAAAGATCTGTAATAATTCAATGAGGAAAAATCTGGTGCGCGCAACACACGACTTTCACTTACCTCTGTTATTAATATCAATTCAAGAATTTTTAAACAAATATTCACCGATTTTATATCAGTGATAAATAGAAACAAAAATAAATTGTTAAAGAATTATTTACATTTGATTTTTATATAAAGATGTGTTTTATTAAGTAATATGTTATAATATTATCAACAAAATTCAGTAAGTTTTTTTCATCACTCCATGTTAGAACTACTTGGCGCCATCCAGTGAAACAATTGCATTAAAAAATATTTTTTCAGTTTTCACCTTTAGTTGGATATCGAATTCGTTCAACTTACATATTTAGCTGTTAATTATCAATGCTAACAAGATAATATAGTTATTTTTATAAAATCTACAGAATTAAAGGGACTTTGAAGGAAGACAATTTAAGAAATCGGCATTTAAGCCCTGTCAGACTATTTCAATCAGAATGAAACCTGCATGATATTAAAGCCCATTAAATTTTACATTGATATAGCGATTTTAATCAAAATCGTTAGAGCCGTTTTTGAGAAAATCGTAAAACGGTGCTAAATACATTGGATAAAGTAGGACTTGTGGTCAGCCGATATTAATGAAAAAGTTGCTGTAACATCTTGGACGTATAGTAGTCTTAAATATGAAATTTCAGTTCCGTACGACTTTTCATTTTTGCGCTATTGTTACCATACACATACACACACGGACACACAGACCTTTTTGCGGGACTTGGTTATTTGGACCAAGGGGACCAATACTTTCCCTTATTATATATATTTCCTATATAGGTAAGTGAAAGTAAAAATGGAAGAAGAACTTGAATATCAGGGAAAGGATACCTTAGATAAGAACAATTTTGGTATAATTATTTGATAAATAAGCATAAATATTTTATATAATCCACAAATAGATCAGAACTTACCAACATATATGAAGGATTGTCTTTATTTCTCCAGTTAAAGGATGGGATTGTAAACTCAAAAGCATTGTATTGTTTGTGGTATCTCCTACAGCCATGGTGTGTATGGCCGGTGACAATCAAACGTGGATTCAACATCTCAAACAACTGTAATAAAACACAGTTAATTAGTATAATAAATATCTTTATTGTCTGCTCTGGAAAATAGATAAATAACTTTATAATACATAAATAAATAGCCTTACTAACCATATCAGAAGATTCTTTTGATAAACAGTCCCACCGCTCTCGGAATTTCAGTCTTTTCTCATCTTCTGGAGCCTCATCTGGTTCATTACATGCTTCATCTGATTCCCGATACATAGGGAAGTGCTGAAATAAAAATATGTATATTAGATAATCAATTTTATATTATGATTGACTTATATTCTCCAATAAAAATAAAACATGTTAAAAGAAGAGGTAATTCAGAGGCACAATATTGTTTTTCTAATCTATTTAGAATAAACCCAAAAAACAATATAAAAAATACTAATTGCAAACCCCAAAAAGTTAAGAAATAAATTTATTACTGAATTAACAATGGCTTCATTCTACAAAAATAGAAGTAATAATTTGATTAACTGAAAGACAAAACAATATTTATTTATTGCCATCTTAATATATCTATATTTACCTGGAGTAAAATTGGTCTACTGTACTGTGTCAAATCAGTTTCTCCATTGCATGATGAAGGTGATTTGATACACTTTAATTTCTCTAAACAGAGTAAAGTCTAAAGTGAGACATCATTGATAAGAACAGAGGTTCACGATAAATAACATTGAAATTGTAAAAAAAACGTACATAAATATTTAAAAAATGAAAATGTAAATAGGAGGATTTACTCCTTACTTCAGATAATACTCCTGACCATGTATTTAATTTTTTATATGGTAAAATGCTAATATATATATATATATATATATATATATATATATATATATATATATATATATGAATGAATAAAGCCTTTATTGCAAGGATAAAAAAAAAAATTATAATATTTACTTTTAGTTCTAAAATAATTTCTAATATAATCTAATATAATTTCTAATATAATCTAATAAAAAGTTCTCATATAATTGAAAAAAAAAATATAATGCTATGTGAAAAATAATAATAATGCATATACTTGTTAAATGAAAAAACAAAAACAAAACTATATAATTAATGTTCCTTAGTTGCTTAAGATATCTACAATATGTTATCCCTACAGGCCTCTCCTTACGGAGGTGATGGTCTAACTTCCCCGGTGACTAAACCTATTGGGAAGTGTTATATATATATATATATATATAGATAGATAGATAGATAGATAGATAGATAGATAGAAAATAATTTTTATTCTGGGACTGGGTCCCTTTAGAATAACAGCTTTGTACAGTTTAAATATACAATATGTCTGGCCAACAGACAAGATAAACATGACAAACTACTATTTACAATAATTGATTAATTTGTATACAACACAAAAAAGATAAAATAAAAACAATCTTCAGAAGCTAATTTATGTTAGAAATATATGAGTTGATAACAGAATCCAAATTAAAAAGAAACAAAAAAAAAAAAAAAAAAAAAAATTAAATAAAACAAAAATAATTAGTAACATTGTACTAATTCTTAGTATTCTTAAAATAACATTAACCCTGAAATAATAAAGGATCTATATTAGACCAAGAATTAATGAAAGATAATACCATTAAAACATAAATAAAAATAAAAAAATAAAAAAAATACAAATATAAGAAATGAAATCTTCTAGAAAAAAAAAATAACGATATAAAAAACTAAACAAATACTGTAAAGATTGAACCAAAGGAAAAAAATTATATAAAAATATATTTCATATTTAAAATATATGTCAGGCAGCGTCATTTTGGGATGTTAGAAGGTGCTGAAAAAGAAGGAATTTAAATGTAGAAAGGGAAGGAGCATGGCGGATGTTTGATGGAAGGGAATTCCAGAAACTAGTAGAACGGGCCAGAAAGGAGCATTCGTATTTTTTTGTTCTGTGGGAAGTGATATAAAGGTTGGAAAAACGGGATCTAGTCTCTAGTGGGTGAATTGAGGGTTTGAACTGTAGGAGATTGTAGATATATGGAGGGTGTTGTGAATTAATGGTTTGGTATAGGAAAGATCCGAGGAAATATTGCCTACGGGTAAGAGGAAAGAGCCATTTTGATTCGGTATAAAGATGGGATACATGAGACCGCCTCGATGTGCCAAAGACAAATCTTAAAAAACAGTTCATGATTAACTTTAATCGTTTCTCTAGCATCATCGAGAGGCCATCATATACCATACATCCATAATCAAACTGAGGGAAAATTAGAGAGGATACAAGGAGCTTGCGAGTGGAATAAGGGAGAACATGGCGGGAACGATGGAATAGTTTAAGAGTACTGATTGACCTTCGGGAGATTTGGGCCACATGTGGTTTCCAGGATAAGGTTTGGTCAATATGGATGCCTAAATTTTTTACCGAGGAACTGAATGTGATGGGATGGGCGTTCAGAAATAAGGTAGGAAGAGAGGGAATAGATGTAAGGAGGGAATTGGATCCAATAATGATTGCCTGAGTTTTCCCGGCGTTTAACCTTAGTTCGTTCTGATTCGCCCAATAGCAGATCCTGTCCAGGTCTTCTTGAATACTCGTAAACGCGGCTAATAACTCAGAGGGAGGAAAGGATAGGTAAATCTGAACGTCATCGGCATATAGGTGGTAGGAGCAGTGGAGGATTGAATTAGGAAGATCATTTATAAAGGTATTAAAAAGGATAGGAGAAACACTTGAACCCTGGGCAACCCCTGAAGAAACGGTAAGAAAAGAAGATAAAGGTTTGTAAGGAATTTGAACTGCTTGGGTACGGTCAGAAAGGAAAGACTGGAACCAGAGAATAGAGCTGTGGGAAAAGGAGAGAGATTTTAGTTTGGAATAAAGGATAGAATGGTTCAAAGAATCAAAGGCTTTAGAAAAGTCAAGGAGTATTAGTACTGTCAGCTGTTTGTTGTCCATTGCAATGTATATGTCTTGAGTGATTTTGGTAAGAGCAGATTGAGTGGAGAAACCAGATCGGAAACCGGATTGGGAAGGATTGATTGATTTGGATTCTTCGAGGAATTTTGACATTTGGGATTGGACTAGTCTTTCTAAAGGTTTGGAGAGATTAGATAAGATGGAGATCGGGCGGAAGTCTTTAGGAGTTGCTGGATTTGGAATTTTGTTAATGGGATGGATTATGGCTTTTTTCCAAGAGGTAGGAAATACTGAATTTTGCAGGGAAAAATTGTAGATTGTAGATATATATACATGGGTGAATCAAATATAAATAAGACTTATTTTTTAATTTTTACTTTTAACACAAAGAAAAGTACACCTCATTTTCCTACATAGTACTGATTTGGAAATACATTTTTCCCAGCGCATAGGTAATTTTCCAATCCTGTGCTCATAGAATGAAGTAGGTTGTGTCTTCAGCCAATTGAGCACGTAGGCTTCAACCTCATCGTCACTGACTAATCTCTGACCTCCCAAAGCTTCCTTAAGTGGGCCAAACAGGTGAAAGTCACATGGTGATAAATCTGGACTGTAGGGAGGGTGTTCCAGCGTCTCCCAGCCCAGTTGCTCCAATTTGTCTCTCGTCAGGGCCGCAGTATGCGGGCGAGCATTGTCCTGAAGAAGAATCACTTCTCTCATCGGCAGATCCCTTCTTTTGTGGCAATATGCAAGTCTGACTTCATTCAAAATGTCGCAGTAGTATGCGGCATTGATAGTCCTGCGTTCATGCAAAAAATCAAGATGCAGCAAGCCATGCTGGTCTAAAAACACGGAAGCCAAAACCTTCCTAGCTGACAGCCGTGAATTGGCTTTCACTGGTCCAGGTTCCCCTTTCAGCCTTTCAGTCTCCACTCCATACTCGCTTGTTTTGATTCAGAGGTGTAATGGTGCACCCAAGTTTCATCACAGGGGATAATGTGAGTGAGAAATAAGGCTCCCTCAGCCTGAAATCTTGCAAGAAGACCTTCACAGACCAGCAAACGGTTCAGCTTCTGCTCAGCTGTGAGAAGTCGAGGAACCCACCAGGCACACACCTTACAAAACCCTAGCTCCTCTGGAAGTATGGAAAAAGTGCTTCCATAGCTTATCCCAAACTCACTTGCAATGGCACTGGTGGTTAGACGTCTGTCACCTTCAATAAGCTGTCGAACACGGCTGATGTTGTCTGCTGTGATGCTGGAGCGAGGTCTGCGGTCATGGCTTTCATTCTGAACACGATCACGACCCTCCACAAACTGTTTATGCCATGCAAACACTCTGGCACGAGAAAGTGTCTCTTCCTCCCGAACTCTACAGTCAACCTTCTTAAGATTTCAGCCGGGTTTACACCTTCAGCAGCAAGAAATTTGATGATAATATGTTGCGCAATCGAGGGGGATAAATCCTGCTCAGACATCGTCACAACGGTAACTGGTGAGTTCGAGGGCATGCACCCGCCTGCTTCCCCCACTCCTGGCATCCTTACCCAACACCTCTAAACTTGGGAACATTCCCGCATCTTCACTGGGCTTCCAGGACAAAAAGTCTCATTTATATTTGATTCACCCACGAGTAAAAGTTGAGTAAAGTAAAATTAAGTAAATTAATTATTATATTTGTGAATAATAATCAGCCTATTAATATTAATTTGTGGCTAAATAGAAATTTAAATATTTATAAACAGTAGAACCCTATTTATCCTGCTTCTTGTATCTCTTTTAAATGTTAATTTATTTATTACAGTCTGATACAAAGATGTCTTAATCCTTATTCTTACATATTGATTTTTTTTAAACAGTTACTCAGCAGAGAGGTTTCACCAAATTAAATCTAAGTAAATCTTGCAAACAAAAAAAAATTAAAATAAATCTTACTTGAGAGATTATGAAGTTGGATCTCAGCTGATCGACAAAGAAAACAACCATCACCTTCCATCGCCATGCTATTTATCAAAACAAAGTGAATACCTCTAACAGAGAACATTTGAACTGATGGTGAGTTAAAAGCATCAGTAAATCTTTTCTTTAAATATGGACTAATCCTAAAAAAAAAAATGAAACAAGTAGAAAAAATGGTTACTGCACCTATATGACCAAAAGCGTTTTTACAGGAGTAAAATTAATGATAAAAAATAATAAAATATCATACTGAATATAAGATATAAATATCTAAACACACGAAAAGGACTAATTTTACTATTTTAAAGGATATGCCCGATTTTCATATTTTAAGGACTGTTTTAATTTTTTTTTTATTCTAAGCTAAAGTCGCCATTCTCGTTGAAAGGATTCTTAACAACTGTTAACGGTTAACAACTGTTATTGCAACTAGAATACGATTCAAAATGGAAGAGAACCACCATTTTTTACTCGATTCTCCTTTTAAAAGGATACAAATCTAAATAAATCGCTGGTAACTAGGATCACCACACAAAAAGGACACTTTTTAATACAGAAACTCTCTTCCCGATGCCAGAATCGGTCCGAAATAACATTAGTCTGTCTATAAATAGGGAGGGGGAATGGGTTATGCATGAAAAGGACTAATTTTACTATTTTATAAGATCTATAATATCTAGTCTAGGGATAAGACCAGTAAACCATTATCTATTCAGAACCTCAAGCCTTAAACTAATATTAGGTTGTCTGGAAATTAATGCAGATTAAAGATTTTTCTATAAATACTCCTTAATATAATTAATTGTTTATTTTTGCTGGATTATTCATTTGTACAAATGTCAACAATTACTAATCCTCATCAAAAAGAAAATGTTAACCCCAGCAGAATTTTACTTCTTAGAAATAATTCAATCTTAACCAAGATGTCAAAACATGATATTTGTATAATTTTATTTTAAGAGCTAAAACTCTGCCAGAACAGGACCCTAACAGCCAGGAACATCTAAGAAGTGAGGGACAAGAGCAGTATTGGTTTGAGCAGCCCATACTTCTTTAGAAACCTAGACCACTTTTTACAAAGTAATACATAAATAAAGGGAGCGGCATGGTCTAGTGGGTAGAACGCTAGTCTACTGTGTGGGTTCGAATCCCGGCTGTGGCTCTGTTATTTCAGCTGGGGGGCGATCCTGGGGTATGGAGACCCTCCTGGGGCACACCCAGCCTCTATAAAGTGGGTACCCAAAAATGGGGGGAAAACCAAGCGGCTGGGCGTGATCTTGGCCGTATCACGTCATTGCACGGCCATTGGCCTAGAAACAGTACGAAACTCTACATGTACTGAGCCCAAAACTCTTCATGGGTTGTAGTGGTACAAGTTTTTTTTTTAATACATAAATAAGAAACTATGAACAGATGTAAGAATGGTTGTTAAGTAAACTACTTACCCATAATGAAATCCAATATCATGATTACCAACTACAACAAATAGTTCTGTTCCCTCAGGTGTTCTAAACAATTTATGAAACCTTTCAACATAAGCAGCAAATTCGGAATCACTGCACCATAATCCTTCATCAAACAAGTCTCCTGAAATTAAATCGAATTAGTCTATTCTGTAGAATATCTTAAAACAGATAATTTTATTTCAGTAACAATTGTTAATGAGTGTGTGAGTTGACTTATAGTAGAAGATCAGAAATTGAAACGATTTGCACCTAGCTGGTAATAGAATGGAACATATTTTATAACAAATTTAGTATATTAGAAAATATGTTAAGAATGGGTTGCCTAAAAAAATCCTGAACAGACTATTATTCATTATTTTTTTAAAAATTATTTTTAATTAAATGTTGTAACATCATGATAACAAGAAAACTTTTACCTTGTAATTTGGTATTTATGTAAAAAATGGTCCTGTAATTTTGTATGGGATATCAAACTTTCTTATATTCCATGTCCGATTACGTGCGACAGCAATGTTGGGTCCTTTATTATTACACGCTATACTCAACTCGGATCTCTCTGTCAAGCATTTCCACTAGCGTTAAAATTTAATCTTTAGAATTCGGCGACCCAGATTAGGACCAACTTTTTTGCAGGCAATCCTATATCAATGTGTTTGCAATATAACAACGCCTATATATTGATATAATTTTTTTGCTATTATCAAACCGGTGCAGATAACTGATACCCGCTTTTACCTGGAAACCGATAGTTTGTCCAAGAAAAGATTAGGCAACCCAACGGCAGCACATTCTATACCTTTGATACTTTAAGTCAGGGTAAAAGTTTTCTTATTATCATGATGTTGCAACATTTAATTAAAAATAATTTTTTTTTAAATAATTAAAAATAATCTGTCCAGGATTTTTTTAGGCAATCCATTCTTAACATATTTTCTAATATACTAAATTTGTTATAAAATATGTTTCATTCTATTATCAGCTCAGTGCAGATCGTTTTAAGTTCGGATCTTAGACTATTAAAGAACCCGTCTATAATGAAGCAACCTTACCAAAACATGGGATTAGTAAGGCCAGTTTTAAAGAAACTGGACATTGGAACATTTAACCCAATAGAAAAAAAAAAATTTCAAATTTCAATTAATAAATATTAAAAAATAATTAAACATTAATGAAAACCTCGCTATACATAATAATAACTAATAGGCTAGGCACACAATTAGGCAAATACGTCATTTTTTATCTGCATAAGTTTCAGTTTGGAAAAGATTAGCAACAGCATTTCAAATGTAACAACAAACATAATAAGAAAAATAAGAAAAAATTATTTACCTAAAATAAAAATAATATCAGGTTGGTGAAGCGTCATTGCAGTTTGAAAAGCCCTCTGCATTTGCCATTCTCTAAAATATAAAAATAGAAATTACAGAAAATATATGCAATATTAATAAAAAATATATAAATAACACAAATATATAATTATATAATAATAATGATAAATATATGTCCAGAATATACTATTTTATTTGTTAATTGAAGTAAACCTGTGACACATATATTTATTTACAAAATATTACATCTAAAGAAAAATCTGGTAAGAATAAGATAATAGATGGGGAATGAAGAATTATCACAGTGTTAAAATGTCAGAATAGACTAGTGAAATTGGAATGAAAATCCTTTAATTTATAATAGGAATATTTAAACCATGTAACAAGATAATTGAAATTACACCTCAATGAAAATTTTTAGCATTGTACACATTTAAAAATCTGGTGTGGGCAACACACGACTTTCAATCACCTTCGTTTTTAAAATCGATTAAAGAATTTTCAAATACAGTTTGAGTTAAAAATCAGTAAACCATTTTTTTTTTTTTTTTTTTAACTTAATATTTTATTTGCACCTGTATAAGTTACAATCCCCAAATGAGATTATATATTAATTAAATTAAATTTCTATAGAAACATGTGTTTTATTAAAAAATCTATTATATTATCATCTAAAATAAGCAGTTAGTTTTATCGGCTTATCATCACTCTTTATTTCTTTTTACAAGCTTGTGTATGAGATAATATTTTTTCTAAAATCTTTAGCTTTCCAACGGTATATTATACTTCTATATTACTGTTCTTATGTTCAAAAACAAAAAATTGCATAAAAAAAAATATTTTTGCAGTTTTCTCGTTTAGTTGGATTTCGAATTCGTTCAAATTATATATTTACCTGTTTTTTAGCAATGATAATGAGACGATATGGTTAATTTATAGGAATCTACTAAATTAAAGATACTTTAGAGGAAGAAGATTTAAGAAATCGGCATTTAAGCCCAGTCATACTATTTCAATCAGAATGAAACCTACATGACATTAAAGCCCATTAAATTTTACATCGATATAGGGAGTTTAATCAAAATCATTAGAGCTGTTTTTGAGAAAATCGTAACAGGGTGCAAAATGCATTGTATAAAATAGATCTTCCGGTCAGCTGATTTTGATGAAAAAGATTCTGTAACATCTCGGGCTTACAGTTGTCGTAAATATGAAATTTCAGTATCATAGGACTTTTAGTTTTTGCCCGGGAGTTACCACACACCCACACAGACCTTTTTGCGGAACTTGGTCATTTGGACTCAGGAAACCCTAAAATGTGTATTTCCATTGAAAACTGGAATTCGAAAATTTTCACGATCGCAATACTTTCTCTAACTATATATTTCATATATAGGCAAGTGAAAGTAAAAATGAATAGTATTTCCAAATCACTATTAAACCTTTCTCAAAGGAGAGGATAAGCCTAGAGTTCTAAACTTCTTTAAGGGGCAGAAAATTGGAATGTTGAGAAAATGAGTACCTCCACCACACGCAGAGAAAGATTATTTCCCATACTCCTCGAAATCAAATCATAAAACCACAAGATAACAAGTAAAATGGATTAATTTAAAATATCGGGTTGGATTTGGGATAGAGCAATACTTTATTTCTATAAAAATGAAATTTAGCCCTACTTTTGAAATCATCTTTTTTTACTTTCACTTACCTATAAATGAAATATATAGTAACTGAAAGTATTGCAATTGAGACCATTTTCAAATTCCAGTTTTCAACAGAAATACGCATTCTAGGGTCCTTTGAGTCCAAATAACCAAGTCGCACAAAAAAGGTCTGTTTGCTGTCTTCTCAAGTAAGGAGAAAAGAGTAAAAATATGTTTTTAATTTTATATCAATTATTATTATAGAAGAGTAATTTTAATCATGAATGTATTAGTTGGAACAATCCCTGCTTTTTATTTATATATTTATTTATTATGACATATATGAAACTTGATTATAACAACGCAACGTTTCGAGGCACTCTCCATGCCTCATCTTCAGAATATCAAAATTCATCTAAAATACAACCCAATATTATAAACAAAACTATACAAACAATAACAAATATTATCAACAATTTAGAATTCATTTATCACCTACATATTTACAATCTGTTTATAAAAAAAAGTTATTAAAAATTTTTACTTACATATATTTCCATATTATATCATAATATAGGTCATATAATAATGTACTATTATTCATACATAGCCCCTATATACAAATTATTTTGTCAATCTGTTAAAACAATCTCTACTTCACTATCACATAATAATTCTTTTAACATTTTACTGCTAAATAATTGTAACTATGAAGCAGACTAAATTAGCCTTTCATTCTTGTACTAGTCAATGTTTTTAAATAGAGAGTACCTCGAAACGTTACATTGTTATAATCAAGTTTTATATATGTTATAATAAACAAATATAGAAATAAAAAGAAGAGATTTTTCCAACTAATGAATTCATGATATGATTTTAATGTTATTTAGGATTTTTCGAACATAAGAACAGTAACATAAGATGTATAATATACCGTTGGAAAGTTAAAAATTTTAGAAAAAATATTATCTTATATACAAAGTTGTAATAGGTAATGTAAAATGATAAATAGGGCATAACATTATTACTGATAATTATATGTAACTATTTCATATTTCTGTAATATTTAATCTAAATCATATGTTTACAATGAAACTGAAAAAAGATTTTTTTTTAATTTACTATAATTTTTTTTAATTTAGGTTTATTTAATAGTTCTTCAATTATTTTAACAGCTGAGGTAAGTGAAAGTCACATGTTGTCCGCACCAGATTTTTATTAATATTCTTGTATATAATAATCCAGATGTTGTAGTGACTTTAATACAAATCTAATTTCCGGCAATTGATAGAATATTCCCTAGACTTATTCATTGTTTCTTTCCAACCCATTCACCACACCTATTTTTCCAAAACATTAATATTGATGTCAATATTGTTAACTTCCAAAAGAATCTGCTTTTCTACTCCCAACATTCAACGGTTTTATGTAATATCAATCACCTTCTTTAAATCTTCTAAAATGTTCCCACTCTCACTTTCATCCTTAATAAGGTCTGTTGGAGAAATCTTGACTCTCCATTTATCTTTAACATTAAAAAAAATTAATCCTATGACTCATTAGCCCAATCTGTTGAGCTGGTTTACTCCCCTTCCCATTCCACATATGATATAGTGAATTCTAGTATCCGATCTCCTAAATCAACTTGCACCTTACAAAATCTGTTCTTTCTAATACACCACTTAATGTCTCTCTGCTTCTAGGAGGACTAACCTTCTCAACTTGTCAAACCAATGTCCTCTTTTTGGCCCCAGTAGGTGAGTATCAGCAAGTAACATAACTTGAAGTGGTTTTCCATCAGATTGTATGGTAGGATCTGCAGTACTTTTGTCCATAACAGGCCATGAACACTGGGAATTCAAATAAATTCAGAAAAAATGAGGCATATATTTTAGGTGTCTCTTATTAATAAAAAAAAAAATCTGATCTCACCTGGAGAAGGGAGACATAATATATAACAAACTCACAAAATATAAAAAGAGAAATTATTGAAATGAATATTACGAATACATAATTTCGAGTAATAATCATATTTTATCCATTAGTGATAACGAAGCATAGATGGTGATAATTGACATGTTATCACTGATAAAAAGTGTAAACAAATATTCGCAAAGAGGTACATCATAACTGGTTATTTCTATATATAGAACTTAAACATGTTGTGTTTTGTCACCTAAATTAAATTAGCCAAAAATGAATGTTCAGATGTTTATTTTTTTCATTTGACAACACTTTTGACCTGCTGTGGTTAATCGGACGATGCTACTGTGGGAGTCATAAATTTTTCCTATCCAGATTTAATTAGCTTATGAATCTTAAACTAGTACCTGACATCGCAAAAGCTCGGGATCACCATTTTACCTCCCCTTCGAACGACAGTAAACCAAGAATTTTTCACTCCCATTAAGAAATCCTAGGATTACCTGCCAGGTTTGAACCCGCGACCTTGGGCAAAGAAGCCTGTAACTATGTTATATCATAGGTGATACCAATGCACTTAAGTATACAATTCTTTACTTATTGAATGTTGTAAGGATGCATCATGTCAGCACTAACTGGTGACATGTTTCAAAATCATCTCCGTCACGTTGTGTAAGGTGAAGAGGGAGAAAAAGGCTGGTAAAAAACTGATTTATTACAAGTTTATAGGTCCGAGAACTTTAAAATGTTTATAATAATCGTACTATATATGTATATTTTTTCACTTTAATAAATCGTTACGAAGATATAGAGAAACAGTGAGTGTCAAAAGTATTCGGAATTCACTATTAATCTGTAATTTACTTGCTTTTGAATTTTTTTTTCTGTTTTTAAAGAATTGTTACTTATTTAATACTGTTAGGAGGGAGGTATACAATAGCTAAAATCAACAATCAAGAAAAGAAATATTAATTCCGAATGCTTTTGACTCTCACTGACTATGGGTTCTCCACTTTTAGCAAAAATGTTTCAAACATCATGAAATTATGGTACAGACGATGAATTTTGAAATCGAGTTGGTTTATTAATACATAAATAAGCAATCATTCAGGATAAGATGTACAATTAACAAACATGTGTAGTATCATTTATACAGAAAGTTCTTTGTAGTATGAACCTATATAAAATCAGTTTTTTCTACTTCTCCCCCATCTCCCTTCAAAACCTGACGCAGGAAATTCGGAAGTTTTTTATCAGTAATTAAGGGAAGGATAATGAACCACCTTTTTTCAAAAATTGGCTTACCCTTCATAAATGATTCGATAGTGCAACATTTTTTTGCGTACAAAGAGAATGAGCAGCTGGAAACGTAGATCCAAGAATTTATAAATTTCAGAATCTATTTCAAATTTTAGACAGAGATCACTTGTATCGGGCTGATGCGAAATTAATGCAGGTTTCCTCTATTGCAATATCTTAATTCCAATTGTGTAAACAAAGCTAATCCTAACATTGATCATTATTATACCAAAACAAACCTTATCTAATACCCTCTCTTTCACCATGAATTTGTTTAGTAAAATCGTTTTGTTCAGTGTGTTCAAAGGTCTTGAATCGAAAATGTCAAAGTGCGATTTTCGTCAAATTTATTTTTACGAATTTAAATTAGGGCGCAGCGCTGCGCAAACGGCTCGTAATATTAATGAAGTGTGGGGTCAGGGGCTATTAATGAGTGCACGGTGCAGCGTTGGTTCCAGAAGTTTCGCAGAGGAGATTTCGACCTCGAAGACAAGGAAGGTCGGGGCCGTCATCTTGCTCTGGACAACGACCAGCTGAGGTCAAAAGTGGAAGAAGACCCAACCAAAACCACACGAGAAATGGCGGCGGAACTCGGTGTGAACCAATCCACAGTTGTACGCCACTTGGAAGCAATTGATAAGGTAAAAAAGTTGGCCAAGTGGGTGCCACACCAATTAAACGACCACCAAAAAAATCGCCGCTTTGAAATCTGCTCCATGCTTGTGACACGCAATAAAAATGATCCATTTCTCGATCGCATTGTGACGTGCGATGAAAAATGGATCTTATACGACAACAGAAGGCGTTCTAGCCAATGGCTGGGCAAAGATGAACAACCAAAACCTTTCCCGAAGCCCAACCTGCACCCAAAAAAGGTTATGGTCACAGTTTGGTGGTATAATGCTGGTGTTATTCACTACAGCTTTCTCAATCGAGGTGAGACTATAACTGCTGACAAGTACTGTCAAGAAATTGACAGCATGAATCAAAAATTGCAACGTCTTTGCCCAGCATTGATGAATCGGAAGGGGCCGATCCTGCTCCACGATAACGCCAGACCACACGTTGCACAACCAACGCTTCGACGACTGCACGAGTTGGGCTACGAAGTTCTCCAACATCCGCCTTATTCACCTGACCTCTCTCCTACAGACTTCCACTTTTTCAGGCATCTGGAAAACTTTTTGAGGGAGAAAAATTTTCAAAACCAGGACGACATTGAAAATTCTTTTCGTGATTTCATTGAGTCCAGGGATTCGGATTTTTTTTCTGGTGGAATAAGAAAGCTTGTTGAACGTTGCAAAAGTGCATTGATTCAGATGGAAATTATTTTGATTAAATATATATGGTTAAAGTAAAGATATGGCGTATTTACAATACCTACTAAAAACCTGCATTAATTTTGCATCAACCCAATAGCTGGGTGGCTAGCGTAACAGTCTCCCATGCCAAAGGTCACGGGTTCAAATCCGCAGGTGGTTCTAGGATTTTTTAATGGGAGTAAAAAATCCTTAGTTACGCCGTCCTTCGGAGGGGACGTTAAAAGGTGGTCCCGAGCCTGTGCGATGTCAGGTTCTCGTTAAAGATCCCTATCCTAATAAAACCTGGATAGGCAAAATTTAGGACTCCCTCTGTAGCATCGTCCGATTAGCCATAGTAGCATAAAGTGACGTTAAATAAATAAATGAAATGAAAAATTTTAGAAAAAGTGGCAAACATTTTTACTGAAAGAATGACTAAAGTTTTAAGTTTTAATTACGTATATGTTAGTAAATTAGGATTTTATTTATGCCATGTTTTGTTTAAATAGAAAAGAAAATTATTGCTGATAAATCTGTTAAAAAATTTTTGGAATCCGTCTCACACTAAGAATAGTTGTACCAACATGTTTGGTCTTAAATTGTTCAGAGACAATTCTTTACATATATAGATTTCCAGATCCTAGTAGAAATACAGTTTGTTCTATAAAACATAAAAGTAAATGCAGTGCTTATAAGTCTGAATACTATTATTATTTAATAAGGCTGATGAAGAGGTTTTTATGGTTTCGCATTTGAATCATCATTTCTGTTGTTTTCAGTCCTGGATAGCTGGATGAGTAACCGTAGAGTAGTAAAGCAGTGGAAATTAGTTTGATAAGAATTCACTTGAAAACACATTACAATGCTATAAACGAAATATAACCCAAACAGGCTGTATTAGTGTTGGGAACTATTTTAATACGTTGGCTGGTTAGATATAAACTAATTTATAACGAGATTCTTAAAGGTTCATTCGAAATCTTCCAACAATAATCTAGTACGTTCACTTTATTTCAAAGAATTGGGCTATAATTTTATATGGATTTCTTCCTCATTGATTTCTACTTCTATGCTTTCAAAATGGTGTCAAGTGTGTCATTAAGTGAATGGGTGATTTAGTTCATTATTTTAAGCAGTTGTTTTATGCTTTGCTGCTATCGTTCATTCATGATTAATATTTTGCACAATTTATTATTTCTTTTCAAACGTTTGAAAGTTTTTTAAAATATATTGCGTTGTGTAAATAATGTAGCAGTAATGCTGTCGTTATCATTCCCTTCAAGTAAAAAACCTTAATCGAACCTTTTTTATTAAGTGCCCATTATTAATAGAAGACTTTAATAATAATAATGATCTACAAGAGGGTTATCGGCCTTACAAGTTTAGGCCTTATATTTTGTTTTTCAAAAAGATAATGGGACAGAAATTTAGTGATTTGAAAGGAATTTTTGGTATAATGGAAGAAAAGGATGTTAATGAAATACATATTTCTGTGGAAAGTGTAGGTGTGTGCCTTAATAACACTAGCTCGAATTCTGTTGCTTGCAGTGGGGTTCGCGATAGTAATGGTAATTCAGAACAGAATAGAAGTTTAAATGAAAGATTTGAAAGGATTTATATTAGCTCTGAGATTCGACAACAGGAGCAAAATGGCAACATTGTAGATCCTGTAGCCAGCTGTTCTACCCAACAAGGTAACAGTTCATCGCAGAATTTCTTACTTGAAAGTAAGAAATCAAAAAGACCAAAACGGTCCAAGGATAAAGAAGCGGCCTCAAGTAGTGGTAAGAAAAAGCGTCCACACTGGGTTTTACGGTTCAACTGCGCCAGACTTAAGAGTGGAAGCAATAGCAGTGGTGGAAGCTCCGAACCCGATATAGCTGAACCCAATATTGGTTTGGAATCATGCGTTTGTACTGGCTATAGAAGAACTGAGGATCATCATTTAGGTGCTGGAGTAGTTTTTGAGACAACACAAGGTCAATATTCTGGAATGAGCAGTGAATCAGATGATGATTTGCACCAGTTTGAATTTAATCACTTTGAAAAATTACCTACTGATGAATATTCATTGGAAGATTGTGATGAGCGTGCCAGACTGGAGAGAGCCCGAGAAATGGCTGAAGGTGTGGACCCTCCTCCTGGATTCAGACCAGCTCAGCATATACAGTTAGTTTGTCCCCAAGATATGAACATTGATAGTTTGACAGCTCTTCTACATTCTGCCGCACTTTCTGCTTTGTCTCAGCTTGACTGCCAAAGGGTTATTCATACCCAAGTTGACTATATTCACTGTCTTGTACCTGATCTACTCCAGATCACCATCTGTTCTTTCTATTGGGGGAAGATGGATCGATACGAAGCTGAGAGGTTGCTAGAAGGGAAACCAGAAGGAACTTTTTTGTTAAGAGATTCCGCCCAAGAAGAATACCTGTTTTCTGTAAGTTTCAGGAAGTATGGACGCTCATTGCATGCTCGAATCGAACAATGGAAACATCTGTTTAGTTTTGATTCACACGATCCTGGTGTGTATTCTTCACCAACAGTTTGTGGCCTCATTGAACATTATAAAGACCCTTCTTGCTGTATGTTTTTTGAACCAATGCTCACCATACCTCTGCACAGAAATTTTGCTTTTCCTCTACAACATCTTGCAAGAGCTGTTATATGCAGTAAAATATCATATGACGGAATAAGTCAATTGAAACTTCCAAAAGCTCTTAAAAGTTATTTAAAAGAATACCATTACAAACAACGGGTAAAGGTTCGTAGATTTGATAATGAATGATATTTTAAGAAAAAAAATTTGTTTTCAATATTAAAATCTTATAATTTGTTTTTACTTTACTGTTATTGTTTTCCCCTTCTATATAGAGTTTTTATTAATACCACTATATTCTTTACGTGCCTAGCTGGAAAGTTCCTTACTAAAAGAGCAATATTAGTATTAAATTGTTATATAAATTTGAATTGGCAGTAGTCAGTGACATATCAAGTTTATGGGAAATACAAATATAAAATTTTACTTTCTTTTGTATCTGTCTTTGCTAATCAGATCTGTATTCTCAATATTTAATACAATTGAATAAGTTTCTTTGTTAATTATTATTATGATATTGCCTTGGTTATCTTCTAACCAGAGATGATAAACCTGGAATATTTACTAGAATTATCTAAGGATTGTAAAAATGTGATAGTTAAAATTATCACTTTTCATGTTTCTGCCAAACAGTTCTGATTTGTATTTCTGTGTATCTTGAATACGATCAAACCAGAGGTTTTTCTCTGGAATATTTTTTATATTGGATTTTGCAGATCTAAAGGATTTGAATTTCCTGGTAATCTTGTTTTGAAAATGTTAGCTCTGTTTCTATTGAAGGCTTGATCTGGGGTTGGAACAGTTAAACTAGGCCTATTGTCGTTTATGAAATAAAAATATACTAGCATTTCTCTTTCGATTTCTGTAATATATAATTTTAGCTTTGTTGCCAATTTATGCTTTGCCTCAGAGGAACACCTTTATTAAAGTTCTTATCCTTAAATTGAATAAAACACCTATTTGCAAAATTTAGTTCATGTTTGACAATTTTATTGTCTTATGGAAGTTTATTTCATGATATTTAAAGTTTATAATGTTTTGTTTTATCATTTAAAATGTATTATTGTCAATTAATGATTCAACCTCATCATTCAATAAAATTGATTTGTCACTCGATTATTGGCAACAATAATTACAGAAGTTATAAATTATTCGTAGGCAATTCAGTTATTATATAGAGTGCAGTAAATAATGTCAATTCTAATGGAATTTATAAGAAAGTTTGCAAATAGGAAAAAAATTTATGCTCATTGGCTATATACATATGTAACTATGGGTCTGTTTTTTTTCTTTCACTTGTAACTCAATCTCTTTAGAAATTTGAAGGTAAAGAGTTTAATATGTTTTTTTTTTTTACTTACATTTACAGTTTGATAAGTTGTCTATCATTTTGACTTTATGTTCAATAAGTAGGGATGGTTGGCTATTTTTAAAATGTTAGTTCAGTGAAGTTTTCATTATGTGCCTGGCTGTGAAGATTTCATTATGATGGAACTAAATATATCATTAATGATTGTAGCAATTAAAAAAATATATATATTTATTCAAAATATTATTATTAATTATGGATATATTCATTTATTTTGTATTGTATCCAAAAAAAATTGTCTATCTGAAAAATTACTGAACTTAATGTATTAGGTTTAAAAGTTTAGGAATATTATGTTATGCAAAGTTTACTTTAGTGAGCTCCCTATATCTTTAGTGTTCTAAGAAAGAAATTATTGTGTCTTGTAGCTTTCAAAATGGGAAAACTTCTTTGCTTTCTCTTGAAAAGAAAAGTCTGTAGATATTTGTAAGAGAAATGATGGCTTGCCTTATTCCGTCATCATTATCCAAATATTGTTTTATAAAATTAGATTGAAGACAAAATTTAATTTTTCTTATCTTGAATTTATTGGGTATGTGCCTGCTTCAGAGAGCTAATTTTTTCAAAAAGATATTAGCTATTAATTCGATTTGCAGTGTAATTACAAGATGAAAATTTGAATTTGCCCAATTTTAAGCTTTGTTTACACTCTTATATCTGAAAATTTTTTTAGTTATGCCATGTTTATGATTGCTATTAAAAAGTATGTAATTATTTATTAATTGGAATTGAATCTCATTCTTTCAAACAAATTCATATAAAAGTATAGCCATATTTAATCATTGATGTGCTTGTGATAAAATAATTTAAATGTACAGAACCATATAATGAAATTTTTGAAGAGATTATTGTATTGATTTTCATAACTTTTATTAACTTGATGTATTTAATCTCAAGACTTAATTACTTTGCAACAGGATGGTTAAGTTTTGTCAGATCAGTGTTGACATTTATTCTATGAGAGAATATAATTTTTCATGCATAAAGTGTTGATTTTGTAGCTACAATCAACATGTCTTTTGTTTTTTTTATCCTTAAAGAGTTATATTAATATTTCCTTATAACATACCTGTGGGCAAACTTAGTTGTAGAAGATTTAATTATGATTTTAAGAGTGTTGTTTCTTTGTATAACTGTTACTAAGTTATAAATGTGTAAGTATATCGAATTTTGAACTGATTTCCAGTGAGTAGCTTTGTTTATAACATCTTTTCAATTTTATTTTGCTTTATTTAATCGTCATTTTGTTTTGTTGGTTCAAGATTATAGCCAGTTTATTTTTGTAGTTTCTTAAGAATATTTTAAAATGCTAGTACTGAAGTTGGAAGTATTCACTTAAAAGCCAAAGTCAATTATTGTTAATTCCAATTAAAATAAAAGTCAAGGAAATACAAAGTATATATCTTTAAAATACTTATTTGATGTTATTTGATTACTTAAAAAAAAAAAAAAAATGGATATAATTAGTTGACCAGTGAGAGTTGCAGAAAGAAATTAGACTTACTGGTCGTCAGTAAGAGGATCAGTTAAATAGTTTTGTCTGCCTGATAAATTTAATAAATAGTTAATACTATTTAATTGTTTCTTTGACAGACCACCACCTGGACTTCCTATTAAAAAAAAGACTTCCCTTTTATTTTGGAATGACAGTTTTTCTCTCTCTGAACATGCATGTAGTTACCAATTCTTGAAATGGGCCTTTTGATCTTTGCTTCTATTACATTCTTGTGAAGTTTTTCTTGTTGTAAAATGTTAAAACTTTTGTTTAAATCATAGTATTATTTATTATGAAGCTCAGTAATGGCTTGTCTCCAGCTTTAGTTTATTTTGTTTTACATCTTGATGGCAGTTTCTCTAAACAATAATGTCGGATTAAATGGCTGTTTTGATAATTAGAATTTTTGTAAATACTTATTGTATTCAAACAGTAAGTATATATTGTGCAAACAAAATCTCTGTATGCAACTTAATTTTTTTTTTAATAAGATGAACTATGGAAAATATTATATTTTTGCTTGCGGTGTTACTGTTATAATTATTTTTTTTGCATACGTATTGCACTCAATGACTCATCATCATACAGTCTTGATTTCATTAAATAAATTTTTGGATTATAAACCCAAAGTATTTCCTAGCTTTAATTATATAAAACAAAATATGATGCTTTGTTAAATATGAAATATAATAGATTTTTAAAAATAAAATAATAAAGTATATAAAAAACAATACAGCAAGAAAAAGGTAATTTAAAATATAACAAAAATTGAGATTTGTCAAAGCATATTACCACTTAATATCACTCAGTACCTGATTGTAGATGTAGTATTTAACATAAGTTGTTTAGAATTGAGAACATTTATCAATTGTATGTTATTATAACCAAATTAGTTGTTACTTAAAAAATATGTATTGTTGATGTTACAAGATGGTATAATGTATTTTAGAGATGTATAAGTTATTATTTTCATCATATTTTCTGAATATTTATACATGCACACATATATGTATATATATTTTATGAATACACATTCATTAAGTTTCAAATTATCCAAATGATTTGTTACCACTGATCTATTTTAAAAATCAGTCATCTTTAAGATTAAAAATGGGCTTAATGCCCATTTGGTAATTTATATTGATTCAATCACATACAGAAGGATAATTTTGTATGATTATGAAACTTATTTTTTCTTCATAGATTGCTGTTTTATTTTGTTTAAATATACATTAAGACTGCTATTAATATGTTTCTCTTATTGCACTTCTTTATTAATAAGATTTGGTTTTGTATTGGTAAGAATAAATGTGAAACTGACTTTAGTAAGTGATATGTGGTGATATATATATTTTTTTTTATATTAACAAAGATTGGCTTAAAGTATTATTATTATTTTATTTTTTTTTGTAATAATTTATAGAAAGTAGGTGGCCGAAAATTTTCAATTTAATCTATTATGATTTAAAGCTGCCACCAAAATATAGTATTATAGTATCATTAAGTGTTAAGGCTTTATTAATAAATTGTTTTAACAAACCATTATCTGTCTTTTTTTTTTTTTTATCATATTTACCTTATCGAACATTTTGATGTATGTTTGTGATTAAGCAGTATTATACTTTGAAGATATACAATGGCTGCCCTGATAAGATATATAAAGTCAGCGCTGAAAAAAAAATTGGCTCATTGTCGAGGAAGAAAGGTAAAAGTGATAATGAATTTGGTAAAATTACAACACCATTAATAAAAAAAAATCATATATAATATAGTATTAAAAAAAAAACTTATAATATTACTCTTTCTATTATACATTCAGTTGAAAATTACATTAAATTAAATCAATCAAATGCCCAAAAGTTTATTAATAATTCTCTCTGTTGTTAACACCTTAATTTAATAATAATAGAAATGTTCATCAATGTTAATTATGTTCTCTATCTTTTGTCACTAATAATTTTAACAGACATTTGTTTTAATGTATTGTAACATTTCATAAAGACATATTAATTATGATATAATACAAAATAATTTCTATCGTTCTAGTTAAGGACTAAATATTTTCTCATTAGAAAAAAAGTCTTGACATAATTAAGTATCATTTCAGAGTTGGTTGGATCAATCGATTCACTTTCAGTGCACCTTGCCAGCAGAAGAATATGGACGGATAGTGGACTAGTTTCTACTTCCTTGGCAAATCGCTTCACACATAATAGTCTTAGTTCACTTATTAATTCTCTCAGCACTCTTGCTCATTATACCCTGATGTGTCTCGAACTTATAGGTCAGGTCAGGCAATCAGGAAACGACAAGAAATGTTTACAACGGTAAGCTTCCACAAAGTGAGCGAAACTGCTCGAGGAAGGACGAGGATAGGGTGTGAAGGTCTTTGACGTCTTCAAGACTTAGTCGGAGAACAGGAAATGATGACTTGCTGGGACATAGCCTGCTCGTAAGTAGGCAACCCAGTGACCAGTGTGTAGCTTGGTAGTGACTCTACTGACTGGCGTCTTTGGCAGGAACTGTCTGATCCACTTGGCAGTCTTAAGTCTGAAACATAATAACATTTCATTTTTTAAGAGGAAAACATGAATGAATGAAAATAAATTTTATTCTGGGACAGCAAGTCCCTTAGAATAATATAAAAGTACATTTTTGAAATTACTCTTCTGGCTATACAAAGTTTATAATATTATAAACATAATGAATAACAAATAATGAGAAATTTATAAATATGTACAAAGGTGATATTGCTACCTTAAAGAATTTTAAATAAACAAAAACATATACTTAAGCAATTTTTTTATTTTTTTTAAATTTATATTTTATTGAATTTTACAACTGTATATTACATAAATACAATAAAAGTGATGAATTATAATAAAAGGCTTGTGAAGAAACTATCCAGGGGTAGTACTTCGATGTTTATTTAAATAAGTAGATCCCTAGGCCATCTTCTTTTCAATCACCTCGGAGGGTTGTCAGGAATATGTGAGGTTGATAGGTTGCGGACAAGAGGGATATATGGGTTGGGATTTTGGAATTAAAAGTGGTATATCTGGCACGAGAAAGGTCTGCCACAAATGGGATATTAAGGTCGTTATGGATGATTTTATTTGTGACAAAATAAGAAGCATTTAGTATTTTGCGAAGGGTTTTGGATTGTAAGGATTGGATGCGGGAGGAATTATATGGCTTAGTAGAGCCCCAAAGCTCGATTCCATATGTCCAGATGGGTCTGATGACAGTAATATAAATGAGCTTTTTGTAGTGAATTGGTAGTTTTGTACGTTTGTCTAGTAAGTGTTGTAGTAATCGGTATCTTCGGGCAGTCTCTTGTCGTTTTAGTCTCGTGTGAGGGTTCCATGTAAGACATTTGTCAAGATGGAGTCCTAGGTATCGGATTTGTTCAACAGGTATGAGTGCCGTATTATTAAAGGATACGGTAGGGCAGGAGGTCATCGGTTTTCAACGAAGGGTTAAGGTAATTTGGATTTTTTAGGATTTATTTTAATAAGAAGAAAATAAGGTTAGGTTAGGATACTTAAGCAATAAGAAGAAAATAAGGTTAGGTTAGGATACTTAAGCAATAAGAAGAAAATAAGGTTAGGTTAGGATACTTAAGCAATAAGAAGAAAATAAGGTTAGGTTAGGATACTTAAGCAATAAGAAGAAAATAAGGTTAGGTTAGGATACTTAAGCAATAAGAAGAAAATAAGGTTAGGTTAGGATACTTAAGCAATAAGAAGAAAATAAGGTTAGGTTAGGATACTTAAGCAATAAGAAGAAAATAAGGTTAGGTTAGGATACTTAAGCAATAAGAAGAAAAATAAGGTTAGGTTAGGATACTTATGCAATAAGAAGAAAATAAGGTTAGGTTAGGATACTTAAGCAATAAGAAGAAAAATAAGGTTAGGTTAGGATACTTAAGCAATAAGAAGAAAATAAGGTTAGGTTAGGATACTTAAGCAATAAGAAGAAAATAAGGTTAGGTTAGGATACTTAAGCTATAAGAAGAAAATAAGGTTAGGTTAGGATACTTAAGCAATAAGAAGAAAATAAGGTTAGGTTAGGATACTTAAGCAATAAGAAGAAAATAAGGTTAGGTTAGGATACTTAAGCAATAAGAAGAAAATAAGGTTAGGTTAGGATACTTAAGCAATAAGAAGAAAATAAGGTTAGGTTAGGATACTTAAGCAATAAGAAGAAAATAAGGTTAGGTTAGGATACTTAAGCAATAAGAAGAAAATAAGGTAAAAATTAAACTAAGAAACATAGAGTCTAAAACAGTTCAACTTAACAAAGGCATGGCAGATTGATATTCTAGGAGATGGATGAATAGTTGATGTTTAAAGGTAGTTAAGGATTGAGATGTACGAATGGACTTTGGTAAGGATGCACGAATGACAAAGGAAGTTGTTTTATAAGAGGGAATGAGTAGGTTTAAGGATTGGGATCTTGTGTTGATGGAGTGGACAGGGAAGAATGGGGTGAACTAGGGTTTTTTGGTTCTAAAGGATTGATAAAGGTAGGTTCCAAGGAAGTATTGTCGTCGGAATTTCGGGTAGAACCACTTCAACTCGGCATACCAAGTGGAGACATGAGAGCATCTGAGAATTCCGAAGATGAATTTAATGAAGCAGTTCATTAGTCTCTAGCCTCATCTCAAGCCTATCAGACAGTCCGCCAAGCAACAGGCAGCCATAATTGAAGTGGGGGAAGATGAGAGAGGAAACTAGGAGCTGGCAGGTTTTAATGGGTATCAGATCTTAAAGGCAGTTAAGGATAGATGGCAATGGATTTTTTGGAAATTTGGGAAACATGATTATTCCAGGATAGGTTTTGGTCGAGGAATACTCCTAGGTATTTTATATATATGATGAGGTATATAGGTATTAAATATATGATATTTAAAAAAATTACAAGATTCCAACTATTCCTCCTTTCATGATATACAGGCAACCATCTTCCATCCATAATCCATCTTCTTATAAAATAATTAACCATTCTCGTGATATAGTCATGTGTAATATCTTATCACTTCCTTTCATTTTTATAAAAATGATGAGTCAATAGTTGATCAATAATAATAAAAAAAACTATTTTATTATTCTGAAATTAAAATAACCCTATAAAAATATTATAAAATCAGATTAAATATAGTATGCATATTAATAAATTTAATATAAATGAAGGTAATTTAAAAAAAAAATAGTAAAACCATAAACTATATAAAAAAAAAAGATGTGAGTTTTGCAAATAGCACAACTTTCTCTTACTTCTTTGATGAGTTGATTTAATAAGTTTAAATTTTTTTAGCCCAATAGACAAATATACGCCCGAGATGTTACAGCAACTTTTTCACTAAAATCGGTTAACCAGAAATGCTACTTTATACCATGCATTTTGCACTGTTTTACGATTTTCTCAAAAAATCCTCAAACAATTTTCATTAAACTCGCTATATCGATGTAAAATTTAGTGGACTTTAATATGATGTAGTTTTCATTCTGATTGAAATAGTCTGACAGGGCTTAAAAGCCGATATTTTAAATCTTCTAAAGTAACTTTAATTTTGTAGATTTAAAAATATTTGGAACATCATCTTGTAAGCATTGATAAATAACAGGTAAATATAAAAGGTGAGCGAATTTGATAAACAACTAAAGGAGAAATGTGCAACAAGTTTTGAACACAAGAATAGATATATGGATGTATAATACACCGTAGGAAAGCTAAAGGTTTTAGAAAAAATATTATCTAATTCACGGCATTTTAAAAGTTAATGGAGAGTGAAGGAAGAAAAGCCGATGAAACTAACTGATTGTTGTAGATAAAAATATAATATATTATTTAATGAAATAAATGTTTCTATTAAAATTCAATTTAATCAATTTTTTAACAATTTATTATATCTCTAATTGTATTTTTTTTTATTTATTCATTAATTTATTGAAATTTACAACTGTATTAGTAAATACATCAAGTAAATTGGCTAATAATATAGATAATATATATGAAAAGACATGAAGAGAATATGCCCATTGGCAACACTCTACTAGGTAATCTGAACTAGACGGTCTCGAGACCATCTTCTTTTCAGACCCCTCGGAGAATTTTCAGGAATGGAAGAGTAAGCAAGGATTGAAACTAGTGGGTTAATGTGGGAGTGGAGTTTGTCATGGAAGGAATGATACCTCGTACGGGACAAATCAGTTACTTATGGGACATTAAGGTCTTTATGGATGAGTTTGTTGGTGACAAAGTAAGGAGCATTGAGGATTTTGGATTGTAAGGATTGAATACGGGAAGAATTTGATGGTTTAGTAGAGCCCCAAAGCTCAACTCCGTACGTCCAGATAGGCCTTATGATGGTAATATAGATGAGCCTTTTGTAGTTAAGTGGAAGGTTAGAGCGTCTGTCCAGTAAGTGTTGAAGTAAGCGAAAGCGTTGGGCAGTTTCTTGTCGTTTCAGTCTTTTGTGCGGATTCCAAGTTAGTCATTTGTCAAGTAGGAGTCCTAGATAGCGAATCTGTTCAACCGGGACTAGCGGAATATTATTAAAGTACACTGTAGGGCTGGATTTCGTAGGTTTACGACAAAGGGTAAAGGTAATTTTGTGGGATTTGTTGGAATTGATTTTGATTCTCCAATTCTGACACCATACTTCAAGGTCTCTGATGTGGGATTGAAGAGTTTGAGAGGCAATAGTAGGATCATTATTGACTGATAACACACAAGTGTCATTAGCATAGGTAGAAAGGAAGGTGTTAGGGTGGGTTGGGAAATCAGCTGTATAGACTGTGTAAAGAAGGGGTCCTAGGATACTGCCTTGAGGAACACCAGCAGTCTGAGTAAATAGGGATGAATAGGAACTGTTGTGGTTTATTTTGAAGGATCTTCCAGAGAGGTAGGACTGGATGATGAGGTTCTAACTGTATTTAAAAATTATTAAATTGATTTTAACAACGAAGGTAAGTGAAAGTCGTGTGTTGCACACACCAGATTTTTTATATTCGTTTTTTGGATTCAACATATCTTGAATCGTGAGCCCTCAAATTTTGAAGGGAGTAATTTTTTTTTTTTTTGAGGGGGGTGTTGATTAAAAAGGTTTATTAGTGGGATCACTTGTAGCTGGGTGGCCAGCATCATAGCCTCCTATGCCAAAGGTCACGGGTTCAAACCCAGGGGTTGTCCTAGGATTTTTTAATGGGAGTAAAAAATCCTTAGTTGTGTCGTTCTTCAGAGGAGACGTTAAAAAGTGGTTCCGAGCCTGTGCGACGTCAGGAACTCGTTAAAGATCCCTATCCCAATATAACCTGGATTGGCAAAATTTAGGACTCCCACTGTAGCATAGAAAGTGTCCGATTAGCCTAAAAAGTGATGTTAAATAAATAAACAAACAAGGTTCATTAGTGAAAATAAGATACCCAAAACAATGTGCTATACTGACCATGGCGTTTCCACTGGCGGAACTTGTGGTACATGAGGCAGGAACAGAGGCAGCCGATGGAGCTGAGTATCAAAAGGATGAGGGCGATGCCTATCCAGAGGTCGGAGGCCAGGGCTTCCAACTGCTCCTCTCCTTCGTCAACAACGGACACCTGGAAGGTGGTAGTAGTAGTTGTGTCAGCCATAGTTCTTCTTGGTCCACTAGCAGCTGCACCTTCTACTGAGCATTCTCACTGTTGGGCAAAGGTTTATCGGTTAGATTAACTGTTATCAAAAATGGAATATCAGGAAATATAATAATGTCAGTCGAAACTTTTTAACTTAAACTTCATTTCTTTTTAGGACTATTTCTTATGTTGCTCAGACCTAACTAGAAGACTTACTGGATGAACTAATCAACCCAGTTAATACATAAAATTGGGAAGCCCGTGGCTTAGTGGCTAGCAGGCTAGTCTCTCATGCTAATGGTTGTGATTTCGAATCCCAGTCCCGTCGGGACTTTTATAAGGATGTAATTAAATGGAGATTCACTCATGCCTCTCCCCCTGGTATGTGAGACCCGTCAGCCAAATGGTGGCCTCTCACAAAATTAGACGTCGGGAAACGTGAGTGTAATCCCCCAGGAGGCCCAGTTCCTACACGGCCTGTCGCGCCACTGGAAGAAGAATAATGTATGAAACTGAAGCTGGATAAACTGCGAAAGATATAATTTATATGCTGAGGATTAGTACATTTAAAATAATTAAATAAAATAAAAACATGTACCACTACAATCAATGAAGGGTCTTGCGCTCAGTACATATAGAGATTCTTACTGTCTTTAGGTCAACGGCAGTGCAATGAAGTGATTAGGCCTAAATCACACTCAGCCGACAGGTTTTTCCCCAGTTATTTTGTGTACCAACATCAGAGAGGCTTCGGTCTACCCCAAGAGGGTCTCCGTCCGACTGAATTAACAGAATAAATAACATTCTGCCACAGCCGGGATTCGAACCAAGGGCCCGGAGAACAACAGACTAGTGCTCAATCCACTGGACCATGCCGCACCAGTACATTTTGCTGATCATTCTACTAATGCACTTGTCCAGAAACTGAGGTCAACTAGTTAAGTAGTAATTAATTAAAATTACATCATCCATTGTCATCGGACCTTATCAATAACTAGCTGTTGCGCGCGACTTCGTCTGCGTCAATTTCAGTTATTATGATCGCTATTAAGACGTTTTTAAAAGAGTATATTGGGTTGTCCGGAAAGTTCGTAGAAAAATTTGGACAACAATTAAAATTGGACAGCTTAAAATTTGTTTATTTAATCTACAAAAATGGGGTTGGTCTTCCACATTGAAGACCCTCTAAACCGCGAAAACCACTTCTGAACCGTGCTGTCAGCAATTGAGACGTTGATTTCCAAAAGGTACTAAAGGACATTTTTTACGAAATTGATTTTTTTACATCTTTGTATTCTCATCATTTCGTTTTATCTAAATATTATATTTGATGTTATCTAATGAATTCTCGAGTCCTTAAAAAACGCGATTTAGAAATGCGGTCATTTTCTAAAAGTACTATTTACGCATTTATTTTCGTTCCAAATCATTCTAAGAAAATTGATTTCATAACTTTAATATGATGTTATTATTATAGTAAAAAAATAATTCTACATTTTAAGGCAAAAAGACCGAAATTAGCTAGTTTAATAATATAGTAATGAAAGATTTTCGCGCTTCCTGTAAAATTTCCTAGAATGGATATAGTACCTTTTGGAAATCAACGTCTCAATTGAATCGCTGCCATACTCGAATCTTTCTTGCAGTTTGGGCTACGTTTTTCCCTCTTTTAAAAAAGAACAGCATATTATTTCGAAAATGAACTGAATCGTCACTCATGTTGGATTGCAATAAACTACTCTACTGGTCCTTCATAAAGACGAATTCAGTGTGTAAATATAGTTAATTCCATGAGGATTAAAGGCATATAAATAAACATTAGCTTCGTGATTCATTTTAGTAGAAAAAACAGAAGGTAAATTTTATTTTAAAAACCTCCACCAACTTTTCGGACGACCCAATATTTTAAAGTATTTCTGCTTAAATAATATTTTTGGTTTTATTTTCTTGTGGCAGAAGAACATACTGATTTTCTCCGCGACCCGATCTTGACGTAAATCGATTTCTACGTGTTTAAATGCTTCCCATGTGATTTATTAATTGTTATGGCAAAAGATAAATTAACGGGAAATTGAATTATTTTAAAATTAAAAGGTAAATCATTTGGAATCGTTGGGATTCGAGGTCAATTTTCCCTGTTTTTTTTTTCCATATTTTCCACTGATTCTTCGGTCCTATTGGTCGCAGCGTGATGTTATATAGCCTATAGCCTTCCTCGATAAATGGACTATCCAACACAAAATTTTTTTTCAATTTGAACCAGTAGTTTCTGACATTACTGCGTTCAAACAAACAAACAAACATACAAACAAACAAACAAACTCTCCAGCTTTATAATATTAGTATAGACTAAATACTTAATTTGAAAATAATTGGACTTAAACCACTTTCAAAATAAGCATATCCTACATGTACGAGTCTGTACAAACTAAATTACCTTTGATTTAATAAAAACTATAAACAATTTATTTGAATTAATTATTGAAAACTAAAGTAAACCCCAGCATTCGCTAATTATAAATAGACTGATGGACTAAATGTATCAATCCCAGTAGATAAATCAATAATTTCGAGTAGAAATCTAGTCATTCTTCGAATGAACAATAAAAGTTCGATGTTGTTTTAATGATACTATAAAATTTTAATTGATAATAATAGGAATCTATCATCAAATCAATAAACCAGTAACGTTCTAAAATAGTTTCTTGAAGCTCATTGAAAACATCCAAACAATTATAACTTTCTGTTTTCAATATTTCAAAAATTATAATTTAAGTATTCAAAATCAATAGAACTTTATGTTATTTTTCGACCTCACTGGAAAGAAATGATTGCTCTTTGCGATTTAAGTCCTGATAAGAATATCTCGTTTTTAAATTTTTGATTATTCAAAAAAGTAAAAGTTTATTATATAAAATTAGGCTGGTTAGCATAACAGCCTCCTATGCCAAAGGTGACGGGTTCAAATCCTTAAGTGGTCCTAGGATTTTTTAATGGGAGTAAAAAATCCTTAGTTATGCCTTCCTGGTCCCGAGCCTGTGCGATGTCAGGTACTCGCTAAAGATCCCTATCCTAATAAAACCTGGATATTCAAAATTTAGGACTCCCACTGTAGCATCGTCCGATTAGCCATAGTAGCATAAAGTGACGTTAAATAAATAAACAAACAAACATATAAAATTACAAGTAATTAATTTTTTTTTCCTCATTTGAGAAATGAAATGTTATGTTTCGTATACATTCATATGTATTTAATCATAAATGTATTTGGCCAATAAAAACTGATTATATGCTATTCGAATTCCAGAGTTTGCGTTATCAGATAATCTTAATTAATCTGGTGGATGCGTGATTTAATTCGGGGTTTTCTCACTATATATGCTTATAAAAAATCTACTGTGATGCGGGAATACGAGTGTTTACGTATATATAAGTTACAATTAGACTGAACAAATACGTGAAAAAAAGGGAAGTAGGAAATAGAAACACTCGGCAGTTGGTGAGGCAGGCCGTGGAGGTCCCCGATTTTCGGTTACTGTTATAGGGTAGGGTCATCACTCCATTCACCTATTTTTTTGAGTGGCCACCGCTATGGCTGTGGATTCTCAAATACTCTGAGGGAGGTTTAAGTCAATCTCTATTTAATTATATGATTTAAAAAGTTCTCCCAGGAATGGAATTCGAACTTGCAACCCATAGCGTGGTAAACTAGCATGCTAACCACACAGCCACGTGTCTCCCCCTCCCTTCCTCCCCAAGTATAATCAGTACGTTTAGTTAAGCAGAATTTAATTCAAACCAAAAATATCCCTATTTAAGTATAAATGGACTTCGGCCATTCTAAAAAGAGACGGCTCATATATGAGGCATGTTTTTTAACTAAATACCGTTTTGCGATTCCGCTGCCGCAGCGCTACGGTCTGCGTTATGCGCATGCGCGCTGCTTACCTACATCTCTTGTCTACGAACTGACGCCATTACAGTCAGATTCTTCATTGTATGCGTTGTTTACTGAGTGTTTAAGATGCCTCCGACAATCGTGAGTCCCGCTGATCGTGAAGCACGGGCTGTTATACGATTTCTTAGTGCTAAAGGCGTAAAACCGATCAATAGTCATCGTGAGATCGTTGAAGTTTACTGACAAAACATTATGAGTGATGGAATGGTAAGGAAATGGGTGAGAGCATTTAAAGATGGCCGCACAAATGTGCATGATGAAGAACGCAGTGGGCGTCCTTCGATCGTTAATGAAGATTTGGTGCAGAAAGTGGACGAAAAGGTGAGAGAAAACAGACGCTTTACAATTTCATCATTGTCCGAATGCTTTCCTCAATATTCTTGTTGTGTTTTGTATCGTATTGTGACCGAGAACTTGAATTACCGGAAATAGTGTTCACGTTGGGTTCCAAAAATATTGACGGATTTGCACGAAACCCAACGTTTAGGCAGTGCATTGACTTTCCTTGAGCGGTACCACAATGAATGTGAAGATTTTTTAGACCAAATTTTTACTGGTGACGAAACATGTTTGGTCTATGACACATCAGAATCAAAACAACAATCTATGGAATGGCGACATTCATCATCACCCAAAAGAGTGAAGTTTAAGCAAACAATTTCTGCCCGGAAAATCATGTGCACAGTTTTTTGGGACACAAAAGGAGTATTGCTAGCGGAGTTTCTGCCTCGTAATGATACAATCAGTGCAGCGTCTTATTGTGAGACATTGAAAAAACTGCGTCGTGCAATTCAGAACAAAACACGAGGCAAGTTGAGTAAGGGTTTCGTTTTGCTGCATGACAATGCCCGTCCACATGTGGCTAATCGGACCTAAGATCTAATCAAATCATTTAAATGGGAAACTCTAGATCGTCCTCCATACAGCTCTGATCTGGCGCCCAGCGACTACCATTTGTTCCTGCACTTGAAGAAAGACCTGGGCGGTCGGCGTCTTCAAGACGATAACGAAGTCAGAATAAGTTTTTGAGGAAGGTATTAAAAAACTGGTGCCGCGTTATGACAAGTGCCTCAAAATTCATGGAAATTATGTAGAAAAGTAGATTAAGGTACAGGCTTTCATGTTTTTTTCAAAATAAAATTATTGCGATATCTTTGCACGTCTTTTTTTAATTCCAAAACGGTACTTACTTAAAAAACATGTCTCGTATTTTAGGTAAATCTCCGTCAACGCTACTTATCAACTTTGAGTCGTTCGGTATTGGCTTTAAATCAAGTCCTTGACGTAAACCACTAGGTAATGCTATCTACGAAGACTGTCAAGATAAGCAAGAGTCTACAGGCTTATCTGCGATAGTACTGATTCGTGCTGAAAAGATAACAAACTGTCATTGTTTATTAGAACATTAATAATCTTCCAATACGGTTCAGGTCAATGATGAACATTAAAAGGAGCCCTACCCTACGGTAGTTCTCTTTGTACTTTCAGTTTAATCGGAAAACACCAAGTACAGTTTTTTTTTTTTTTTTTCTATCTATCCGTTTCGTAGTCTCACAAATCCAAAAAACGCAAGTAGAATAAAAATAACCTTCGATCCTAATAATCGTTTTATCTTAGCAGAACTTCTCCACTTTGTTAAGCTATATTATTACTTTCACTTACTATATATAGTAAGGGAAAGTATTGCGATCGTGAACATTTTCGAATTCCAATTTTCAACGGAAATACACATTTTAGGGTCCCCTGAGTCCAAATAACCAAGTCCCGCAAAAAGGTCTGTGTGTGTGGTAACTCCCGGGCGGAAACGGTAAGTCCTATGAAAATGAAATTTCATATTTAAGACAAATATACGCCCGAGACGTTACAAAACCTTTTTCATCAAAATAAGCTTACCAGAAGAGCCACTTAATACCATTTTGATTAAACTCGCTATATCGATCTAAAATTTAATGGGCTTTAATATAATGTAGATTTCATTCTGATTAAAATGGTCTGACAGGACTTAAATGGCGATATTTAAAATTGTCTTTCTCTAAAGTACCTTTAATTTAGTTTATTCTATAAAAATAACTTGTTACCACTGATGAAAAACAGGTAAATATATAAATTTAATGAATTCGATACCAAACTAAAGAAGAAAACAGAAAAAATATTTTTTTAATGCAGTTTTTTGTTTTTGGACATAACAGCAGTAATATACATGTATGATATACCGTTGGAAAGCTAAAGATTTTAGAAACAAATTTATCTCTTACACAAGTTTTAAAAGTTAATAGAGAGTCATGAAATGAAGATAAAACTAACTGATTATTTTAGATAATAATATAATAGATTTTTTAAAAATAAAACACATGTTTCTATAGAAAATCAATTTAATTAATTCTCTAACAATTTATTCTCGTTTATAAATTTGTTTAAAAAATCTTAAATTTATTATAGCAACGGAGGTAAGTGAAAGTCGTGTGTGATTTTTACGTTTAATTCCAAAGGTAAAAAAATGGTAAGTCTCGCAAAAAGGTCTGTGTGTCAGTTTATTTAACGTCACTTTATGCTACTGTGGTTAATCGGACGATGCTACAGTGGGAGTCCTAAATTTTGCCTATCCAGGTTTTATTAGGATAGGGATCTTTAACGAGTACCTTACACCGCACAGGCTCGGGACCACCTTTTAACGTCCCCTCCTAAGGACGGCATAACAAAGCATTTTTTTACTCCCATTAAAAAATCCTAGGACCACCTGCAGGTTTGAACCTGGCATAGGAGACTGTTATGCTAAACACCCATCTAAAAGTAATCCCTAATTAATTCTTTAAACTTATTTCATCTCTAACGTTATTTAAAAAAAAAAAAAAAATCTAAATTGATTTCATTAACGGAGGTAAGTGAAAATCGTGTTTCGCGAGCACCAGATTTTTTTTTTTTTATGCTATGACTATCCTGATCTCATCCAAACCATCTAATTCCTTATCCCTAAAAATGCGATTCGAAATCCTTTATCCATGAAGTGAGCCAAAAACGTGTCATTATGTGTGTAGAACCAGCATTTCTTACGCATTGTCGGTTATTGTTCTCTGTTTGTATTATCTTTTGAAAGGCTGGCAGAATTTTAATACTTTCTAACTATTTACTAAATCGGACACCATCCAGTTGTCATTCCGAACTAAATTCAAGATGACGGGGAAACTCAATTTATAATTTCACGACTTACATGGAATCCGCATACAAGACTGAAGAGACAAGAAACTGCACGAAGATTTCGGCTACTCCAACACTTACTAGACAGACGCTCTAACCTTTCACTTAACTACAAAAGACTTATTTACATGACCATCATAAGGCCTATCTGGACCTACGGAGTAGAACTTTGGGGCTCTACTAAACCATCAAACTCTTCCCGTATCCAATCCTTACAATCCAAAATCCTTCGCAAAATCCTTAACGCTCCTTATTTTGTCACGAATAAAATCATCCACAATGATCTTAATGTTCCATATGTTGCTGATTTGGCCCGTACCAGGTATCACACCTTCCATGAAAAACTCCACTCCCACTCTAATCCATTAGTTTCAATCCGTGCTTCCTCTTCCATTCCTGATAATCCTCCGAGGCGTCTGAAAAGAAGATGGCCTCGAGACCTTCTTGTTTAGACTCACTACCAAAGAGTGCTGCCAATGGGCAGATTCTCTTCATGTTCATTCCATGTGTTATAACATTACAGCATATTTACTTGATGTATTTTTTGTACAGTTGTAAATTTCAATAAATAAAAAAAATAAAATAAATAAAAATAAAAATAATTTCTGTAATTTCCTAATTTCTGTAACGGAAACATGTATTCTGTCATTATTTGGTTATAGCAAAACCCAATACCAGCTAATGATCTTGATAACACTGTGATATACCACGCACGATCTGTAACAGGTCAATAAATGTATAATGAGAATTAATAATCCGACCTTAAGGAATGAATCGGTAATGAGTTACACCTGCGTAATTCTCAACCACACAGAGCGTTGCCATTGCCCTTGCTTTTAACGGATGGAACAGCAGTCTGTATAATGTTTCAGGGCCTCATGGTTTTTTTGATCCACTCTTAATCAAAATTATTGGGTTGCTTCACACCGTTTTTATAGTTTCTGAAATACATAAAGGATTTTGCAGGGCTTTGTTGTTTTCTTCCGAATGTTTACATATTTAAAATAAATAGTTACTAATCCTCTATCTTTGTATTATAAACATTAGCTTCCCAATCAATTACCCACATTTTAGTATAGTATGAACATGGAAACACGCGATTTTCGAGTAATATTTTTGTACGAGTTTAAACTCGGCGATTTAGCAGCTGAGGCCGCTAGAAATATTTGCAAGGCGTTTGGGGAAGGGAGTTTTAATGAACGGACCATTCGCCGTTGGTTTGCTAAGTTTTCAGTTGGGGATACCTACTTGGAAAACTTGCCCCGAGGAAGACCTCCGTCCGTAATGTCCTCCAATATACAGTAGAAGGAAATCCCTACCAAACAGTTAAAGGATTCTCAGCACAACTAAATGCAAGTGCATCTACCGTTTCCAGACATTTTGAGTGTATTGGGAAAGTAAAAAAGCTCGATACATGGGTACCTCATGAGCGGCAGCAAGACCCCATGTTTCAAAACATATCGTGCAAAAATTGAAAGAACTGGGCTACGAAGTTCTTCCGCACCCACCATATTCTACCGACTTGTCTCCAACAGATTACCACCTGTTCAGGAATATAGACAACTTCGTCAAAGGAAAACTTTTTGAAAATGATGATCAAGTGAAAAGTGCGTTCTCAGATTTTGTTTCACTTCAAAGCTCAGAGTTTTTCAGTTCGAGAATAAAAAAGTTGGTGTCACGTTGGGAAAAATATGTAGAAAAATAAGGTAAATACTACGAATAAAATTATCTTGTTTTCATATCGTATTTTTAATATAAATCCTTTACCTTGAAAACGGACATTTCATGTGACACAACCCAATAATTTTTACTATTTACAATTTACTTAGAAGGTACTGTATTTTGATTAAACTCTATATGTCCATGTAAAGTTTTATGGGCTTTAATAGCATGTAGGTTTAATTATGACTGATATTGTGTGACTGATTGAAATACCGATAGTTTAAATTGTTAAGTACCTATAATTTTGAAGATTCTCTAAAAATAACCATATCATATTTTTAGCCTTGATAAAAAAGGGATAAATATATAAGCTGAATGAATCGGATGTTCAACAAGAAGAGAAAACTTTAGAAAGAATTTTTAATAACATTTTTTTAGTAAGAATAATTATATAGGTGTATAATATACCATTAGAAATCTAAAGATTTTAGAAAAAAAATATTATCTTATACACATCTAGTAAAAGTTAATGGAGATTGATGAAAGGCCGATAAATCTAACTGATTGTTTTAGATAATAATAAATTAAATTATTTAATAAAACAAAATTTTCTATCAAAACTCTATTTAATTAATTATTTAGAATTGAAATTTAATTTACCTATATATATATTATAATCTCAAGCTAAATTTAAAAATCTGGTGCGGACAACACACGACTTTCACTTACCTCCGTTTTATAAATCTATTAAAGAATTTTCAAATACAGTTAGAGATAAAAATTATTAAAAGTATTAAAGAATTAATTAAATGGAATTTCTATAGAAACATGTGTTTTATCACTTTCTATTAACTTTTAAAATCTTGTGTATTAGATAATATTTTTTTCTAAAATCTTTAGCTTTCCAACGGTATATCATACATGTATATTTTCCAATACCTTTTATTATCCCAAAAAGACGCTTAGAAACTGTAAAATTTATATTTCTGATATCACACTTTGAATGAATAATAATTTTTGTTCATTGTCTATATTTAAATGCTGTTATCTATTAATTTATTTTTATTCCGTTCAACAAAATACTTTCTAAGAATTGTTTTTATTTTTATTTTATCATTGTATTTATTTATTTTTTTGATATATGTGTGTATATGCGTTTAAGATATGCACACATATATTAACCCATAATTGTAATTAGTTATTATGTTCCTTCTGTATGTTGACCAGACATGTGTATTTCCATATACTGCACAAACCTGTTATTCTTAGGGGACCTAGTCCCAGAATAATTTTTTTTTTTCTATTTCTATATATGTTATCTAACTATTTCAGTTAAAATTAAAAACTATATTATTATATTACTGCTCTTATGTTCAAAAAGAAAAAAATCTGGTGCGGGCAACACACGACTTTAACTTACTTCCGTTTTTAGAATCGATTAAAGAATTTTCAAATACAGTTAGAGATAAAAATAGGTGAAACTATTAAAGAATTACTTAAATTGAATTTTTATATAAACATGTGTTTTATTAAAAAATCTATTATATTATTATAAATCAGAAGAATGCACAAGATCAAGATCAACACCCGCTGTATGTGCTCTGTGCCTCGAGGACCACCCGGCTAACTATAAGGGATGTCAAATCTACAAGAACCTCAAAAGCAGATACCAAAAACCTCAGAATCTGGATGAAACAGCTGAACCGATCAGAAGCAGAAGACAACCTTCAAAAACAATTGATTCCAATGTAACATTTGCCCATCTACTTGGAGGTGGGAACCAGAACAAAGAGGCCCTGCCGGAACAACGCATACATCCTGAACCCCTTCCACAACCACCTATTCCTCAAAATTTACCCAACCCTCAAAAACCTCATCCGCATCAAATTTCTCATATTCCTCCTCCATCAAATGTCACAGACCTTACAAGTTTGATGACATCCTTCATCACTGAAATCAAATCCCTTGTCATGCCGCTAATATCACTACTTACTAATCTCGTATCAAATTTAATCCCTTCCTTAAAAAATCCTTAAATGACTACACCTAATTCCTTGTCCATTCTCCTTTGGAATGCGAATGGTGTTAGAAATCACACTGACGAACTTACAGCTTTATTGCAAGACAAAAACGTTGATGTAGCACTTATTACTGAAACTAGACTAACCACTAAACAACTCTTTAAAATACCTCAATACGTAACATACCGTACAGAACACCCAGACGGAAAAGCCCATGCCGGTACTGCTGTCATTGTGCACCAGTCCCTCTCCCACCATATACTCCCAGTTCCCTCCTATGATTTCCTACAATGCACCGCCATAGTAATCAAGACTTTTTCTTTTCCGATCACCCTCGCATCAGCGTACTGCCCTCCTAAACATTCCATCTCCAACATTCTATTCGAATCCTTCCTTAATTCCTTAGGAAACCACTTCATTCTGGGTGCAGACATGAATGCTAAGAACCAACAATGGGGTTGCAGATCCACGAATTGTCGTGGGCGGAATTTACAGTCTGCACTCAGCTCTAGACGTTTCAACCTCCTGCCTCCTGACTCCCCTACCTACTGGCCAACTGATCCTAACCGTAATCCTGACATCCTTGACTTCTTCATTCACAGCGGATTAGGCTCCCTAAACATGTCGGTGACTCGCCTTGATGAACTGTCCTCTGACCATAGTCCATTGCTCCTTAAAGTATCCCTAATTCCTATTCCTAAACCCACCCCACCGTCATTTATCAGAGGACCAGTAAACTGGGACCTTTTTCGCCAAATCCTGACCAGTGATATTGACCTCAGAGTGAAACTCAAAACTCCAGATGACCTTGACGATGCCGTAAACTCCTTCACCATCGCTATTCAACAAGCTGTTTGGACTGCCTCCTCTCCCAAGCATTCCCAGATAACTCATAACCAAAATCATTTACCACAACACCTCATAGACCTCATCCGCACCAAACGCCGATCCAGATCCTTATGGCAACGCACCCGTCACCCCACAGATCGCCGCTCCTATAACTTTTATTCTAGACAATTAAAGAGGGAGCTGGCGACCTTCCGTTCCCAATCCTTTAGTTCCTTCCTTTCTTCTCTTTCGGCTTGTGACAATTCCCTGTGGAATGTCACCAAGAAAATTCTAAAATCCCACCATATTTCCCATCCCCTCCGTCGTAGTAATGGTTCCTGGGCTGCGTCTGATGAAGACAAAGCCGAGGAACTTGCCAAATACGTTTCCCAAGTCTTCACACCTCATCCAGAATCCAATCCAAACCACACTGCAGAAGTGGAACAGTTCCTTCAGTCTCCAATCCCGCTTTCATTACCTCCTAAAGCAGTTAATCCCTCTGAGGTCAAATATCTTCTCCGAAAACTTGCACTCCGTAAATCTCCTGGATACGATCTCCTCACTCCTCAGATTCTCAGACAGCTTCCATCTAAAGCCGTTATATTTCTTACATATATTTACAACTCCATTCTACGCACTACTCATTTTCCTCTCTTATGGAAACATTCCACAATAATTCTCTTCCTAAAACCAGGTAAACCTCCTAACACTACGACATCATATAGACCTATCAGCCTACTCCCAATCCTTTCAAAAATCTTTGAAAAAATCCTCCTCAAACGAATATTACCGTTATTAGAACCCCACACTATTCCTTCCCATCAGTTTGGATTCCGTTCCCAACATTCAACCGTTCAGCAAGGGCTCCGAGTCGTTGACCATATTTCCTCTGCCCTTGAGAACAAGGAGTACTGCTCGGGTGCATTTCTGGACATAACGCAAGCATTTGACCGGGTGTGGCACCCGGGATTGCTCTTTAAGCTCAAAAACCATTTACCCCTATCCTTATACCTAGTCCTCCGATCCTATCTATCAAACCGCTCCTTCCGAGTTCGTTGTGGTGCAGAATATTCCAATTATTATCCAGTCGAATCCGGTGTTCCTCAGGGCAGTGTCCTTGGTCCTATCCTCTATAATATATACACGGCTGATATTCCTCTCTGCCCTGATACCTTCCTGGCAACGTACGCTGATGACACAGCTATCCTATCCTCTCACTTAGATCCCGAAATTGCATCTACAGGCCTCCAAACACACCTTTCTCAAATTGAAGACTGGTGTAACAACTGGAGAATCAAAGTCAATCAATCCAAATGCAGACATGTCACCTTTACCCTTCGAAGACAATCCTGCCCTTCAGTTCTCTTTGACTCCGTTCCGCTTCCTTTCTCCGACACAGTCCGGTATCTTGGCTTCCTTCTGGACAAAAGACTAACTTGGAACCCACATACTAGACTTAAACGACAAGAACTTAATCGACGATTTGGACAATTATACAGACTACTGAACAGAAATTCTAAATTATCTATCGAGAACAAACTGCTAATATACAAGACGGTACTGAAACCTATCTGGACCTACGGACTTGAACTGTGGGGGACAGCCAAATTTTCTAACATCAAACGCATTCAATCCTTCCAATCAAAAGTCCTCCGAACAATAGTTAATGCTCCTTATTATGTATCCAACCATACCTTACACCGCGACCTAAATATTCCATTTATTTTAGACCTTATACCATTAAAATTCTCTAAATTCCATCAGAACCTTATCCATCACCCTAATCCCCTAGCTCAATCCTTATCCAGCTCCACACATCCTTACCATCCTCCTAGAAGGTTGAAACGGCAGTGGCCTCGAGACCTCTTGTAAAATGTATATTGGAGTTCTAGCATTGGCTAGATTCTCCACTCACGTGGTGTATGCTTGTGAATTGTATATAGGTATGAGTGACTTTTGTATATATTTTTATTGATTTTGTTTTGTATTTATTTATATTGTTTTATTATTATATTAATTTATTGTTTTGTATATATCGTGTGAATGCAGTATGAATGTTGTACTTTATCCCTATTAAAAATGTCCTAAATTGGACAGATTGTAATATTGTTCAATAAAGAATTGTTTCTGATTATATTATTATCTAAAATAATCAGTTAGTTTTATCTTCATTTCATCACTCTCTACTAACTTTTAAAAGCTTGTGTATAAGATAATATTTTTCTAAAATCTTTAGCTTTCCAACGGTATATTATACATGTATATTACTGCTCTTATGTTCAAAAACGAAAAATTGCATCAGAAAAATATTTTTTTCTATTTCTCCTTTAGTTGGGTATCGAATTTATTCAATTCATATATTTACCTGTTTTTCATCAGCGTTAACAAGATAATATAGTTATTTTTATTGAATCTACAAAATTAAAGGTACTTTAGGGGAAGAAAATTTAAAATATCGGCATTTAAGCCCTGTCAGACCATTTTAATCAGAATAAAACCTACATGATATTAAAGCCCATTAAATTTTACATTGATATAGCGAGTTTAATCAAAATCGTCGGAACCGTTTTCGAGAAAATCGAAAAAATGTGCAAAATGCATGGTATAAAGTGCCTCTTCTGGTTAGCTCATTTTGATGAAAAAAGTTTTGTCTCGTCTTGGGCGTATATTTGTCTTAAATATGAAATTTCAGTTTCATAGCACTTTTAGTTTTCGCACACACAGACCTTTTTGCGGGACTTGGTTATTTGGACTCAAGGGACCCTAAAACGTGTATTTCCGTTGAAAACTGGAATTCGAAAATGTTCACTATCGCAATACTTTCCCTACTATATATAGTAAGTGAGTAAAAATTCTTTAATTGATTTCAAATTAATAATTTCTTAACAACAGAGCTGAGTGAAATTCGTGTGTTGTGTGCATCAGATTTTTAAATTTTGTGATTCATTTCCTTTCCCTTCCCTATGAAGGGATATATACGATATTATGATAAAAGCCACGGAGGTTTGTAATGGATTTTCTTCTTATAGTGGTAATGAAGAAAGATTATTAGGAAAAAGTGTATGTAATCACAATCGTTAAACGCTTTATTATCGTTTTATCCTTTTAATACATTTTATATCTTTCGCACAGCTGATTTGTTGGACAGTAAAATTCCATAATTATGTCGATAGGGAAATAGTTCGAAGGTCTTCCGTCCAGTTCGATTGTCGCGAACATTATCGATTGACAGCATTCCAGACAAGTTGAGCAAGGGACGAGATATTTCGATAGATCGATTATTGATAATGAAGATTCCAGCTATCGACCTTCTCTCGAATCGACCTCACTGCTAGGACACCCATTGTCTATTATCGGACCGGCTTCGTTATTAATTACTCTTATGGCTAGGTCCGCGAGCAGCCTTGTTCTGCAATAGAATCCCAACTCAACTCCCAATCAATTTTAGACATTTCGACAACACAAATATGTAAAATATCACGAAGCAATGGAATCGAGTTTTCACGGGTTTGTTGTTACTTTCACTTACCTATACATGAAATATATAGAAACGGAAAGTATTGCGATCGTGAAAATTTTCGAATTCCAGTTTTCAACGGAAATACACGTTTTAGAGTCCCTTGAGTCCAAATAACCAAGTCCCGAAAAAAGTTCTGTGTGTGTGTGTGTGTGGTAACTCCTGTGCGAAAACGAAAAGTCCTATGAAACAGAAATTTCATATTTAAGACAACTATACGTCCGAGGTGTTACAGAATCTTTTTCATCAAAATCAGCTTACCAGAAGAGCCACTTTATACCATGCATTTTGCCCTTTTTTACGATTTTCTTAAAAAACGGCTTAAACGATTTTGATTAAACTCGCTATATCGATGTAAAATGTAATGGACTTTAACATGATGTAGTTTTGATTCTGATTGAAATGGTTTGACAGGACTTAAATGCCGATATTTTAAATTTTTTCTTCCTCTAAAGTACCTTTAATTTTGTATATTTTATAAAAATAACTATATTATCTAGTTAGCATTGATAAATAACGGCTTAATATGCAATTTGGGCGAATTACATAAACAACTAAAGGAGAAAAGTGCAAACATATTTTTTTATGCAATTTTTTTGTTTTTGAACACAATAATAGTAATATAGACGTATAAAATATCATTGGAGAGCTAAATATTTTATAAAAAATATCATCTAATACACGGAATTTTAAAGGTTAATGAAGAGTGATGAAAAGCCGATGAAACTGACTGACTGTTGTAGATAAAAATATAATAGATTATTTAATAAACCACATATTTTTATTTTAATTCAAAATAATTAATTCATTAACAATTTATTTGTATCTTTAAATGATTTCAAAATTATTAAATTGATTTCAACAACGGAGGTAAGTGAAAGTCGTGTGTTGCGCGCACCAAATTTTTTATGTTACTCTTGCCATAAACGAAAATAAATTAACAAAAAAAAATGTAACGTGGGTTGTAAAACTAATCATTTTTACTTTCATTTACAATATATAGTAAGGGGGAGTATTGCGATCGTGAAAATTTTCGAATTCCAGTTTTCAACGGAAATACACGTTTTAGAGTCCCCTGAGTCCAAATAACCAAGTCCCGCAAAAAGGTCTGTGTGTGAATGTGTGTGTGGTAACTCCCGGGCGGAAACGTTAAGTCCTTTGCAACTTAAATTTCATATTTAAGACAACTATACGCCCGAGACGTTACAAAATCTTTTTCATCGAAATGAGCTTACCATAAGAACCACTTTATACCATGCATTTTGCACCTTTTTTCAATTTTCTCAAAAACGGTTGCGACGATTTTGATTAAACTCGCTATATCGATGTAAAATTTAATGGGCTTTAATATCATGTAGGTTTTATTTGGATAAAAATGGTTTGACAGGGCTTAAATGCCGATATTTTAAATTTTCTTCCCCTAAAGTACCTTTAATTTTGTAGATTCAATAAAAATAACTATATTATCTTGTTAACGCTTATGAAAAAGAGGTAAATATATAAATTGAATAAATTTGATACCCAAATAAAGGAGAAAACAGAAAAAATATTTTTTTAATGCAATTTTTCGTTTTTGAACATAAGAGCAGTAATATACATGTATGATATACCGTTGGAAAGCTAATGATTTTAGAAAAAATATCATGTCACACACAAGCTTTTAAAAGTTAATAGAGAGTGATGAAAAGAAGATAAAACTAACTGATTATTTTAGATAATAATATAATAGATTTTTTAATGAAACACATGTTTCTATATAAATTCAATTTGATTAATTCCTTAATAGTTTCACGTATTTTTATCTTTAACTGTATTTGAAAATTCTTTCATTGATTTTAAAAATGGAGGTAAGTGAAAGTCGTGTGTTGCCCGCACCAGATTTTTATATTCTTTTTTCCTTTCCTTACAATATTAGAGTCATAGATACGAATACGTATTCATTCGGGAATGACCGGTTTTGTGAGTATGTGCATGTGAATTTGTGCAATTTGCTCCAATTTGGAGTTACAGTTGTAACGTCTCTATTTACATTATATAAGTATTTATTTAAATAAGTGCTAGGCCAGCGGAGGGGGAGTGAGTAGTAACCATCTTTGACTTGAAACTTCTTTATTTTCACAAACACAACATCAGTAATAGAAGCTTACAATACAATTTTATAATAAATCACATTTAGAACCATTACTGTAAAAAAAAAAAAAAATACTAAACATCAAACTTACGGGTTCAATATTCATTAATTAATCAAAACAAGACTAACATAATAAACATGTATCATAAACTGAACAAGACTAAGATACATAACAAATAACACCATCAATGTTATTGTAACCTCCCTTAATTTAAATACATTTTAATTAAAAGATCAGCTGATTTCATCAGAGCGAGGGTTTGTTCCAACCCTAGCGTTTGTCAGCTGTGACAGTTTTCAAAAACTGTAAATATAAATATTATATTTATATATGAATATATCTATTTAATCTTCCGTGCTAATAAAGAAAATCTCTCTGTATATTTAAAGATATTTCTTATTCTACACATAAAAAAAAAAAGTGTTAACATTGCGAAATTGATATTGAACTTTGTAGTATAGAAACATAAATTATAGCCTTGCAAACATTGATCTCTAACTGGTTCACCTTTCTTTAGTAATGCTATAACGAGAAAACTATACATCTTCCGAAGTAAATCAAATCCTCATATAAATGATACCAGTAATGTACTTTGAATAACATACCAACTGACCTAAATATCGATTCTATGGCCTCGGAAAGATCGATGCAGCTCCTGTACTTGCTCCGTAAGAAAGTATTCTGCCTTCAGAAGACGTAAAACGCAGAAGACACGAGCACATACATATGCATTTAGTAACTGGTGACGGAAGTTGGAGTGATGAAGGTTATCGGCAAAATTAAATACCGGCAGTTCCTGCGAAAGCGATAACCTCAAAGAGGCCTTCGATTGCCTAGACAGTCCAATTATTTCTTCTCTTTTTCCCAATAACAAACGATTTGCAAATATGACCTTAGGCGTAAATGAGCAAAGTTTCCTTTTTCCTGTAAAAGATATAACAAGAATTTTCCATAATGCATCCATAATTATTCGATTCCTCTTCTTCGTCTTCTCTATCAAGCCTCCATCTTAGCTCAATGTATTTCAAAAGAAACAATAACTTCCTTTTCTTACAAATTTATTTTTCTCACTATCTATTACATAGTTTTTCTACCTTTCGGATTTTTTTGAGTGTGTGAAATATGAAATAAAGCTTCTTAAAAAAACGATTAAAGAAAATAAACTAGATATTAATAAACTAATTGAAATAATTCTAAAAAATCAGGGTGCGCGCAAGACATGACATTCACTTACCTCCATGTTAAAATCAATTTAGAAATTTTCAAATACAGTAAGAGATAAAATATGGAGGTAAGTAAATGTAAAAGGTTAAAAAATTAATAAAATTATATTTCGTTGGAAACATGTGTTAAATAATCTGATTAAATTATTATCTAAGTTTTATCCGCTTTTCATCACTTTCCGTTAACTTTTACAATTTTTTATATAATACGTGTGGTAAGTCTAAGCGGATGTTGTGTAAATGAGAATAACCTTCATTTCTAAAGGCTTTCATCGACATTAATACTTGACATGAAGTGACAATGGTTGACTGTGTGTATATATGAGAGAAGTTGGTTGAGGGTGCAGTCAATTTAACACACAATTAAGCGTAAACTTAATTTATTGGTGCCGACGTTTCGGCCTAAATTATAGGCCTTCTTCAGGGCTATAAGAAAAAAACAAGAAAAAAAACAAAGATAACAACCAGCAGTGGAATACAATATATAAAGATGATAAGAAAAATGTATTGTATTAAAGATTACAAACAAAGTGAAAAAGTAGTAATGACAATTGATAAATGTAATAATTCCTACAAACAAAAACAAAAGAGGGGAAGACATTTTAATAAAAGGTGTGTTATATTTTAGTTTTAATTAATTACTTATTTAATTAATGTGAGACGTTGTTGTTGTTTATTTATTTAACATCACATTATGCTACTATGGCTAATCGGACGATGCTACAGTGGGAGTCCTAAATTTTGCCTATCCAGGTTCTATTAGGATAGGGATCTTTAACGAGTACCTGACATCGCACAGGCTCGGACCACCTTTTAACGTCCCTCCGAAGGACGGCTTTGGCATAGGAGGCTGTTACGCTAGCCACCCAGCTACAAGTGATCCCTAATGTGAGACGTTATAAAGTTAAAAAATAAAAAAAGTGATGAAAGTAAAAAAATAGTGATGAAATAGTATAATAGCGAGAAATTATAAAGAAAAAAAAATACATTTAACGGTAAGAGAAAAAGAGTTATAAATCTATGACGTACAATATGTCCATTCTTTCATAAAGTGTGAAAAAATTAAAATATGAAAATATAGTGAATACGTGTGTATACATATCTCTCTGTGGAATATATATTAGAAAAGGTTTAAAGAGAACTAAAAGTTGGAAAGGTTGAGAATTTTAAAAGTGGACGGTTTAAGTTTACGATTAATTGGGATCACTTGTAGCTGGGTGGTTAGCGTAACAGCCTCCCATGCTAAAGGTCACGGGTTCAAACCCGCAGGTGGTCCTAGGATTTTTTAATGGCGGTAAAGAATCCTTAGTTACGCCGTCCTTCGGAGGGGACGTTAAAAGGTGGTCCCGAGCCTGTGCGATGTCAGGTACTCGTTAAAGATCCCTATCCTAATAAAACCTGGATAGGCAAAATTTAGGACTCCCACTGTAGCATCGTCCGATTAGCCATAGTAGCATAAAAGTGACGTTAAACGAATAAACAACAACAACTTAACATGTGTTTTAAATGATAATGATATAAATAATAGGTTAGGTTAGTAAATTCCTTATCACTCTCCCTCGCTTTATTTAAAAACATAGTCCTTCAAGTAGGGGGGAGGTTTTGAAATGCGAGTAGACCTGCGGAGTGGCTGGTTCTCTCCAGAGCTCTCTGCTGTTTGGTCTAGGTGATCATCTGGCTGAGGATGTGCTTCGGTCAGGGCAGCCTCTTCACTGGCAGCTTGTGCTGGCCGAGGATCGTCATCTAGCTCGGGACGGTCGTCTGGCTCCAATACGTCTTCTTCATAGGATTCCGAACCTCCAACGGGAGCGAGGTGCCGCAGATTAACCGTTGTCTCCTTCCCGTCTGGCAATCGTACAAGAGCGTAATTTGGATTGGACTCCAAGAGTTCGACTTCCTGGAAGAGGGGATCATATTTACCACTCCGAACGAAATTTTTCATTAATATTTTACCAGGGGTACTTAACCAAGAAGGTAGAGCTACTCCATATGTGCCTTTTCGCTTGTGAAAGAACGTTCTCTCGTGAGGAGTAGCGTTGATAGCTGTGCAGAGTAATGACCGAATGGATTGTAATGCTTCAGGTAACACTGTTTGCCATTGTGTTATAGGCAGGTTTTTTGAATGAAGAGCCAGAGATACCGTTTTCCATATAATTCCATTGTACCTCTCCACTTGGCCGTTTCCACAAGGATTATAAGGAGTTGTACGGCTCGTAGCTATCCCTTTGGAATGTAGATACATCTCGAGCTCTTTGGAGATGAAGAAGTGACTCGATCTGAATGATTATAACCTGGATAGCCAAATATTGAAAATATCTGGCTTAATGCACCAATCACAGTTTTTGATGATAAATCCTGACAGGGGATGGCAAAAGGATATCTTGAATAATCGTCAATTACTGTAAGAAGGTATTTGTACCTATTATCAGATAGCAGATGTCCTTTAAAATCTATGCTCAGCCTTTCAAACGGGGTTGTTGCTTTGATGAGAGTACCTTTCGTTTTTTAAAACTGAGGTTTTATTAATGCACAGGTTTTACAAGCCGACTTTTCTAATTTCTTCAATGGGAGATTTTGAATTTTCAAGGAATGAGACATGCGAGCTATCCCTAGGTGACACAATGATACGTGAAGAGATTCCAGCTTAGTTATAGAAAGTGCAGTACTGCGAAATCTTGAAAATGCATCAGCTGCTAGATTTAGTTTGCCTGGACGATAAATGATATCGTAGTTGTATGCGGCCAATTCTAAACGCCATCGAGTGAATTTTTCACTTTTGATTTTTCCCGGATGGTTAGTATCAAAAAGGTAAGAAATGGATTTCTGATCGGTGATCAGTTGAAATTTTCTGCCTACTAAACAATATCTCCACTTCCGAAGGGCTTCGATGATTGCGTGTGCTTCTTTCTCCACTGCGGAATGATTTCGCTCAGTCTTAGATAAAGTTATGGAGAAGAAAGCGACTGGTCGTTGGTTCTGTGTTAGGATTGCTGCAATAGCGACATCTGAAGCATCAGTCTCTACACAGAATGGCACGTTCTCTTCGACATTATGAACGACCGATTTAAGAATGCATGATCGGATATCGTTGAAATCTTTGACAAGCCGAGAATCAAGCGGAAATTGCTTACAACTTACTAGTCTACTAATTTTGTGTGAGAATCTTGGAACCCATTTAGAATAATATGAAAACATTCCAAGTGCTCGCTGCAGTGATGCCTTGTTCTTAGGGAATGGAAAATGGTTTGAGTCTGTCGGGATCTGTAGGGTGTTATTTTCGATCAGGTAACCAAGAATTTTAATGGACTTTAAATTAAATTTAGACTTTTGTTGGTTAATAGTTAAATTGTATTTCTTGTAGACTTCTAAGAATTTCTTCAAGTTGCGGTCATGTTCGTTCTGATCTCTTCCACTGACTGTTGTATCGTTCAGATATACGTTGACACCATCTAGACCTTCTTTTGTTTTAATTTCGTTCATTTTTCTTTGAAACGCTGCAACACCATTAGTCTCCCCTATTGGAATCCTTTTGAATTGCCACAGTTTCCCAACTGCTTCAAAGGCAGTGTAAGGTCGGTCTTCTCTTCGAATCGGTACTTGGTAATATGTGATTTTTAAGTCGATAGTGCTATGTACGTTATACCTAGCTATACTGGAAGCGATTTTCTCTACCGGAGGTATAGGGTAAGCATTAAGTAAAGTGTATCTATTAATTGTCTGAGAATAATCGACAACCATCCGTTTTCTATGCGACCCTTTTACAACTAAGACCTGTGCCCTCCATGGAGAGTTACTTTCTTCGATTACACCTTCTCTTATCAATTCATTAATGTGGAAAATTGTAAAGAAATTAACAATGTTGACAAAAGTAAAGAAATTAAAAATGTTGACAATGGTAAAGTAATTAACGATGTTGAGAAGAGTAAATAAATTAACAGTGTTGAGAATAGTACAGAAAATAACAATGTCGATTAAATTGTTGTGTAAATAAGAATAACCTTGATTTGTAAAGGCTTTAATCGACATTAATACTTAACATATGTTTTAAATGATAATGATATAAATAATTGGTTAGGTTAGTAAATTCCTTATCAGCGGAAATTTCATGTTTAAGATAACTAGAGATGTTACAGAAACTTTTCACCAAAATCGGCCAACAGCAAGTGCTTAAAATTAAAAGTAAAATTATCTTTAAGTAAAATAACTGTCAAAGAAATATTAATTAATAGAAACAGAGTATACTGCAACAAGATATTTTCATTATTACGAAGAGAAATGCCTCATTGATCTTAGCAGATTATTCACTTTCACCATCGATTGTCATTATGCAATATCGAAAAAGACTCGAAACATCTTCTCCTACGTGATTCTTTGTCAATAGATGAAAGTTCTAGATCCATTGCAGATTTTATCGCTTTTTGTGATTAAAACTGAAATTAACTAGTGACGTTAAATTATAAAGTAATCGAATATATTTTGAAAAAATCATAAATGAACGTTCATCACATATATTTTTATCACTTTTTGTGGTAATCAACACTTTTTAGTTTTGTTAAGTTGTTCTCTTGTGCAGAATGATTATAAACTTTTATGAAATTTAAATGTGATTAACTTCACGATCTAATCTACATATAGAAAAACGAATCCTCCTTTTCCTTGGTGATCGCATCAAGCAGAAAAACGGCTTGACCGATTTCGATAATTCTTTTTTTTTGTTGTGTTCGTAACAGTCAGGAGACGGATCATACATAGGAAACATTAAGGTCTTTATGGATAAGTTTATTCGTGACAAAGTAAGGAGCGTTGAGGATTTTGGATTGTAAGGATTGGATGCGGGAAGAATTTGATGGTTTAGTAGAGCCCCAAAGCTCTACTCCGTAAGTCCAGATTGGTCTTATAATAGTCATGTAGATGAGCTTTTTGTAGTTCAGAGGAAGGTTTGACCGTTTGTCTAGTAAGTGTTGTAGTAGCCTAAAGCGGCGAGCAGTTTCACGTCGTTTTAGTCGAGTATGTGAATTCCAAGTTAGGCGTTTGTCAAGAAGAAGTCCTAGGTATCGGATCTGTTCAACAGGAATTAGTTGAGTGTTATTAAAGAATACTGTAGGGCAGGAAGTCAAAGGCATACCGCAAAGGGTAAAGGTTATTTGATGGGATTTGTTGGGATTTATTTTTATTCTCCAGTTCTGATACCATACTTCTAGGTCTTTGATGTGGACTTGCAGGGTATGTGATGCAACAAACGGATCTTTATGAACTGATAACACGCAGGTGTCTCAACATAGGTTAGTGGTTTAAAAAAAAAAAAACTTTCTAAGGTAATACCTTCGATCTATCTATATATCTGTCTATATCTAATATATAAAAATTCTTGAGAAAATCGTAAAAATGTGCAAAATGCATGGTATAAAGTACCGGACAGCTGATTTTGATGAAAAAGGTTCTGTAACATCTCGGGCGTATAGTTGTCTTAAATATGAAATTTCAGTTTTAGAGGACTTTTCGTGTTCGCGCTGGACTTACCACACACACACACACCTCGTTAACTCTTTTCCCTTATTGATCGCATTATGTATGAAAGACTTTAGCGATTTCGCTAAGACGTTGTTAAGACTGGACATCGTCTGTCGGATCAGCTAGTAAAATATAAAAATAAGATAGATGATAAAAAAAAAAAAAAATGCTATGAGATTAGTTTAGTGACTCTTAGTTAGTTCACTGACTTGACTTCTTTAGACACCGTCTCAGAATTAACCCTGATGAAGGCCCAAATTGTAGGCCGAAACGTCGGCACATAATTAAAATAGCACTTGTTTTAAATGTGTGTTTCTAATTTATGACCGCACCCCCAACCATCTTCCTCATCTAATATATAACATGGATATGCATGAGGCTTGAAAATGGCCCCAGAGGCTGAAACGTTGCAATGTCTAGGAATTAAATAAATTTTTAAAAAATGTGCCCAAGACTTCTTTTGTAGATCGGCCTAATATTCATCGAACAATATATATATATATATATATATATATAGTTATTTACTAAACCCACTTGCTTATTCTTCCAAAAAGATTTTCAACGTACTTGGGTTATCTAATGCAAATCCTGTATAAACCCTAGTTATTCCTAATCTATTGGGTTGATGCAAAATTAATGCAGGTTTTTAGTAGGTATTGTAAATACGCCATATCTTTACTTTAACCATATATATTTAATCAAAATAATTTCCATCTGAATCAATGCACTTTTGCCAACGTTCAACAAGCTTTCTTATTCCACCAGAAAAAAAAATCCGAATCCCTGGACTCAATGAAATCACGAAAAGAATTTTCAATGTCGTCCTGGTTTTGAAAATTTTTCTCCCTCAAAAAGTTGTCCAGATGCCTGAAAAAGTGGAAGTCTGTAGGAGAGAGGTCAGGTGAATAAGGCGGATGTTGGAGAACTTCGTAGCCCAACTCGTGCAGTCGTCGAAGCGTTGGTTGTGCAACGTGTGGTCTGGCGTTATCGTGAAGCAGGATCGGCCCCTTCCGATTCATCAATGCTGGGCAAAGACGTTGCAATTTTTGAGTTCCGAGTTCCGCCGCCATTTCTCGTGTGGTTTTGGTTGGGTCTTCTTCCACTTTTGACCTCAGCTGGTCGTTGTCCAGAGCAAGATGACGGCCCCGACCTTCCTTGTCTTCGAGGTCGAAATCTCCTCTGCGAAACTTCTGGAACCAACGCTGCACCGTGCACTCATTAATAGCCCCCTGACCCCACACTTCATTAATATTACGAGCCGTTTGCGCAGCGCTGCGCCCTAATTTAAATTCGTAAAAATAAATTTGACGAAAATCGCACTTTGATATTTTCGATTCAAGACCTTTGAACACACTGAAAAAAACGATTTTACTAAACAAATTCATGGTGAAAGAGAGCGTATTAGATAAGGTTTGTTTTGGTATAATAATGATCAATGTTAGGATTAGCTTTGTTTACACAATTGGAATTAAGATATTGCAATAGAGGAAACCTGCATTAATTTTGCATCAACCCAATAAAATAATACTACATATATTCGATTATGATTTATAAAACGTTATCTTAACGGGTTTAAATCAAATGACACCAGATCTTAAAATGTATGTGTTCCTTGACATTCGCACTCTAGACAGAATTATCTGTAAGCTTAAGCAGAACCCCTTATTTGACTCCCTCTAAAAAAAAACTTCGTCTGGATCCGCTTGTCGTTGGAACAAACCTAACGTTGTTGAGGTAGTACTGAAGACGGAAACCAGTTTCCTGACAACTTACAGTCCAAAAAAAGACGTTCAGGAACGAGTTGTGTACTACCCGCTGGCTACATTGGTATTCATCACTATAAGAAGGTCGTGTTCATTATGTATGCTCCGAGCATCGTCTAGTACAAACAAAGGCTCTGTTTTTGTCTCGTCTTCTCTTCATAACAGTCCTGGAGGATGTTCTGATTAATGATACGGGGAAAACATTATTGATATAAATTATATGGGAACGGCTTGCCTACTTTAGTTTAATAATTTTGATAAAACCTTCTGTCTCTATTAAAGGGACGAAAGAGGTTGGGCTATGCCTCGCAATAGATACGTAAAACAACAGGCTATAATGTAAATAAGAGATTCGAAGTTGACAACGACAAAAATCTAATTAAATTAAATTTTTACTTTCACTTACTATATATAGTAAGGGAAAGTATTGCGATCGTGAACATTTTCGAATTCCAGTTTTCAACGGAAATACACATTTTAGGGTCCCCTGAGTACAAATTACCAAGTCCCGCAAACAGGTCCGTGTGTGTGTGGTAACTCCCGGGCGGAAACGGTAAGTCCTATGAAACTGAAATTTCATATTTAAGACAACTATACGCCCGAGACGTAACAAAACCTTGTTCATCAAAATGAGCTTTCCAGAAGAGGCACTTTATACCATACATTTTGCACCTTTTTTCGATTTTCTCGAAAACGGTTCCGACGATTTTGATTAAACTCGCTATATCGATGTAAAATTTAATGGGCTTTAATATCATGTAGGTTTTATTCTGATGAAAATGGTCTGACAGGGCTTCAATGCCGATATTTTAAATTTTCTTCTCCTAAAGTAACTTTAATTTTGTAGATTCTATAAAAATAACTATATTATCTTGTAACCATTGATGATTAACAGCTAAATATGCAAGTTGAACGAATTTGATAAACAACTAAAGGAGAAAACTGAAAAAAAAAATTTTAATGTATTTTTTTGTTTTTGAACATAAGAACAGTAATATAGACGTATAATATACCGTTGGAAAGAGAAAGATTTTAGAAAAAATATTATCTTATACACAAGCTCGTAAAAGTTAATTGAGATTTATAAAAAACCGATAAAACTATTTTTTAATGGGAGTTAAAAATCCTTAGTTACGCCGTCCTTCGGAGGGGACGTTAAAAGGTGGTCCCGAGCCTGTGCGATGTCAGGTACTCGTTAAAGATCCCTATCCTAATAAAACCTGGATAGGCAAAATTTAGGACTCCCACTGTAGCATCGTCCGATTAGCCATAGTAGCATAAAGTGACGTTAAATAAATAAACCGATAAAACTAACTGATTATTTTAGATAACAATATAATGTTTTTAATAAAACACATGTTTCTATATTTATTCAATTTAATTAATTCTTTAATGGTTTCACTCATTTTTATTTCTAACTGTATTTGAAAATTCATTAATCGATTTTGAAAATGGAGGTAAGTGAAAGTCGTGTGTTGCTCGCACCAGATTTTTATGTATATGAAAAATATAGCAAGGGAAAGTATTGTGATCAACGGAAATACATGTTTTATGGTCCTCTGAGTCCAAATAACCAAGGCTGAAACGGAACTGTAAAAACAAAGATGTTGCAGGAAATTTGTTAACTAAAATCGACTGACCGAAAGTGCTACTTTACACTAAACGTTTTGCACATGTTTACAATTTACAAAATCGGTCTTACGATTTTGATTAAACTCGCCGTCCCATAGATTTTTTGGTAACTACCTAGTTACGTAGAAGCTAGTCACATATGCCCCTCTTGAAGGGGTTAAGAAACATAGCCCAAACGAGAATAAGTTCTCAAGACAGTCGTGTATGCATATATAAAAAATCTACAAAGAAATGAATGACGACCTTGTGAACGTAACCAGGTCGTAATAAAAAAAATGCCAACAATCTCAAGGGAAACCTTATAAAGGCAGTTAAACAGATGTTATTTAGGTGCGTAGAATTCAACATCGCCGATATTTTACCAACAGTACAATGGAGCTTATTAAAACACAAAACAAAAAAAGGTTCCCATTGCTGATGGCGCGTGCCACAGTGGCTGACAAAAGTATTATCACCTTGAACTTTGGCGTACGCGACCAAATGCATGTTTACACGCGCAGCTGATTTTACCGTTAGATCAGAACTTTCCTGTTGAGAGGTGTATAAAACTATCAATATAGCATTGTATTTGAAATATTAATCGAATCATTTACATGAGTGGCAGTATTGCATTATGGCATTCTATATTAGTCTGATATCAAAAAGAGCTACGATGTTTCGAAAACATGTGTAATTGAGTCTTTTTTTGTGATTTTTACTTTCAGTTACTATATATAGTAAGGGAAAGTATTGCGATTGTGAAAATTTTCGAATTCCAGTTTTCAACGGAAACACACGTTTTAGGGTCCCCTTAGTCCAAATAACCAAGTCCAAAAACAAAAAATTTTAATTAAAAAAATATTGTTTTCAGTTTTCTCCTTCAGTTGCTTTTAAAATTCGCTCAACATCCATATTTACCTGTTTTTCATGAGTGGTAACAGATAATATAGTTATTTTTATAGAATCTACAAAATTAAAGTTACTTTAGAAAGAAAATTTAAAATATCGGCATTGAAGCCCTGTCAAAACCAATTTATCCGAATGAAACTAAATATATATATTAAAGCCCATTAAATTTTACATCGATATAACGAGTTTAATCAAAATCGTCGGAACCGTTTTCGAGAAAATCGAAAAAAGGTGCAAAATGTATGGTATAAAGTGCCTCTTTTGGTAAGCTCATTTTGACGAAAAAGACTTTGTAACTTCTCGGGCGTATATTTGTCTTAAATATGAAATTTCAGTTTCATAGGGCTTACCGTTTCCGCTCGGAAGTTACCACACACACACACAGACCTTTTTGGTTATTTGGACTCAGGGGACCCTAAAATGTGTATTTCCGTTGAAAACTGGAATTCGAAAATGTTCACGATCGCAATACTTTCCCTACTATATATAGTAAGTGAAAGTAATATGAACATGATTCTCAAACGAAAGCCGGAAATCCGCAAAAAACAGTGACATTTGGATGGGTTTTTTGACGATTACATGTGGGTGCCCTTAATCCGAAATTTAGGCGATTGTTTGAATATATCAATCAAACTATTCATATTTAAATTAAATCACCATTATAAAATATTGATATCTGAGTGAGGCCACAGATTTGCGAAAATTAGGTGATCAAGCAGTGAAGGTTATTGGTTGTCGAAATGGCGACATGAAAACACTTCTGTGGCTACAAAACTCATTATTTAAAAAAATATTGGTTAACAATGAAAATACGTTGTTCGCGTGTATAACATCCTGTTTCAACTAATACTACCCCAACTATCAGCTATTAAATTGACAAAGAAAAATAAGAAAGAACTGCGTTTTATATTTAATTTAAATTTTGCGTTATTTTAAGGGCTCACGGTGGAAAAATAATTAAACGGTTCAGCATGAATTCTGCATAACGAAAAAATCTGCTGAGTGCTTCTAATACCGTAATGAATTTAGTTCACTATGTATTTAATAAAATATAATAGTAACCAAAATCTGAAGTTATCGATATACATTTAAAAAAACAAAACATATTTATTGATATTTACAACTGTATTAAATACATCAAGTAAATGTTATGGACACAGTAAAACTGACATGAAATACATGCAGAGACACAACCCAATGATAGCACTCTAAAAATATTCTAAACTAGAAGGTATCGGGGCCATCTTCTTTTCAGACGCCTCGGAGGATTATAGGGAATCGAAGAGGATGACAGGATAGAAATTAGTGAATTAGAGTGGAAATGGAGTTTTTAATGGAATGATTGATATCTGGTTCGGACTAATTCAGAAACATATGGGACATTAAGGTCTTTATAGATGAGCTTATTCCTGACATAGTAAGAAGCGTTAAGGATTTTGTATTGTAAGGAATAATTTGATGGTTTTGTAGAGCCCCACAGCTAATAATAGTTCTAATGATGGTTATATAAATAAGTCTTTTGTGATTAAGTGGAAGGTTGGAGCGTTTGTCCAGTAACTGTTTAAGTCGAAAAACAATAAATATTAAAAAAGTTAAATAATCTTAAAACGTTGGAGCTGAGTATGGATTATTGTTACAGATACTTGAATTTATAGGAAAGAATATTTGGTTTAGGATAGAATGAAAATGAAACAGATATTAGCCTTGATATTAATTTAGAATTATGGTATATTAATTAATTAGGAAAATTGAAATTAAATCACAATACCTATTAGGAAACGATTTCAAGAAGTTAAAAACAAAATTAAAACATTAATCAGAGTATTTACATACTATTTACATGGCAGTGAGAAACATAATTAAATGTCTTATTAAATCCATTGTTCAAGGCTGAATCTAATTATGAGCCAATAATTAATCTAATTAATTGAACCAATATAACTCGAAGAAGTATATTATAACACCAGATAAAGGAATCATGAAAATTATCTCTTATTTAATCCTAACAATTAAAAGAGTATTTATCGAGGAAAAACAACCTTTTGCGAAATGATCACTTAAAACAGTATATGCTGAATGGTATTACTACTACTAAGTACTATACTACCTTTAAGTAAGTCGCTTACTTTTAAGGATGAACAACGCCTTAAGGTTTTCGAGAATAAGGTAATGCATAAAATATTTGGTAAAATGAGAAATGAGGTCAATAGAGAATTCAGAAGGCTGCTTAACGCGAAAGTGCGAAGCTTATACCCTCGAGTATGACTGAGTTGATAGCATCGCTGGGACTCATGTATAAGTGAAGAAATAATTTCGAAAAAATTAGTATGCGCTGAACCAAATAATTGGCATCCCAAGGGTAGGCCAAGGCGTAAGTGGGAGGATTTTGTTGAGCCTTATTTGATGGTATCGGCATGAAATTTCCAGTTTCGCTAAACCAAATTATTGCTATTTCTAATGAAGAATCATAAATAATATTTAAATTAAAAATACGTCGCGAATTATACCACGAGAATTAACTATTTCGTAATAGTCAAATATAAAAAACGCTGCAAATTATTACACAATGGTTAATTATTTCCAAATAACAATATTAGGATATCAACTGTTTATATAGTTGTAGATATTAAGTAATATTGAAAAGCAATAATTCAAAGAATAATATCATATCACTACTGATGATTTTCAAAACGCAATATCTCAGCTAGATTGTTTACCAATTTCAAGATTATTCAACTTCAATTTTGGTATTTTTTTACTTTCACTTACTATATATAGTAAGGGAAAGTATTCCGATCGTGAAAATTTTCGAATTACAGTTTTCAACGGAAATAGACATTATAGGGTCCCCTGAGTCCAAATAACAAGTCCCACAAAAAGGTCTGTGTGTGTGTGTGTGTGTGTTTAACATACCGTGCGGAAGCGGTAAGTCCTATGAAACTGAAATTTCATATTTAAGACAAATATACGCCCGAGACGTGACAAAACCTTTTTCATCAAAATGAGCTTACCAGAAGAGGCACTTTATACCATGCATTTTGCACCTTTTTTTGATTTTCTCGAAAACGGTTCCGACGATTTTGATTAAACTCGTTATATCAATGTAAAATTTATAATTTAGGTTTCATTCGGATTAAAATGGTCTGACAGGGCTTAAATGCCGATATTTTAAATTTTCTTTCTTTAAAGTACCTTTAATTTTGTCGATTCTATAAAAATAACTATATTATCTTGTTAACCGCTGATGAAAAACGGGTAAATATATAAATTGAATGAATTCGATCCCAACTAAAAGAGAAAACAGAAAAAATATTCTTTTAACGCAATTTTTTGTATTTGAACATAAGAGCAGTAATATACATGTATGATATACCGTTGGAAAGCTAAAGAATTTAGAAAAAATATTATCTCATACACAAGCTTTTAGAAGTTAATAGAGAGTGGTGAGAAAAGATAAAACTAACTATTATTTTAGATAATAATAAATAGATTTTTTAATAAAACACATGTTTCTATATAAATTCAATTTAATTAATTCTTCAATAGTTTCACGTATTTTTATCTCTAACTGTATTTGAAAATTCTTTCATTGATTTTAAAAATGGAAGTAAGTGAAAGTCGTGTGTTGCTATATCGATGTAGGTTTCATTCAGATTAAAATGGTCTGACAGGGCCTAAATGTCGATAATTTAAATTTTCTTGCCCTAAAGTATCTTTAATTTTGTAGATTATATGAAAATAACCAAATTATCTTGTTAGCATTGATGAATAAAAGCTAAATATGTAAGTTGTGCGAATTTAAAAAAACAACTAAAGGAGAAGACTGCAAAAACAAAAAATTGAAATGTATTTTTTTTTTTTTTAACATAAGAACAGTAATATAGACGTATAATATACCGTTGGAAAGAGAGAGATTTTAGAAAAAATATTATCTGATGCACAAACTTGTAAAAGTCAATAAAGATTGATAAAAAACCGATCAAACTAACTGATTATTTTAGATAACAATATAATAGAGTTTTTAATAAAACACATGTTTCTATAGAAATTCAATTTAATTAATTATTTAATAGTTTCACGTATTTTTATCTCTAACTGTATTTGAAAATTCTTTCATTGATTTTAAAAATGGAAGTGGGATCACTTGTAGCTGGGTGGCTAGCGTAACAGCCTCCCATGCTAAAGGTCACGGGTTCAAACCGCAGGTGGTCCTAGGATTTTTTAATGGGAGTAAAAAATCCTTAGTTACGCCGTCCTTCGGAGGGGACGTTAAAAGGTGGTCTCGAGCCTGTGCGATGTCAGGTACTCGTTAAAGATCCCTATCCTAATAAAACCTGGATAGGCAAAATTTAGGACTCCCACTGTAGCATCGTCCGATTAGCCATAGTAGCATAAAGTGACGTTAAATAAATAAACAAACAAAAATGGAAGTAAGTGAAAGTCGTGTGTTGCTATATCGATGTAGGTTTCATTCAGATTAAAATGGTCTGACAGGGCTTAAATGCCGATAATTTAAATTTTCTTCCCCTAAAGTACCTTTAATTTTGTAGATTATATAAAAATAACCAAATTATCTTGTTAGCATTGATGAATAAAAGCTAAATATGTAAGTTGTGCGAATTTAAAAAACAACTAAAGGAGAAGACTGAAAAAAAAAAAATGAAATTTAATTTTTTTTTTAACATAAAAATAGTAATATAGACGTATAATATACCGTTGGAAAGAGAGAGATTTTAGAAAAATATTATCTGATACACAAGCTTGTAAAGTCAATAAAGATTGATAAAAAACCGATCAAACTAACTGATTATTTTAGATAACAATATAATAAGAGTTTTTAACAAAACACATGTTTCTATAGAAATTAAATTTAATTAATTCTTTAATGATTTCACTCATTAGTTTCACTTACTATATATAGTAAGGGATAGTATTGCGATCGTGATAATTTTCGAATTCCAGTTTTCAACGGAAATAGACATTTTAGGGTCCTCTGAGTCCAAATAACCAAGTCCCGCAAAAAGGTGTGTGTGGTAACTCCGTAACTTAGTATAATTACATTTCATGTTGTAAATAAAGGCTTATCATGTGCGACTTCATGACTGTAAATAATAACAATATCGATGTTATAGTGAATATTATTTTCGGTATATTACTTGATCGGTCAATGCCTCGAGTCAGTGCCATCACGATTACGCAGTCTCATGCAACAATACTTCACTGTGGCTAAATAACTGCTCTAATTAACATCTGACTAGGGATTTCCGTTTAGTCATTTTAAGAAAAAAAAAACAGCGTCGCAGATGAAATTCCTTTCTAGATAAGTAATGAGAAATAAACAACATTTCTACTTATTCTGATTATCTAGTTACCATTAGCCATGGCCTCCTGATCCCTCGACAAATGGAGCCGATTCAAATCAAAGTTAAACAAGATCAAGGACGAGACTGAGGCTGGCATAGAAATCGATGATGGACCTTGATAGTTCAGTTCTACTTCTTACATCTTCTTATGTGAATTTCAAGTCACTTTTAAGAAGTGTTTTCATTCATCGTGAATAGGGGGGTTTTCGTTTTGTTTAGTAATTTATCGACACCTTATACTACTATGGCTATCATCATCCGATGATTCAGCGAGAGTTCTAAATTTTGCATGTCCAGATTTAATTAGGATATAGTTCTTTAACGAGTACTTCACATCGCAAAAGCTTGGAACAATTATTTTACGTTTCCCTCGAAGGACAGCATAATCAGTGTTTTTGTTTGTTTGTTTATTTATTTAACGTCCTTTTATGCTGCTGTGGCTAATCAGACGATGCTACAGTGGGAGTCCTAAATTTTGCCTATCCAAGATTAATTAGGATAGGGATCGAGGGCTCGAGACCACCTTTTAACGTCCCCTCCAAAGGCGGCATAACTAAGAATTTTTTACTCGCATTATAAAATGCTAGGGCTACCTGCGGGTTTGAACCCGTGACCTTTGGCATAGGAGGCTGTTATGCTAACCACCAGGCGACAGGTAACCCCACCCAATGTGTTTTTTAACTCTTGGGAGAGACGTTCTTTATGCCATGCTAAAATGAAATCGGTTGAAAACTTCGCAATATTTACCAATAGCTCAACATTACCAGCTATTATTATATATTGCCAGAGGTCTAAAATTATTTCAATAAATAAATAAAATAAAGATCCATAATTATATCATCTAACGCGTAGATATTGAAAATACTATTGTTTTAAATATTACTTACTTTCCTGACTTCATAGTTATAAAAGTAAATTACAATGTTATCTTTTATTGTTACAATAAAAAATATTATAAACTAAAAGATTGTGCGTTTGGTGTACTTCGTCGAAATTAAGTTGAGCAATCAGAGGCACTGTTAAAAAAAAAAAATATATATATATATCACATATTTCAAGAAAGAGCATTCATACACATATTTATATCAGGCCACCTGAAGTGTAGTAGGCAGCATATCAGCCTAATCTGCCAAAGGTGGCGGGTTCTAACCAGGCAGATGGCCCTAAGATTTTTAACCCGTCCATCGGAGGAAACATAAAATCGTGGTCCCGAGCCTGTGCGATGTCTAAAGTACTCGTTTATAGATTTCTATCATAGTTGAACCTGAATAGGCAGAATTTAAGACTTGGGCTGTAGCATCTTCTGATAAGGTCCATGTTGATGATAATGGAGGGGTAGTTTTCGATTTTATGAATGAATTTTGCCTTTTATTGGTTTGTTTCACATGAAATGTCCGTTTTTATAGTTTCTGAAGTACATAAAGGATTTTGCAGGTCTCTGTTGTTTTCTTCCGAATGTTTACATATTTAATGTAAACAGTTACTAATCCTCTACCTTTGTATAATAAACATTAGCTTCCCAATCAATTACCCACTTTTTAGTATACCTCCAAATATGAACATGGAAACACGCGATTTTCGAGTAATATTTTTGAACGAGTTTAAACCCGGCCATTCAGCAGCTGAGGCCGCTAGAAATATTTGCAAAGCGTTTGGGGAAGGGAGTGTTAATGAACGTACCATTCGCCGTTGGTTTGCTAAGTTTTCAGCTGGGGATACCGACTTGGAAAACTTGCCCCGAGGAAGACCTCCATCCGTAATAGACAACGATGTCCTCAAACATACAGTAGAAGGAAACCCCTACCAAACAGTTAAAGGACTCTCAGCACAACTAAATGCAAGTGCATCTACCATTTCAGAGTTTTTCAGTTCGGGGATAAAAAAGTTGGTGTCACGTAGGGAAAATTGTGTAGAAATGAAGGTAAATACTTGGAATAAGATTATCTTGTTTTCAAATCGTATTTTTAATAAAAATCCTTTACCTTGAAAACGGACATTTCATGTGACACAACCCAATACCATGCATTTTGCACCTTTTTTTTAATTTCAGGATATTTGGTATGTAAAACGTAAAGTTATTTTTATATAAATTGTAATATAGTAGAAAAGGTATTTGAAAGACTCACTAAAGGAAGAATGCTCAGTGTAATCGCTAATAAACAACTGAAGTACTAACACAACTAATCCGAACTGCAACAGATGATGTTTTAAAATAAATTACGAAGCGTCGTTATTTATTTTTTAGAATACTTTTCGAACATTTCTGCTTGGCGTATAAATTTAAAATAGATTGCAAATGCAAAATATCTTTCATCTTGTAAAATAAACGGACCTCGATAGCAAGTGTTAATAAATACGAATGGCATTTTCAAAATCAGCTGAACCTGGTGAACTCGTTTCGGTTATCTGCTACAATAACGAACAAATTGTACTAAATTTTCAAACTTACAATCCACAACAGGAAGTAGTGACAGACCAGACGTTGTAACTGAGTAACGGTAGATAAAACAAAGCTATATACACTGCGGCTCAAGTAGTGGGGGGTTTTAAGAAGCATTCGTCGGTCTGAGATATATAATCAGTTTCGAAGAACAAAATTAGTAAATTTTCTTACGTTGGGTCATAGAGCATTGAAAATATAAGTCATGCCATCTTAAATATGATTAATTAATTACAAATACATTTTTCAAATTTAGTTCAGGTCCTCTCTCACGCAATATTACATAATATATGATCATGTTAACTCAATTTCACATAAAATACGACTAAATTTATTTACGAAACAACTTTTTTTATTTATTTTTTTATTTTATTTAACGTCGCTTTATGCTACTATGGCTAATCGGACGATGCTACAGTGGGAGTCCTAAATTTTGCCCATCCAGGTTTTATTAGGATAGGGATCTTTAACGAGTACCTGACATCGCACAGGCTGGGACCACCTTTTAACATCCTCTCCGAAGGACGGCGTAACTAAGGATTTTTTACTCCCATTAAAAAATCATAGGACCACTTGCGGACACTTTATAATAATAATAATAATAATAACGATAATATTCCTAAATCATTTTCTGCAACTCACCGCTTTCACTTACATCCTTTGTTAAAATAAATTTAACTGTGGATACAATTAGTTGACCATTGAGAATTACTGAAGGAATTAGTCCGGGTGGCGGTCCTTAAATGAAACAACCAAATAGTTTCAACTATTTTATTATTTGCAAACGTTTCGAACCATATTGTGGGTCATCATCAGGGATAAAAAGATACAAAAAGTTAATTTAAAATAAGATTAAAAATACTATTTTAAAAACTATTACGCTAGAGAATGTCAATATTATAACATAAAAGGAACTAGATGTGTAAAGAAATCAATTAATTAAATTACAATGACAAAGGTATACTAATGAGAGCTATACAGAGCAGATATTGACTAAAGATAAGGTACAAATATATAAGAAAAAATTACATGAAATAAAAAACATTGAAAAATGGAGCACAGTGGAGATACGTACCGTGTTGTAAGCGAGTGTAAACTAGGTACAATTTGGTAATATGGAATATAGGCAGGCAAACAATAAAATAGTTGAAACAATTTAGATGTTTCATTTAATGACCGCCACCCAGACTAATTCCTTCCAGAAATTTAGAAACTTATAACTAAATTAAGAGACATAAAATGGTTTAAGAATTATGGAAGAAGTTAGTTGAGGGTGCAGTCAAATAAACACACAATTAAGTATAAACTTAATTAAATATAAACTTATATATATTTAAACATTATTTATTGAAATTTATAACTGTACTTCATAATTCAACTAGTAAATATGATAAAAACATGACGTGAAAAATACTTGTAGAAGAACTACCCAATGGTAGCAGTCCTGTTACTATTTTAAACTAGAAGGTCTCGGGGCCATCTTCTTTTTAGACGAAGATTAAGAGGAAGCAAGGATTGAAAGTAGTGGATTAGAGTCGAAGAGGGGTTTGTTATGGAACCCAGGTCAGATCAGCAACAAATGGAACATTTAGGTCTTTATGGATGAGTTTATTTGTGACAATGTATGGAGCGTTAATGATTTTACGAAGGATTTTGGATTGTAAGGAATGGATGGTTTAGTAGAGCCCCAAAGCTCAACTCCGTAAGTCCACATAGGCCTTATAATATTATATATAAATATAAACTTATAATTATAATATTTTATAAATATAAACAATTATATTAATATAAACTTAATTTTTTTTATAGCCCTGAAGGAGGCCTAAAATTTAGGCAGAAACGTAGGCACTTTTAATTTAAGTTTCTACTTGATTGTGTGTTTATTTGACTGCACCCTAAACTAACTTCTCCTATATATACACGCAGTCAACCATTCTCACATCACGTTATAAAATTGTATTGAGTTTCTATGGAAAAATGTGTTTGATTAAATAATCTGCTATATTATTATTATAATAATTATTATAACAATTAGCTAGTTTTATCGGCTTCTATTTCATTACCTTATTCTATTTTGTGTATGACATGATATTTTTACTTTCACTTACTTATATATGAAATGTATAGTAAGGGAAAATATTGCGATCATCTGACCGGAAGTCCTACTTTCTACCATGCATTTAGCACCTTCTTACGATTTTCTCAAAAACGGTTCTAAAGATTTTTGTTAAACTCCCTATATCGATGTAAAATTGTATGGGCTTTAATATAATGTAGGTTTCATTCTGATTGAAATAGTCTGATGGGCTTAAATGCAGATATTTTAAATTTTATTCCAGGTAAATATATAAGTTGAACGAATTCGATATCCAATTAAAGGGGGAAACTGAAAAAAAATATGTTTTTAATGCAATTGTTTCACCGCTTGGCCACTGATGATCGCTGGTCGGTCCAAGTAGTTCTAACACGGAGTGATACAAAGCCGAAAAAAACTTATTGAATTTCGTAGGTAATATTATAACATATTATTTAATAAAGCAACTCTTTCTATAAAAATCAAATGTAAATAAATCTATAACAGTTTATTTTTATTTCTAAATTTGTTTTTAAAAAAATCTTAAATTGATATTAATAACAGAGGTAAGTGAAAGTCGTGTGTCGAGCGCACAAGATTTTTTTCCTGAAATCTTTGGGTTTTCAACCATTTATTATATAACGTTTATATTACTGTTATTATGTTCCAAAAAAAATTTTTTTTTTAGTTAATCAATGCTAACAAGATGATATGGTTATTTTTTTTTTGTATCTATTCAATTAAAGGTATCTCGAGGAAGACAATTTAAAATATCGGCATTTAAGGCCTGTCAGACTATTTCAATTATAAATCTGCATTATATTAAAGCCCGTTGAATTTTAAGTCGATATAGCGAGTTAAATCAAAATCGTTAGAGCCGCTTAAAATACCATATTTTTTTTTTTTTACAATATGCTTCATACATCGAAATAAGAACAATTTTTATACAACACGTATTTTTAAACGATGAATAAGTTCATTAAAGACACTAGCTTGGAAAACTAGGGAGGCGAAAAAGTCAGGCGTTTTTAGCATCCTCTTGGTTTCTGAAGCATTTCTCCTGGAGGAAAGTGACGAAATGGTTGAAGAAGTGGTAATATGTGAACGAAACGTCGAGATGGTCGAGAGTTCCAAAGCCCAACTTAAACATGTTCGGTCGAGTCATTATCTTAGAGATTTCAAGGAATGTGTTGGCTGACCGTGATGCAAGATTGATGACCCGTGAGGCGTTCTGCGATATCTTTGATTTAACAAGCCTCTGTGTGAACATTATATTAATGGAAGTAATTAATCTTAAACTATTAGTGAAAACTTTTTCATTAATTTTTTATTGGTAAAGTAATTTCTCTTTTTAGGTTCAATGATAACAAGAAAAAATTAAATCCAGGAAGAAATAAAGTCCCGGTTAAAGGCGGGAAATGCGTGTTATTATTCAGTTGCTAAGTTACTTAGTTCGCGGCTTCTATCTAAAAACTTAAAGGTTAGAATTTATAAAACTATTATTCTTCCGACGATTCTTTACGGATATGAAACATGGCCGCTTACTTTGAAGGATGAACAACGGCTTAAGGTTTTCGAAAATAAGGTACTGTGTAAAATATTTGGTCCGAAGAGAGATGAGGCCACTGAGGAGTTTAGAAGGTTGCACAACGCGGAATTGCGGAACTAGAATCCTGAGTATTCTAATTGAGTTGATAGCATCTCGGAGACTCAAGTTTAATTAACGTTTATAATCCTATTATTATGTTCCAAAACAAAAAAAAAAATTTGTATTTTCTATTTTAGTTTGACAATACTAACGAGATGGCATGGTTAATTTTTACATATTTATAATATTAAAGGTACCTTCGAGGAAGACAATTTAAAATATCAGCATTTAAGCCCTGTCCGACTATTTCAATCAGAATGAAACCTACATATCATATTAAAGCCCATTGAATTTTACATCGATATAGCGAGTTTAATCAAAATAGTTACAGCCGTTTTTGAGAAAATTGTAATAAGTTGAAAAATGCAAGGTATAAAGTGGCTTTTCTGGTAAGCTCATTGATGAAAAAGGTTTTGTAACATCTCGGGCGTATAGTTGTCTTAAATATGATATTTCAGTTTCGTACGACTTTTAGTTTTTGCGCTAGACACACAGACCTTTTTATCGGAATTTGGTCATTTTGACTCAGGAGACCCTAAAACGTGTATTTTCATCGAAAACTGGAATTCGAAAATTTGTACGATCGCAATATTTTCCCTTACTATATATTTCATATATGGTAATTGAAAGTAAAAAGATTTAATCCCGGCATTTGGCTCTAGAATTTAAAAAAAAACACAATAAAATATGCTGTTGTGCCGTCCTTCAGGGGAGACGTAAACTGGTGGTCTCGAGCCTATGCGATGTCAGGTATAAGTTAAAGATTCTTATCTTAATTGAACCTGGATAGGTAAAATTTGTACGTGGCATAGTAGCATAAAAGTAATGTTAAATTAATAAAAAAAAAAAAAAATTAATAAAAAAATAACGCAGTAGAAACGTAAGAACAAAGGGTTTTGATAACTATTAGATGCAATTGTATAACTTAAAGTAAGTATTTTGTTTTAGCTACTTGAACAGAGGAAATTCCTTCCGACAATAATTGCCTTATCAAAGAATTCGTTACGAATGTTTATTTATACATATGAGTTATACTGGTTGTTATATTTATCGCCTACACAGAATAATTAAATAAATATTTTCTAAACAAATCGATCTCTTAGAGATATTTTAAATTTCTCAGATATCTTTAATCTATCCTCCGTTCAAGCCCAACTAGATTTGAATTTATTTATTATAATTTAATTGTGATTAATTTCATTTTACTTTTACTTACTATATATAGTAAGGGGAAGTATTGCGATCGTGAAAATTTTCGAATTCACACACACACTTTTGCGGGACTTGGTTATTTGGACTCAGGGGACCCTAAAATGTGTATTTCCGTTGAAAACTAGAATTCGAAAATTTTTCACGATCGCAATACTTCCCCTTACTATATATAGTAAGTAAAAGTAAAATGAAATTAATCACAATTAAATTATAATAAATAAATTCAAATCTAGTTGGGCTTGAACGGAGGATAGATTAAAGATATCTGAGAAATTTAAAATATCTCTCAGAGATCGATTTGTTTAGAAAATATTTATTTAATTATTCTGTGTAGGCGATAAATATAACAACCAGTATAACTCATATGTATAAATAAACATTCGTAACGAATTCTTTGATAAGGCAATTATTGTCGGAAGGAATTTCCTCTGTTCAAGTAGCTAAAACAAAATACTTACTTTAAGTTATACAATTGCATCTAATAGTTATCAAAACCCTTTGTTCTTACGTTTCTACTGCGTTATTTTTTTATTAATTTTTTTTTTTTTTTATTAATTTAACATTACTTTTATGCTACTATGCCACGTACAAATTTTACCTATCCAGGTTCAATTAAGATAAGAATCTTTAACTTATACCTGACATCGCATAGGCTCGAGACCACCAGTTTACGTCTCCCCTGAAGGACGGCACAACAGCATATTTTATTGTGTTTTTTTTTAAATTCTAGAGCCAAATGCCGGGATTAAATCTTTTTACTTTCAATTACCATATATGAAATATATAGTAAGGGAAAATATTGCGATCGTACAAATTTTCGAATTCCAGTTTTCGATGAAAATACACGTTTTAGGGTCTCCTGAGTCAAAATGACCAAATTCCGATAAAAAGGTCTGTGTGTCTAGCGCAAAAACTAAAAGTCGTACGAAACTGAAATATCATATTTAAGACAACTATACGCCCGAGATGTTACAACTACTCTCTACTCTACTCTCAACTACTTGGGTAATCACTTCATTTTGGGTGCAGACTTAAATGCCAAGAATCAACAGTGGGGTTCTAGAACCACCAATTCTCGTGGGCGGACATTGCAGTCTGCACTCAACTCCCGACGCTTTCATCTCCTACCTCCCGATTCTCCTACCTACTGGCCAACAGATCCTAACCGTAATCCTGACATCCTTGACTTCTTCATCCACAGCGGATTAGGCTCTCTTAATTTTTCCATAGCTCGCCTTGATGAACTATCCTCTGATCATAGTCCATTGATTCTAAATGTATCCATAACACCTATTCCTAAACCTATCCCACCGTCATTCATTAGAGGCCCTGTCAACTGGAACCTCTTCCGCGAAATCCTCACTAATGATATTGACCTCAGAGTGATTCTCAAAACCCCAAATGACCTTGACGACGCCGTATATTCCTTTACAACCGCTATTCAACAAGCTGCCTGGACTGCCTCCTCTCCCAAGTACTCCCAAATAATTCCTTATAAAAGCCATTTACCACAACACCTGACAGACCTCATCAACAGCAAACGCCGAGCCAGAACATTATGGCAACGCACCCGCCACCCAGAGGATCGCCGCTCCTATAACTTTTTTTGTAGAAAATTAAAGCGGGAGTTGGCGATCTTCCGTTCCCAATCCTACAATACCTACCTCTCCTCTCTCTCGACTCGTGACAACTCCCTTTGGAATGTCACGAAGAGAATCCTAAAATCCCACACCATTTCCCATCCTCTCCGGCGCTGTGATAGTTCCTGGGCTGCTTCTGACAAGGATAAGGCCGAGGAATTCGCACAGCACCTTTCCAAAGTTTTTACTCCTCATCTAGAGCTTAATCCTACCCATACGGCGGCAGTTGAAGAGTTCCTTATATCACCAATACCGCTTTCCTTACCACCTAAAGCAGTTAATCCCTCTGAGGTCAGATATCTTCTTAAAAAGCTTCCTCTCCGTAAATCCCCTGGATACGATCTCCTTACTCCTCAAATCTTAAGACAACTTCCACCTAAAGCCATTACATTCCTTACATATCTCTATAACTGTATCCTACGCACTACCTATTTTCCTCTTTTATGGAAACATTCAACTATCATCCTTTTCCTAAAACCAGGCAAACCTTCTAACAACACGTCATCTTACAGACCTATCAGCCTACTTCCGATCCTCTCAAAAATTTTCGAAAAGCTCCTACTAAAACGAATCTTAGCCAAATTTCAAAATTTTCCTTCACATCAGTTCGGATTTTGTCCTCAACATTCCACGGTTCAGCAAGGACTCCGAGTTGTGGACCACATTTCCTCTTCCCTTGAGTGCAAGGAGTATTGTTCGGGTGCCTTTCTGGACATATCTCAAGCTTTCGACCGGGTGTGGCACCCGGGATTGCTCTTTAAGCTCAAAACCCATTTACCCCAATCCTTATACCTAGTCCTCCGATCCTATCTATCAAACCGCTCCTTCCGAGTTCGCTGTGGCTCAGAATTTTCCAAACATTATATTGTTGAGGCTGGTGTTCCTCAAGGCAGCGTCTATGACCCGTCCTCTACATCCTCTACACCGCCGATATCCCTACCGATCCCGATACCTTTCTGGCAACATTTGCTGATGATACCGCCATTTTGTCATCCAATTCCGATCCTGAAGCAGCATCGCTTAATTTACAAAATCACCTTTCCCTTGTCGAAGACTGGTGTAACGCTTGGCGTATTAAGGTGAACGAAAACAAGTGCTCACACGTCACATTCACTCTTCGACGCAAATCCTGTCCAACGGTTTATTTCAATTCCCTACCGCTTCCTTCCTCTGACACAGTCCGGTATCTTGGCTTTTTACTAGACAAAAGACTGACGTGGAACCCACACACAAGACTTAAAAGAAAAGAACTTAACCGCAGATTCGGCCAGTTATACAGACTACTAAACAGAAAATCTCATCTTACAGTTGACAACAAATTACTAATATACAAGACAGTACTGAAACCAATATGGACCTACGGACTTGAACTGTGGGGAGCAGCTAAACATTCTAACATCAAACGCATCCAATCCTTCCAATCCAAAGTTCTCCGAACAATAGTTAATGCTCCTTATTACGTTACTAACTCTGCCCTACACCACGACCTTAAAATTCCGTTTATTTTAGACCTGGTACCATCCAAATTTTCCAAATTTCATCAGAACCTTATTCATCATCCTAACCCTCTAGCACAATCCCTATCCAGCACCACCCATCCCTACAATCCTCCTCGAAGATTGAAACGGCAGTGGCCGCGAGACGTATTGTAAACGTTTAAATTGGAGTTCTGACACTGGTCAGATCCTCCACTCATGTAATGTATGTTTGTGGCTATTGCGCCCTAGTTCGGTCTCCACTGATTCACACCAGTGACGCGGCTGAGGGCGAGGGTCTAGGATCTTTTGGATTCCGCTTTTTCCTCCACAAGTGGGGGGAAAAGCCCAGTCTGGGGTCCCTCTATAGCACTTGTATATTTTGTATATAGTTATGTTTGTTTGAATGATGTTTGTTTATTTGCAAACTTTTATTTATCTCAATTATAGGTTAATGTTTTGTTTTGTTTTGTTTTTATATTTATTATTATTTAATTCTATATATATCATTTATTTGTATTTATCTCAGTTATAGGTTGTTGTTTGTTTTCTTATTTTGTATATATATTATATTTTATTTATTTGACTTTATCATTGTATATATTGTGTGAATGGGTTCATATATCACTATTACTAATGTTCATATAGAAACAAATTGTAATATATCTCAATAAAAAAAAAAAAAAAAAAAAAAATATATATAGTGAGTGAAAGTAAAAATAATAATAATAATAAATAAAAAAATAAAACAAATTTAAAATACTACTACTAATAAATAAATCACTAATAATTACTGCAGATATATAATACTAAATACAATAAGTGCTATAGTTTATTTGATATTTTATTTATATTTAAAAAGTTCAGCACTTTTGATATTTTGGCTATATCATCACTTAGACTAATTGAAATGTCTGGAGTAAGTCCCCGTGTAGTCAAACTCGAAATGTAAAAGGGAAATATGTTTGACCGTTAGCATATTATTGCAGTGTTGGCATTTTGGGGGTGGCTGTTAGCTGATGAGGTAGGCATGGGTTAGATTCCTATGACGTATTTTAAGTCTAGCGATAATTACTTATTCTCCACCGTTGGATCGATTAGATGTGGCCCAAGGTTTTACAGATTTTTACTTTCACTTACTATATATAAGTAAGGGAAAGTATTGCGATCGTGAAAATTTTCGAATTCCAGTTTTCAACGGAAATACACGTTTTAGGGTTCCCTGAGTCCAAATAACCAAGTCCCGCAAAAAGGTCTGTCTGTGTGTGTGTGTGTGTGTGGTAACTCCCGGGCGCAAATGGTAAGTCCTATGAAACTGAAATTTCATATTTAAGACAAATATACGCCCGAGACGTTACAAAACCTTTTTACCAGAAGAGCCAGTTTATACCATGCATTTTTCAACTTTTTTCGATTTTCATAAAAACAGTTCCGACGATTTTGATTAAACTTGCTATATCGATGTAAAATTTGATGGGCTTTAACATCATGTAGGTTTCATTCTGATTAAAATGGTCTGACAGGGCTTAAATGCCGAGATTTTAAATTTTCTTTCTCTAAAGTACCTTTAATTTTGTTGATTCTATAAAAATAACTATATTATCTTGTTACCACTGATGTAAAACAGCTAAATATGCAAGTTGAGCGAATTTAAAAAACAACTAAAGGAGAAGACTGAAAAAAAAAATAATGAAACGTAATTTTTTGTTTTTGAACATAAGAACAGTAATATAGAAGTATAATATACCATTGGAAAGAGAGAGATATTAGAAAAAATATCATCTCATACACAAGCTTTTAAAAGTTAATAGAGAGTGATAAAAAGAAGAAAAAACTAAGAGATTATTTTAGATAATAATGTTATAGATTGTTTTAATAAAACACATGTTTCTATACAAATTCAATTTAATTAATTCTTTAATAGTTTCACGTATTTTTTTATATCTCAAACTGTATTTGAAAATTCTTTCATTGATTTTTAAAATGGAGGTAAGTGAAAGCCGTGTGTTGTCCGCACCAGATTTTTTAGTTTAGAGAAAATGTTAGTGTATGCATTACATAATGTTTGAGTCTCTTGTTGGAAATTACATACTTGCTGGATATTTTAGTAATGTATATGACTTCTAATATTCTCCCTTTTTTACTATTGTTTTCTATGGCTAAAATGTCCGGGTTGTTAAAATCAAATTGGTGCTTGTGTTCTGTGCTATGAGTGGATAAACGAGTGGCTTTGTTATATTTAGTTATATTTGGATTTACTGAAGATGGAAGTTTAGCCGAAACGTCGTGCATTTATTTTTAATAAAAGAGTGGTGAAGTAAGAATCAGCCAATTTTATTCGCGTTTTTTCAATCTTTACAAATGATAAAAAAACAACTTATAAGGGAAATAGGGAATAATTAATTTTTTTTGTATATAAATCTGTTATCAGACCTATAATTACATATGCATCCCCAGCCTGGAGTCTTACAAGCAAAACACATATTAAAAAATTGCTAGTACTACAAAATAGATGCCTAAGAACAATTAATAGTTATCCACCATACACGAAAATAACTACCATGCACAAAGATCTGGGCATCCCTACAATACAAGAATTTATTTACCAACATCTTCTTAAACGTATCCTACCCATATTAGAATCTCAAAATCTTCCTTCCCATCAATTTGGATTCCGTCCTCAGCATTCCACAGTTCAACAGGGGCTCCGAGTTGTAGACCATATTTCCTCAGCTCTTGAATGCAAAGAGTATTGTTCTGGTGCGTTTCTGGACATTGCGCAAGCTTTTGACCGGGTATGGCACACTGGATTACTCTTCAAGCTGAAAACCCATTTACCCCAGTCTCTATACCTAATTCTCAGATCCTATCTCTCAAACCGTTCCTTCCGAGTTCGCTGTGGTGTAGAATTTTCTAACCTTTATCCCGTTGAGGCCGGTGTTCCTCAAGGCAGCGTCTTGGGACCCGTCCTCTACATCCTTTACACTGCTGATATTCCTACACATCCTGATACCTTTCTGGCAACTTTTGCAGACGATACCGCCATCCTATCTTCCAGTTCCAATCCTGAAACAGCATCCTTAAACCTTCAGAGACACCTTCTCCTTATCGAACACTGGTGTAATAACTGGCGTGTAAAGGTAAACGAAGCCAAATGTAAACACATAACCTTTACTCTTAGACGAAAATCCTGTCCGCCAGTTTATTTCAACTCATTACCACTTCCTCTCTCAGATACAGTCCGGTATCTTGGCTTACTGTTAGACAAAAGATTGACTTGGAACCCACATACAAGACTTAAAAGACAAGAACTCAACCGACGATTCGGACAGTTATACCGATTACTCAACAGAAAATCTGAACTTACAGTTGACAACAAATTATTAATCTACAAGACAATACTGAAGCCCATCTGGACCTACGGACTTGAACTGTGGGGGACAGCTAAAAGTACTAACATCAAACGCATTCAATCCTTTCAATCCAAAGTCCTCCGTACAATAGTAAATGCTCCTTATTATGTCTCCAACTATACCTTGCACCACGACCTTAATGTTCCATTTATTTCAGACCTAATTCCATCCAAATTTTCTAAATTCCACCAGAACCTCATTCATCATCCTAATCCTCTAGCTCAATCCCTATCCAGCTCCACTCATCCATACAACCCACCTAGAAGGTTGAAACGGCAGTGGCACCTTTAATTTTAATTTATAGTTTAATAATTATAGTTTATTTTAATTTTTATTTCTATCTGATTATTTCTTTTTTTTTTTTTTTTTAGTTTCTCTTTTTTTGTTTTCTTTTCTTAGTTTTTTTTTTTTTATTTTTACCAACAATAAAAACAATTGATGTACAAAATTAATTTTTAGCAAATAAGTAGCGCATTGTAATGGATTTCCAATCAATGTTTTTAAAAACTGTAAAGATGTATGCTATATAAATAAAGATTGATATTGTAAAATAAAATAAAAATTAATTAATTTATTAGCAGTGAATTATAAACTCTTCCAAATGTTTTGTATACTCCACTGCTACTATTTAACCCAAGAAACATTTAGGGGTATGTAACATAAGTTTTAGAAAAACGTTTGTGGATACAAATTATTGAAGGGTTAATAATTAAAAGTTCATCAGATTAAAATATATTAATTAATTAACTACTAGTTAGTATAACAATCATAAATTCATATTAATTATTTTATATTTTCAAAGAAATTACTTGCAACTGTAAAATTAACCACACTCAAAAGCGACACAAAGCCAGTGAAGAGTTGAGCCAACGACCTGCCTAGCCTTTAAGTCAATTAGCCACATTTCAGGTCGGCTCTAGGCGTTTGGATAATTTTAACTATTGTTTTACTTGTTCTTTTAAAAGATGTCCGAGTTCTCAAAGTGTCTCGAAGAAGAAGCAATAACAGAATTTCGAATAAACGCTACTCTGAGGAAAAACCGTGACTGAATTACTCAAACACGAGTATTTTTAGTGTCATCCTAAGAGAATGTTTGAAAACAAATATAGCAAATGAACTTCCTCATCGGGCTAAATGCTCAACTGAGAACAATACTCAAGGCTTGTATTTTTCTCTCATTTCTGTATTTTTTCTAAGATATTTTAAATAATAATAATATACTATTAATAGGAGGGATCACATGTAGCTGGGTGGTTAGCATAACAGCCTCCTATGCCAAAGGTCACGGGTTCAAACCCGCAGGTGGTCCTAGGATTTTTTAATAGGAGTAAAAAATCCTTGGTTATGTCGTCCTTCGGCGGGGACGTTAAGAGGTGGTCCCGAGCCTGTGCTATGCAAAATTTAGGACTCCAACTGTAGCATCCTGCGATTAGCCACAGCAGCATAAAGTGATGTTAAAAAAAAAAAAAAAAAAAAAAAAACTATTTATCGGATAAAGTTAATCGTTCAACTAAGACTGGCAGGCGAGAAATCACAGATCATCGTGAATGGATTATATTATAAATTTGAACCCAATATGACTTGCCCTCTATGTAATACCGATGGTTGCGATAATATTGAAATTTTTTTAATATCGTGTCCAGTTTTAGATCCAGTCAGAAGATTCTATTTATTTAAGTATGTCATGGAAAATTTTAAATCAGAAGACATATTAACAATTACCAACTATAAGAAGTTGAACGATTTATTACTTTCAATTAATATATATAGTAAGGGAAAGTATTGCGATCGTGAAGATTTTCGAATTCTATTTTTCAACGGAAATACACGTTTTAGCGCCCTCTGAGTCCAAATAAGCAAGTCCCGCAAAAAGATCTGTTTGTGTGTGTGGTATGTCAGATACTCGTTAAAGATCCCTATCCTAATAAAACCTGGATATGCAAAATTTAGGACTCCCATTGTAGTATCGCCCGATTAGCCATGGTAGCATAAAGTGACGTTAAATAAATAAACAAAACAAATTAGGATTTTATGTTTAGTAATATGTTTAATGCTTTGTCAAGAATAGAGGATTCAAGGTTTTCAAAATCCAAAAATCAAAGTAAAGCCAGCTGTGCGCCTCTCCTGCTTTTTTTTTTATTTTGTTCCTCATTCGAGATTAAATATAATAGCATTTAAAACAGAAAAATATTATCTAAATCGGATCAACAATAACGGAGATGTAGTGTGTTGAATTTTGTGATTTTTTTCATGTACCAGGACCCTGTATATGTTCCTATAGGAACTTTGATAACATTCAAATATTAATAAACTCAAATAATTTAATTGTATAGAGAAGTAATTAAATTACAGGTACTTACGTGATGAATTGACCCTAAAGTGTCTGTAGTACAGAGCGACGCTAGAACCTGCACTTGTAAGATAGAAGACGTAAATAGACGTTCAAGACAGAGACACTACAAGCCGAGACAAGGACCCTGATTGTGGTTCTAACAAGGCGGAAGGGGAATTGTCTTTCTTTGTTTTCGGTAAATGTCTTGATTAGGCGAAGCAGACACCCACTGTAGCCCTACCCATTAGTTCGCCCCAGATGTTACTAATCAACTCTCATTGCTGTCTTGCTACTCCGAGTGTTTTGTCTAATTCTTTTATTTGTCCTAACTAAAACAGAGCTTGTTTCTTAAGTACGTGTTTCCTCTTCTGTCTATTTGCTACAATTACAACTTGTTTTTTTTTTAATAATTTATTTTCTTAAACAATTACCGTTTAACACCGTATAATCTTTACGAATGTGAAACGTGGCCGCTTACTTTGAAGGATGAACAACGGCTTAAGGTTTTCGAAAATAAGGTACTGCGTAAAATATTTGGTCCGAAGAGAGATGAGGCCACTGGGAGTTTAGAAGGTTGCGGAATTGCGTAGTTTGTACCCTGTGAATATAATTGAGTTGATAGCATCGCGGAGACTCAAATGGGCGCGTAAAGTTGTTGGTCTCGATGAGGAGCGGATTCCAAAAAAGTTGGTATTCGCTGATCCAACTGGTTGGCGTCCGAATGGTAGGCCGAAGCGTCGATGGGAGGATGGCGTTAAGGCTGATCTCGGGGGCTTGGGCTTGAATGGTGAACATTGGACGAATCTGTGTAGGCGGATTTTGGTGGTATCGGCATCGAAACTTCGGGTTCGCTAAGCCTATTATTATTATTATATAAACAATTACCGTCTCTTTAAATCAATTTAAAGACGCTTGAAATATCTTATTATGATTATTTTTTTTTCGGCCTAGAATCACGCCTTATCTGAATATTATCTTTAATTTTCCTCCAGAAAACAATAAAAAATGTAACGAAGAATAGAAAAATTGGTTAAGTACAAACGGATGGTCAACATATCAGATATTGTACTTAGTATACATTTTGAGAACATTTCGATTATTACGGAGTGTGTAAATAACACTAATGCAGCGATGCGAAATTCAAGGAGTGCAAAATCTATGTAAAACGTTTGCATAAAAATGTCATTTTTTTCTCCAAGTCAGGTTTTGTACTCCGGAAATTTTGATGTTTTTTGCCGGTAATTAATGGAAGGATAATGAACAATTCGTAAAAGTTTTCAGCCTGTTTCTTAAAGTTCGGGTTGCTGTGTATCAATGATTAAAAAATTTAACATTTTTTCGAGTACATATCTCAGAAGTTAACACAATGGATGCCAGCTGCGCATGCCCAGGGTGTGCTTATCAACGTTTAATAAGTAAATACAGAGATCACTTTTAGCTGGGTGGCTAGCATAACAGCCTCCTATGCCAAAGGTCACGGGTTCAAACCAGCAGGTGGTCCTAGGATTTTTTAATGGGAGTAAAAATCCTTAGTTATGCTGTCCTTCGGAGGGGACGTTTAAGGTGGTCCCGAGCCTGTGCGATGTCAGGTACTCGTTAAATATCCCTATCCTAATAAAACCTGGATAGGCAAAATTTAGGACTCCCACTGTAGCATAGTTCGATTATTATTTCAAAGGATATGCCCGATTTTCATATTTTTAAGGAAAGTTTTAATTTTTGTTTCTTATTCTAAGTTACTTGAATTCCTCAACGTGTTCAAAAGTATGCCTTGATACATCAATATCATCAAGATCGCCACCATTTCTGCTACTAATCATATATTTCGTCTTATCGGTATTTAATTCGAGACCTAATTGTTTACCGGTTTTCATTAACACACTTGTATTTAGTTGTATGGTTACCGTGTCTTCACCCAGCAGTACCAAATCATCGGCATAGGCCGAAACCGGAATCTTGTCACCCATATTTAAACCTCTCTCGTTACACGTCATCTTTTCTATAACATATTCTAAAGCTATATTAAATAAAACAGGTGAAAGGGACTTACCCTGTTTCAAACCAGATCACACCTCAAATCTCTCGGAGTAATTATGACTGATTTTAACTTTATGAAATGTTTCCGACAAACACATCTCTACTAGGTTTACTAACTTTCTAGGTATTCCCTGTATACCTATATAATTATTATATAATAAAAATTATAAGCGGCCATACTAAAATGTCAAATAATGTAAACAACAAGTCGACGCTATGGCGTTACAAGATGCGACATTTCACTTTCATGCGTTTCACTTGAAACAATACTATTTTAATTTAAAAAATGAAGATGCAGTTTAAACTGCAATCGGGTTTTTCCTTAAGTTCTCGAGACCAATTATTATGTTTTTGATACAATTATTCTCTCTGTCAGAGGAAAATCCGAGGCTACAACATAGAATAGAGGAGGAAATGAAGGTTTACATCCTTATTTTTGTAAACATCAACCATCTTCATCAATAATACGTTTTATCAGTCGAGTATTTTCGTTGAGAAGATAAGTTACATAATTGCTGTAGTTTTTTTTTTCCTTTTTTTTTTAAGGAGACACAAATAACTGATGATTTTGCTATACTAGACTAAAATTCATCTGAATCATCCTGGATTGTACTCTTTTATTTTATATTCAAGGTATTATTGACTTGTCAAGGTAATCTTGCGTAACCAAGCCATTTCAAGATCAAGAAATAGTTGAGAGTAATGTATTAATGATTAGTAACATCCAGTCAAAACTATAAATGAAAAAAAGTTGGTGCGGGCAACACACGACTTTCACTTACCTCCATTTTTAAAATCAATGAAAAAATTTTCAAATTCAGTTAGAGATAAAAATACGCGAAACTATTAAAGAATTAATCAAATTGAATTTATATAGAAACATGTGTTTTATTAAAAAATCTATTATATTATTATCTAAAATAATCACTTAGCTTTATCGGCTTTTTATCACTCTCTATTAACATTTAAAAGCTTGTGTATAAGATGATATTTTTTCTAAAATTTTAGCTTTCCAACATGTATATTGGTGTATATTATCATACTACTGTTCTTATGTTCAAAAACAAAAAATTGCAGAAAAAATATATTTTTCCAGTTTTCTCCTTTAGTTGGGTATCGAATTCATTCAATTTATATATTTACCTGTTTTCCATCAGTGGTTACAAGATAATATAGTTATTTTTATAGAATCGACAAAATTAAAGGTATTTTAGAGGAAGAAAATTTAAAATATCGGCATTTAAGCCCTGTCAAACCATTTTAATCCAAACGAAACCTTAACAATATTAAAGCCCATTAAATTTTACATCGATATAACGAGTTCAATTAAAATCGTCTGAACCATTTTCGAGAAAATCGAAAAAAGGTGCAAAATGCATAGTATAAAGTGCCTCTTCTCGTAAGCTCATTTTGATGAAAAAGGTTCTGTAACGTCTCGGGCGTATAGTTGTCTTAAATATAAAATTTCAGTTTCATAGGACTTACCGTTTCCGCCCGGAAGTTACCACACACACACACACACAGACCTTTTTGCGGGACTTGGTTATTTGGACTCAGGGGATCCTAAAAAGGGGATTTCCATTGAAAATTGGAATTAGAAGATTTTCAAGATCGCAATACTTTCCCTTACTATATATAGTAAGTGAAAGTAACACTATCGCAATACTTCCCCTTACTATATATAGTAAGTGAAAGTAACACTATCGCAATACTTCCCCTTACTATATATAGTAAGTGAAAGTAACACTATCGCAATACTTCCCCTTACTATATATAGTAAGTGAAAGTAACACTATCGCAATACTTCCCCTTACTATATATAGTAAGTGAAAGTAAAAATAATACTTATTCATGCTTATAATCATAATAGCTATCATAAATCATTTAAGGATTTTTGGTATGTATTGTAACAAGTACATTGCTATCAAAATACACCGAGAAACTAAATACCAGAATTGTATTACAAAACCATATATTAATTATGAAGATATTATATTGGGCTGATGCAAAATTAATGCAGGTTTTTAGTAGGTATTGTAAATACGCCATATCTTTACTTTAACCATATATATTTAATCAAAATAATTTCCATCTGAATCAATGCACTTTTGCCAACGTTCAACAAGCTTTCTTATTCCACCAGAAAAAAAATCCGAATCCCTGGACTCAATGAAATCACGAAAAGAATTTTCAATGTCGTCCTGGTTTTGAAAATTTTTCTCCCTCAAAAAGTTGTCCAGATGCCTGAAAAAGTGGAAGTCTGTAGGAGAGAGGTCAGGTGAATAAGGCGGATGTTGGAGAACTTCGTAGCCCAACTCGTGCAGTCGTCGAAGCGTTGGTTGTGCAACGTGTGGTCTGGCGTTATCGTGGAGCAGGATCGGCCCCTTCCGATTCATCAATGCTGAAGTTCTCCAACATCCGCCTTATTCACCTGACCTCTCTCCTACAGACTTCCACTTTTTCAGGCATCTGGACAACTTTTTGAGGGAGAAAAATTTTCAAAACCAGGACGACATTGAAAATTCTTTTCGTGATTTCATTGAGTCCAGGGATTCGGATTTTTTTTCTGGTGGAATAAGAAAGCTTGTTGAACGTTGGCAAAAGTGCATTGATTCAGATGGAAATTATTTTGATTAAATATATATGGTTAAAGTAAAGATATGGCGTATTTACAATACCTACTAAAAACCTGCATTAATTTTGCATCAACCCAATATAATAGTATTTAACATTAAATGGCGAGTTTAATTAAATTGTTTAGCAAATTTTACTTACAGATTCGAATAGTTAAAGCATGTTATTGACAATTCAAATGTTTGGAATAAAAGTTAAATCACAACAGTTTAAATGAATAGTAAACAGGAAATCCTAGCTAAATATTCAAGCAATAAATTCAGCTTCTACTTAAAGTTTTTCTGCCTTTAAAAGAAAATTAATGTTTACCCTTGTAGCAGTGGTGTCACATGACGCCAAGAGGTTAAGTAAAGTTGGTTTGCCAATGTAATGCACCACTGATTTTTATATAAGTTTAATTTCTCTTAATTTTTTTAATTATTGTTTTCAGTTTAATTATTTATTATTTTTCTTACTATTATTTTCCTAATTATAAATTTATTTTAGGCGCATTAGCAAACCAACTATTACCTCCCTCAGAATGATATATTTTTTTGATAAGTGTTATCAATTGATAAAAACATATGGTTTAATTTTCATTATTGAAAAAATCTATTAAAAAAATATGGTGCGGGCAACACACGACTTTTACTTAGCTCCGTTTTATAAATCGATTAAAATTTGTTTAAAACAGAGATAAAAATTATTACAACTATTAAGGTATTAATTAAATGGAATTTCTATAAAAACATGTGTTTTATTAAAAAATCTATTAAACTATATTCTAAAATAATCACTTATTTTTATCGGCTTTTCATCACTCTCTACTAATTTTTAAAAGCTTGTGTATGAGACAATATTTTTTTCTAAAATCTCAAGCTTTCCAACGGTACATCATACATGTATATTACTGTTGCTATGTTCAAAATCCAAAAATTGCATTACAAATTTGTTTTTTCAGTTTTCTTCTTTAGTTGTTTTTTTAATTTGCTCAACATGCATATTAAGCTGTTTTTAATCAGTGGTAATAAGATAATATAGTTATTTTTATAGAATCAACAAAATTAAATGTACTTTAGAGGAAGAAAAAATTTAAAATATCGGCATTCAAGTCCTGTCAACCCATTTTAATCAGAATGAAAACTACATGTTAAAGCCCATTAAATTGTACATCGATACAGCGAGTTTAATCAAAATTGTTTGAGCCGTTTTTTAAGAAAATCGTAAAAAAGTGCAAAATGCATGGTATAAATTAGCTCTTCTGCTAAGTTGATTTTGATGACAAAGATTTTGTTACGTCTCGGGCGTATATTTGTCTTGAAATTGAAAAGCGTTAGGTGCTGCTTCGGAGAGTGAAAAAACTCACAGTTTTTAGACGCTAGTTCTTTGCACGACCGTAAACTAATAAACGGTACGAATCTACGAACTGAGCACATGGTCTTTGAATGGTTAAAGAGGTACAGATTTTTTTTTTTTTTTTTCATGAAAACGACTACATGCAATTTAAAAAATGTTTTGAAATAGCGTATCTCATAAAGAAGTGCAAGCATAAATAATTTTAGAAAATATCAATTACATTATCAGAAAGAGATAACTTTTACAATTGAATGCTATAGCAACCGTATATAATTGATGAAGCACGGTAAATCATTTTTATTGATTTCCTTCGATTCCTTCAATCGGATTGGACGAATATCTTACCAGAGAAAAATGTAAACAGATAGGAAAGACGCAGAATCCAGTAAGTTTTTTCTTCCTCGTTTATTGGTTTGTTTACAAAAGGGATACGTTAGTTCGAGGCCCGCTGAGTAAATATTACAAAGAGGTCGTTGGGTCTTTGCTCTCTTCCAAATGTTGTCTTTTTAAGAATGAGTCCTTCACGATCCTGTTTGCTACAGATCAAAGGCGTCAGAGAACAAGGTCAGGTTTCTTTAGTGTAATCAAATCTTTTTATTTTAGTTCTTTGTATTTCTAAACATTACACTAATCTTGATAAGAAAGCTGGATAGTGTAATATAAGTATTAACAAACAAATGGCGTTACTTTTTTAATGTAATCCTCTTTATCTGCTTTGATAATTGGCAATCATTTTTTTTTTCATATACAATAATGGTGCGATAATTTTCCTTCATACATAAGGATTCTATATAATTGTATGATGCGATTTGTATCTGAAACGGTTGCGATCTTGGCGATATTGATATATCAGGGCATACTTTTAAACACGTAGAGAAATTCAAGTATTTAGGTTCAATAATAACAAAAAAAAAATAAAATCCAGGAAGAAATTAAGTCCTGGTTAAAGGCGGGAAATGCGTGTTATTATTCAGTTGCTAAATTACTTAGCTCACGGATGTCTAAAAACTTAAAGGTTAGAATTTATAAAACTATTATTCTTACTACGGTTCTTTACGGATGTGAAACGTGGCCGCTTATTTTGAAGGATGAACAACGGCTTAAGGTTTTCGAAAATACGGTACTGCGTAAAATATTTGGTCCGAAGAGAGATGAGGCCACTGGGGAGTTTAGAAGGTTGCACAACGCGGAATTGCGGAGCTTGTATCCTGTGAATATAATTGATTTGATAGCATGTGTAAAGTTGTTGGTCTCGGTGAAGAACGGATTCCGAGAAAGTTGGTATTCGCTGATCCGACTGGTATATGTCCGAAAGGTAGACCGAAGCGTCGATGGGAGGATTGCGATAAGGCTGATCTCGGCGGCTTGGGCTTGAACGGTGAACATTGGACGAGTCTGTGTTGGCCTAATTTGGTGGTATCGGCATTATTATATAATTATGTAGGCATCAATATCAAATCTATACTAATATTATAAAGCTGAAGAGTTTGTTTGTTTGAACGCGCTAATCTCAGAAACTACTGGTTCGAAATGAAAAATTCGATTTTCGTGTTGGATAGTCCATTTATCGAGGAAGGCTATAGGCTATATAACATCACGCTGCGACCAATAGGAGTGAAGAATCAGTGAAAATCTGGGAAAAAAACGGGAAAAATTAGGAAAAAAAAAACCTCGCATCCCAATGATTCCAAATGATTTTCTTTTTATTTTTAAAATAATTCAATATTCCCCATAGTTTATCTTTTGCTGTAACATTAATAAATCACAGGGCCAAACATTTAACAAGTAGGAATTGATTCCTTATAATCCCTCGATTATCGTTAAACAATTAAGTTCGTATTGGTCATTCGCTTCTCCAAACCGATTAATTCGAAATGATTTGAAATAATATCGAATGGTCCGATAATCGTCATTCGATTATGTCCACCTCTACTTCCTATCCCTTCAATTTAAATCATCAATTCAGTTCCGTTCTACAGATCCTGTTTTCTGACCTCTACCCTCCTCTTCACACTACTGCTGCCTTTGACAAGTCCTTTCTAGCCAAAGCAACCTCTCTTTGGAACTCTATTCCTCCTGAGATCCGTCATGTAAGAACGACTTCCTCCTTCAAACCGCTCCTTTTCAACCACCTTCTCCTTACCCAGTCAAACAGACAAAACCTCAAACTGCAGATGCTATAAGTACCATTTTTGTGTGTGTGTGAGTGCTTATATTACTTAAATTATCACTGATGAAGTAGCTATTTCTATTTTTTTAAATTTTCATTCTGAGAGTCTGATTTGTAAATATGTACACATATTACAACCTTAATTATTTTTGTTTGTTTGTTTATTCGTTTAACGTCACTTTTATGCTACTATGGCTAATTGGACGATGCTACAGTGGGAGTCCTAAATTTTGCCTATCCAGGTTTTATTAGGATAGGGATCTTTAACGAGTACCTGACATCGACAGGCTCGGGACCACCTTTTAACGTCCCCTCCGAAGGAACGGCGTAACTAAGGATTTTTTACTCCCATTAAAAAATCCTAGGACCACCTGCGGGTTTGAACCCGTGACCTTTGGCATGGGAGGCTGTTACGCTAGCCACCCAGCTACATGTGATCCCTTAATTATTTTTATTTTAGTAATTTGTTGTTCAAAGCCATGACCACATTGCTTCCGGTCATCAATTCAATATTTTTATTTTATTCTAAAGGGACCTTAGACCCAGGATAATAAAGAAGTTTTTTCATTTCATATCTAAGTTCTGTTTAATCGAATATATAGTGTATATTAAATCGAATAAACAAACAGTCTATATTAGAAATAGAAAACCCAGCCATTTTTACTTTCACTTACTATATATAGTAAGGAGAAGTATTGCGATCGTGAAAATTTTCGAATTCCAGTTTTCAACGGAAATACACGTTTTAGGGTCCCCTGAGTCCAAATAACCAAGTCCCGCAAAAAGGTCTGTGTGTGTGTGTGGGTAACTCGGGCGGAAACGGTAAGTCCTATGAAACTGAAATTTCATATTTAAGACGCCCGAGACGTGACAAAACTTTTTTCATCAAAATGAGTTTACCAGAAGAGGCACTTTATACCATGCATTTTGCACCTTTTTTCGATTTTCTCGAAAACGGTCCCGACGATTTTGATTAAATTCGCTATATCGATGTAAAATTTAATGGGCTTTAATATCATTTAGGTTTTATTCTGATTAAAATAGTCTGACAGGGCTTAAATGCCGATATTTTACATTTTCTTCCCCTAAAGTACCTTTAATTATGTAGATTCAATAATAATAACTAGATTATCTTGTTAACGCTGATGAAAAACAGGTAAATATATAAATTGAATAAATTCGATACCCAACTAAAGGAGAAATTAGAAAAAATATTTTTTTAATGGAATTTTTCGTTTTTAAATTGAAGAGCAGTAATATACATGTATGATATACCGTTGGAAAGCTAACGATTTTAGAAAAAATATTATCTCATACACAAGCTTTTAAAAGTTAATAGAGAGTGATGAAATAAACATAAAACTAACTGATTATTTTAGATAATAATATAATAGATTTTTTAATGAAACACACGTTTCTATAGAAATTCCATTTAACTAATTCTTTAATGGTTTCACTCATTTTGATCTCTTACTGTATTTGAAAGCTATATAACATCATGATTGAACAGGGGATACCTAAAAAGTTAGTAAACCTAGTAGAGATGTGTTTGTCTGAAACATTTCATAAAGTTAGAATCGGTCATAATTACTCCGAGAGATTTGAGGTGCGATCGGGTTTGAAACAGGGTGACTCCCTTTCACCTCTTTTGTTTAATATAGCCTTAGAATAGGTTATAGAAAAGGTGATGTGTACCGAGAAAGGCTTAAATATGGGTGACAAGAATCCGGTTTTGGGGTATGCCGATGATTTGGTACTACTAGGGGAAGACACGGAAACCATACAACTAAATACATGTGTGTTAATAAAAACCGGTAAACAAATAGGTCTCGAATTAAATACCGATAAGACGAAATATATGATTAGTTGCAGAAATGGTGGCGATCTTGATGATATTAATATTTCAGGTCATACTTTTACACGTAGAGAAATTCAAGTATTTAGGTTGATATGATAACAAGAAAAAATGAAATCCAGGAAGAAATAAAGTCCCGGTTAAAGGTGGGAAATGCGTGTTATTATTCAGTTGCTAAATTACTTAGCTCGCGGCTTCTGTCTAAAAACTTAAAGGTTAGAATTTATAAAACTATTATTCTTCTGACGGTTCTTTACGGATGCGAAACGTGGCCGCTTACTTTGAAGGATGAACAACGGCTTAAGGTTTTCGAGAATAAGGTACTGCGTAAAATATTTGGTCCGAAGAGAGATGAGGCCACTGGGGAGTTTAGAAGGTTGCACAACGCGGAATTGCGGAGTTTGTACCCTGTGAATATAATTGAGTTGATAGCATCGCGGAGACTCAAATGGGCGCGTAAAGTTGTTGGGCTTAGTGAGGAACGGATTCCGAGAAAGTTGGTATTCGCTGAACCGACTGGTAGGCGTCCGAAAGGTAGGCCGAAGCGTCGATGGGAGGATTGCATTAAGGCTGATCTCGGGGGCTTAAGCTTGACCGGTGAACATTGGACGAGTCTTTGCAGGCGAAGTTTGGTGGTATCGGCATCGAACCTTCGGGTTCGGTAAGCCTATTATTATTATTATATTATTACTGTATTTGAAAATTCTTTAATCAATTTTAAAAACGGAGGTAAGTGAAAGCCGTATGTTGCCCGCACCAGATTTTTACAGTTAGAGATGCACAAAACAATGATACTGTTTACAAATCATATGGAGACAATAGATAAACAAAAGTTAATCACCCCCGGTAAATGCAACCCACTCTATCCGTCCATTTATAACAATATACATAAGCCTCAAGCTTACTTATTATTAAACGCACCGTTCCCTGTCATAAAAATATTTGCACCATTAATTCTTTCAGGAAACTACAATATCAAATTAACATTTAACAATATATACTACCATTTTGAACCCAAGGAAAACTGCAATCTATTTTACCTCAACGAAAGAGAGGACTTATTCCACATTTTCCACACCGTACCGAACCCATTACATCCCTAGAACCTTAAATATGAACATTACAAAATTTATCTTCCTGTTTACCACCGAAGATATTGAGGAATTGAAAAACATTTATTATTATACCAGGCAATGTTGCCAAATCAGATCATTTATAATAAATGAATAAACATATTTGTTAACTGTATTATATTATTTATCGTATTTCGCCGTGTTATGTAAAATAATATATTTATAATATTGGAAACTGTTATATTATTCATATATTGTCTTTGAATTATTTTGTTATAGGTTTTATTGTAATTTATTAATATTCAATGTACCTAGAGCTGATAACGTAGTGAATTAGTATCTTGCTAACTTTTTTATTGAAGTATGTTTTGTATTATATATTTGTTATGTAGCCGGCTCTATTTGTATGGGGGTTAGTCCAAAAGCAAATAAAGTTATTCATTCATTTATTCAAGTTCTGTTTAAAGACTCATGTTTTTTTTCTTGTTTTTTTTTATAATAGACTAATAGGATAGGGTGCCTGTTTCGCTACATACATTTTAAAACCAAGTATTTTCAAATCAAGTTAAATATACATCACTATACCGTATAGAGCCGGAAGTAATGAACATCTTGAGGCCGAAGGAATAATGTCAACTTCCGCCAAGAATACTGATTCAGGAGGAAGCAAGAAGGCATTCCTTTTGATGTTTAATGTCCATACATTAGAATTCTACCATGTGCGATACCTGGTTAAATCCAAGGCTGTCGAGCGAGGAATATCATGCCATGTCCCTTCCGAGATAAAAGGAAGTTATTCACGAATAAAATTATAGCACTATATTATCATTTATTTACACATTTCAATATTTACTTGAGTAAAGAATGAATGAAGCATAAAAAATTTCAAGAATTTAAAAGAGTAAAAAATAGGTGGTGAGTATACATTGTGTAACCTCAAGCTATGATTCATAGTTCTCTCCTCAAATATACATTCTATTTTGGTATTATAACTTCTTGAGGTATTTGAACACGTTCACGTCGGGGTGACCCACAGGTGGGTCACGCTTAATTAAACTGTGGTGCGACGTGCATCACAGGTGAGTCACTTGTTTTTAGAAAATAAGTTTATTCTATTTTTCTCAACATTAAATGTTGTAGGAATTAACAAGCATAAGAGTTTATTTATTAAATATTTTATAACTTTCAACATGCTCCCTCAAAGTACTCTTATCGGTTAATTTCATTTGATTGATTATTCTTCTTAAGGAATTTTATTTAGCTGTGCCTGATTTCATTTCATACTTTTGTCCCCATAAATAAGAATATAATATATTATAAAATACTTATGTTTAGTAATAAATAATAATACAAAATTTTTTTTTAAGTATTTCTATAATCACTCCTTCAAGTCATATGTGTATGTCAAGACTGTTATCAAAACAATATCGCATTAAACACGTTGTAACTTGGTACCGCCCCGTCCCAAGAAGCGTAAGCATTGGGTTTTGTCACATGAAATGTCCGTTTTCAAGGTAAAGGATTTTTATTAAAAATACGATATGAAAACAAGATAATTTTATTCGAAGTATTTACCTTCTTTTTCTACACATTTTTTCCAACGTGACACCAACGTTTCTATTCCCGAACTGAAAAACTCTGAGCTTTGCAGTGATATAAAATCTGAAAACGCACTTTTCACTTGATAATCATTTTCAAAAAGTTTTCCTTTGACGAAGTTGTCTATATTCCTGAACAGTTGGTAATCTGTTGGAGACAAGTCGGGAGAATATGGTGGGTGCGGAAGAACTTCGTAGCCCAGTTCTTCAGTGCTGAGAGTCCTTTAACTGTTTGGTAGGGGTTTCCTTCTACTGTATGTTTGAGTACATCGTTGTCTATTACGGGCGGAGGTCTTCCTCGGGGCAAGTTTTACAAGTCGGTATCCCCAGCTGAAAATTTAGCAAACCAACGGGTCCGTTCATTACCACTCTCTTTCCCAAACGCCTTGCAAATATTTCTAGCGGCCTCAGCTGCTGAATTGCCGAGTTTAAACTCGTACAAAAATATTACTAGAAAATCGCGTGTTTCCATGTTCATATTTGGAGGTATACTAAAAAGTGGGTAATTGATTGGGAAGCTAATGTTTATAATACAAAGGTAGAGGATTAGTAACTGTTTACTTAAAGTATGTAAACATTCGGAAGAAAACAACAGAGACCTGCAAAATCCTTTATGTATTTCAGAAACTATAAAAAGGGACATTTCATGTGAATATTCGCCCAGACGTGAACGTTTTAAGACAAACCTCAATGTTGAAACCAGGTAGTTATTAAACAACTATAAATTGTAAAGCTATCAACAAAACCATTAACTAAAACTACCTAATGGACGAAAGCTCTTCAATACTGTTTATCACATCATTATAATGTCGATCCGCTTAATATATTGCAAAGATCATTATCTACCGCAGGGGTCATCAAACTACGGCACGAGGATATCATCCGTTCCAACCGCTATATTTTGCTAATATTGTGATAAAGTGAAAACAATAATCAGATGTTCTCACATAAATGTCAACACAAGGAAGTAACATTTATAATGAATGAAACTGAACAATTTTGTTGTAATTAATGATGCTAGGTATGTTAAGATGAATGAATTGGATTAAAAAGCGTATTTTTGGATGTATGTGGTGTAAAAAAGTACACACATTTAGTAGACTACAATAATTGTTGTTGTTGTTTATTCGTTTAACGTCCCTTTATGCTACTATGTGCTAATCGGACGATGCTACAGCGGGAGTCCTAAATTTTGCCTATCCAGGTTTTATTAGGATAGGGATCTTTAACGAGTACCTGACATCGCACAGGCTCGGGACCACCTTTTAACGTCCCCTCCGAAGGACGGCGTAACTAAGGATTTTTTACTCCCTTTAAAAAATCCTAGGACCACCTGCGGGTTTGAACCCGTGCCATTTAGCATGTGAGGCTGTTACGCTAGCCACCCAGCTACAAGTGATCCCGACTACAATAATTAAAAGTGATTTAGCTCATGTTATGGTATTTAAGGCGGTTGTTGCTATCATTAAGGAAATTCTTTCCTGAATGTTTATAAAAAAAAATAATAAAAAAAAAAAACCGTACCACTACAACCCATGAAGAGTTTTGGGCTCAGTACATGTAGAGATTCGTACTGTTTCTAGGCCAACGGCCGTGCAATGACGTGATTCGACCAAGATCACGCTCAGCCGGGAGGTTTTTTCCCCTTTTTAGGTACCAAATTTATAGAGGCTGGGTGTGCCCCAGGAAGGTCTCCATGCCCCAGGATCGCCCCCCGGCTGAAATAACATAATAAATAACATTCCGACACAGCGGGGATTCGAACCCAGGACCCGGAGCACAGCAGACTAGCGCTCTACCCACTAGACCACGCCTCAACTACGTTTTTCTATAATAGGCTTACCGAACTGGAAGGTTCGATGCCGATACCACCAAACTTTGCCTGCACAGACTCGTCCAATGTTCGCCGATTATTTCGGGACTTGGTTATTTGGACTCAGGGGACCCTAAAACGTGTATTTCCGTTGAAAACTGGAATTCGAAACTTTTCACGATCGCAATACTTTCCCTTACTATATATTTCATATGTAGGTAAGTGAAAGTAAAAACGTATTATAGATATTGCAGTTATTCGCATGGTATATGAAATGATGTTATAACCTCGCGACGAATTTAGTTACGTTTTTCTCTATTTTTAAGTGCAATCCTTCAATTAAGTTTTGTGTAGATAGGAAAATTAATTTGTTTGTATTATTCTTCTTCTAATGAATAAAGCCTTTATTCAAGGATTTTAAATATTATAATTGCAAGGAGAACATTTAAATTATAATATTTACTTTTTAGTTCTAATATAATCTAATATAATTTCTAATATAATATAATATAATTTCTAATATAGTCTAAATAATTTCTAATATAATCTAATAAAAAGTTCTCATATAATTGAAAAAAAAAATATAATGCTAAGTGAAAATAATAATAATGTATATACTTGTTAAATGAAAAAAAAACAAAAAAAACAAAAAACTATATAATTAATGTTCCTTAGTTGCTTAAGATATTTACAATATGTTATCCCTACAGGCCTCTCCTTACGGAGGTGATGGTCTAACTTCCCCGGTGACCAAACAAAACTGAATGAACAAACTAATGAATGAACAACCAAATGAACGGACCATTCGCCGTTAGTTTGCTAAGTTTTCAGCTGGAGATACCGACTAGCCTCGAGGCAGACCTCCGTCCGTAATAGACAACGATGTCCTCAAACATACAGTAGAAGGAAACCCCTACCAAACAGTTAAAGGACTCTCAGCATAACTAAATGCAAATGCATCTACCGTTTCCGGACATTAAAAGTGTATTGGGAAAGTAAAAAAGCTCGATACATGAGGTACCCACTGAGCGGCAGCAAGACCCCATGTTTCAAAACATACCGTGCAAAAATTGAAAGAACTGGGCTACGAAGTTCTTCCGCACCCACCATATTCTCTCGGCTTGTCTCCAACAGATTACCAGCTGTTCAGGAATTTAGACAACTTCGTCAAAGGAAAACTTTTTTGATGATCAAGTGAAAAGTACGTTTTCAGATTTTGTTTTACTTCAAAGCTCAGAGTTTTTCATTTCGGGGATAAAAAAGTTGGTGTCGCGTTGGAAAAAATGTGTAGAAAATGAAGGTAAATACTTCGAATAAAATTATCTTGTTTTCATATCGTATTTTTAATAAAAATCCTTTACCTTGAAAACGGACATTTCATGTAACACAACCCAATAAAAATAAAGAATAAATTGTATATTACATTTTGAGTTAATCAACGATGATAGGAAACAATGATCCAAGGCAGAGAAAAGGCTCTATTGCACAAGAGACAGAAGCTACTACCGAGCTCCACTGCTACCATCACGTAGGCAGGTGAGTCAGCCATCAGCCAGCTCGGAGGTGGACCGTCGACCTCAAGGGGACAAGGATCTGATTACAAATCCTCTCGTAACATCTCCTCAATGCATCAGGGATATTCCAGTGCAATATGCAGTCTCCAATGTCGCCTCAAGGATAACCGCTACCTCTGACGCGGGCAGCTACGCATTTAGAATAATATCCATAATAATTCCATAATATCCAGCAAAGATATCGCAATATATTTTTTGGCATTCTTCTTCTCGGAAAAGGATGTACATAGAAACAATGAAAATATTGTTTTTCTATATTCTATCTATAATTAAGCATATGAGAAAGTGATATCGTCAACAACTAATAGTCATTCTTACAAACATTATTAAAATAAAGCTGGTGTTCGCAACACACGACTTTCACTTACCTCCGTTGATAAAATCAATTTAAGAATGTTGAAATACATTGAAAAATACAAATAAATTGTTAACGAATTTTTTTTTTTTTAATTTCAATAGAAACATGTGTTTTATTAAATAATCTATACTAATATTATAAAGCTGAAGAGTTTGTTTGTTTGAACGCACTAATCTCAGAAACTACTAGTTTGAAATGAAAAATTCTTTTTGTGACGGATAGTCTATTTTCCGAGGAAGGCTATAGGCTTATAACATCACGCTGCGACCAATAGGAGTGAAGAATCAGTGGAAAATCTGGGAAAAAAAACCCCGCATCCCAATGATTTCAAATGATTAACTTTTTATTTTTAAAATAATTCAATTTCCCCATAATTTATCTTTTGCTGTAACAATTAATAAATCACAGGGCCAAACATTTAAACATGTAGGAATTGATTTACGCCAAGATCGGGTTGCGGAGAAAATCATTATGTTCTTCTGCCACATGAAAATAAAACTAAAAATGTCATTTACGCGGAAGTTCTTTCAAATATATTCTTTTAAAAACTTCTTAATAGCGATCATAATAACAGAAATTGACGCAGACGAAATCGCTTTAGAATATATCAAAGAAAAGGTGACGTGTGCCGAGAAAGGAGTAAATCTGGTTGATAAAATTCCAGTTCTGGGAAACGCCGATGATTTGGTACTGTTGAGGGAAGACACGGAAACTAATAAAATAAAAACCGGTAAAAAAAAATAGGACTCGAAATAAATACCGATAAGAAAAAATATATGATTAGTAGCAGAGACATATACATTTATAAAAAAAAAAAAAAAAAACCTGTACCACTACAACCCATGAAGGGTCTTGGGCTCAGTACATATAGAGATTTGTACTGTTTCTAGGCCAACGGCAGTGGAATGAGGTGATTAGGCCTAATCACGCTCAGCCGCCAGGTTTTTCCCCAATTAATTTGGGTACCCACTTTATAGAGGCTGGGTCTGCCCCAGAAGGGTCTCCATACCCTAGGCCGCCCCCCCCCCCCCCCCCCGACTGAATTAACAGAATAAATAATATTCTGCCACAGGCGGCATTCGAACCCAGGACCCGGAGCACAGCAGACTAGTGCTCTATCCACTAGACCACGCCGCTCCCTATATATTGTACATTTATAAATTTAAATAAATTATAACAATTATTATTTCTTTTGAATTATTCGAGTATAATAATCAGAACTATTATTTTAATCATATTTAGGACTTTTATTAGCTATATGTCTATGTTTATAAAATATATCAATCAATTTTCTGGTCATCGCAGTATCTAAAAAATGACTATGGTTGTGAAGCTAAAATTTTTCCTGGAGGTTCGCCTTAGTGTCTAGATGTGCAATAAGGCTGGGTTTGAAAATCTCCAACTTACATGTAGTTGAAATTGTAAATTTGACAGGAAGAAGTCTAGATCGGGCTTTAAATAATAACAAAGAGTAGCAGATAGTTGATATTTATTATAGCCACTCTTACTATAAACGCACATAAATTAATACGAAATGCAATATTCGCTAGCAAAGCTGCGGTTCACAGCTAGTCTATTATATTTTTTATAATTGACCGACTTTACTTTAAAAGTAGGAGACGTATTTTCTGGAATAAAAAGGGGTTCAAGCAGGAACCCCACAAGGCAGTGTACTGGGACCGTTACTATTAAATATCTACACGGCAGACTTATCAGAAAATGACCACACCTTACTAGCCACTTTTGCAGACGATACAGCTCTTTTGACATCCCAAAACCCAATTCTGGCATCCTTCATGTTGCAAAACCACATTGATGATTTATCCAGTTGGGCTAACAGATGGAAGGTGAAAATGAATCAATCAAAGAGTTTATTTAGAAATATCTTTCCTTATTGGTTAACTCGATTTTATTATTAAGAAAGAAAACGATTATTCAAAAGACATTTCATTTATATCACAATAATAAGAAAGTACATATGTTTTTAAAGTATGTTTATGACTTCTTATTTACTACGTTTTGTGAAATTAGGAAATATATATTTATGTTAAAAACTACGTCCATTCAATATCTAAGTACATAGGCTGATAAATTAAAAACTTTTAAGCTTTTATTCTAGTCTTTTTATCTTTTTCAAATTATTTTGTCCACAATTAGGTTAGAACAGGCAAGGTTTTACCTTCTTATATATATCAAGGTATTGGAATGTTGAATTTTCTGGACCAAATATCACATAAAATATGAGTTTCTGAAAATTTTAAAACCATTTTTTTGTGGCTGCAAGAAGAAATACTATGAAAAAAATTAATGTAATTTTGAAAGTGTTCAGAAGAATAACGGATCTCTTTAGGCTAGTGAAATGCTTAAATATCAAGTGAGCGGTGGCTATTCCGTTAGTTGTGACGTGTCACTATCACTCGTTATTGATCGAACATTTTCGCCTATTGCCAATCTCTTCCAGTGGCTGGCGCGAACCTATCAATAGGTAGAGGAGATCAATGAAAAGAACCTTATTGAGAGAGCTTTATCACGAAGAGACCCAGATTTGAAATATGTCTGCAATATATATATATTTAAGAATTTAACGCTTGAGAAATAAATAAATGGGAATTAGAAAGTGAAGATCGATATTCGTCTATTATTATAGTTATTGTGTGTATGCTTATCTATGTGAGTATATGTAAATATATACATCTATGTATGTGTGTGTTTGCGGGTATGTATGTTTGTATTGAATGATTTTAAATATAAATATTTTTTATAATATATTGTTCTTGTAATTCCTTACTTGTATTTATCTTATAACAAGATGACCCGACAGACGATGTCCTGTCTGAACTATGTTTGTTTATTTATTTAACGTCACTTTATGCAACTATAGCTAATCGGAATTTCGGAACTAAGTCTGAACTATGTCTTAGGGAAATCGGTCATTTTCATAAAATAATTGGTATATTATTGGCAGTTGCCAGTTTTGTATGATTCGAATACGTTAATATATTCTTACTTATATATGCAATTAATTCCTACTCAGACCTTTAGACTATAATAATAACACAGTTGCAGAAAGAAAGTGTTTTTAAACAATTGTAAATTACATACATTAAATTTTATGTTTCAATATTAACGCCACGATATATTCAAGACACTATCAATATATAATAATAATAATAGGCTTAGCGAACCCGAAGGTTAGATGCCGATACCACCAAATTCTGTCTACACAGACTCGTCCAATGTTCTCCGTTCAAGCCCAAGCTCCCGAGATCAGCCTTAACGCAATCCTCCCATCGACGCTTCGTCCTACCTTTCGGACGTCTACCAGTCAGATCCGCGAATACCAACTTTCTCGGAATCCGTTCCGCACAGAGCCCAACAACTTTACTCGCCCATTTGAGTCTCCGCGATGCTATCTACTCAATTATATTCACAGGATACAAGTTCCACAATTCCGCGTTGTGCAACATTCTAAACTCCCCAGTGGCCTCATCTCTCTTCGGACCAAATATTTTACGCAGTACCTTATTTTCGAAAACCTTAAGCCGTTGTTCATCCTTCAAAGTAAGCGGCCACGTTTCACATACGTAAAGAACCGTCGGAAGAATAATAGTTTTATGAATTCTAAACTTTAAGTTTTTAGATAGAAGCCGCGAACAAGACACTATCAATATACAAGTAAAAAATCTTTAGTTATGCCATCCTTCGGAGAGGACGTAGAAAAATGGTTCTGAGCCTGTGCAATGACAGGTATTCGCAAAAGATCTCTATCCTAATTTTATCTAAAAAAGCAAAATTCAGGACTCCCACTGTAGCACCGTCCGATTAGCCACAGCAGCATAAAGTGACGTTAAATAAATAAACAAACAAACAAACAATCTGCATAAACGTCTAGATTTTAAGATAGCCGGATTATTAATTTATATATATATATATATATATATATATATATATATATATATATCATTCAGTCATAAATAAAACTGAACTTTTATAGATCGTTAGATAAAACTATTTTGATGGATATTGGAAAATAATAAAATAAATAAATTTCGAAAATAAAAGTTACTTTAATTAACTGAAAGAACGATGTAACACAATTGAAATGATAAAAAATAAGAAATAAAAAACAAACTTTTTCTTGATAATAAAATAAAATTTAAAAGAATGTTTTACAAGTCCATGCACAAGATGTTTAACAATATCACCACATCAAAACAACGTACAAACAATACAAGTAATTGGTTGGTTACCTCAGTGTTGCAGGTAAAAACTTAATATTAATAATAAAATCACTTTCAACCTGGCAACACTGATGGACCTGAAAAACCGTCGTGTAACCTTCGTGTTTTGATTGATAGTACAACCGTTACACTATCTAGAAATATTGGGTTGTGTCACATGAAATGTCCGTTTTCAAGGTAAAGGATTTTTATTAAAAATACGATATGAAAGCAAGATAATTTAATTGGAAGTATTTACCTTCTTTTTCTACACATTTTTCCCAACGTGACACCAACTTTTTTATCCTCGAACTGAAAAACTCTGAGATTTGAAGTGAAACAAAATCTGAAAACGCACTTTTCACTTTCAAAAAGTTTTCCTTTGACGAAGTTGTCTAAATTCCTGAACAGGTGGTAATCTGTTGGAGACAAGTCGGGAGAATATGGTGGGTGCGGAAGAACTTCGTAGCCCAGTTCTTTCAATTTTTTCAAGGTATGTTTTGAAACATGGGGTCTTGCTGCCGCTCAGTGAGATCATAAGGTACCCATGTATCGAGCTTTTTTACTTCCCCAATACACTTTAAATGTCTGGAAACGGTAGGTGCACTTGCATTTAGTTGTTCTGAGAGTCCTTTAACTGTTTGGTAGGGGTTTCCTTCCACAGAACCAACGGCGTTCATTAACACTCCCTTCCCCAAACGCCTTGCAAATATTTCTAGCGGCCTCAGCTACTGAATGTCCGAGTTCAAACTCGTTCAAAAATATTACTCGATAATCGCGTTTTTCCATGTTCATATTCGGAGGTATACTAAAAATTAGTAATTGATTGGGAAGCTAATGTTTATAATATAAAGTTAGAGGATTAGTAACTATTTACTTTAAATATGTAAACATTAGGAAGAAAACAATAGAGACCTGCAAAATCCTTTATGTATTACAGAAACTATAAAAATGGACATTTCATGTGAATATTCGCCCAGGCGTGAACGTTTTAAGACAAAACTATAAATTGTAAACCTATCAACAAAACCATTAACTAAAACTACCTAGTTTTAACTCGTACAAAAATATTACTCGATAATCGCGTGTTTCCATGTTTATATTCGGAGGTATACTAAAAATTGGGTAATTGATTGGGAAGCTATTGTTTATAATATTGCTGGAGGGGCCCGGATGAGGCTGGAGACTTCTGGACCTGGACGGTCCTCCAAGTACCTAGAACGGCCCACCCGCCTCTCGGCCCCTACCTGCCGTGTCTAGAATATTCGGTGGTGGTACAAATACCGGTCCACTACGCCTGGGTCGGGCAGTCTTAATCCGGCTCAACAAGTATCAATGATGTATCATTGAACAGTGACAGTGAACAGTTCGTGACAGTGTAGTGAAACTATGTGTCAGTACTGTGATAACCAGTCGGTGGGAAATTAGAAGACTGTAGGTTATAATTTATTGTTGTAAGTTTTAGAATAAATCTAACAGATCGTATAAATTTGCGTAAGTAGTTTATTTGTTAGGAATACCTCATTTTATATGTATACTGTTAGTAGTTAAGCTAAAAATTCAATTATTAATGTAACTATAGTGGTTAGTAATCCCTTTGTATTTGTACAATACATTCTGTATTTAATAAATATTAGTAATTTTGTAAACTGGAGTAGTTCACATCTCACACCCCGTAGCCCGTAACAATATAAAGGTAGAGGATTAGTAACTGTTTACTTTAAATATGTGAACATTCGGAAGAAAACAACAGAGACCTGCGAAATCCTTTATGTATTTCAGAAACTATAAAAACGGACATTTCATGTGAATCAACCCAATAGAATCTTACTTCAGTTAGGCTGACAATCTAACAAACAGTTGTAGTTTTCCTTATCTATATACATAGAGTTAAGAAGGGTAGATCAGGGAGTGGGGGAGCGTAGCTCTGATCCAATAAAAAACGTTAGAAAAATATTTAATAATAAGGATAAGAAAAATAAAAGGAAAAAATTAAAACCGTACTTAATTTATAATATAAAGTTTGGTAACTTACATATTTTCATTTCACCTAGCATGTAGGATATAATTTACACTGATGGTTGAGTATGACTCTATGTAAATTATATATATGATATGATAAATGTATATAACTGAAAAATTAGATGGGAGATATGAGTAAAAAGTATAAGTATTGATATAAGTACGCATAAAGTATTGAATAGTATTCAGATTCGAAATATTAGGTCCAAAAACGTTTGTGTTTACTATTTGAACAGTCTGTATAAAAAACGAGAAGTTTTTCGAAACAATAATTACTTACTGCAAGTATCCGATCATAAAAAAGATTTTACTTTTTCGAAACTGTCACGATATTGATGAAACTTAGCTCTCTTCTATGAAAAAGTAGTTTTATCTGTGAATAACAAAAAATATGCATTTTATGTTATTTAATAATTACAAAATTTATTTTAGTTATACCATACATGTATAAAATGTATTTTATGATAGTTGTACGCGTATAACATGTAATTTATGTTAGTTATACACGTATTAAACGTATATTATGTTAGTTTATTCATTTAACCTCACTTTTTGCTACTATGGCTAATCGGACGATGCTACAGTGGGAGTCTTAAATTTTGCCTACCCAGGTTTTATTAGGATAGGGATATTTAATGCGTACCTGACACGCACAGGCACGGGACTACCTTTTTACGTCCTCTTCGAAGGACGACTAAATAAACCTGGATAGGCAAAATTTAGGACTCCTACTGTAGTATCGTCCGAACAACGTATAATAAGTAAATACAGGGATCACTTGTAGCTGGGTGGCTAGCATAACAGCCTCCTATGCCAAAGGTCACGGGTTCAAACCAGCAGGTGGTTTTAGGATTTTTTAATGGGAGTAAAAAATTCTTAGTTATGCCGTCCTTCGGAGGGGACGTTTAAAGGTGTTCCCGAGCCGGATCCTCTCATCCAATTAGTATAATGGCCCCTAAATTCAAAACCGTGTTAGGAAATTTAAGCTCTTTTCGAAAGTTAATATTTAATATCAATCCAAACTAAAACATCTCTAATAACGTTAAAAATCTGGTGCAGGCAACACACGACTTTCAGCTACCTCGACTGTTAAAATCAATTTAAAAACTATTAAATACACTTCAATTTGAAAAAAAAAATTAAGTTGATTTTAATAAAACGTGTATTTTCGTATATTTTTCATTTGTATAAATTTAGATTAAATAATATAACTATATCAAATTGTTAATCAGTAATAAGTTTATTTCCATTCGTTTATATTATCTTTTACAACTTTGTGTATCAGATAATATTTTTTTCTAAAATCTTTCTCTTTCCAACGGTATATTATACGTCTATATTACTGTTCTTATTATAAAAACAAAACAAAAATTAGATGGGATCACTTGTAGCTGGGTGGTTAACATAACAGCCTTCTATGCCAAAAGTCACGGGTTTAAACCCGCACGTGGTTCTAGGATTTTTTAATGGGAGTAAAAAATCCTTAGTTATGCCGTCCTTCGGAGGGGACGTTTAAAGGTGGTCCCGAGCCGGTGCGATGTCAGGTACTCGTTAAATATCCCTATCCCTTGGACAGGCAAAATTTAGGACTCACACTGTAGTATCGTCCGATTAGCCGTAAAATTTAAGTTAAATGGATAAAAAAAAAGCCGAAAATAAAATATATAGCACACAGATAACGCGTAGAAATTATTTTCAAAATTGTTTCGTGATTGAAGAGGTGAAGAAATGAATTCTACTAAAAAAAATAACAAAAAAAACGTTCATATGAGCTCTTTAAAGTTGTTTTCAAATGTATTGTTAGGGAAATATTGGAATATGGAATTGAAATAAAAAAAAAAAATATATCGTACAGTATTTCAAAAAGTAAGGAAAAACTAACTGATAAAATATAAGCTGATCAATACAATAAAAAACGTTATTTATAATTGCGTTATCTACAGAAGCGAAATGAAATCCCAATCAGATAAAAAAGACTCATAAAAGCACAATAATCCATACTAGAAACAAAATATGGTTTTAAGAGCAAAAGTATTAGGAAAAGGTGATTAGGACTGAATACAACTATGGGCATTTCTGTGTAATGGGTTTAATTTGTATGTGTAAGGTTACGTTAAATAAATTAATTGAGGAACATCAAACAATTGACATACTTAACATAATTCGGCGTAGACTGAAAAGGAGTTGGATGAGGGACCTCCTGACCTGAAAATATTGTGCTTAATGTCAGGAGGATGCTCCACTGGGTGCTGTCTCCTTCATGCCTAACCATGCCATGTTTTCCATATTTGTGAAATACAACCTTTTATTTGCTTAATGTATTTATTTTACAGATTTAAATAAAATTATTGAGATAAAAAAAAATCTGGTGCGGGCAACAGACGACTTTCACTTACCTACATTTTAAAAATCAATGAAACAATCTTCAAGAGTTAGAGATAAAAATACGTGAAACTATTAAAGAATTAATTAAATTGAATTTATATAGAAACGTGTTTTATTAAAAAATCTATTATATTATTATCTAAAATAATCAGTTAGTTTTATCTTCTTTTCATCACTCTCTATTAACTTTTAAAACCTTGAAATTGCATTAAACAATTATTTTTTATGTTTTCTCGTTTAGTTGGGTATCGTATTCATTAAATTTATATATTTACCTGTTTTTCATCAGTGGTAACAAGATGATATAGTTCTTTTTATAGAAAAAACAAAATTAAAGGTACTTTAGAGAAAGAAAATTTAAAATATCGCCATTTGTGCCCTGTCAGGCCATTTTAATCAGAATGAAACCTAAATTATATTAAAGCTCATTAAATTTTACATCGATATAGCGAGTTTAATCAAAATCGTCGGAACCGTTTTAGAGAAAATCGAAAAAAGTCGCAAAATGCATGGTATAAAGTGCCTCTTCTGGTAAGCTCATTTTGATGAAAACTGTTTTGTAACGCCTCTGGCGTATAATTGTCTTAAATATGAAATTTCAGTTTCATTGGACTTTTCGTATACGCCCGGGAGTTACCACACACAGAGACCTTTTTGCGGGACTTGGTTATTTGAATCCACGGGATCCTAAAACGTGTATTTCCGTTGAAAACTGGAATTCGAAAATTTTCACGATCGCAATACTTTCCCTTACTATATATAGTAAGTGAAAGTAAAAAGATATTAGTACTCTTTAAAGGTCCCTATTCCAATTAAATCTGCATTGGCAAAATTTACTACTCTAGTTGTATAGTACAATCATCACAAATGGCACAAATGCATCAGGTGACGATAAATATACAAACTTTTAGATTAATTCCTGTTCTTTTCTTAGAATGTCTTGAAAAACATTAATTTTACTTTTGCTATAACTAGCATTAAAGTTCACTTGGATGTATATTTTTACTTTCACTTACTATATATAGTAAGGGAAAGTATTGCGATCGTGAAAATTTTCGAATTCCAGTTTTCAACGGAAATACACGTTTTAGGGTCCCCTGAGTCCAAATAACCAAGTCCCGCAAAAAGGTCTGTGTGTGTGGTAACTCCCGGGCGGAAACGGTAAGTCCTATGAAACTGAAATTTCATATTTAAGACAAGTATACGCCCGAGACGTGAAAAATTTTTTTTTCATCAAAATGAGCTTACCAGAAGAGGTACTTTATACCATGCATTTTGCACATTTTTTCGATTTTCTCGAAAACAGTTCCGACGATTTTGATTAAACTCGCTATATCGATTTAAAATTTAATGGGCTTTAATATCATGTAGGTTTTATCCTGATTAAAATGGTCTGACAGGGCTCAAATGCCGATATTTAAAATTTCTTCCCTTAAAGTACCTTTAATTTTGTAAATTCAATAAAAATAACTAGATTATCTTGTTAACGCTGATGAAAAACTGGTAAATATATAAATTGAATAAATTCGATACCCAACTAAAGGACAAAACAGAAAAAATATTTTTGTAATGCAATTTTTCGTTTTTGAACATAAGAGCAGTAATATACATGTATGATATACCGTTGGAAAGCTAAAGATTTTAGAAAAAATATCATCTCATACACAAGCTTTTAAAAGTTAATAGAGAGTGATGAAATAAACATAAAACTAACTGATTATTTTAGATAACAATATAATAGATTTTTTAATAAAACACATGTTTCTATAGAAATTCAATTTAATTAATTTTTAATAGTTTCACGTATTTTTTCATCTTTAACTGTATTTAAAAATTTGTACATTGATTTTATCAACGGAGGTATGTGAAAGTCGTGTGTTGCCCGCACCAGATTTTTAAAATAAGCATAATCTTCAAAGGCTTAATAACGTATGGTAATTACGTTTCTGACAGTTGTCATACATGGTTAAATGGTCCAATAGGAAATAATCGTTTTAACCAAGGTGTAGCTATTAATTATTTTAATCGATACTAAAAAGACACGAGCGTTTTTATCTACCTACTCAGTAATCAAGCCTATAATCGATTTTTTATCGAATTATCTCCGGTTTATGGCAGGGCTTTACGCTAATCCAATGGCCTTAGGAATCGTATTAAACTGTAACACGTCTCGCGGCTGTTTCAGGAAAAATATATAATAAGATAATTAATATAATTTACTTTTTCCTTATTTCATTCACTATAAATACAAAGAAAAAATCTGGTGCGGGCAACACACGACTAACACTTACCTCGACTGTTAAAAACTATTAAATATACTTCAATTAGAAAATATATTTTAAGTTGATTTTAATAAAACGTGTATTACTTTTCGTCGGAAACATATGATTTAGATTAAATAATGTAACTATATTAAATTGTTAATCAGTAAAAAGTTTGTTTCCTACTCACTTCCTGTCACTTATTATTACCTTTTCTAAATTTTCTAAAATATGTCCCGGTTAAAATAGTAATATATAAAATTAAAATAGTAATATATAATATATATTATATAAAATATATATTAACAATAATATATAAAATAATAATATGAAAGTCCCGGTTAAAGGAGGGAAATGCGTATTATTATTCAGTTGCTAAGTTACTTAGTTCGCGGCTTCTATCTAAAAACTTAAAGGTTAGAATTTATAAAACTATTATTCATCCAACGGTTCTTTACGGATGTGAAACGTGGCCGCTTACTTTGAAGGATGAACAACGGCTTAAGGTTTTCGAAAATAAGGTATTACGTAAAATATTTGGTCCGAAGAGAGATGAGGCCACTGGGGAGTTTAGAAGGTTGCACAACGCGGAATTGCGGAACTTGTATCATGTGAATATAATTGAGTTGATTGCATCGCGGAGACTCAAATGGGCGAGTAAAGTTGTTGGGCTCGATGACGAGCAGATTCCGAGAAAGTTGGTATTTGCTGATCCGACTGGTAGGCGTCCGAAAGGTAGGCCGAAGCGTAGATGGGAGGATTGCATTGAGGATGATCTCGGGGGCTTCGGCTTGAATGGTGAACATTGGACGATTCTGTGTAGGCGGAATTTGGTGGTATCGGCATCGAACCTTCGGGTTCGCTAAGCCTATTATTATTATTATTATTAAAATATGTCTCTTTCTACATTATAATTCTGTATTACTGTTCTTATTATAAAAAAAACGCAAAATATTAAAAAAAATAAATGAATAATAGTTTTGCTCTTTTATCCTTAAGTTAGTAATCAAATTCGTCCAACTTATATATTTAGCCATCAATGTCATTAAGATGATATGGTAAATCTTAGAGAAGTAAAAATTTAAATATCGGCATTTAAGCCCTGTCAGACTATTTCAATCAGAATAAAACCTATATGACATTAAAGCCCATTGAATTTTACATCAATATAGCGAGTTTAATCAAAATCGTTTGAACCGTTTTTAGAAATTCGTAAAAAGGTCATCATATAAAGTGGCTCTTATGGTCAGCCGATTTTAGTGCAAAAGTAGCTGTAACATTTTGAGCGTATGGTAGTCTTAAATATGAAATTTCAGTTCCGAACGACTTCTCGTTTTGGCACAGGACTAGTGGCGTGGGCAGGCATGACGGAGACAGCACCCAGTGGTGCATCCTCCTCACATTAAGCAGAACTATATTTTCATGTCAGAAGGTCCCTCATCCAACTCCTTTTCAGCCTACGCCGAGTTATGGATAGTATGTCGGTTGTAGCCAAGTTTGTTTATGTGTCCATTTAGTTTGTCGTGAAATCGTTTGTAAGTCGATCGAATATGGTTTGTTATAGTAGGGATACGTAAGTCAGTATGAAGGGTATCGTTTGAAACATATAGTGGTGAGTTCGTTGCCAGTCTTAAAAATTGCGATTAAAATGTTTGTATTTTTCGTATTTGTGTCTTTTTAGCAGTTCCGTATATTTGGCAAGCGTAAGTCCATATTGGTTTTAATAAATAAGTGTATACGTTAAGTTTCTGTCTGATAAGTAATTTAGAATGTCTATGAAGTATCGAATACAATAGTCTCAGTCGAAAATTTAGAGTTTTACGTTTAGTCTTGACGTGTGGGCCCCATGTCAACATTTTGTCAAAAATAAGTCCTAAGTACATTACTGTGTGTTGTGGTATCTGGTGATTGTCTATGTAAACTGGAGGGCAGGTTCCATGTCTAAGTTTAAATGTAACATGTAGTGATTCGTCGTGGTTAATCTTTAATTTCCATTTCCTACACCAGTTTTGTACATTGTCAATGTACTTAGGACTTATTTTTGACAAAATGTTGACATGGGGCCCACACGTCAAGACTAAACGTAAAACTCTAAATTTCGACTGAGACTATTGTATTCGATACTTCATAGACATTCTAAATTACCCATCAGACAGAAACTTAACGTATACACTTATTTATTAAAACCAATATGGACTACGCTTGCCAAATATACGGACCTGCTTAAAAGAAACGAATACGAAAAATAAAACATTTCAATCCCAATTTTTAAGACTGGCAACGAACTCACCACCTTATGTTTCAAACGATACCCTTCATGCTGACTTACGTATTTTTACTATAACAAATCACATTCGTTCGACTTACAAACGATTTCACGACAAACTAAATGGACCTGTTAACAAATCTGTTCAAAACATGGCTACAACCGACATACCATCCATAGCTCGGCGTAGGCTGAAAAGGAGTTGGATGAGGGACCTCCTGATCTGAAAAAATAGTTGTGCTTAATGTCAGGAGGATGCACCATTGGGTGCTGTCTCCCTCTTGCCTGTCCACGCCATGTTTACTTAGATTTTAGCACATTTGCTGATTGTAATTTTTTTACAGGTGTAAATAAAATATTAAGTGAAAAAAAAAATAAGCATGAAAGATATGCATCATGTTACCAAACCAAGAAGTTCATCTAGTTTATGTGTTTTTTTTCCAATACTTTCATTGTCCATCAAGCCATATTTTAGACATGATTTTTGACTAATTTTTTCATTCCGAAAACCTTGAGCTTTTTATTGCTATTAGGGTTATAAACCTGTTCCTATTTTTCTTCTTCAATTTCATCCTGATTAGCTGGTGTCACGATCTCAATTACCTCTGACTCAGAAACTTACGCTAAATCTACCCAAAAAATATCAGTTCGAAAAATTCAATCACATCATTGATTTTTTTTTAATTAGGAGGATAGTTTATTTGCATTATTAACGGTCATGAAATAGTCATAACTTTAGAAAAATACATTAGTTCATACATTTAATTGAATAATTAAGCCAAATAGTTACAATTATTATAATTTACTTACTAGCTACTATTTTCTTGCAAATTTTTCGACTGTTAAATTAATTAGCTAATCGTTTTCATCCTTAAATGCTAAACAAATAATTAACAATTAATATTTTATTACATCTCGAAATTCGATATTTAGAACTAGTTGATTAATTTTCATAATTTGAATACTTTTCAATAGATAAAGTACCCAATACTTTCTGTTATCAGGTCTTTTTGAGAAATTTCTTAAATTAGTGTCATAAATTAGTCAAATACAAACATTATTTGGAATCACAAACAAATTGTGATAGTTTTCAGTTGTAACTGATTTATTCATAACTCACATATATGATGATATATAGCATAGATAATTTTTCAAAATCTGGTGCGGGCAAAACACGACTTTCACTTACCTCGACTGTTAAAATCATTTTAAAAACTATTAAATACACTTCAATTTGAAAAATATTTCAAGTTGATTTTAATAAAACTTGTACTCATTTTCGTTGGAAACATATAAATTTATATTAAATAATAACTATACTAAATTGTTAATTGAAACGTGGCCGCTTACTTCAAAGGATGAACAACGGCTTAAGGTTTTCGAAAATACAATAAGGAGCTGCGTAAAATATTTGGTCCGAAGAGGGATGAGGCCACTGGGGAGTTTAGAAGGTTGCACAACGCGGAATTGCGGAGCTTGTACCCTGTGAATATAATGGATTCGATAGCATCGCGAAGACTCAAATGGGCGCGTAAAGTTGTTGGGCTCGGTGAGGAACGGATTCCGAGAAAGTTGGTATTCGCTGAACCGACTGGTAGGCGTCCGAAAGGTAGGCCGAAGCGTCGATGAGAGGATTGCGTTAAGGCTGTTCTCGGGGGCTTGGGCTTGACCGGCGAACATTGAACGAGTCTGTGCAGGCGAAGTTTGATTGTATCGGCATCGAATCTTCGTGTTCGGTAAGCCTATTATTATTAAATTGTTAATCAGTAATAAGTTCATTCCGTATTCATCACTTTATATTATCTTTTACTAATTTGTGTATCAGATAATAGTGTTTCTAAGCTCTTTCTCTTTCCAACGGTATATTATAGGTCTATATTACTGTTCTTAATATCAAAAACAAAACAAAAATTACATTAATAAAATAGTTTTTCTCTTTTATCCTTTAGTTGGTCATCAAATTCGTCTAACTTGTATATTTAGACATCCTTCGTTAATCTATTGGAATGCACAAAATTAAAGGTACTTTAGAGGAAGAAAATTTAAAATATCTGTATTTAAGCCCTGTCAGACTATTTAAATCAAAATAAAACCTTCATGATATTAAGGCCCAATAAATTTTAGATCGATATATCGAGTTTAATCAAAATCGTTGGAGCCATTTTTGAGAAAATCGTAAAAAGGTGCAAAATGCATGGTATAAAATGGCTCTTCAGGTTAGCCGATTCTGATGAAACAGTTGCTGTAACATCTCGGGCGTATAGTTGTCTTTAATATGAAATTTCAATTTCGTACGACTTATCGCTTTTGCGCTAGACTGCACACACACACAAACACACAGACCTTTCTTTATTCGAGACTTGGTTATTGGACTCAGGGAACCCTTAAACGTGTATTTCCGTTGAAAACTGAAATTCGAAAATTTTCACGATCGCAATACTTTCCATTACTATATATATATATTTCATATATAGGTATGTGAAAGTAAAAATGTTATATATTAAATACAACATATGCTTAAATAAAAACAGCTGTTATAATTGTGAGAATAATAAAGAGTGATTAAATATGGTTCCTAAGTGTATAATTATTAAATAGCATTAAGTAGATAAAATATTGGCTACGATGGATAAATTAAATCAAAACGTGCAGTTTGTAAACGTCAGCTTAAAATAGTGGAGAAGTTATAGCGAGTTTAATCAAAATCGTTAGAGCCATTTTTGAGAAAACCGTAAAAAGGTGCACAATGCATGGTATAAATTGCCTCTTCTGGATGACCGGTTTTGGTGAAAAAGTTGCTGTAACATCACGGGCGTATAGTTGTATTAAATATGAAATTTCTGTTTCACTTTACTGACCTTCATGGGACAAGGTTAAAAAAAAAAAAAAAAAAAAAAAAAAAAAAAAAAAAAAAAAAAAAAAAAATGAATTGATTATATTATATTACCGTTTTTTAGCGAAAGTGCGTATTAAAAGACAAAACAAATTTCAAGGAATAATATGGGGGTGTGGCTCAATTCTTTATTTTGCGCTAGGCCCCAGCTGTCAGCGACCCTGAACATTAATTGTAAACAACCATCCTAGGACGTAGTGACCGACTACAACCATGTCAGTAATGTTAGGAGCATCTGTTTCTGTTTTTTTTATTTATTTATTTTTTATTTCAGCATTAACCAGGATTGATCAACAAAAAATATCAGACGTTCGAAAGGTGCCAGAATTAGGAAATATGTAAAAACTTCACTAATAATAATTTTTTATTGCTTTTAAGATTTACATCTTTTAGCAAGAGGTTTGGCCTCTATTTCATCTAGACAAAATCATTTTTTACATTTAGTAAGGAACTATTATAAATATTGAAATAAGAGTTGAGCTAACTACTTTAGAAACGACATTATAAGAAAAAATAAATAACAATTAACAAAATGAAAAAGTTTTAAATAATACGTATCTTGATAACAATTTTATATGAACAAAAAGTAATGACATTACAAATGCCTATAAATTTTGTACTAGTCGTTCGTAACAAAACTTCTTATCTTTAAAGCTTCTATAATAATAATAATAATAATAATAATAGGCTTAGCGAACCCGAAGGTTCGATGCTGATACCACCAAATTCCGCCTACACAGACTCGTCCAATGTTCCCCATTCAAGCCCAAGCTCCCGAGATCAGCCTTAACGCAATCCTCCCACCTCCGCTTCGGCCTACCTTTCGGACGCCTACCAGTCGGATCAGCAAATACCAACTTTCTCGGAATCCGCTCGTCATCGAGCCTAACAACTTTACGCGCCCATTTGAGTCTCCGCGATCCTATCAACTCAATTATATTCACAGGGTACAAACTCCGCAATTCCTCGTTGTACAACCTTCTAAACTCTCCAGTTTAAAGCTTCTATTGAGAACAAAAATAAATCGTTCAACTTCTTATAGTTGGTAATTGTTAATAAGTATTCTAAATTAAAATTTTTCATAACATACTTAAATAAATAGAATCTTCTGACTGGATCTAAAACTGGACACGATACAAGAAAATGTTGAATATTATCATAACCATCGGTATTACATAGAGGGCAAGACATGTTGGGTTCAAATTTATAATATAATCCATTCACTATTATCCTCTGTGATTTCTCGCCTGCCAGTCTTAGTTGAGCGATTAACTTATTCTGTTTATATTGCATCTAAGATTTAAATATTCTTATCCGAGTTGGAAGTTGGTTATATGGCGGTATATTTTACTGTAAGAGGAATTTTTAATAGCTTTTATATCCCTGGAATATAAATTATTAGCCATTTTCTCAAACAGTTTGCTCTTTGAATTTTTTAAAACAGCTGGATCATTGAGAGCCCATACTTCCTCTGAACCTATAAGAATCAGTGAGTGACCTACGAACTTCTGCAGTCCAGTTAAAAGGCACGTTTTTATTGGTTTCTAGGTCTCTAATTCTGTTGTAGCATATTTTCGGAAGTCTGGTATTTTCCATTTCTAAAATTTTCTGCCACCATTTTATCATTTTTTTAAAATATTTTAAATGTATAAAACCAGACTCAATCCTGACATATGAGTTAGGTGTGTTTTTTGGATTTTTTTTTTTTTTTTATAAACTTTTTTATTTAAATCAAAACACAGACATATTACAGAGCAAGTAGAAGTCACTATCTCACTAAGGCGAGCCCGTGTGTGGAAAAGGAGTAGAATTGAAAGCAATCTTTTAAAAAACTTCACAATAAGATTGATATACCATGAAATAGGTGGTCACAGTTAGAGAAATACAGCAATGGATGGGGTCACGAGATAACTCCTGGGGTAGGCCGAGCTACAAATTCGGAGAACATACATAACTCGGCGTAGGCTGAAAAAGACATTGATGAGGGACCTCCTAGCCTAAAAAAATAGTTTGTTTTTGAATGTGAGGAGGATGCACCACTAGGTAATATCTCCCTCATGCCAGCCCGTGCTATGTTTATCATATGTAACTCATTTGTAACTTATACAGGTGCAAATAAAATTATTAAGTTAAAAAAAAAAAAAAAAATGAATGCAGAGAAAAACCAGGCGTTGGACGTGCTTCTGGTCAGGTAGCCTTCTCACACAACCCTTCGTCAGGAAGTAACTCTACCTAACGAAATATTAACTCTTAGACCGTACAAAGAGAATAGATATGTATATTATAGATGTAAAAAAAAAAATCTGGTGCGGGCAACACACGACTTTCACTGTTGTTAAAATCGATTAAAGAATTTTCAAATACAGTTGAAGATAAAAAATAAATGAAACTAATAAATAATTAAATAAATTAATTTATATATAAACACGTGCTTTCTTAAAAAAAAAATTATATAATTATCTAAAACAATCAGTTAGATTGATCTGCTTTTCATTACACTTTATTTACTTTAAAAAGCTTGTGTATAATATAATATTTTTTCTAAAATCTTTAGCTTTCCAACGGTATATCATACATGTATATTACTGCTCTTATGTTCAAAAACAAAAAATTGCATTAAAAAAATATTTTTTCAGTTCTCTCCTTTAGTTGCTTTTTAAATTCGCACAACTTACATTTTTACTTGCTTTTTAGGAGTGGTATCAAGATTATGAGGTGATTTTTATAGAATCTACAAAATTAAAAATACATTAGAGAAAGAAAATTTAAAATATCGGCATTTAAGCCCTGTCAGACTATTTTAATCAGAATGAAACCTACATGATATTAAAGCCCATTAATTAAATTTTACATAGATAAAGTGAGTTTAATCAAACTAGTTTGAGCCGTTTTTTGATAAAATCGTAAAAAGGTCCAAAATGCATGGTATAAAGTGCCTCTTCTGGTAAGCTCATCTCTGAAATCTTATATTATATATCGGTATATTATACATGTGTATTACTGTTCTTATTTTTAAAAAAAGCAAAAATTGCATTAAAAAGTATCTTTTAACTCTAATTGGTAATCAAATCCGTTCAACTGGTATATTTAGGTACTTTTTAGCAATCAGACTATATGGTAAATTTTATAAAATCTACAAAATTAAAGGTACTTTAAAGGAAGAAAATTTTAGATATTTGCATTCAAGCCGTTTCAGACTATTTCAATCAGAATGAAACCTACATGATATTAAAGCCAAATAAATTTTACATTAATATAGCGAGTTTAATCAAAAACCTTATAGACGTTTTCTTAGAAAATCGTAAAAAAGTACAAAATTCATGGTACAAAGTGGCTCTTCCTGTCAGCCGATTTTGATGAAAAAGTTGCTGTAACATTTCGGAGGTATAGTTGTCTTAAATATGAAATTTCAGTTTCGTACGAATTTTCGTTTTTGCGCTAGACTTAACACAAACACACAGACCTTTTTGCGGGACTTGGTAAGTTAGACTCAGGAGACCTTAAAACGTTAGTTTCCTTTGAAAACTGGAATTCGAAAAATTTCACGGTCGCAATACTTACCCTTACTATATATTTCATAGATAGGTAAGTGAAGATAAAAATATGAACAATTTTCACTAAGCGATTAATATACTATGAAAAAGATGGTCACAGTTGAAGAAATACAGCTATGGAGGGGGTCACGAGATAACTCCTGGGGCAGGTTAAGCTACAAATTTGGCATTTTTAATTCCGAGAAAAACCGTGATTCTAGCCAGGTAGCCTTCTTGCAAAACCCTTCGTGAAGAAGTAACTCTACCTAACGAATTATTGACTCTTAGACCGTACTACAAGAAATTTTTATTTTTTTATTTATTTATCATAGAGATATTTAACAAAAAAATACATCAAGTAAATGTGAACATTGAGATATGGACATGGCAGGCGTGAGAAGAATCTATCCAGTGGTAGCACTTCAAAGATTATTCAGATAAGTAGGTCTCGAGGCCATCGTCTTTTCAGCCGCCACGGAGGGTGATCAGGAATAGAAGGAGATGAGAGATTGCGGACAAGAGGGTTTGGGTGGAGTGATAATTTGGAGTGAAAGGATGTATATCTAATTCGGGCTAAGTCTGCAACTAATGGGATATTCAGGTCTTTGTGGATTATTTTATTGGTGACAAAGTAAGGGGCATTTAGGATCTTTCGGAGGATTTTGGATTGCAAGGATAGGATGCGGGAGAAATTTGATAGCTTGGTGGATCCCCATAGTTCAATTCCATATCTCCAAATAGGCCTAAGTATGGTAATATAAATTAGTTTTTGTAGTAGGTGGGAAGTTTTGAACGTTTTTTTAAACAAATTTAATAAACGATATCTGCTGTTTCTTGTCGTTTCAGTCTACTGTGAGGATTCCAACTAAAATAAAACATAAGCATATCATAAATGGAAACAAAAATTATCTTATCAGTCCCTTCATAATTAATATCTCAATTACGGCGAACACATCAACTGATATAATCGGATTTAGACAAAGATTAATAAACGTTACAATAATCCTGTCATGTTGTCTCATCATGAATGACCAATGTAGAAATTGCACTGATAACAATAAATCGATAGATAAACATGCATCATTTCTACCACTGATTACTTCGTTTAGGTTTAGGTGAAGCATTTGTACAAAAACTTTTTTTCAATTAATGTTGTAAAAAAGTAAAATTCATGAAAGGTTGATAAAAAAAAAATCTGGTGCTGGCAACTCACTTACCTCGACTGGTAAAAGAAATTTAAAAAGTTCAATTTGGAAAATATTTTAAGTTGATTTTAATATAACATAATAATAATAATAGGCTTACCGAACCTGAAGGCCCGATACCGATACCACCAAACTTCGCCTGCACAGACTCGTCCAATGTTCACCGGTCAAACCCAACCCCCGAGATCAGCCTTAATGCAATCCTCCCATCGACGCTTCGGCCTACCTTTCGGACGCCTACCAGTCGGTTCAGCGAATACCAACTTTCTCGGAATCCGTTCCTCACTAAGCCCAACAACTTTACGCGCCCATTTGAGTCTCCGCGATGCTATCAACTCAATTATATTCACAGGGTACAAACTCCGCAATTCCGCTTTGTGCAACCTTCTAAACTCCCCAGTGGCCTCATCTCTCTTCGGACCAAATATTTTACGCAGTACCATATTCTCGAAAACCTTAAGCCGTTGTTCATCCTTCAAAGTAAGCGGCCACGTTTAATATAACATACATTTCATAATTCTAATAATAATGCGAAATGGAAAATTAGTTCAAATTAACAAAACTAAAGGTACTTTAGGGGAATAAAAGATAATTATTCCGCATTCAAGCCTTGTCAGGCAATTTAAATCAGTTTAAAAGCTATCTAATTTAGAAGACAAAGTTAAACAAGTTAATTTGGAAAGTATCACATGTAGCAGGGTGGCTTGCATAACAGCCTCCTAAGCCTGAGGTCACGGGTTCAAACTCACAGGTGGTCCTAGGATTTTTAAAATGGATAAAAAATCCTTTGTTATGCCGTCCTTCGGAGGGAACTTCAAATGTTTGTCTTGAGCCTGTGCGATGTCAGGTACTCGTTAAAGATCCCTATCCTAATAAAACCTGGATAGGCAAAATTTAGGACTCCCACTGTAGCATTGTCCGATTAGCCATAGTAGCAAACTTCACGGAGCACAGTGGACTAGTGTTCTACCCACTAGAGCACGCCGCTCCCCACTTAAAAGTACACTGCTCTAAAAGTACACCATACACAAAGCAGATTAAGTATTAAATACAGATTTTCTTTATATATAACAAAATTTCCTATATACACGTTATCTCAATATATTTCTTTCACTTACCATAAATAGTTAGGGAAAGTATTGCATCCTGAAAATTTTCGAATTCTAGTTTTCAACGGATATACACATTTTAGGGTTCCCTGAGTCCATATAACCAAGTCCCGCAGGTCTGTGACTGTGTGTGTGTGTGTGGGCGGAAACGATAAGTCCTATGAATCAAAAATTTCCTCTGAAAAACTGAAATTCCGAGACGTTACAAAACCTTTTTCGTCAAAATGAGCTTACCAGAAGAGCCACTTTATACCATGCATTTTCCACCTTTTTTCGATTATCTCTAAAACGGTTCCGACGATTTCGATTAAACTCGCTATATCGATGTAAAATTTAATTTGCTTTAATATCGTTTAGGTTTTATTCGGATTAAAATGGTCTGACAGGGATTAAAATTCCGATATTTTAAATTTTATTTCTCTAAAGTACCTTTAATTTCGCAGATTTTATAAAAATAAACATATTATCTAGTTACCATCGATAAAAAACACATAAATATATAAGTTGAATGAATTCGATATCTAACAAAAGGGAGAAAACTGAAAAAATATTTTTTTTAATGCAATTTTTTTATTTTTAACATAGCAACAGTAATATACAGTTGGAAAGCTAATGATTTTAGAATAAATATTAGCTAATGCACAAACTTGTAAAAGTTAATAAAGAGTGATGAAAAGTAGTTAGAACTAATTATTTTAGATAATTATATAATAGATTTTTTAATAAAACACATGTTTCTACATAAATTCAATTTAATTAATTCTATAATAGTTTCACGAATTTTATATCTAACTGTATTTGAAAATTCTTTCATTGATTTTAAAAATGGAGATAAGTGAAAGTCGTGTGTAGCCCGCACCAGATTTTTTTGATATGTAGTACTCATAAGTTCTTTTGACTTCAACCTTGTGAAGTGCCAAGGTGATACCTGAGATCCAAATGTTCTTCTGACCCTGTTTTAATGGTAAATGCAAGAACCAGCCAAGGGATTTTAGTAATTCCAGACAAATTCGGTCAAGGAAGCTCTTCCAACATGAACGTACAAAGGTCAAGTTTTGACTAAATTCAAATAAATTATATTCAAACTTGTTTAACTCGTCCCGAAATAATGAATATAAATATTATCGAATTCCACAGAGCCCAATAAAAACATAAATCGTATTATAGATAATTTGTAAAATGGAAATTTCGAATTTCAACTTTTTCACTAAAATCTGCTACTTGTCCTTCGGAGGGAACGTTAAAAGGTGGTTCCGAGGCTGTGCGATGTCAGGTACTCGTTAAAGATCCCTATCCTAATAAAACCAGGATAGGCGAAAGTTAGGACTCCCACTGGAGGATCGTCCGATTAGCCATAATAGCAAACTTCCTATCACTTAATTGATAGTGATGATTCTTGTGATAACTTCTCCACTATTTTAAGCTGACGTTTGATTTAATTTATCCATCGTAGCCAATATTATATCAACTTAATGCTATTAAATAATTATACACTTAGGAACCATATTTAATCACTCTTTATTATTCTCACAATTATAACAGCTGTTTTTATTTAAGCATATGTTGTATTTAATATATAACATTTTTACTTTCACTTACCTATATATGAAATATATATATATATATATATATATATATATATATATATATATATATGTATATATATATATATATATAGTAAGGGGAAGTATTGCGATCGTGAAAATTTTCGAATTTCAGTTTTCAACGGAAATACACGTTTAAGGGTCCCCTGAGTCCAATAACCAAGTCTCGAATAAAGGTCTGTGTGTGTGTGCAGTCTAGCGCAAAAACGATAAGTCGTACGAAATTGAAATTCCATATTTAAGACAACTATACGACCGACATGTTACAGCAACATTTGAATCAGAATCGGCTAACCAGAAGAGCCATTTTATACCATGCATTTTGTACCTTTTTACGATTTTATCAAAAATGGCTTCAACGATTTTGATTAAACTCGCTATATCGATGTAAATTTTTATGGGCTTTAATATCATGGAGTTCCGTTCTGATTGAAACAGTCTGACAGGGCTTAAATGCCGATATTTTAAATTTTCTTTCTCTAAAGTACCTTTAATTTTGTACATTCCAAAAGATTAACCATATCATCTTAATAACATTGATAAAGGACGGCTAAATATACAAGTTAGACGAATTAGATGACCAACGAAAGGATAAAAGAGAAAAACTATTTTTTTTTTTTTAAATCTAATTTTTGTTTTTTTTATAATAAGCACAGTAATATAGACGTATAGTTTACCGCTGGAAAGAGAAAGATTTTAGAAAATATATTATCTGATACACAAAGTTGTAAAAGGTAATATTGGGTTGTTTCACATGAAATGTCCGTTTTTATAGTTTCTGAAATACATAAAGGATTTTGCAGGTCTCTGTTGTTTTCTTCCGAATGTTTACATATTTAAAGTAAACAGTTACTAATCCTCTACCTTTGTATTATAAACATTAGCTTCCCAATCAATTACCCACTTTGTAGTATACCTACAAACGCGATTTTCGAGTAATATTTTTGTACGAGTTTAAACTCGGCCATTCAGCAGCTGAGGCCGCTAGAAATATTTGCAAGACGTTTGGAGAAGGGAATGTTAATTCACTCTTTTATTTAATGTTAGTTAAACGGACCATTCGCTGTTGGTTTGCTAAGTTTTCAGCTGGGGATACCGACTTTGAAAACTTGCCCCGAGGAAGACCTCCGTCCGTAATAGACAACGATGTCCTCAAACAAACAGCAGAAGGAAACCCCTACCAAACAGTTAAAGGACTCTCAGCACAACTAAATGCAAGTGCATCTGCCGTTTCCAGACATTTAAATTGTATTGGGAAAGTAAAAAAGCTCGATACATGGGTACTTCATGATCTCACTGAGCAGCAGCAAGACCCCATGTTTCAAAACATACCATGCAAAAATTGAAAGAACTGGGCTACGAAGTTCTTCCGCACCCACCATCAAGTGAAAAGTATGTTTTCAGATTTTGTTTCACTTCAAAGCTCAGAGTTTTTCAGCTCGGGGATAAAAAAGTTGGTTTCACGCCGGGAAAAATGTGTAGAAAAACAAGGTAAATACTTGGAATAAAATTATCTTGTTTTTATATCGTATTTTTATGGTAAAAATCCTTCACCTTGAAAACGGACATTTCATGTGACACAACCCAATATAAACGAATGGAAATAAACTTATTACTGATTAACAATTTGATATATTATTTAATCTAAATTTATACAAATGAAAAATATACGAAAATACACGTTTTATTAAAATCAACTTCAAATATTTTTCAAATTGAAGTATATTTAATAGTTTTTAAATTGATTTTAACAGTCGAGGTAAGTGAAAGTCGTGTGTTGCCTGCACCAGATTTTTAACGTTATTAGAGATGTTTTAGTTTGGATTGATATTAAATATTAACTTTCGAAAAAGAACTTTTCAATCCAAACAATTTTCGAACATGATTTTGAATTCAGGGGCTATTATACTAATTGGATGAGGGGGCCACCCATAGCGTAGTGGTTAGCATGACAGCTTTCTATGCCAAAGGTCATGGGTTCAAACCCGCGGGTGGCCCTAGGATTTTTTAATGGGAGTAAAAAATCCTTAGTTATGCCGTCCTTCGGAGGGGACGTTAAACGGTGGTCCCGAGCCTGTGCGATGTAAGGTACTCGTTAAAGATCCCTATCCTAATAAAACCTGGATAGGCAAAATTTAGGATTCCCACTGTAGCATCGTCCGATTAGCCAAAGCAGCATAAAATTGACGTTAAACGAATAAACAAACAAACTAATATGAGACGTTGATTTCCAAAAAGTACTAAAGGACATTTTTTACAAAATTGATTTTTTTACTTATTTGTATTCTCATCAATTAGTTATATCTAAATCTCCTATTTGATTTTATCTAATGAACCCCCAAGCCCTTTATAAATGCAATTTAGAAATATAATTATTTTCTAAAGGAAATAATTACACATTTAATTTCGTTCCAAATTATACCAAAACATCTCATTTCATATCTTTAATATGATGTTATTAATATACTTAAAAAAACAATTCTTGATTTTAATGCGAAAAGAATCAAATTAGCTAATTTAATAATATAATAATTAGTGATTTTCGCGCCTCCTGTAAAATTTCCTAGAATGGATATAGTACCTTTTGGAAATCAACGTCTCATATGATGAGGGGATCCTGGAATTTTTTTTTATGGTAACCACTGTTATAATCCAATCAATTATATTCTATCCTAATGCTATAATAAACGCTAGAAACTTGTTTATCTCATAATTTAAAAATACGATGGAGATGTTTTATGGACATTTCAAGAACATCGTTCTCACGAGTGTAACAATGGTTGTTGACTCTGCACTGATTCACTACACCGTTTTTCTTTTTCTGTATCGTGTTGCAATTTGGACGAATGCCAAAAGAAAAAGAATAATTGAAAGAATTAAGAGCCATGTTTGGGAGACAATGGGGAACGATTAAAGCGATGGCTACGGCAAGAAATGAGCATGTCATTAAGAAGCTTTGATCGGTTCCTGCAAGAGGCCTCGCTCACTAGGCCATATCATACCTCTCATATCAAGCTTGCGTCTTTAGGAATATTTTTTGTCAGGGACCAATCGATATGTAACTTTATTACATAGTATATATGATTATAGACTATATAAATATATTTACTATATTATATATATATATATATATATATATATATATATATATATATATATATATATATATATATATATATATATATATTATATATATATATATATATATAGGGTTGTCACATGAAATGTCCGTTTTCAAGGTAAAGGATTTTTATTAAAAATGCGATATGAACAATTTTTCCCAACGTGACACCAACATTTTTATCCCCGAACTGAAAAAATCTGAGCTTTGAAGTGAAACAAAATCTGAAAATGCACTTTTTACTTGATCATCATTTTCAAAAAGTTTTTCTTTGACGAAGTTGTCTAAATTCCTGAGCAGGTGGTAATCTGTTGGAGACAAGAAGAACTTCATAGCCTAGTTCTTTCAATTTTTGCACGGTATGTTTTGAAACATGGGGTCCTGCTGCCGCTCAGTGAGATCATGAGGTACCCATGTATCGAGCTTTTTTACTTTCCCAATACACTTTAAATGTCTGGAAACGGTAGATGCACTTGCATTTAGTTGTGCTGAGAGTCCTTTAACTGTTTGGTAGGGGTTTCCTTCTACTGTATGTTTGAGGACATCCTTGTCTATTACGGACGGAGGTCTTCCTCCGGGCAAGTTTTCCAAGTCGGTATCCCTAACTGAAAACTTAGCAAACCAACGGCGAATGGTCCGTTCATCAACACTCCTTTCCCCAAACGCCTTGCAAATATTTCTAGCGGTCTCAGCTGCTGAATGGCCGAGTTTAAACTCGTACAAAAATATTACTCGAAAATCGCGTTTGGAGGTATACTAAAAAGTGGGTAATTTTTTGGGAAGCTAATGTTTATAATACAAAGGTAGAGGATTAGTAACTGTTTACTTTAAATATATAAACATTCAAAAGAAAACAACAGAGACCTGCAAAATCTATGTATTTCAGAAACTATAAAAACGGACATTTCATGTGAAACAACTCAATATAATCTAAGAGTTAAATATTTACCCCATGTCATTTTATATCAGGAAATTTGGTTAAAAAGTGTTGCCATTTCTAAATTACCATCTTATTTCAACAAATGTTTCGAGAATTATTATCATCATTGGCTTTTTAGTGTCAATAATGAACGATTCCAATCTGCCCAAGGAAGAGAAAATAAGTAACTTCTTGCTACCTCAAGCTTAGAGGCCTCATATTTTACGATGCATATAATCTAAAGCGCTAATTAAAAAAAAAAATATGGTGCGGGCAACACACGACTTTCACTTACCTCCATTTTTAAAATCAATGAAAGAATTTTCAAATACAGTTAGAGATAAAAATACGTGAAATTATTAAGGAATTAATCAAATTCAATTTATATAGAAACATGTGTTTATTAAAAAATCTATTATATTATTATCTTAAATAATCAGTTAGTTTTATCTTCTTTTCATCACTCTCCATTAACTTCTAAAAGCTTATGTATGAGATGATATTTTTTCTAAAATCTTTAACTTTCCAACGGTATATCATTCATGTATATTACTGCTCTTATGTTCAAAAACGAAACATTGCATTAAAAAAATATTTTTTCTGTTTTCTCCTTTAGTTGGGTATCGAATTTATTCAATTTATATATTTACCTGTTTTTTATCAGCGTTAACAAGATAATCTAGTTATTTTTATTGAACCTACAAAATTAAAGGTACTTTAGGGGAAGAAAATTTAAAATATCGGCATTTAAGCCCTGTCAGACCATTTTTATCCAAATAAAATCTAAACGATATTAAAGCCCATTAAATTTTACATCGATATAGCGAGTTTGATCAAAATCTTCGGAACCGTTTTCGAGAAGTTTTGTCACGTCTCGGGCATATAGTTGTCTTAAATATGAAATTTCAGTTTCATAGGACTTACCGTTTCCGCCCGGGAGTTACCACACACACACACACACACACAGACCTTTTTGCGGGACTTGGTTATTTGGACTCAGGGAACCCTAAAACGTGTATTTCCGTTGAAAACTGGAATTCGAAAATTTTCACGATCGCAATACTTCCCCTTACTATATATAGTAAGTGAAAGTAAAAAATTCGTCAGGCCGCACAGGTATGGAGGCTTAAGATTTACCAAATTATCGATGTTTGATAGAGAACTAAATTTACGAGAAAAAAATTAATAAATCATTGAAATTGGTTTAGAATTAGAAAAGGTATGGATTGCGGTTTTAACTCAACAGTCGTGATTTTCGATTTTCCTTGAATATAAATTAATAGTTTATGTTTTTTTTTTTGTTTTTTTTTGTTTTTTTTTCAGCTCTTCTTAATAAACCTCTACGAGCCATGAAGGGTCTTGGGCTCAGTAGATAAGAGATTCGCTGATAAGGCAATATACACTCATGCCGTTTTTCCATTTTTATAAGTCCCAACTTAATAGAGGCTGGGTGTGCCCTAGGAGGGCCTTCATACCTTATGGTCGCCCCACGGGTGAAGTAACAGAATAAATAATATTCTACCACATTCAAACCAGGATACATGGTACATATCAGTCAGTTACCAAATTTATGTTGCTAATACACATCGTATAGATGTATAATCTGTATCAGTTTATTCCCTTTTTACTTTTACTTACTATGAAATTTTCTGAAATCTGAAAAGAAGATAAAACTAACTGATTATTTAAGATAATAATATAATAGATTTTTTAATAAAACACATGTTTCTATATAAATTCAATTTGATTAATTCCTTAATAATTTCACGTATTTTTATTACTTTCAATTACTAAATATAGTAAGGAAAGTATTGCGATCGTGAAAATTTTCGAATTCCAGTTTTCAACGGAAATACACGTTTTAGGGTCCCCTGAGTCCAAATAACCAAGTCCCGCAAAAAGGTCTGTGTGTGTGTCTGTGTGTGTGTGTGTGTGGTAACTCCCGGGCGGAAACGGTAAGTCCTATGAAACTGAAATTTCATATTTAAGACAGCTATACGCCCGAGACGTGACAAAACTTTTTTCATCAAAATGAGCTTACCAGAAGAGGCACTTTATACCATGCATTTTGCACCTTTTTTCGATTTTCTCAAAAACGGTTCCGACGATTTTGATTAAACTCGCTATATCGATGTAAAATTTAATGGGCTTTAATATCATGTAGGTTTTATTTGGATAAAAATGGTCTGACAGGGCTTAAATGCCGTTATTTAAAATTTTCTTCCTCTAAAGTACTTTTAATTTTTTAGATTCAATAATAATAACTAGATTATCTTGTTAACGCTGATGAAAAACAGGTAAATATATAAATTGAATAAGTTCGATACCCAAATAAAGGAGAAAACAGAAAAAATATTTTTTTAATGCAATGTTTCGTTTTTGAACATAAGAGCAGTAATATACATGAATGATATACCGTTGGAAAGCTAAAGATTTTAGAAAAAATATCATCTCATACACAAGCTTTTAAAAGTTAATAGAGAGTGATGAAAAGAAGATAAAACTAACTGATTATTTAAGATAATAATATAATAGATTTTTTAATAAAACACATGTTTCTATATAAATTGAATTTGATTAATTCCTTAATAATTTCACGCATTTTTATTACTTTCAATTACTAAATATAGTAAGGAAAGTATTGCGATCGTGAAAATTTTCGAATTCCAGTTTTCAACGGAAATACACGTTTTAGGGTCCCCTGAGTCCAAATAACCAAGTCCCGCAAAAAGGTCTGTGTGTGTGTGTGTGTGTGTGTGTGTGTGTGTGGTAACTCCCGGGCGGAAACGGTAAGTCCTATGAAACTGAAATTTCATATTTAAGACAGCTATACGCCCGAGACGTGACAAAACTTTTTTCATCAAAATGAGCTTACCAGAAGAGGCACTTTATACCATGCATTTTGCACCTTTTTTCGATTTTCTCAAAAACGGTTCCGACGATTTTGATTAAACTCGCTATATCGATGTAAAATTTAATGGGCTTTAATATCATGTAGGTTTTATTTGGATAAAAATGGTCTGACAGGGCTTAAATGCCGTTATTTAAAATTTTCTTCCTCTAAAGTACCTTTAATTTTTTAGATTCAATAATAATAACTAGATTATCTTGTTAACGCTGATGAAAAACAGGTAAATATATAAATTGAATAAGTTCGATACCCAAATAAAGGAGAAAACAGAAAAAATATTTATTTTAAAAATGGAGGTAAGTGAAAGTCGTGTGTTGCCCGCGCCAGATTTTTAGATATTTCCGTGCAAACATTGTGAAAATGTTTTTTTTTGCCATTTTTGTAAATTCATAAACAAAGAAGTACGATGTGGTCAAGATCGAAATTTTTACCGCAAGTCAAAGGTGAGTCTCTTTTCCTTTATGAACTTATAACTCGCTATAAGTCTCGTTTCTTATTAATTTTTTTAACCACTTTCTTCACCATTTTAGGTAATCTTTTGTAATGACAAAAAGTGTAAAGCAGGTCCTTATTATATTGTTAGTTTCTGTTTTGATTTTATATCTACAACATTATCAGAATAAGAGAGATTTGTCAGAAAAAAAAAAATTATCCAAGGTTTTTAATTCATAAAATTATAGAAAATAACTGGTAAGAATATCACGAAAATTAAAAATGATGTGCGACAAGCAAGGGTAGACGATTCCGAATAGATTGATCCATGTATGTATATATATATATATATAAAGTATGCCAACAGGATATAATATTAAGACTAGTTATTAGTAATCGATTTATTCATCAATGTAAATGATAAAATTAATTTTTTTCTCTTTCTTTTATATTTGAATTATGTTATCAACTCATTTACTTCTCATTTTTTTTCCAGATATAATTAGCTTCTGAAGATTGTTTTTATTTTATTTATTTTATGTTGAACATAAATTCATCGATTATTGTAAATGGTAGTTAATCATGTTCATCTTGTCTGTTGGCCAGACATATTGTATATTTAAACTGTACAATTAAGATAAATTTGTCATTCTAAAGGGACCAGTCCCAGATTGAAAATTATTTTTTATCAATCTATGTATAAAATAATGACAGCATTAACAATGCAGCAGAACTAGTTGCTGTTAACCAAATTTTATTGAATTAAAATTACGAATATAATTGTGTATATATATATATATATGTGAAGTATGCCAACAAGATATAATATTAAGACTTATCATATATATATATATATTATATATATCATATATATATATTATGCATCATATATCATATACATATATTATGCAATAATTATCTACACAGCTATAAAATATTATATAATAATCAGGAAAATAATATAATATAATGGCCATTGTAAAATAATATGCAGCTTTTCTTTTTCAATGAATTGCAAAACCCGATTGTCTTATAATAAGTTTGTTTACTAATTCGTCAATGTTATTTCCTTATATTAAACATGATCTTCCTTCCTGTTAGAAACTTCCCCGTTATTTATTATACAAAAGATATGTAACTGCTTGTTTAGAGTCGTAGAAAAATCTTCCAGAAACTAGATATAGGGCATCAACATACATCCGTTTTCTAAAAATAGCTCGTGTAAACTACATCTTTGACGGTTCCGTTATAGTTCCTAGATCAACTACACTATATATATATATATATATATATATATATTATATATATATATATATATATATAAATGTAATATATTTTTACTTTCACTTACTATATATAGTAAGGGAAAGTATTGCGATCTTGAAAATTTTCGAATTCCAGTTTTCAACGGAAATACACATTTTAGGGTCCCCTGAGTCCAAATAACCAAGTCCCGCAAAAAGGTCTGTGTGTGTGTGTGTGTGTGTGTGGTAACTCCCGGGGGAAACGGTAAGTCCTATGATACTGAAATTTCATATTTAAGACAAATATACGTCCGCGACGCGACAAAATGTTTTTCATCAAAATGAGCTAACCAGAAGAGGCACTTTATACCATGCATTTTGCACCTTTTTACGATTTACTCAAAAACGGCTCTAACGATTTTGATTAAACTCGCTATGTCGATGTAAAATTTAATAGGCTTTAATATCATTTAGCTTCCATTCTGATTAAAATGGTCTGACAGGGCTTAAATTCAGATATTTTATATTTTCTTCCTCCAAAGTACCTTTAATTTTGTAAGCTCTATAAAAATAACTATATCATCTTGTTAACGCTGATAAATAACAGCAAAATATGTAAGTTGTGCGAATTTAAAAAACAAACTATAGGAGAAAACTAAAAGAAATATTTTTTTAATGCATTTTTTTTATTTTGAACATAGCAACAGTAATATACACTTATAATATACTGTTGGAAAGCTAAAGATTTTAGAAAAAAAAATCTAATAGACAAGAGCTTGTAAATTATTTTAGATAAATATATAATAATTTTTTTAATCAAACACCTGTTTTTATAGAAATTTAATTTAATTAATTCTTTAATAGTTTCACGTATGTTTTATCTTCAAGTGTATTTGAAAATGTATTCATTGATTTTAAAAATGGAGGTAAGTGAAAGTCGTGTGTTGCCCGCCCAGATTTTTATTTTATTACTATCATTGTGATATAACTTAATAAACTTAAGTGTACACTCACAAGCGAGATACAAATGACACCAGCTTCTGCCATTTTAAAGCCGGTTCTACTCCAAAGGAAAGAATTGAGGGCATCTGATCCGGGTACGTATGCGACATTAATTATGACTTGGCCGTTTTGAGAACAAACAAATGTTTACAAAAAATGGAGAGAATGTTTTTTTTTTTTCTACGAATGGCTGAAACAGTTATCCTAGCGGAAAAGAAATTATAATGCAAGTAAGGTGACTGGATAACTGTTTTTTGTTTTCTAGGCTTTTGCAAGGATAGTGAAACGTTCTGGATGCATATGAACTATAGAAATATTGTAATAACAAGGCAACGGCAGAGTTGATTTGATTTAAATTGAATTCCATACATAGTTATGTAAATGTATTTCGGCAGGCAATAAACTTTTTGTTTTCTTTTTGACCTCAATTTAGTTTACCGTTGAGAATATTAGATGAGGAAGATGGTTTAACTTATTTTAATTGTGTGCCGATGTTTCGGCCTACATTGTGGGCCTTCATCAGGGCTAAGGGAAACAATGTATAGTTAGATTTATCGGCTTTTCATCAATCTTTATTAACTTTTGCAAGCTTGTGTATGAGATAATATTTTTTCTAAAATCTTAAGCTTCCCAGCGGAATATTATACATGTATATTACGGTTCTTATGTTCAAAAACAAACAATTGCGTTTAAAAAATATATGTTTTCAGTTTATTTCCTTTATTTGAATATCGAATTCGTCTAACTTACATAAATACCTATTTTTTTTTTATCAATGGTAACAATATAATATGGTTATTTTTATAGAAAAAAAATTAAAGGTACTTTAGAGGAAGAAAATTTAAAATATCGGCATTTAAACCCCTGTCAGACTATTTTAATCATAATAAAACCTACATGATGTTAAAGCTCATTTAATTTTACATCGACATATCGAGTTTAATCAAAATCATATGAGCCGTTTTTGACAAAATCGATTTTTCTAAATCTTTAGCTTTCAAACGGTATATCATACACGTATATTACTGTTCTTGTGTTCAAAAACAAAAAAAAAAACATTAAAAATATATTTTTTCAGTTTCCTCCTTTAGTTTGATATGAAATTCGTTCAACTTATATATTTATGTGTTTTTCACCGGTGGTAACAATATATTTATTTTTATAAAATCTACGAAATCAAAGGTACTTTACAGGAAAAATATGTAAAATTTCGGCATTTAAGCTCTGTCAGCCAATTTTAATCCGAATGAAGCCTACATGATATTAAAGCTCATTAAATTTTACATCCACATATCGAGTTTAATCAAAATCGTTTGAGCCGTTTTTGAGAAAATCGTAAAAAGGCGCTAAATGCATGGTATAAAGTGCCTCTTCTGATAAGCAGATTTTAATAAAAAATATGTTGTAACGTCTCGGACGTATAGTTGTCTTAAATATACAATTTCATTTTCTTAGGAACTTTCGTTTAAGTGCTGGAGTTTCCACACACAGAACTTTTTGCGAGACTTGGTCATTTGGACTCAGGGGACCCAAAAACGTGTATTATTGACATGTAATACGTTTTTTTGTTTGTTTGTTTATCGCGGTTTATTGATTCTAAAACTCTATACACACTTTTCTCAATCGTTAAAAATAACTGAGATATGAGCGTATTTATGTGAAAAATTTCTATATTACTTTCACTTACTATATATAGTAAGGGGAAGTATTGCGATCGTGAAAATTTTCGAATTCCAGTTTTAAACGGAAATACACGTTTTAGGGTCCCCTGAGTCCAAATAACCAAGTCCCGCAATAAGGTCTGTGTGTGTGTGTGTGGTAACTCCCGGGCGGAAACGGTAAGTCCTATGAAACTGAAATTTCATATTTAAGACAACTATACGCCCGAGACGTGACAAAACGTTTTTCATCAAAATGAGCTTACCAGAAGAGGCATTTTATACCATGCATTTTGCACCTTTTTTCGATTTTCTCGAAAACGGTTCCGACGATTTTGATTAAACTCGCTATATCAATGTAAAATTGAATGGGCTTTAATATCATGTAGGTTTTATTTGGATTAAAATGGTCTGACAGGGCTTAAATGCAGATATTTTAAATTTTTTTCCCCTAAAGTACCTTTAATTTTGTAGATTCAATAATAATAACTAGAATATCTTGTTAACGGTGATGAAAAACAGGCAAATATATAAATTGAATAAATTCGATACCCAACTAAAGGAGAAAACAGAAAAAATATTTTTTTTAATGCAATTTTTCGTTTTTGAACATAAGAGCAGTAATATACATGTATGATATACCGTTGGAAAGATAAAGATTTTAGAAATATTATCATCTAATACACAAGCTTTTAAAAGTTAATAGAGAGTGATGAAATGAACATAACACTAACTGATTATTTTAGATAATAATATAATAGATTTTTTAATCAAACACATGTTTCTATAGAAATTTAATTTAATTAATTCCTTAATAATTTCACGTATTTTTATCTCTAACTGTATTTGACAATTCTTTCATTGATTTTAAAAATGGAGGTAAGTGAAAGTCGCGGGCAACAGCACCAGATTTTTTTATTCGATATTCGGATGCAACGCATCTTGAAACGTAAACCCTCAAATTTTGAGCAGGGTTAATTTTTTTTTTTTTTTTTTTTTATGCAATTAAAAAGGTTGATTATTGAAAATAATAAACTAAAAGCAACGTTTGATTTGGCTTAAAGAAGAAAATTGGGAAGAAATGCACAGATTCGGAAGATCACTTTATCAACAATTTGAACCTTTAATCTTAATTTTTGAAAAGTCATAAATAACATTTAAAATCTTTTTCAATGACATTCATCGTGTGCTGCGCGTGTATTATAAATATAGAGAACATATACAGAACGTTCAAGATCCATGAATATACAGAAATTAATCCCTTGTCAAAGATTGAAGGTAACGGAAACAAAAGTTATCTGTTCACTCTAGCTCCGCATGCTAAAGTCTATGTGTATAAATCAACCTCATGAATTCATTTAGTCTTTAGTCTTTACGTCGTGGAAATACAACTAAAGATGCACATATTACATCTAAAACAGTACATTATTAAAATAAAATGAATAATAAAATAATTAATTCCACACAAGTACAACAAAGAAACCACCTTTTAATTATTCAGAAATTACATAAATAGTTAATATTAACAACCCGACGCCAAACCTTGATGTACTGATTACTTTGTATATACTAAAAAGTCTTTAATGTTTATTAATGCGAATTTTAACTAGAAAAGTTACGTTTTGATTACTGTTAGGCCAATTACAAATATTTATTGGGTTGTGTCACATGAAATGTCCGTTTTCAAGGTAAAGGATTTTTATTAAAAATACGATATGAAAACAAGATAATTTTATTCGAAGTATTTACCTTCTTTTTCTACACATTTTTCCAAACGTGACACCAACTTTTTTATCTCCGAACTGAAAAACTCTGAGCTTTGAAGTGAAAATAAATCTGAAAACGCACTTTTCACTTGATCATCATTTTCAAAAAGTTTTCCTTTGACGAAGTTGTCTAAATTCCTGAACAGGTGGTAATCTGTTGGAGACAAGTCGGGAGACTATGGTGGGTGTGGAAGAACTTAGTAGTCCAGTTCTTTCAATTTTTGCATAGTATGTTTTGAAACATGGGGTCTTGCTGCCGCTCAGTGAGATGATGAGGTACCCATGTATCGAGCTTTTTTACTTTCCCAATACACTTTAAATGTCTGGAAACGGTAGATGCACTTCCATTTAGTTGTGCTGAGAGTCATTTAACTGTTTGGTAGGGGTTTCCTTCTGCTGTATGTTTGAGGACATCGTTGTCTATTACGGACGGAGGTCTTCCTCGGGGCAAGTTTTCCAAGTCGGTATCCCCAGCTGAAAACTTAGCAAACCAACGGCAAATCGTGCGTTCATTACACTCCTTCCTTAAACCTCTTGCAAATATTTCTAGCGGCCTCAACTGCTGAATGGCCGAGTTTAAACTCGTACAAAAATATTACACGAAAATCGCGTTTTTCCATGTTCATATTTGGAGGTATACTAAAAAGTTGGTAATTGATTGGGAAGCTAATGTTTATAATACAAAGGTAGAGGATTAGTAACTGTTTACTTTAAATATGTAAACATTCGGAACAAAACAACAGAGACCTGCAAAATTCTTTATTTTTTTCAGAAACTATAAAAACGGACATTTCATGTGAAACAACCCAATAGTTATAAAATAATAAAAATCTGCGATGCACACATGACACCATGTTCATATAATACATTATAATAATTAATTATTTACATACAAATCAGGAGGTGTATTTTTAAAGTACTTTGTTCTCACGTTTCCTCTGACGAAACTCCAATAAAATAGTTGTGTGTTTTTAAATATTGAAGAGGTTTTAGTTTTTAAACAAATTTTACTTCATTCTGTTTCCAATGAAGTTCGTTTTCCATTATTCTCTATTAATCGGGATAATCTGTAGCAGGGTGGTTAGCATTACAGCCTCCTATGCCAAAGGTCACGGGCTCCTAAGATTTTTTAACAACTTTGTTCAGTATTAGGAAATATTCATGGTATTACTGACCTGCAACTGCTAATTACTCTTATATCATTAAATAGATACAAATATTTTTCTGAGAACTAAATGAAATTTTCAACAAGAATTTTCGAAAATTTATTTTGAGCTTAAATATCCAACAGTATATAACTGAATACTTGTACAGTAATTGTTTGAAAAATAATTTGATTATAATTGTTAGATAAAAGACCTGAAATATATGTTAATTATTAAATGATAGTACTTGTCGATTGTAAATCCACACTATTACTTTCACTTACCTATATATGAAATATATAGTAAGGGGAAGGATTGCGATCGTGAAAATTTTCGAATTCCAGTTATAAACGGAAATACACATTTTAGGGTCCACTGAGTCTAAATGACCAAGTCCCGCAAAAAGGTCTGTGTGTGTGTGGTAACTCCCGGGCGGAAACGGTAAGTCCTATGAAATTGAAATTTCATATTTAAGACAAATATACGCCCGAGACGTTACAAAACTTTTTTCATCAAAATGAGCTTACCAGAAGAGTCACTTTATACTATGCATTTTGCACCATTTTTCGATTTTCTCGAAAACGGTTCCGACGATTTTGATTAAACTCGCTATATGGATGTAAACTTTAATGGGCTTTAATGTTATTTAGTTTTCATTCTGATTAAAATGGTTTGACAGGGCTTGAATGCCGAGATTTTAAATTTTCTTTCTCTAAATTATCTTTAATTTCGTAGATTTTATAAAAATAACTAACTTAGTGGGATGTAAATGGGAGTAAAAAATCCTTAGTTATGCCGTACCTCGGAGGGTACGTTAAAAGGAGGTCCCAAGCCTGTGCGATGTCAGGTACTCGTTAAAGATCCCTATCCTAAAAAACCTGAATAGGCAAAATTTAGGACTTTCATTGTAGCACCGTCCAATCAGACTAAAGTGACGTTAAATAAATAAACAATAAAACAACTTTTTACGACTAAATATGTTAGATAATAACTTAACTTCAAAACGTTATTGTTTGGGAGCAAATTTCTTCTCATATATACTCTGTTAGGCAATATTTTTTTATAAAAATCATATCGGTATTTTTTAATTATATGTACTTTTTAGATTTTTATTATTGTCATTTTATGATACTGTGGCTAATCGGAAGATACTACTGTAGGAGTCTTAAATTTTGGATATTCATATTTAATTAGGATAGGGATCTTTAACGAGTACCTGACATCGTAGAGGCTCAAGACAAACATTTGAAGTCCCCATTCGGCATAACAAAGGATTTTTTTTTATCCATTTTAAAAAATCATAGCTCCATGCCGGTTTGTATGCCGCTAAGCTGACCATTACACCACAGATCACACTTACATTCTCAATAAGATACTTACTACAGTAACACATACATGGTCGAAATTACCATGAGCATGTTTTTTAAGTAAGTACCGTTTTGGAATTTTAAAAAGACGTGCAAAGATATCCAATAATTTTATTTTTACATTTGCAGGCCACCGGAGTGGTTTCGTATGTGAGGGAGCCGATTAGCGGAGGAGGACTGTTATATCTCTAAGCACATGTGACAGTATCGATTATCGGAACATATGTTATAAATATTATTAGAATGTGTATTGAGGTTATTCATTGTTATTAAAATGTTCACAACAAATAGTACGGTCTTTGATTCTTAAATATTTTTTTTTTTTTTTTTTATTCGTATATATTACAATTTGTCGTAATAGACAATAATAATAGTGCTACAGGATCTCATTCATACAATATTTACAATATAAACAAAAGGAAAGTCAAATTACATAAAATAAAATCAAAATAAATAAACGTATACAATAACAAAACTTATAGACAAAATAAATACAAATAAATGAAGTTAACAAATAAATAAACAAAACATGTCACATTCATACCTATGTACAATATTTACAATCAGCTCGGGAACCCCAGACGGGACTTGTCCCCCCACTTGTGGAAGGACAAGCAGAGTCTAAAGGATCCCAGCGCCTCCCTCTCAGCCGCATCACTGGTAAGAGCCAGCGGAAGCTAAGTGAGGGCGCCACAGCCACAATCACACCGCACATGAGAGGAGAATCTGACCAGTGTCAGAACTCCAGAATAGATTTTTACAATATGTCTCGGGGCCACTGCCGTTTCAACCTTCTAGGAGGGTTGTATGGATGAGTGGAGCTGGATAGGGATTGTGCTAGAGGATTAGGATGATGAATGAGGTTCTGGTGGAATTTGGAAAATTTAGATGGAATCAGGTCTGAAATAAATGGAACATTAAGGTCGTGGTGTAAGGTATAGTTGGAGACATAATAAGGAGCATTTACTATTGTTCGGAGGACTTTGGATTGAAAGGATTGAATGCGTTTGATGTTAGAACGTTTAGCTGTCCCCCACAGTTCAAGTCCGTAGGTCCAGATTGGCTTCAGTATTGTCTTGTAAAGTAATAATTTGTTGTCAACTGTAAGCTTAGATTTTCTGTTTAGTAGTCTGTATAACTGTCCGAATCGTCTGTTAAGTTCTTTTCGTTTAAGTCTTGTATGTGGGTTCCACGTCAATCTTTTGTCTAGTAGTAAGCCAAGATACCGGACTGTGTCTGAGGAAGGAAGCGGTATGGAATTGAAATGAACCATTGGACAGGATTTGCGTCGAAGGGTGAAGGTGACGTGGGTGCATTTGCTTTCATTAACCTTAATACGCCAAGCATTACACCATTCCTCGATAAGACAAAGGTGTCTTTGCAGGATTAAGGATGCTATTTCAGGATCGGAATTGGATGATAGGATGGCGGTGTCATCTGCAAATGTTGCCAGAAAGGTGTCAGGATGATTAGGAATATCAGCAGTGTAAAGGATGTAGAGGACGGGTCCCAAGACGCTGCCTTGAGGAACACCGGCCTCAATGGGATAAAAGTTAGAAAATTCTTCACCACAGCGAACTCGGAAGGAGCGGTTTGAGAGATAGGATCGTAGAATGAGGTATAGAGACTGGGGTAAATGCGTTTTAAGCTTGAAGAGTAATCCGGTGTGCCATACCCGGTCAAAAGCTTGCGCTATGTCCAGAAACGCACCAGAACAATACTCTTTGCATTCAAGGGCTGAAGAAATATGGTCTACAACTCGGAGTCCTTGTTGAACAGTGGAATGATGAGCACGGAAACCAAACTGATGGGAAGGAAGATTTTGTGATTCTAATATAGGCAGGATTCGTTTTAGAAGGAGTTTTTCAAAGACTTTTGAGAGGATGGGGAGTAGACTAATAGGTCTGTAGGATGAAGTGTTGCTGGAAGGTTTACCTGGTTTTAGGAAGAGAATGATTGTGGAATGTTTCCACAAGAGAGGAAAATAGGTGGTGCGAAGGATGCAGTTGTAGATATAGGTAAGGAATATAATAGCTTTCTGCGGAAGTTGACGGAGGATCTGGGGAGTAAGGAGATCATGTCCAGGAGATTTACGGAGGGTCAGTTTCTGGAGAAGATATTTAACCTCAGAGGGATTAATAGCTGTAGGAGGTAGTGAAAGAGGTATTGGTGACAAAAGGAAGTCTTGTACTTCTGCGGTATGATTGCTTTGGGATTCCGGGTGAGGAGTGAATACTTTGGAGAGGTGTGTGGCGAATTCCTCGGCTTTATCTTCATCAGACGCAGCCCAGGAATCATCACCACGCCGGAGAGGATGGGAAACTTGATGGGATTTTAAAATCTTCTTCGTGACATTCCACAGGGAATTATCACTAGCTGACAGAGAGGAGAGGTAGGAATTAAAGGACTGGGAACGGAAGGTCGCCAACTCCTGCTTCAATTGTCTACAATAGAAGTTATAGGAGCGGCGATCTGTTGGGTGTCGGGTGCGCTGCCATAATGATCTGGCACGGCGCTTTGCATGGATTAGGTCTGCAAGGTGTTGAGGCAAATGGTTTTGTTGAGGAGTTATATTGGAGTGCTTAGGATAGGAGGCAGTCCAGACAGCTTGCTGAATGGCGGTGGTGAAGGAGTAGACGGAATCGTCAAGGTCTTCTGGGGTTTTGAGGGTCGCTCTGAGGTTAATATTATCGGTCAGGATTTGGCGAAATAGGTTCCAGTTGACAGGGCCTCGGATAAATGATGGTGGGATAGGTTTTGGAATTGGAGTGAGAGATACTTTTAGGATCAGTGGACTATGGTCTGAGGATAGTTCATCAAGTCGAGCTACACATAAGTTGAGGGAGCCTAATCCGCTGTGAATGAAGAAGTCAAGGATGTCAGGATTACGGTTGGGATCGGTTGGCCAGTAGGTAGGGGAATCAGGAGGTAGGAGATTGAAATGACGGGAGTTGAGTGCAGACAGCAAATTTCGCCCACGAGAATTCGTGGTTCTCGAACCCCACTGTTGATGCTTGGCATTTAAGTCTGCACCCAGAATGAAATGATTTCCTAAGGAATTTAGAAAGGATACAAATTCGGTGTTGGAAATGGAATGTTTGGGAGGGCAATATGCTGATGTAAGGGTTACCGGAAAGGAAAAAGTTTTGATTACTATGGCTGTGGCTTGTAGGAAATCATAGGTAGGAAGTGGGAGTAAGTGATGAGAGAGGGACTGGTGCACAATGACAGCAGTACCGGCATGGGCTTTGCCGTCTGGGTGGTCCGTACGGTATGTTACGTATTGAGGTATTTTGAAGAACTGTTTAGTGGTTAGTCTAGTTTCAGTAATAAGTGCTACGTCAACGTTTTTGTCTTGCAATAAAGCTGTAAGTTCGTCAGTATGATTTCTAACACCATTCGCATTCCATAGGAGAATGGATAAGGAGTTAGGTGAAGTCATTTAAGGATTTTTTAAGGAAGGGATTAAGTTTGATACAAGATTAGTAAGTAGTGATATTAGCGGCATAACGAGGGATTTGATTTCAATGATGAAGGATGTCATCAAACTTGTAAGGTCTGAGACATTTGATGGAGGAGGAATATGAGAAATTTGATGCGGATGAGGTTTTTGAGGGTTGGGTAAGTTTTGAGGAATAGCTGGTTGTGGAACGGGTTGAGGATTTTGAAGTGTGCGTTGTTCCGGCAAGGCCTTGGCCTCTTTGTTCTGGTTCCCACCTCCAAGTAGGTGGGCAAATGTAACATTGGAATCAATTGTTTTTGAAGGTTGTCTTCTGCTTCTGATCGGTTCAGCTGTTTCATCCAGATTCTGAGGTTTTTGGTATCTGCTTTTGAGGTTCTTGTAGACTTGACATCCCTTGTAGCTAGCCGGGTGGTCCTTGAGGCACAAAGCACAAACAGCGGGTGTTGATCTTGGTCTTGTACACTCTTCTGACTTATGTTGTTCACCGCATTTCACACAGCGTGGTATGTGGTGACAATAACTTCTGGTATGACCATATGCCTGACAATTGTGGCACTGAACTATTTCTTTCTTAGTGTAAGGTTTTTCAACTCTTACACTAGTATAGTATAATCTATTGAGGTCATAAATTTTTTCAACTCCTGCTGATGGTTCCAAGTCCACAAAGAATAGAGGCAGTGGAATTTTATCTTTTAGGACGTTGGTGACTTGTCGCACTTTATAGCCTATCTCCGTCAGTTCTTCTTGGATAGCTGCTGCTGGTGTCGAAGGGTGTAGGTTTCTAATTACAACCCTTAAAGCTCTCTCCTGGCGTAACTGATATGTATGAAAATCAGCTTTGGTCTCAGTCAGATATTTTACTATTTTTCTGTAGGTTTCGGCGGTAGTCGGGGATATTTTAGTATCACTGGTTCTACTTATACAATAATAACTGTTAGGATCGGTTAATTTGTTTAGATGCGCACACAGTAGTTGAAAGTTTTTAATATTTTTAACAAATATTGGTGGAGGTTGTGGTTCTTTTGGTATAGGAGAAGATTCCATTGTTTCTTTTTCAATTTGAAGGATCTGAAATGGGTTCGGTGTAAAAAACGGCGATTCTTCAGTTAATCCTTGTGATGATGTGCTAGGCTGTGGTTCAGATCCCAAAGAGGTAGCTGAAGCAGTCGCTGGTGGAATCATTTTTTTATTATTATCACGGCGAGGTCTCTGTTTTGTAGGATACGAGTTTGAACCTGCAGATCTAGATCTTTTACTTGTAACTTTCGAGGACATCACTTGATGAAAATATCGCATTGATTAAAAAAAATAATAATATATATAATGGAATAAGAATAAGAAGGAAAAAAAATAAATAAAAGAAAGATAAGGAAAAGAAAAGCAAGCCCGAGCTTGCCGAGCCAGCGGCAATCAGCTGATCAGTGACCCTCCTTTCACTTTTTCGTGATTGTACAAAGTAAATTATAACTTTGCTTACCGAAATTTCTCCAATATTCACTGCTGTAGTATTCCTGAGGTCTAGTGATGTTTTCCAGACTGAACTCAAGCGAATTCCTACTGAAAAAAGCAAAAATCTGAGAGACGAAGTAACGTATGACTGTTATCAGCGAGCGCATCAGCTGTTCTCTCTTAAATATTAATGACATAACATAGATAATACTAAGAAAACACGATTGGATACATTCAAGTCACGGAAAAAACTAAAGTTTTTGGTCCAATATTCTTTATTCATTTGACATCACTTAATGCTACTATGTCTAATCGGACAACGAGTCATAAATTTTGCCTATCTAGGTTTGATTTTTTTTTTTTTTTTTTTTTTTTTTTTAACGTTTTATTGATATTTACAACTGTTCTTATAATAAACACAATAAGTAAATGGGCTAATTTACAATTATGGGCGTGAAAATGTCTTGTGAAGAACTACCCAGTGGTAGCACTTCAATGAAAATTTAAGTTTCATTTTGATTTTTTAACTCGGGGCCATCGTATTTTCAATCGCCTTGGAGGGTTGTCAGGAATAGATCGGAATGATCAGTTGCGTACAAGAGGATTCTTGTGGGGCAGGAGTTTGGAATTAAAAGAGGCATATCTGTTTCGGGATAGTTCTGCGACAAATGGGATACGAGGCATGTTTTTTAAGTAAGTACTGTTTTGGAATTAAAAAAAGACGTGCAAAGATTTCGCAATAATTTTATTTTTACATGAAAGCCTGTACCTTAATCTACTTTTCTACATAATTTCCATGAATTTTGAGGCACTTGTCATAACGCGGCACCAGTTTTTGAATACCATCCTCAAAATATTCTGCCGCCTAACTTGTTAACCATTGCATCACAAACGTTTTGACTTCGTTATCGTCTTGAAGACGCCGACCGCCCAGGTGTTTCTTCAAGTGCAGAAACAAATGGTAGTCGCTGGGCGCCAGATCAGAGCTGTATGGAGGATGATCTAGAGTTTCCCATTTAAATGATTTGATGAGATCTTTGGTCCGATTAGCCACATGTGGACGGGCATTGTCATGCAGCAAAACGATACCCTTACTCAACTTGTCACGTCTTTTTAAGACGATAACGAAGTCAAAACAATTGTGATGCAGTGGTAAACAAGTTTTTTTTTATGTTAAAGAATAACCTACAAATTTTAATATTAGCGATATTTATGTATGCATACACTTCTTTAAAACATATATATTTTTTACAGTAAACAATTATTAGATAATAATACCTATTCATTATCATAAGTTGCTTATCAATGGGATCAATTATTGATGGGATTATTAACTATTATTATCTTCAACAAAATAAACAAATATTTCATGAACTTATGTAAGTAACAAACGTAGGCATAATTCCTTAAATTAAAGAAATAATTATCGGTTCAGACTATTCCAATGATAAAAATTCTGGTGCGGGCAACACACGACTTTCACTTACCTCCGTTTTTAAAATCGATTAAAGAATTTTCAAGCACAGTAAGAAATAAAAAAAAAATACGTAAAACCATTCAAGAATTAATTAAATGGAATTACTATGGAAACATGTGTTTTATTAAAAAATCTATTATATTATTATCTAAAATAATCAGTTAGTTTTATGTCATTTTCATCACTCTCTATTAACTTTTAAAAGCTTGTGTATAAGATAATATTGTTACTAAAATCTTTAGCTTTCAAACGGTATATTACAGTTCTTATGTTCAAAAACAAAAAAATTACATAAAAAAAAATATTTTTTTCAGTTTTCTCCTTTATTGGTTTCGAATTCGCACTACTTACATATTTAGCTGTTTTTCATCAGTGGTAATCAAAGATAATAAGTTATTTTTATAGAATCTACAAAATTAAAGGTACTTTAGAGAAAGAAAATTTAAAATATCGCTATTTAAGCCCTGTCAACCATTTCGATCCGAATGAAAACCTAAATATATTAAAGCATATTAAATTTTACATAGATGTAGCGAGTTTAATCAAAATAGTCAGAACCGTTTTCGATAAAATCGAAAAATGGTGCAACATGCATAGTATAAAGTGGCACTTCTGGTAAGCTCATTTTGATGAAAAATGTTTTGTAACGTCTTGGGCGTATAGTTGTCTTAAATATGAAATTTCAGTTTCATAGGATCTTACGTTTACGCGCTGGAGTTATCACATACATACCTTTTTGTGGGACTTGTTTATTTGGAGTCAGGGGACCTTAAAACGTGTATTCCCTTCCTATATATTTCATATATAGGTTAGTGTACCCCTATTTCTTTATTTATTTTGATTACTTTGTTTAAATGTTTTCATTTTACCTTGGATTATATTTTATGTAGGCAAGTTCCTTATTTAAGTAGTATGGGATAGTGCTTGTAAAAAAGCGGGATATTCCTCCAATGAATTTTAAATGACATAGAAAAAAATATGACCTGAATCGTAATTCAATGACAGTTTTATGATCAACAAATTTTTATGGTTGTTCATTATTCAAGTGAGATTATGTTGTCTATGAGAGTCTTAACCGCGTTCATGATTAATGGTGAAGAAAAACAAGAAAATAATAGTGTCGCCAAAGTCGTGCAAAGAAAATATAAGCTGAATAACATGTAACAACTTTGGCAGTACACATTTTTACTTTCACTTGCCTATATATGGAATATATGGTTAGTTATGCCGTCCTTCGGAGGGGACGTTAAAAGGTGGTCCCGAGCCTGTGCGATGTCAGGTACTCATTAAAGATCCCTTAAGTCCCGCAAAAAGGTCTGTGTCTACATGGTGTGGTAAGTCCAGAGCGTAAATGAAAAGTCCTATGAAAATTTTCGAAAATTTATTTTGAGCTTAAAAATCCAACTGATTACTTGTACAGGAATTGTTTCAAAAATAATTTGATTATACTTGTTAGATAAAACACCTGAAATATATGTTTCTGTGAAAATTTCATGTAATCTTTAATATTTATTTGTTAAGACAGTTAATTATTAAATGATAGTACTTGTCGATTGTAAATCCACACTATTACTTTCACTTACCTATATATGAAATATATAGTAAGGGGAAGGATTGCGATCGTGAAAATTTTCGAATTCCAGTTATAAACGGAAATACACATTTTAGGGTCCACTGAGTCAAAATGACCAAGTCCCGCAAAAAGGTCTGGGTGTGTGTGTGTGTGGTAACTCGCGGGCGGAAACGGTAAGTCCTATGAAATTTAAATTTCATATTTAAGACAAATATACGCCCGAGACGTTACAAAACCTTTTTCATCAAAATGAGCTTACCAGAAGAGCCACTTTATACCATGCATTTTGCACTATTTTTCGATTTTCTCGAAAACGGTTCCGACGATTTTGATTAAACTCGCTATATCGATGTAAAATTTAATGGGCTTAAATATCATGTAGATTTCAATCCGATTAAAATAGTCTGACAGGGCTTAAATTCCGAGATTTTGAATTTTCTTCCTCTAAAGTAACTTTAAATTTTGTAGATTTTAAGAAATGAGATACATCATGTAATTAGCATTAATAAGTAATAGCTAAATATTCAAGTTAAGCGAATTTGATAAACAACAAAAGGAGAAAAGAGCAAACAATTTTTTTTATGTGTAATTTTTGTGTTTTTGATAATTAGGGAAAGTAATATAGATGTATAATATACCGTTGGAAAGAGAAAGATTTTAGAAAAAATGTTATCTGATACACAAAGTTGTAAAAGGTAATATAAAGAGATGAATAGGGAATAAACTTATTACTGATTAACAATTTAATATAGTTATATTATTTAATCTAAATCATATGTATCTTACTAAAATTAATACACCGTTTTATTGAAATCGACTTTAAATATTTGTCAAATTGAAGTATATTTAATAGTTTTTAAATTGATTTTAACAGTCGAGGTAGTGAAAGTCGTGTGTTGCCCGCACCAGATTTTTTTTTTTTTTTAATATTAAAGTTACTAATGACACGCCATGAATGTTGTACAGTGATAAAAAAAAGTCTTTGACCGACAATGTCACTTCTATAATTTCACAACATTCGACTGCTATAAATATAATCATACTTAACTGTTCTTATTACTATACGTCAGCTCGCTCAAGCAGAATTTTAACTAAAAAATAATTAATGATAAATATGATGTCATATTTCGGTTTGGACTGTTTTTTTTTTTCCCCCAGAGGAAAAAAGTAAGAACGAACTTCTAAAATTATAAGCATACATTCTTTCATAAAACCACCATAAAAAAACATACTAACAAACTTAGGTAACTGATAGGTGTTGACCTTACACATCATTTAAATGCTTTGTTGTTTATTTATTTAACTTCCCTTAATGCTACTATGGCTAATCGGACGATGCTACAGTGGGAGTCCTAAATATTGCCTATCCAGGTTTAATTAGGATAGGGATTTTTAACGAGTATCTGGGTCACTTGGATCAGATGGATCAGGATGGGATCGCTTGTAGCTGGGTGGTCTAGCATAACAGCCTCCTATGCCAAAGGTCACGGGTTCAAATCCGCAGGTGGTCCTAGGATTTTTTAATGGGAGTAAAAAATCTTAGTTATGCCGTCCTTCGGAGGGGACGTTAAAAGGTGGTCCCGAGCCTGTGTGATGTAGGTACTCGTTAAAGATCCCTATCCTAATAAAACCTGGATAGGCAAAATTTAGGACTTCCACTGTAGCCTCGTCCGATTAGCCATAGTAGCATAAAGCGACGTTAAATAAATAAACAAACATTTAAATTTCTCATCATTGTCCTAAGTTTTCTTTTGGTTCAATATTTTGAGCGATATATATATTTGGCCTTTTTCAAAAGAAGCTTTTGATATATTTTTTTATTAATTTAATTTTTAGATATCATATACGTTTCAGCCTTTAGGGCCATTTTCAAGCATCATGCATACCCATGTAAATATATATATGATGCTTGAAAATGGCCTGAAACGTTGTGATATTAAAAATTAAATTAATAAAAAAAAACATCAAAAACTTCTTTTGTAAAACGGCTTAGTATATATCGCACAAATTTAAATTTCATATATGTTTATTAATATGGATCGAATTTTTTTTAAAAAGTAAACATTTCCGCTCATTTTCCCGTTCCCTATATACCAGAAGTACGAACACACTTAAAATACATACTAAATTAAGTACGTAAATACGAAAATGGATACTAAGAGAAAAGAGAAGACAGACTCACCACAAGGTCCACAAGCCAGCACAAGACTGAAGCTCTGCGTGATCTCCCCACCACCCATTGACCCAAATCCACTATCACCAGACTCCTCGCTACCTCTATCGCGTTGTCGTCTAGCTTTCATCTCTTTCATTCTGTTTACTTCTAAGTTAATATTTATCTAATAGTTGACGTTGTACAGATAAACAGATGTCTATTATTAACTGCTCCGATTGATTGATAGTGGCGACATTTCCATCAGGTAAGGTACATTAGACAGTTGGAAATAAAACTTTACTCTTGTACTAGATCCTCTTATAGCAACATACTAGAAAATAAAAACCCAAAGACTAAATTAATTCTACTTTTTCTCCCTATGCCAGGGATTCATTGGCATAGTGAGTCATTCATTCTCTTCTTGCAAAGAACATTCGGCCCAAAAAATTAATGTCATCTTCTAAACTCGTATTTTGGTCTTTGTGTTCAAGCGGACTCCAACCATCCCTCCATGAATGAAAAGGTGGAAAGATTGGGTTGTGTCACATGAAATGTCCGTTTTCAAGGTAAAGAATTTTTATTAAAAATACGATATGAAAACAAGATAATTGTATTCGAAGTATTTACCTTCTTTTTCTACACATTTTTCCCAACGTGACACCAACTTTTTTATCCCCGGACCGAAAAACTCTGAGCTTTGAAGTGAAACAAAATCTGAAAACGCACTTTTCACTAGATCATCATTTTCAAAAAGAAATGCAGGTCTCAAGGTGTTTCACTTGCTGCCACTTTCCCAATACACTTTAAATGTCTGGAAACGGTAGATGCAATTGCATTTAGTTGTGCTGAGAGTCCTTTGACTGTTTGGTAGGGTTTCCTTCTACTGTATGTTTGAGGACATCGTTGTCTATCACGAATGGAGGTCTTCCTCGGGGCAACTTTTCCAAGCCGGTATCCCCAGCTGAAAACTTAGCAAACCAACGGCGAATGGTCCGTTCATTAACACTCCCTTCTCCAAACGCCTTGTAAATATTTCTAGCGGTCTCAGCTGCTGAATGGCCGAGTTTAAACTCGTTCAAAAATATTACTCGAGATTCGCGTGTTTCCATGTTCGTATTTGGAGGTATACTAAAAAGTGGGTAATTGATTGGGGAGCTAATGTTTATAATACAAAGGTAGAGGATTAGTAAATGTTTACTTTAAATATGTAAACATTCGGAAGAAAACAACAGAGACATGCAAAATCCATTATGTATTTCAGAAACTATAAAAACGGACATTTCATGTGAAACAACGCAATAGTATCTACATTTCCTTCAGGTAAGATATATTAGACAGTTGGAAATAAAACTTTATTAAGGTGTAGATTCTTTGAGGTGAAGGTGAATTTCTGTTAATAAAATTAAATGCTGTTTTATACTTCACCACTCTTTTATTAAAAATAAATATACGACGATTTGGCTAAAATAAAGTATGTAATTTCCAAAAGGACACTCAAACATTATGTAATGCATACACTAACATTATCTCTAAACTAAATATATAATAATAAGATTTTTATAAATGATACCTCGTAATGACATTCATCATGAAGGTAAGCAGACGTTTTTTTAACTTAATTTTTATATTTATTAAATGATCTGCCATTTTTATTGTAACACACTTCTCCCCCTCCCCTCTTTTCCCTCAATAGATGTGTAATATATTTTAGGTTATTATTGTTAATAAATAACCGCATGAAACTAATTGATTGTTGTTGAAAAAAATATAATAGATTACTAGCTATAACCCCCGGCTTTGCTCGCGAATATTTCATTTTGTCTTTATTTAAATTTGCATAAATGCGTTTATGAGTGGTAACAAAGGAACTACCAATAAAAGACACTTATTTTATTTTTTCTCACTGTTGTATTTTCTTGGTGGCTGCACCCTTAACCAACTTCTTTACCATAGAGTCAAAACGGTCAACAACTACTCCTTTATTATAAGACGTATACATTTACAAGAAATATAAATATTATATTTTTTACAATTACATTTATCAAAGTTGTTTTCAAGTGAAAATATTCCCATACGTTGAATCAATGTATATCAATCACATTTATGTTGCAAACGTGACTACATACCACGATTACGTTACAGCTAAAATTTATTGAGTAATTTTGGGTATGCCTACTTCTACTGGATCGCTATTGTATATTTAACAGAATTAAATGGAAACTTATTAGACTAAAGTTAGAATTATGGTTGATGAGGAATGAATCTATTTCTATAATTAATCTAATACAACTATAAATAACTTTTTTCTAATATCGAGACACATTGGCAAAATAGAACAAAAACTACACCTCTTTATCTTTGTTCGCGGTTTGGTGAATTCAATTTGATGAATAAAATAATTTAAATTAAAATTGCTACAAATTACGAAAGATGTTGATAGTGACTATGTTTAATGAGGTTTTATGAAATAAATACAGGCGAATAGCAATGAACTATTCTGTTTATGATAAATAAAAGATTATTATTTCATGTCAGATATCAATTTTATTTACTCAATGTTACAATTACATACCAGTACCAAGTAGCCACATCCAAATTATTCAATAACATCGTTTTATCTTTTAAACATAACCGTTGTATATCATCATAACTCCTTTGCAACTCATAACTCATTGCAAGTTATTCAAATGAGTACTTATAATTTTTCTGGAACCGTATAGTAATATGTATTTTATTATAACTGGAAACTATAATGTTAATGTATATTTTATAAATAATAACGCATAGAAACAATCAACACACACTTATATTTGAATTAATAATCACATATGTAAAGATATGGGAAGGTTACTTGGGAACCAGTGTTGCCACAGTTAAACAAATTTTGTTTTACGTTTTAGAAAATATATTTTTCAACCATTTAGAATAGTAATAAAAACTATCCTATCATTTAAGTTGGACCAAATAACAGATACTTACGAAGTTTGATCAAAGTCGGTTCAGTAATTTCAGAGTTTTTCATGAACAAACATTGTGACAGATTTTTATTTATATAGATTTAATAAAACACGTTTCTATTGAAATTCAAAATAATTAATTCTTTAACAATTTATTTCTATATTTAAAAATTCTTAAATTGATTTAAACAACAGAGGTAAGTGAAAGTCTTGTGTTGCCAGCATCACATTTTTTTTATGAACGAAAATAAAAATAAAATTCAAAAAAAAAAAACGGGCTAAAATAAAACTTAACGAGCTAATAATTCATCATATAGGCATTTATTAAATTTATTTTATTTTAAAAAGTGAAACTGAAACCAATATTGAAATTTTGGTATTATGGCCATCTTGGCGAGTGGGCCGCCAGCCTCCACGTGGTTTCGCTGGATGTTTGATCTTCTGGTGATGATTAGTAGGAGTTTCTGAACCGCAAGAAATGTATGTTAATTTGAGACATAACAGATTAGTTAAAATAAAAACTGATCGTATTTTCGATGGGATAGAAAATCGGATGTAATTGATCACTTCATCAAATTAATTAGTTGCTTAGTAAGAGTTTTAGGACCACATTTTCGTAATAAGTATGGAACAAACAATTTTTTTTAATATTTCGAGATGTATGTTCGATGAGATAGTTAATCATGAATCTGGCTCCTGGACTATTACATCCCCTCCGAAGGACGCCATATCAAAGGATTTTTTGCTCCTATTAAAAATCCTAGAACCATCTACCAGGTTTGAACAGGCGACCTGGGGCATAAAAAGTTGTTTACTTATTAATACTAGCCACTACATCACAGGTGACCCTCGCGCTTTACTAGTAATGAATTACTTTACTCAAGTAATTACTATTAAATTATACGACCGTTATTAAGTAATAAGCTAAAAATTTTGTTTTGAAACTAAATTCACTCCAAAAATAAGAATAACAGTATTTTTTTTAACAAATTGAAAGTAATAAAAATTGTATCTCATTAAAAGAAAAAAATCAACTGATGATCTTATTCATATGTAAATTAGTCTTGAGTTAAGAAAACAAATTAAAAACCTTTGAAGGACGAATCTATTGTTACAGTCAACATGTGATATAATAATATATCGTATACCCTTATAGCGACTGGTAAAATGATTGACTCAATTTAGGGCGGGGTAAGGAAGCAATTCCAAACAGGGAGGTCTATTTAAGTGAAAAAAATCTGGTGCGGGCGACACACGACTTTCACTTACCTCCGTTTTAAAAACCGATTAAAGAATTTTCAAATACAGTTAGAGTTAAAAATTAGTGAAACTATTAAAGAAATAATGAAATTGAATTTCTATAGAAACATGTGTTTTATTAAAAAATCTATTATATTATTATCTAAAATCATAAGTTAGTTTTATCGACTTTTCATCACTGTTTATTAACTTTTACAAGCTTGTCTATAAAATAATATTTTTTCTAAAATCTTTAGCTTTCCAACGGTATATCATACATCTATATTACTGCTCTTATGTTCAAAAACGAAAAATTGCATTAAAAAAATATTTTTTTCAGTTTTCTCCTCTCGTTGTATATCAAATTCGCTCAACTTGCATATTCAGCTGTTATTTATCAATGCTAATAAGATGATGTGCCTAATTTTTTTAATATACATAACTAAATGTACTTTAGAGGAAATTGTTTTGTAATATCGGCATTTAAGCCCTGTCAGACTATTTCAATCACAATGAAATTATACAATGGATTCTGTAACATCTCGGGCGTATAGTAGTCTTAAATCTGAAATTTCAGTTTCATAGGACTTATCGTTTCCGCCCGGGAGTTACCACACACACACACACACACAGACCATTTTGCGGGACTTGGTTATTTGGACTCAAGGGACCCTAAAACTTGTATTTACGTTGAAAACTGGAATTAGAAAATTTTCACGATCGCAATACTTTCCCGTACTATATATAGTAAGTGAAAGTAAAAATTAATTTAAAATATTCATCGTTCAGTGAGAATGGTTGACTGGGTGAGTAAAAGGGAGAAGTTAGTTCATGGTGCAGTCGAAATAACACACAATTAAGATATAAACTTAATAAACTGGTGCCGACGTTTCGGCCTAAACTATAGGCCTTCTTCAGGGCCCTTTGTAGGAGAGCGTCAGGACGATTGTTGGGACGATCTTCTTCCAAACTTCTCCCACAAAAATATTCATCATGTAATTATTTTATATTTTTATGATTATTATCATGATTTATCAAGTTCTGTTTTACTTTCACTTACCTATATATAAAATATATAGAAATGGAATGTATTTCGATCGTAATGATTTTCGAATTCGAGTTTTCAGACTAGCTCGTAAAGTTGTACAAAACAGAAATTTCATACTTTATAACGTCTGAGATGTTATAGCAACTTTTTTAATATATACACACACACACAGACCTTTTTGCGGGGCTTGATTATTTGGACTCAGGGTACCCTAAAATGTGTATTTCCGTTGAAAACTGGAATTCGAAAATTTTCACGATCGCAATACTTTCCCTTACTATATATAGTAAGTTACATTAATAAATTTAGCCACAATAAAAAATAAAATAAATAATAATTTGCAAAAAATATAATCTATTTCTTTTGACTTCAAAAAATAACAAATTCATTATAAATAAATGAAGATACATTTTTAAGTCAGTGATCTTTCACATAGCTTCTTAAATTTAGACCTACTCTAATGTAAACGTACAGTTTTTTAGTATTTTCGGAGGTTATATTTTTGAGATATAGTCTGAAATTTGAAGGTGTTAACTGGGCTATGGCTGGTATGATGGTTGAGCGGTAGGAGGAGTAGGCCTGGCATGATGTGAAGAAATGGTGAATATTGTCAGCTTCTTTCTTATTGCAGATGGTGCAGTTTTCTATTGGATTGAATCTATGCGTTATGTTTTTCATTGGTGATTTGCTGGAATTTATTGTTAGCAGTCCGGATTTGAGCCATAAGTTTTACTTTCACTTACTATATATAGTAAGGGAAAGTATTGCGATCGTGAAAATTATCGAATTCCAGTTTTCAACGGAAATACACATTTTAGGTCCCCTGATTCCAAATAACCGAGTCCCGCAAAAAGGTCTGTGTGTGTGGTAACTCCTGGGCGGAAACGGTAAGTCCTATGAAACTGATATTTCATATTTAAGACAAATATACGCCCGAGACGTTACAAAACCTTTTTCGTCAAAATGAGTTTACCAGAAGTGCCACTTTATACCATGCATTTTGCACCTTTTTTCCGAATTTCACGAAATTTAATAGGCTTTAATATGATTTAGGTTTCATTCGGATCAAAATGGTGTGACAGGGCTTAAATGCCGATATTTTAAATTTTCTTCCCCTAAAGTACCTTAAATCTTGTAGATTCAATAAAAATAACTATATTATCTTGTTAACGCTGATGAAAAACAGGTAAATATATAAATTGAATAAATTCGATACCCAACTAAAGGAGAAAACTAAAAACATATCTTTTTAATGCAATTTTTTTATGTTGAACATAGCAACAGTAATATACATGTATAATATACCGTTGGAAAGCTAAAGATTTTAGAAAAAATATTATCTAATGCACAAACTTGTTAAAGTTAATAGAGAGTGGTGAAAATCCGATAAAACCAAGTGATTATTTTAGATAATAATATAATAGATTTTTTAATAAAACACACGTTTCTATAGAAATTTCATTTAACTAATTATTTAATGGTTTCACTATTTTTTATCTCTTACTGTATTCAAAAATTCTTTAATCGGTTCTAAAAATGGAGGTAAGTGAAAGTCGTGTGTTGCCCGCACCAGATTTTTTATATATATACTCATATATATATATATATATATATGCTAATATATATTCTAAATAAATGATTTCCATTTTATGAGTTTTACGTTAAAACAATAGATCAGATAATTTCATTACCTGTTCGTGAATTCGCAAATGTATTTTTTAAAACATATTCTGTGCTCAGAGAGAACAACCACTACGAAGCCATAGTAATACGGTTCACTATTTCAAAAGAGACTCTGCTACCCGATCTTATAGTATCATATGACAAAAGAGACAAATGGCAAACCCACAGCCTTCCAGAGAGAAAAAATAAAGTGTTTCCGCTCTTCTTATTGGCAGATGTACGTTAGAGCATCTACCAGGATTTTTATTTATACTTAGCATCTATCATGCAAAAATCTGGTGCGCGCAACACACGACTTTCACTTACCTCAGTTGTTAAAATCAATTTAAGATTTTTTAAATACATTTAAATATACAAATAAATTGTTAAAGAATAAATTAATTTGAATTTCAATAGAGTGTTTAATTAAATAATCTATTATATTTTTATTTACAACAGTCAGTCAGTTTTATCGGCTTTTCATCACTCTCCATTAACATTTAAAATTCCTTGAATTAGATAATATTTTTTTCTAAAATCTTTAGCTATCCAACGGTATATTATACGTCTATATTACTATTCTTGTGTACAAAAACACGAAAATTGCATACAAAAATATTTTTGCACTTTTCTCCTTTAGTTGTTTATCTAATTCGTTCAACTTGTATATTTAGCTGTTTTTTAGAAATGTTAATCATATGATATGTTTATTTTTTATAGAATCTACGAACTTAAAGGTACTTTAGAGGATGAAAAGTTAAAATACCGGCATTAAACCCATGTCAGACTATTTCAATCAGTATGAAACTTATATCATATAGGGAGTTTAAACAAAATCGTTAGAGCCTATTATGAGAAAATCGTAAAAAGGTGCAAAATTCATAGTATTAAGTAGCATTTCCGGTTAGCCTATTTTAAGGAAAAAGTTGCCATAACATCTCGGGCGTATAGTTGTCTTATATATCAAATTTCAGTTTCACAGGACATTTCAAATTAGTTCAACTTGTATATTTAGCTGTGTTTTAGCAATGTTAATCAAATGATGTGGTCATTTTTATAAAATCTACAAAATTAGAAATACTTTAGAGAAAGAAAATTTAAAATATCGGCATTTAAGCAATGTCAAACTATTTCAATCGGAATGAAACTTATATCATATTAAACCCCATCAAATTTTACATCGATATAGCGAGTTTAATCAAAATCGTTAGAGGCGTTTATGAGTAAATCGTAAAAACGTGCTAAATGCATGATATAAAGTGCCTCTTCTGGTAAGCTGAGTTTGATGAAAAAGGTTTTGTAATATCTCGAACGTATAGTTTTCTTAAATATGAAATTTCAGTTTTTTACGTCTTTTCGTTTTCGCGCTAGACTTACCACATATGGACACACATAGACATTTATCGGGCCTTGGTTATTTTGGACTAAGGGAACCCTAAAAACTGTATTTCCGTTGAAAACTAGAATTAAAAAATTTTCACGATCGCAATACTTTTCCTTACTATATATTTCATATATAGGTAAGTGAAAGTAATAATATACATTAAATTGCCAATGAGCAAACTATTTGAAAATATTCGGTCTAAGCAACACCCACAGAGCGTGTCAAACGTATTACATTTTTGATAATGCGACTATTTTCATTTTAATTAATCTAACTTCTGAACTTAGGTTCTAGCGTAAAATGTTATACTGCTAAAAATATTATCTATTAAATTTCTGGGGAAAAAAAAAATATATATATATATATATATATAAATCGACAAATTTTCAATCTGAGAAACGTCGAAAATTTACATTTTTGTGGTTAAAATATATATGACTGTGTGTGTCCATATGTGGTAAGTCTAGCACGAAAACGAAAAGACGTAAAACACTGAAATTTCATATTTAAGAAAACTATACGTTCGAGATGTTATGGCAACTTTCTCATTAAAATCTGCTGACCGGAAATGATATCATGAATTTTGCACCTTTTTTTACGATTTTCTCATAAACGCCTAACGATTTTTAACTAAACTCTATATATCCGTGTAAAATTTAATGTGATTTATATCATGTAGGTTTCATTCTGATTGAAATAGTCTGACATGGGTTAAATGCCGGTATTTTAAATTTTCATTCTCTAAAGTACCATTAATTTCGTAGATTCTATAAAAATAAACATATCATCTGATTGACATTGCTAAAAAAACGGCTGAATATACAAGTTGAACGAATTTGATAAGTCCTGTGAAACTGAAATTTCATATTTAAGACAACTATACGCCCGAAATGTTAAGCGACTTTTTTCACAACTTCGTACCCGACATTTTGCACCTTTTTACGATTTACTCAAAAATGGCTCTAACGATTTTGACTAAACTCTATATATCGATGTAAAATTTAATGGGGTTTAATATGATATAATTTTCATTCTGATTGAAATAGTCTGACATTGCTTAAATGCCGATTAAAAATTTTCTTTCTCTAAAGTATTTCTAATTTTGTAGATTTTATAAAAATAACCACATCATCTGATTAACGTTGCTAAAAAAAAACGGCTAAATATACAAGTTGAATTAATTTGATAAGTCCTGTGAAACTGAAATTTCATATTTAAATGCCGGTACTTTAAATTTTCATCCTCTAAAGTACCATTAATTTCTAGCTAAATTACATTCACATATAAAAAAAAAAAAAAATTGGAATTTTTTTCAAAAACGTTTATCCAAAAGTTAAGTTTCAATCAACATTATTATTTGTGCATACATTTTATTGTAACATAGATGTTACTGCAACTTTTTCATTAAAATCGCCTAACCAGAAGAGCCTCTTAATACCATGCATTTTGCATCTTTTTACGTTTTCCTCAAAAACGATTTTGATTAAACTCGCTATATCGATGTAAAATGTAATAGGCTTAAATATGATGTAGGTTTTATTCTGATTGGAATAGTCTGACAGGGCTTAAATGCCGATATTTTAAATGTTTTTCCTCCAAACTTCCTTTAATTTAGTATATTCCAAAAGATTAACCATATCATCTTAATGACATTGATAAAGGACGGCTAACTTAACAATTGTGACGAATTTGATGACCAAATAAATGATAAAACAGCAAAACTATTTTTAAAGTAATTTTTGGTTTACCGACATTAAGAACAGTAATATAGACGTATAATATACCGTTGGAATGAGACAGGTTTCAAGAAAAATATTATCTGTTACACAGAGTTGTAAAAGGTAATATAAAGTGACGAATGGGGAATAAACTTATTACTGATTAACAATTTAATACAGTTATATTATTTAATCTAAATCATATATTCACGTTTAATTAAAATCCACTTCAAATATTTTTCAAATTAAAGTATACGATTTAATAGTTTTAAAATTGATTATAAAAGTCATGTGTTGCCCGCACCAGATTTTTTAAAATAATATAAATGTCTCCCTTGTGAAGAAACCTAACTTTCTTTAAAAGTTCTTAATTTTCATTTCTCCTAAAAACATTTAATTTTTCACCGCCGCACAGTGGGCAATATGACCGATTTAGGTGGACACAATTCTGAAACTTGTCTATATTTAACCTTTGGGCTCCCAGATTACGAAAAAAAAAATTATAAAAATTAATTAATTCTTTGACACGATTAGCGAGCGCACCGTGGTCAAACATCAAATTGATTTGCTAAAATCTAAAACTCTCCTATATTTTACGTTTTCATGTTCCAGAATACTGGAAAAACAATACAAAAAATCGAATTATGACTCGGAGTATCTAAAATCTGCTAATAGATGTATTTTATATGGTTTAGAAAATTCTTGAAATTATAGATTGTAAAATTTTGGATTCGTAGTGTTGTGTCTGAAAAAAAATTATGTATCGCCCAAAACGCAAAAAATCGCAAAAATTCTTTGTAATATCTAAAGACTAGAAGGATTGGTAAAACAAATCCTACAAATAAATCCTTTGGGTAACTTGGGGGTTATATAGTTTTTCGTTATTGAATAAGAGCGTACATTTACAAATTGCTAAATCAACTCTACAGGTGAGATTGCAATTTATATTCAATAACGAGTTTGGAAATATGATGTCTTACCTGTCTTAAATACAATGTTACCTGATTAACTGAAATACAATGTTACCTGATTAACTGAAATACAATGTTACCTGATTAACTGAAATACAATGTTACCTGATTAACTGAAATACAATGTTCATTGTAAAAAAAAACCAAAATACTTTGCTCTAAATACACCTTAAACACAATAAATGAGCATCGAATAAAAATAATCCCACTGCCGGTTATTAGTCACTTGTGGAACAGGAATGATTCATTCATTTATTATTTATCATAAAATAAATAAATAAACTTTATTCATATTTACATTTTGAAAAAATGTTAACAATGATTTTGGATGAGTCATCCTAACAATCAGAAAATATTTTTGTTTTTTTGTGATTATAGTTCTTTAGCCTAAATGCCAAACATATAGTGAAATAAAATTGAGGTAATTATGCGATTGTAGGAAAAATTATACAAAAAACCTACATATTTTATTATTTATTTGTTAACATGATATGGCGGGAAATATTAGTATTAATGGTCTTGCCAACTAATAATAAAAAGGTGAAGCACTGGAAAATTCCAAACTTTTGTCCACCTAAATTGGTGCGGCGTTTCGGAGTCGATAAAGGTCATTACAATGGAAAAACTTAAAAAGAATAGCGATGGAATCTAGATTTATTTTTATTGTTATAGTTGTTCATTGGTGGCAAGTTTAAGAAATTTTGCAGACCAACATCAGTTACACAGGAAAAGTTTTGCCCCTCTAAACTACAAAACCTTCCTCAGACAAATTATCGATCAAATTGCCGGAAAATAGAAGCTTATGATTCATTCAAACGCTGAGGCACAAAACCCATAACACCACTGTCAATATCTAGAGGCAAATAAAAAAATGAGAATATAGAGGAAACATTCCATTCTAAAAAATTTTTATTTTTTTTCGTTATCGTCATAACAAATGTTTAACGAGATAATACTAAGAAAACACGATGGGATACATTCAAGTCACGGAAAAAACTAGTTTTGGGTCTAATATTGTTTATTCATTTGACATCACTTAATGCTACTATGTCTAATCGAACGAGTCATAAATTTTGCCTATCTAGGTTTAATTTTTTTTTTTTTTTAACATTTTATTGATATTTACAACTGTACTTAAAATAAATACAAGTAAATGTGCTAATTTAAGGCGGCGATACATAGTGAGAAATAGGGTATGTGTAGGTGAGGTGAAAGTACTTTCGCGAGAGTAGAGGGTGGTGAAAACTGTGCGCGTGTATACGGTGAGAGTACGCAACAGTACTCGGGAAAATGGTAGATGTGTGAACAGCTGATTATTCAGGAAAGTTGTTGAAAAGGTTGATTAGCTCTGTTTAGGTTACCAAGTTCTTATGTAAAGATGAATGTTCAATTGGTGTCATCTTGTTTTAATAATAATAAGAGAAATGTCTGAAAATGTTTTCGACATTATTATACAAATTTACTTACTAACCAACTACAAACGTCATCAACAACACAAGTGACAAGTGACGAGAACATGCACGCTATCTATGACAGCAAAATTGCTTAGTAAAATCGCTTTCAATTTTTTCTATTTCTATTTCGAATTTTATCGCAAACAAAAAATATTATGAATCTCAAACTATAATACAAAAGTATATATAATATAATTTCTAATAAATAACTATAGAATTAAAATTTAATATCCAAAAAGTGAAAATATACAAATTATTAAATAATGGTTTTGGAATCTAGAAACACAATTAAATATATATGAATATAAATAAACTATTTTTAGTTAAAGTTTGACCAAAATAATATAACAAATGATATTGTTATTAATTATCGTTATGGAAACTAGATTAAAGTGTGATATAGTACATCAACTATCACGATATTTACTTCTACCAACTTTCCAGCGCGCTCAACGATGTGATTATCGCCATTTCACCTCACCTACACATACCCTATTTCTCACCGTGTATCGCCGTCTTTACACTTATGGGCGTGAAAATGTCTCGTGAAGAACTACCCAGTGGTAGCACTTCAATGAAAATTTAAGTTTCATTTTGATTTTTTAACTCGGGGCCATCGTCTTTTCAATCGCCTCGGAGAGTTGTCAGGAATAGATCGGAATGATAAGTTGCATACAAGACGATTCTTGTGGGCGGGAGTTTGGAATTAAAAGAGGCATATCTGTTTCGGGATAGTTCTGCGACAAATGGGATACGAGGCATGTTTTTTGGAATTAAAAAAGACGTTCAAATATATCGCAATAATTTTATTTTTACATGAAAGCCTGTACCTTAATCTACTTTTCTACATAATTTCCATGAATTTTAAGGCACTTGTCATAACGCGGCACCAGTTTTTGAAAACCATCCTCAAAAAATTCTGCCGCCTGACTTGTTAACCACTGTATCACAAATGTTTTGACTTCGTTATCGTCTTGAAGACGCCGACCGCCCAGGTGTTTCTTCAAGTGCAGGAACAAATGGTAGTCGCTGGGCGCCAGATCAGGGCTGTATGGAGGATGATCTAGAGTTTCCCGTTTAAATGATTTGATGAGATCTTTGGTCCGATTAGCCACATGTGGACGGGCATTGTCATGCAGCAAAACGATACCCTTACTCAACTTGCCACGTCTTTTGTTCTGGATTGCACGACGCAGATTTTTCAATGTCTCCCCATAATACGCTGCATTCATTGTCTCATTACGAGGCAGAAACTCCACTAGCAATACTCCTTTTCTGTCCCAAAAAACTGTGCACATGATTTTCCGGGCAGAAGTTGTTTGCTTAAACTTCACTCTTTTGGGTGGTGATGAATGTCGCCATTCCATAGATTGTTGTTTTGATTCTGGTGTTCAAACAATCTTCACCTTCATTGTGATGCAGTGGTTAACAAGTAAGGCGGCAGAATTTTTTGAGGAGGGTATTCAAAAACTGGTGCCGCATTATGACAAGTGCCTCACAATTTATGGAAATTATGTAGAAAATTAGATCAAGGTACAGCCATTGATGTAAAAATAAAATTATTGCGATATCTTTGCATGCCATTTTTTAATTCCAAAACGGTACTTACTTAAAAAACATGCCTCTTATTTAGGTCATGTATAATTTTATTCGTAACGAAATAAGGAGCATTTAGGATTTTGCGAAGGATTTTGGATTGTAAGGATTGAATACGAGAGGATTAGATGGTTTAGTAGAGCCCCTTGGCTCGATTCCATATGTCCAGATGGATCTGATGACGGTAACATAAATGAGCTTTTTGTAATGAATTGGAAGTTTTGAACGTTTGTCGAGTAAGTGTTGTAGTGATCGCTATCTACGGGCATTCTCTTGTGAGGATTCCATGTAAGACGTTTGACAAGAGTCCTAGGTATCGGATTTGTTCAACAGGTATGAGTGGGGTATTATTAAAGGATACAGTGGGGACGGATAGGTTTAAATAGGATAGAGGTCTTAAACTATTACCTCATATCGTACAGGCTCGGACCACCTTTTTACGTCTCCTCAGGGCATGACCATGGATTTTCAACTCCCTTTAAAGCATCTAAGGCAGACGGTTTAAACACGCGACCATGGGCATAGAAGGCTTTTATGCTAGCCACTACTAAACAGGTGAATCCTAACGTTTCAAGGGATCGGAATCGAACCTACGGGTTCGGTAAGCCTATAATTATGATTATGTGGCTAATCGGACGATACTAAAGGGGAGTCCTAAATTTTCCTTATCCAAGTATGATTAGGATGGGAATTTTTAACAAGTGCTCAACTTCACACAGACTCGGGACCACCATTTTACGTCCCCTTCAAAGGAAGTAATAACCAAGGATTTTTAATTCCCTTTAAAAAATCTAGAGTTTGAACTCGCGACATTCGTATAGAAGGCTGTTTTACTAGCCACTAAATTACTGGGATCCCTTGAGTTCATAGTTTAAAGCCCTTAACTACTTGGACAGTTAACGAGTTAACTCAGAGTTGGTTACCTTTTTTCAAAATATTGTTTAAATTGAGATTTATTCCTCGAGTCCATCACGAAATAATTTATCCTCATAGACTTAGATCGAACGAGCGGTGTTCGTGACACCTCAGCGAACCATTCCTAAAATTAATTTATTCCAAATAAGTATTTAAAATAGAAAAATCTGGTGCGGACAACACACGACTTTCACTTACCTCGACTCTTAAAATCAAGTTAAAAACTATTAAATATACGTCAATTTGAAAAATATTTGAAGTTGATTTTAATATTACGTGTATTCATTTTATTTGAAAACATATGATTTAGATTAAATAATATTGAGGGTGTATAGTCGACTGTAGAAACTATTATAGGTGGAATAGTCAGGAATCAGTCATTTTTAAAAAGTTTTTAATTTTGCCAACGTTTAGCCATGGGAAACTGTCTTGCTCCTGATCTCTCCAACATCGTCCTCAATCACCTTCTTGACACCGTTATACCTAACTTTTCCGCAGATATTTTTTTCATTAAAAAATATGTTGATGACCTTTTCCTGATCCTCAACCCCAAAGCCATCCCTAATATCTTGACTTCTTTCAACTCATACCATCCTCGACTCCAATTTACCATTGAAACAGAAAACAATAACTCACTTCCGTTCCTCGACCTCCTTATCATAAGAAATTCCGATAATTCACTATCCACTAACTGGTACACCAAACCTACTTATTCTGGCCGTCTCCTTAATTATTTTTCCTTACACCCACATCACCAGAAAATCAGTGTAGCCAAAAACCTCATACACCGTTCCTTAACACTTTCCGATACAAAATTTCACCAAGATAATTTAACCCGACTAACAAAAATCCTAAAATCTAATAATTTTCCTGACCAATTAATCAAGAACCTCATTAAAACTTCTTCAAACCCTCACTCCATCCCAGCACACTCTCCACAAACCGCCATAGTTCCCCAGTACAGATCCATTCCATACATCCCATCTCTATCTCAAAAAATTAAAAAAGTCTTATCCTCTAGCTTTCCCCATCTCCGCTTAGTTTTAAAACATAGTAACAAATTAAAGAATCTATATTCAAAACTAAAAGATCCCATCCCTTTCCTACAAAAATCAAATTTAGTTTATCGTATTCCCTGCTCTTCCCCAAATTGTAATTCATGTTACATAGGCGAGACCAAAAACTATCTCAAAAAAAAGAATTTATCAGCACAAATACACAATATCTACCCGTAACCCATTTTCCTCAAAATTATCCGAACACGCTATATCCCTTGACCATCATTTTGATTTTGATAATCCTGAAATCCTAGCCACCGTACCTAACTACAAAAAGCGACTCCTCTCCGAAGCTATATATATCCATATGGAAAAAGATCGAGTTCCCGTAAATCATAAAACTGACAAAGAGATAATTTCTCCCTCGTATGCTAACATCTTCCGTCTCCTTAAATTATAACTCTTTCACTTTATTGTACAAATTGCTTGTGTAATGTATATTTTATTTATTTACTGTATATTTATCTTTTTGTTTACAACACCTCTGGTTCTTGTTTTTGTTATTTATTTATTTTATTTTGTTTTTTATTATATACCTCATGATCTTTTAAATACCTCAGATTCTAGTGTTTATAATTTTCTGTTAAAAATGTTCAACCTTATTGTACATACGGATATATTATTTTGTTTTTTTCCATTATATAATTTTGTAAAACATTTTAAAAACAAAGATAAGCTGTAGTATTTACACTTAGAGGGGAAAACCTTCAGGGTTTTTACACGAACCCCTCCCCATACTACCTATGTTTATGGTTTTCCTCAGTTTATGCTTGGACATGGCTCAGTAATGGTACGTTTATATATATATGTTGTTTTTTTTTTTTTTTTACTTTTATATTAAAGTCTAAAGTTCTGTAAAATTTATTATGCTTATCATCATCAGATTATGTATCATATTATCATTATTAGTATCTATAATATTTAAGTATGTTGGTATATTTTCTGTTTTATTTCAAATGTTATCATTGTCACTACATTCAGAAGAAAATTTTCATTATCATATTAATATGTATCTCTTTTGTTCTGATGTTTGTAGCCCTGATGATGGCTCACAAGCTTGAGCCGAAACGTTGGCAAAATTAAAAACTTTTTAAAAATGACTGATTCCTGACTATTCCACCTATAATAGATTAAATAATATAACTATATTAAATGGTTAGTCAGTAATAATTTTTTTTGTTTATTTTTTTAACGTCCCTTTATGCTGTTGTGGCTAATCGGACGATGCTACAGTGGGAGTCCTAAATATTGCCTATCCAGGTTTAATTAGGATAGGGATCTTTAACGAGTACCTTTTACTCCCATTAAAAAATTCTGGGATCACTTGTAGCTGGGTGGCTAGCATAACAGTCTCCTATGCCAAAGGTCACTGGTTCAAACCCGCAGGTGGTCCTTACTTCCACTGTAGCACCGTCCAATTAGATTAATGTGACGTTAAATAAATAAACAATAAAACAACTTTCTACGACTAAATATGTTAGATAATAAGTATGCCATTGGTTTAACTTAACTTTAAAACGTTATTGTTTGGGAGCAAATGTCTTCTCATATATACAGTGGGAGTCCTAAATTTTGCCTATCCAGGTTTTATTAGGGTAGGGATCTTTAACGAGTACCTGACATCGCACAGGCTCGGGACCACCGTTTAACGTCCCCTCCGAAGGACGGCATAACTTAGGGTTTTTTACTCCCATTAAAAAATGGGAGTTTATACAAGTGTGTTAATAAAAACCGGTAAAGAAATAGGACTCGAATTAAATACCGATAAGACGAAGTATATGATTAGTAGCAGAAACGGTGTCAATCTTGGTGATATTGATGTATCAGGTCATACTTTTGAACACGTAGAGAAATTCAAGTATTTAGGTTCAATTATAACTAGAAAAAATGAAATTCAGGAAGAAATAAAGTCCCGGTTAAAGGTGGGAAATGCGTGTTATTATTCAGTTGCTAAGTTACTTAGTTCGCGGCTTCTATCTAAAAACTTAAAGATTAGAATTTATAAAACTATTATTCTTCCAACGGTTCTTTACGGTTGTGAAACGTGACCACTTACTTTGAAAGATGAACAACGGCTTAAGGTTTTCGAAAATAAGGTATTGCGTAAAATATTTGGTCCAAAGAGAGATGAGGCTACTGGGGAGTTTAGAAGGTTGCATAACGCGGAATTGCGGAACTTGCATCCTGTGAATATAATTGAGCTGATTGCATCGCGGAGACTCAAATGGGCGAGCAAAGTTGTAGGGCTCGATGACGAGCGGACTCCGAGAAAGTTGGTATTTGTTGATCCGACTGGTAGGCGTCCGAAAGGTAGGCCGAAGCGGAGATGGGAGGATTGCGTTAAGGCTGATCTCGGGGGCTTGGGCTTGAATGGTGAACATTGGACGAGTCTGTGTAGGCGGAATTTGGTGGTATCGGCATCGAACCTTCGGGCTCGCTAAGCCTATGATTATTATTATTATTATTATTATTATTATTATTAAAAAATGGGACCACCTGCGGGTTTGAACCCGTGACCTTTGTCATAGTAGGCTGTTATGCTAACCACCCAGCTACAAGTGAACCCTCAGTAATAAGTTTATTCCCTATTCGTAACTTTATATTACCTTCCTTTTACACCTTTGTTTATGAGAAAATATTTTTTCTAAAATCTTTCTCTTTCCAACGGTATATTATACGTCTATATTACTGTTCTTATTATTTAAAAAAAAAAACAAAACGAAAATTACGATTAAAGAAAGTTTTGTTCTTTTATCCTTTAGTTGCTCATCAAATTAGTCCAAATTGTAAATTTAGCCGTCCTTTATCAATGTCATTAAGATGGTATGGTTAATCTTTTGGAATGTACTAATATAAATGTACTTTAGAGGAAAAATATTTTAAAAATCGGCATTTAATCCCTGTTAGACTATTTCAATCAGAATGAAACCTGCATGATATTAAAGCCCATTAAATTGTACACCGATATAGCGAGTTAACCAAAACCGTCAGAGCCATTTTTGAGAAAATCGTATAAAGTGGCTCTTCTGGTTATTCGATATTGATGAAAAAGTTGCTGTAACATTTCGGGCGTATAGTTGTCCTAAATATGAAATTTCAGTCCCGTAAGATTTTTGGTTTTTGCGCTAAACTTACCACACAAACACAAAAACGGACAGACCTTTTTTCGGGACTTGGTTATTTGGACTCAATGGAGCCTAAAACATGTATTTCCGTTGAAAACTAAAAGTCGAAAATTTTCACGATCGCAATACTTTCCCTTACTATATATTTCATATATAGGTATGTAAAAGTAAAAATAATATTTTGAACAAATACTTAAAAACTTTTATTCCTAAAGAAATTTCAAAACGGACCAGTTTGATAAGGAACTAAGTTATATATTTTTTTCTCAGTTATACATATTATATTTCTGAAATAAACTCCACCATTCATTTATAATATAATAATAAATTTTACACCAAGAAATGAATCAGGTGCCAACTTGGGTAGACTCGATATGAACGAAGCGTTAATTGCTTGAACTCGATCTATAATAATCGATAGATTATATTATCGATTATATTTCGATAATCTATCATAAACGAAATCTCTTAGTTAGTTTTAGTTCTCTTTTAAATCTTATATAATATATATATATATATATATATATATATATATATATATATATATATATATATAATATATATATATATAAATCTCGTGTCACAATGTTTGTTCGCGATAAACTCTGAAATTACTGAACCGACTTTGATCAAACTTCGTAAGTATCTGTTATTTGGTCCAACTTAAATGATAGGATAGTTTTTATAACTATTCTAAATGGTTGAAAAATATATTTTTCTAAAACGTAAAACATTTGTTTAACTGTGGCAACACTGGTTCCAATGTGGTAACCTTCCCATATCTTCACATATGCGATTATTAACTCAATTATGAGTGTGTATTGATTGTTTCTATGCGTTCTCATTTATAAAATATGCATTCACATTATAGTTTCCAGTTATAATAAAATACATATTATTATACGTTTCCAGAAAAATTATAAGTACTCATTTGAATAACTTGCAAAGAGTTATGAGTTGCAAAGGAGTCATGATGATATGCAACAGTTATGTTTAAAAGATAAAACGATGTTATTGAATAATTTGGATGTTGCTACTTGGTACTGGTATGTAATTGTAACATTGAGTAAATAAAATTGATATCTGACAAGAAATAATAATATTTTATTTATCATAAACAGAGTAGTTCATTGCTATTCACCTGTATTTATTTCATATAACCTCATTCAACATAGTCACTATCAACATCTTTCCTAATTTGTAGCAATTTTAATTTAAATTATTTTATTTATCAAATTGAATTCACAAAACCGCAAACAAAGATAATGAAGTGTAGTTTTACGTGAAAAAATTAAAAACAAAAAAATCAATAGTCAAAACGGCTATATGGCAAGGAAGTTGGTTGAGGGTGCAGCCACCAAGAAAACACACCAGTAAAAAAAAAAATAAAGGGAGTGTTTTTTATTGGTAGTTTCTTTGTTACCACATCCCCAAACAACTGCTCCATCATATGCGTTTTATAGTTACCAGTCATAAACGCATTTATGCAAATTTAAATAAAGATAAATGAAATATTCGCGAGCGAAGCCGCGGATTAAAGCTAGTAGCTTATATTATTCAATTTTAAAAACACTTTTCACTGAAAAGAACGCTGTATATTCATTTATGCAATTATAATATAGCTAGCAAAGATCTTTTCCAACCGTAACAAAGGTTTAAATTTATAGTTCTTTGTTTCTCAGAATTAACACTTCTGTTAAGTAGGACATATTGATTGAGAAGTGACGGCACACTTTTCTAATCTCTGTCAGTTTATTAAACAATTGCAGCAACGAAACATTATTAAGCAAATAGATAATTAGTGAAAATTTGCATTAAATTATTTGTTTTTGTTTTTATTAAATGTCGTAGTTGGAGGAACTAATTAAAACGGTAGGTTATAAGAAACGAAATAAGGAAGAACAGTCAGTTCAAATGAACCAATTAATTAAGTTCTTTTCCTAGAGAAGCATAATTATGGGATAGAAACTTTTTATTAGAAAACTTATTTTTTTATATTTCTGTACTAGTATCTCTAGAATTAAATCCATTTTTTGATCGATAATTACAATAAATTTTCACTAAAACGATATACCCATAAGAGAGCAAAACATGTATTATTAAATTAACTTACTTTCTTATTAATTTTTATTACAATGTTAACAATACATTTATTCATTCAAACAACTTTTAATTGTAATAAAACTGAGATCCAAGATGGCAGTATTTAATATAGCATTTAAGGAATTAAAAGATAATTTTTCAACATTGTTTAAAAATGTTAAAATAGATATTAGTAAATTGCTTTATAAGAATGTAAAAAATAATGTTGTTTATCTTTTAGTTTTATAATAAATGATGTTTATAGATCCCTTGAAATGGCAAAGAGCCGAAACGTAGGGAGAAGAAAATAAGAAATTACATGAGTTGAATGAAAATGAATCATTTTAATTAAAGGAATCTAACAATTACTTTCTTATGTTATAAATTTCTTAATTTTATAATTTTCAATCATATTATGTATTTTCTATAAATACCGATAAGACGAAATATATGATTAGTAGCAGAAATGGTGGCGATCTTGATGATATTAATATTTCAGGCCATACTTTTGAACACGTAGAGAAACTCAAGTATTTAGGTTTGGTTTAGTTTATTCGTTTAACGTCACTTTATGCTACTATGGCTAATCGGACGATGCTACAGTGGGAGTCCTAAATTTTGTCTATCCAGGATTAATTAGGATAGGGATATTTAACGAGTACCTGACATCGCACAGGCTCGGGACCACCTTTTAACGTCCCCTCCGAAGGACGGCATAACTAAAGATTTTTTACTCCCATTAAAAAATCCTAGGGCCACCCGCAGGTTTGAACCCGCGACCTTTGGCATAGAAAGCTGTTATGCTAGCAACTACGCTATGGGTGACCCCACAAGTATTTAGGTTCAGTGATAACAAGAAAGAATGAAATCCAGGAAGAAATAAAGGTGGGAAATGCGTGTTATTATTCAGTTGCTAAGTTACTTAGCTCGCGGCTTCTGTCTAAAAACTAAAAGGTTAGAATTTATAAAACTATTATTCTTTCGAAGGTTGCACAACGCGGAATTGCGGAGTTTGTACTCTGTGAATATAATTGAGTTGATAGCATCGCGGAGACTCAAATTGGCGCGTAAAGTTGTTGGGCTCGGAGAGGACATATTCCGAGAAAGTTGGTATTCGCTGAACCGACTGATAGGCGTCCGAAAGGTAGGCCGAAGCGTCGATGGGAGGATTACATTAAGGCTGATCTCAGGGGCTTGGGCTTCACCGGCGAACATTGGACGAGTCTGTGCAGGCCAAGTTTGGTGTTATCGGCTTCGAACCTTCCGGTTCGGTAAGCCTATTATTATTATTATTTATTTTTTATTAATTTTTGTCATTTCAATTATTACATGTATTTTCAATTATTTCATGTATTTTCAATTATTTATGCATTTTCAATTATTTTATGTATCTTCAAATATTTTATGTATTCACAATTATTTTATGTGTAGTTTTTATGAGTAGGTTTTCGGTATATTTTTTCCTACAATCGGAATATAACCTCAATTTTATTTCACCATATGTTTGCCATTTAGGCTAAAGTACTATAATAAAAAAAAAAAAAAAATATATATATATATATATATATATATATATATATATATATATATATATATTTTCTGATTGTAAGGATGACTCATCCAAAATCATTGTTAACATTTTGTCAAACTGTTATTTATTTATTCATAGAATTTTTTTGGCATTACAATTGTATTTGCTACCTGCTTTTTTGCAATAAGCAAATATGCTAACAACAGATGTAACAAAATACATAGATAAAAAAAAAACTAATAACTTTCAATATTTCAGGTCTCTTGGCCAGCGCCTCGATAGTCTTCTGGGCGGATTATATGGGTTTGTGGCAGTTGATAGGTTTTGAGTCAGCGGGTTTGAATTTAGGGTCAGTCTGTCATGAAATTTATTGTAGCGATCAGTGGCAGTTGCAATGACGAATGGAATGTCTAGGTCAGTATGTAGTGTCTCGTTAGATACGTAAAAAGGGGCATTTATAATTTTCCTAAGTAATTTTGATTGAAATGATTGAATAATTTTGATGTTTGACTTTTTTGCTGTTCCTCATAACTCAATGCCATAAGTCCAAATGGGTTTTATTAGTACTTTGTAAATAGTTAATTTGTTCGTCAATGATAATTTTGAACGTTTGTCTAGTAACCTTGAAAGAAGTCCATATCGTTGATTTAGTTCTTTTCTTTTTCGTTTGAGGTGGTATGCCCATGTTAGTCGTTTTTCAAGGTAAAGTCCTAAATAACGTACTGTGTCTGAAACTGGTATTGGAATATTATCGTAAAAGACCTGGGGGCAGGAGTTATGTTTTAAAGAAAATGTGACGAACAGGCTCTTTGATTGATTCATTTTTATTTTCCATGTTTTTGCCCAGCAAGCTATGTCGTCCAGATGTTCTTGGAGTGCCTTAGAGCCTTAGAGGCATCTTTGTTGGATGTCAGGATAGCTGAATCGTCAGCAAAGGTTGCTATAAGTGTTTCTGGATGCTGTGGGATGTCAGAGCAATATATATTAAAAAGTGTTGGACCTAAAACACTGCCTTGAGGTACACCTGCTTTTATTTGTTTAATATTAGAGAACTCAGAACCTACTCTTACACGGAAAAACCTGGCCTGACTCATATCCAAAAACACTCCCGGACAGTATTGTTTTGATTCTAACGAAAAAGAAATATAATCAAACTGTAAATATGTGAATAAAGTTTATTTATTTTTAAATTCATTTTTTAAAATGGATCGTTCACTGATTGTGATTCAGTTCCAAAACATCTTTTATTTAACCGATCGGATTAATTTTACTTTAACTCCCTTACATATGAAACATGCATTAAGTGACATTATGATATTGTGAACATTTTCGTATCCCAGTTTTGAACGGAAATAAATGTTTTAAGGCCCATTGAGTACAAATAACGAAGTCTATAAACATGCGTGTGTCTGTGGTGTCTAACTCAAACGTTGTAAGCAACTGATGAAACTTAGATGTAACACCATGTTCACAAAAACAGTAAATCAAAAGATACATTTTATAGCTGATATTTAACAACTTTTTTCCGATTTCTCAAAAACTGCTCTACCGATTTTGATTAAACGCGCTACACAGAAGTAAAATTAAATGAGCTTTCATTACCTATAGTTGTATCCTCATTGTAATAGTCTGACCTGGCTAAAATGCTAAATTTTATAAACTTCTTCTTTTAAAGTATCTTTAATTTTGTTGTTTCGAAGTAATTAACCATTTCTGCTTGTTAGCATTGACTTAGAATGGCATAATATGAAATAATTTGATAACCAATTGAAGGCGAAAACAGCAAACATATTTTTTCAGATTAATTTTATTTTCGCTAAGAAATGAAAATAGTAATATAGATGTATAATATAACCTTGGAAAGCTAAATATTTTAGAAAACTTGTTTTAGAAGGTAATGGAGAGTGAGAAAAGCTCATAAACTTAAGTGAATGTTATAGATAAAATTTCTATCACATAATTTCATAATCTATACTAATATTATAAAGCTGAAGAGTTTGTTTGTTTGTTTGTTTATTTGAACGCGCTAATCTCAGAAACTACTGGTTCTAATTGAAAAATTCTTTTTGTGTTGGATAGTCCATTTATCGAGGAAGGTTATAGGCTATATAACATCACGCTGCGACCAATAGGACCGAAGAATCAGTCGAAAATCTGGGAAAAAACGGGGAAAATTTGGGAGAAAAAAAAAACCTCGCTTCCCAATGATTCCAAATGATTTACCTTTTACTTTTAAATAATTCTATTTCCCGTTAATTTATATTTTTCCATTTAAACACGTAGGAATAGATTTACGTCGAGATCGGGTTGCGGAGAAAATCAGTATGTTCTGCCACAAGAAAATTTTTTTTTTATTAGGTTTTTTTTTATTGAGAAAATTTTACAATCTGTCCCAATTTGGACATTAATAGTATTGCTGAATGATATCAAACATACTACATTCATACAATATTTACACAACATAAAATTACAATAAAATATATACACAATAATGAATCAATACAAAAGTCAATAATTCACTTATACCTATATACACATACACACACTCATACATACATCACATTGAGTGGAGAATCTAGCCAGTGCTAGAACTCCAATATATTTACAAAAGGTCGCGGGGCCACTGCCGTTTCAACCTTCTAGGTGGGTTGTATGGATGAGTGGAGCTGGATAGGGATTGAGCTAAAGGATTAGGATGATGAATGAGGTTCTGGTGGAATTTGGAAAATTTGGATGGAATTAGGTCTGAAATAAATGGAACATTAAGGTCGTGGTGCAAGGTATAATTGGAGACATAATAAGGAGCATTTACTATTGTACGGAGGACTTTGGATTGAAAGGATTGAATGCGTTTGATGTTAGAACGTTTAGCTGTCCCCCACAGTTCAAGTCCGTAGGTCCAGATGGGCTTCAGTATTGTCTTGTAGATTAATAATTTGTTTTCAACTGTAAGTTCAGATTTTCTGTTGAGTAGTCGGTATAACTGTCCGAATCGTCGGTTGAGTTCTTGTCTTTTAAGTCTTGTATGTGGGTTCCAAGTCAATCTTTTGTCTAACAGTAAGCCAAGATACCGGACTGTATCTGAGAGAGGAATCGGTAATGAGTTGAAATAAACTGGCGGACAGGATTTTCGTCTAAGAGTAAAGGTTATGTGTTTACATTTGGCTTCGTTCACCTTTGCACGCCAGTTATTACACCAGTGTTCGATAAGGAAAAGGTGTCTCTGAAGGTTTAAGGATGCTGTTTCAGGATTGGAACTGGATGATAGGATGGCGGTGTCGTCTGCAAAAGTTGCCAGAAAGGTATCAGGATGTGTAGGAATATCAGCAGTGTAAAGGATGTAGAGGATGGGTCACAAGACGCTGCCTTGAGGAACACCGGCCTCAACGGGATAAAGGTTAGAAAATTCTTCACCACAGCGAACTCGGAAGGAACGGTTCGAGAGATAGGATCGGAGAATGAGGTATAGGGACTGGGGTAAATGGGTTTTCAGCTTGAAGAGTAATCCAGTGTGCCATACCCGGTCAAAAGCTTGCGCAATGTCCAGAAACGCACCAGAACAATACTCTTTGCATTCAAGAGCTGAGGAAATATGGTCTACAACTCGGAGCCCCTGTTGAACTGTGGAATGCTGAGGACGGAATCCAAACTGATGGGAAGGAAGATTTTGAGATTCTAATATGGGTAGGATACGTTTTAGAAGAAGCCTTTCGAAGATTTTTGAGAGGATGGGGAGTAGACTAATAGGCCTGTAGGATGAAGTGTTGTTGGAAGGTTTACCTGGTTTTAAAAAAAGGATGATGGTGGAATGTTTCCATAACAGTGGAAAATAGGTGGTGCGGAGGATGCAGTTGTAAATATAAGTAAGGAATATAATAGCTTTCTGCGGAAGTTGTCGGAGGATCTGGGGAGTAAGGAGATCGTGTCCAGGAGATTTACGGAGAGTCAGTTTTTGGAGAAGATATTTGACCTCAGAGGGATTAATAGCTTTAGGAGGTAGGGAAAGTCGAATCGGTGACATAAGAAAGTCTTGCACTTTTGCGGTGTGATTGATGTGGGATTCCGGGTGAGGAGTGAATACTTTGGAGAGGTGTGTGGCGAATTCCTCGGCTTTATCTTCATCAGACGCAGCCAGGAGTCATCACCACGTCGGAGAGGATGGGAAACATGATGGTATTTTAGGATCTTTTGCGTGACATTCCACAGGGAATTATCACGAGCTGATAGAGAGGAGAGGTAGGAATTAAAGGACTGGGAACGGAAGTTCGCCAACTCCTTCTTCAATTGTCTACAATAGAAGTTATAGGAGCGGCGATCTGTTGGGTGTCGGGTGCGCTGCCATAATGATCTTGCTCGGCGTTTGGTGTGGATAAGGTCTATAATAGGTTGTGGAAAATGATTTTGGTCTGGATTTATATTGGAGTGTTTAGGAGAGGAAGCAGTCCAGACAGCTTGTTGGATGGCGGTGGTAAAGGAATAGACGGAATTATCTAGGTCATCTGGGGTTTTGAGGGTTACTCTGAGATCAATATTATCGGTCAGGATTTGGCGGAAAAGGTTCCAGTTGACAGGGCCTCGGATGAATGATGGTGGAATGGGAGTGAGAGATACTTTTAGGATCAGTGGACTATGGTCTGAGGATAGTTCATCAAGCCGAGTTACAGATAAGTTGAGGGAGCCTAATCCGCTGTGGATAAAGAAGTCGAGGATGTCAGGATTGCGGTTAGGATCGGTTGGCCTGTAGGTAGGGGAGTCAGGAGGCAGGATATTAAAATTTCGGGAGTTGAGTGCAGACAGCAAATTTCGTCCCCGAGAATTCGTGGTTCTGGAACCCCACTGCTGATGCTTGGCGTTTAAGTCTGCACCCAGAATGAAACGGGTTACCGGAAAGGAAAAAGTCTTGATTACTATGGCTGTGGCTTGTAGGAAATCATAGGTGGGAAGTGGGAGTAAATGATGAGAGAGGGATTGGTGGACAATGATAGCAGAACCGGCATGGGCTTTACCGTCTGGGTGGTCAGTACGGTATGTCATGTATTGCGGTATTTTGAAGTACTGTTTAGTCGTTAGTCTTGTTTCAGTTATAAGTGCAACATCGATTGTTTTGTCTTGCAACAACGCTGTCAGTTCGTCAGTATGATTTCTAACACCATTCGCATTCCAAAGGAGAATGGATAAGGAGTTAGATGAAGTCATTTAAGGATTTTTCAAGGCAGGGATTAGATTGGATACTAGATTTGTAAGGAGTGATATAAGCGGCATAACAAGAGATTTGATTTCGGAGATGAACGATGTCATTAGACTGGTAAGATCTGTGACGTTTGATGGTGGAGGGATATGAGAAATTTGATGTTGAGGAGTTTTTTGAAGATTAGGTAAACTTTGAGGAATAGATTCTTGTACAATAGATTGAGAATGTTGAGGAAAATGTTGTTCCGGCAGTGCCTCGACTTCATGATTCTGGTTACCACCTCCAAGCAAGTGGGCAAATGACACGTTAGAATTTACAAGTTTAGATGGTTCTCTTCTGCTTCTGGTTGGTACAGCTGTTTCATTCGGATCCTGAGGTTTTTGGTATCTGGTTCTGAGTTTCTTGTAGATTTCACATCCCTTGTAGTTAGCCGGGTGGTCCTTGAGGCACAGAGCACATACAGCGGGTGCTGATCTTGATCTTGTACATTCTTCTGTTTTATGCTGTTCACCGCATTTCACACAGCGTGGTATGTGATGGCAATAACTTTTGGTATGACCATATGCCTGACAGTTATGGCACTGGACTATTTCTTACAAGAAAATAAAACTATGAATGTCATTTACGCGGAAGTACTTTAAAATATATTCTTTTAAAAACTTCTTAATAGCAATCATAATAACAGAAATTGATGCAGACGAAGTCGCTTTAGAATATATCAAAGAAAAAAGTGACATGTACTAAGAAGGTTTAAATTTGGGTGATAAAATTCCGGTTCTGGGATACGCCGATGATTTGGTACTGCTAAAGGAAGACACGAAAACTAAATACTACAACTAAATACAAGTCCGTTAATAAAGCCGGTAAAGAAATAGGACTCGAAATAAATACCGAAAAGACAAAATATATGATTTGTAGCAGAGACGGTGGCGATCATAGTGATATTGATATATCAGGGTATACTTTTGAACACGTAAAGAAATTTAAGTATTTAGGTTCAATGATTACGAAAAAAAAAATCCAGGAAGAAATAAAGTCCTGGTTAAACGCGGGAAATGCGTGTTATAATTCAGTTGCGAAATTACTTAGCTTCTGTCTAAAAACTTAACGGTTAGAATTTATAAAACTGTTATTCTTCCGACGGTGAAACGTGGCCGCTTACTTTGAAGGACGGACAACGGCTAAAGGTTTTAGAAAATAAGGTACTAAAATATATGGTCCGAAGAGAGATGAGGCTACTGGAGAGTATGGAAATTAAATTAAAAAAATTACTATTTCTTTTGATTTATTCGAGTATAATAATCGAAACTATTATTTTAAGCATATTTAGGACTTTTATTAGTTGTATGTCTATATTTATAAAAAAAAGTACCACTCAATTTTCTGGTATCTAAAAAATTACTATGGTTGTGAGGCTAAAATTTTTCCTGGAGGTTCGTCTTACCGCCTATATTTGCAATAAGGCAGGATTTGAAAATCTTCGCCCAACAAGTGGTTGAACAACCTGAACGTAAAATTGTCTTAATCTGATATGTATCAGCAAAGGTACCAAGATTTTATAACAAATATATTTAAGCATATTACTGTTGATATCTGTTCGTTTAACGTCACTTTTATACTACTATGGCTAATCGTATGATGACTAATTTTTTCCTCTCCAAGTTTAGTTAGGGTAGAGATCTTTAACGAGTTCATGGAATCGCAAAGGCTTGGGACCACCATTTTACGTCCCCTTCGAAGGAGGGCATAACTAAGGTTTGTTTTTTACTCTCATTAAAAAATTTTAAGGGCACCTGGCTGGTCACTACATACAGGTGACCGACATTTTTAAGCATATTGCGTTTCATATCTGTTTCGAGTGTAGGTTCCTATGAAAATATATTCAATTGTTATTTATTTTTTAAAAATGGTTTGTGACGATTATTTTTTCATATTAAGTGATTATGGGTATAACCACTTCTACTGGTTTGCTATTGTAAATTTGACAGGAAGAAGTCAAGATCGGGCTTTAAATGATAACAAAGAGTAGCTGATAGTTGATATTTATTATAGCCAATCTCACCATAAACGAACATAAATTAATACAAAATGCAATATTCGCGAGCAAAGCTGCGTGACACAGCTAGTATTATATAAATGTTGGGTTGTTTCACATGAAATGTCCGTTTTTATAGGTTCTGAAATACAGAAAGGATTTTGCAGGTCTCTGTTGTTTTCTTCCGAATGTTTACATATTTAAAGTAAACAGTTACTAATCCTCTACCTTCGTATTATAAACATTAGCTTCCTAATCAATTATCCACTTTTTAGTATACCTCCAAATATGAACATGGAAACACGCGATTTTCGAGTAATATTTTTGTACGTGTTTAAACTCTGCCATTTAGCAGCTGAGGCCGCTAGAAATATTTGTAATGCGTTTGGGAAAGGGAGTGTTAATGAACGGACCATTCGCCGTTGGTTTGCTAAGTTTTCAGCTGGTGATACCAACTTTGAAAACTTGCCCCGAGGAAGACCTCCGTCCTTAATAGACAACGATGTCCTCAAATATGCATTAGCAGGAAACCCCTACCAAACAGTTAAAGGACTCTCAGCACAACTAAATGCAAGTGCATCTACCGTTTCCAGACATTTAAATTGTATTGGGAAAGTAAAAAAGCTCGATACATGGGTACCTCATGATCTTACTGAGCGGCATGTTTCAAAATATACCGTTCAAAAATTGAAAGAACTGGGCTACGAAGTTCTTCCGCACCCACCATCTTCTCCTGACTTGTCTCCAACAGATTACCACCTGTTCAGGAATTTAGACAACTTCGTCAAATGGAAACTTTTTGAAAATGATGATCAAGTCAAAAGTGCGTTTTCAGATTTTGTTTCACTTCAAAGCTCAGAGTTTTTCAGTTCGGGGATAAAAAAATTGGTGTCACGTTGGGAAAAATGTGTAGAAAAAACAGGTAAATACATCGAATAAAATTATTAGTTTTCTTATTGTATTTTTAATAACAATTCCTTTTCCTTGAAAACGGACATTTCACGTGACACAACCCAATAAAATCGATTTTAACAATAGAGGTAAAAGAATACATCAGTGATATCAAATTAAATCATTCTGAAAAATTAGCAACATTCAAAAAAGCTTGAAAATAAAAACTATTGTGGTCATAAAGCATATTTTCAACGAACTTTCAATGGTTTGTTTATGAAATAATATTTTAACTTTAATCAGAACTTTATAAAAATGATTTTACTGAAAAAATCCTAAAAAGTAAAGATAAACATGTTTTTTCTAATTAAATTAAAAATGATCACACAATGGTAATAAAATTAAGAAAAAATAAATAACAAGTACTTCATTTTCAGAATTTCAATTCTTACCTTCAAGCTCTTAAAGTTAGTAATAATGTTCATTGAAATCATTTTTTATGAATAGTAGTGATACTAAATTTATTAACATTGTTATTTTAACTCTTTTAGTTGATTATCAAATGTTTTCATAATTTTTACTTTGCCTTTTTTGATGACTGCTAATGACGAGAGGTATTGAATTATTTAAAACTAAAGGTACTTTAAAGGAAAAAGATTTGAAAAATTGACATTTAAGCCCTGTCAGACTATTACAAAGAGGATAAAATCCAGGACATTATAGCACATTCATTAATAATTCGGTTTATCAAAATCATTAGATCTGCTTTGAGTAAAATGTGTAGAATCAAGTGGTTTGCAGATTTTGCTAAAAAAAAAACAAATTGCTGTAACAGGCAAGGTATCTTAAAAGTAAAATTCTAGTTTTCGAGCTCGACTTACCACATTCACACAGAACTTTACTTGGTTATTTCTGTAGAAGAATGTAATTTGAAAGTGCTCACAAGTGCAATACCTTCCCTTACTATATATTTTATATATAGGTAAGTGCTACTAAAAAAAAAATTGAAATTCCATCATCCATGAACACTTATTCATTACATACACTTCCAAATACAATTTAAGAGCTTAGTATTGGTAAGAAAAAATTATTAATTTCACAAAATTAACATATTCTGATACTTCCAAATAAATGCAAAACAATTAACCTAAGAAAGAATATAACATAAGTAAAAACTTAACATTACCTAAAAGGTCTATTAAGAATCATTTTTTTTCATCCACACCGGTCGTCGCTCAGCCCATGACAATAAGTAGACACCTCATTAAGTATCATTGGTTTTGGGTTTAACAACAAAAAGTTTATTTATTTTTTTTAATTGTCAACTTTAAACTCTATTACTTTTCAAAGTTGATACATAAGAAAAACCCAAATTTTTAAAAAATTGTTTTCATATTACTTTATGTATATTTCATTTTTTTTTAAATATATGTGTGTGTGTATATAAAATGAGACAAATTTTAGCTCTGGATACAGAGGACCAAGCAAATAAAAAAACTTTCAAGTCAAACCAAGAAACAAATGATCAATACCAAGACATTAACTCAAGATGCACTAACATTCAAATAAAAATCTGGTGCGGGCAACACACGACTTTCACTTACCTCCGTTTTTAAAATTGATTAAAGAATTTTCAAATATGAGTGAAACCATTAAATAATTAGTTAAATTTCAGTTTCATAGGACTTACCGTTTTTGCCCGGGAGTTACCACCACACACACACACAGACCTTTTTGCGGGACTTGGTTATTTGGACTCAGGGACGCTAAAATGTGTATTTCCGTTGAAAACTGGAATTCGAAAATTTTCACAATCGCAATACTTTCCCTTACTATATATAGTAAGTGAAAGTAAAAACCAGTATCCACCATAGTCTTTAGCCTCTCAGAAATTTGGCTAGGATCGTTATACAGAAGTTAAATTTAACAAATAATTAAATGTTAACACAATATATTTCACTAATTTATTGTTCACATATACACAAAGACATTTATATAACATTATGTATTTATGTACATAATCAATTTTATACATTATATATTATAGCCACAAATGCACATTTACTTATCTCTACAAAATATACCTTGATATGCTCAACAATATACATTAAATTGTAATATATTTATATGATTTGCTAGAATTATTTTAATATATTTGTTTTAAAAGTCTAATTTCATTTTACAATCAAGCTTATAAATGATATTAGCTAATGAATGTGCCTCACAACTTTATAGCTATAGTTATGATAAAATAAATTTTATATAGCATAAAACGACTAAACGATTTTGTTCACTGGATAAATACTATCCATACAATAGTGCTAATATTTCAACAAATAGGTATCATTCTTTTCTCTTGGTCATAGTACACCAGCTATTAACAATGACATTTGTTGAAAAAAAAAAAAAAAATTCTACATCAAGCACAAATGGTCATAACGAATATTTGGTATAACAACCCGACACTTCATCTTCAATTTTAAAAAAATATCAAAAATAGTAACAAAGATGAATTCTTAAATTAATATAAAGAATAAATGTAGAAATATCTTTAAATTAAATTTGAAAGTATTGAATATTTTCACATCTCAAAAACCATTTTTATTATACAATGAGGCCATAGTTAACCGATTGAGGTCACCAACAATTATAGATTTATATAACTCAACCTGATTAACCTATCAAAACCTGATGTGGAGTAGTTAAAACAACCAACATTTTAGATCACAGTATCTTCATAACCAAGACCAAGGAAGGTAAAATCAACAATTATCTATTACGATTTTTTTTTTTGGCACAGAAATATGTCCTAGTTTAGACTATGCAATCGAAAAAAAAAAAAAAAAAATGGTTGAAATATCAATAAAAATTAAATGGAAACAATTTTTTGTTTTAAAATAGTTTTAAGCATAATAAAGAACTTTAAATGTCAGTAACCAACCATCATTTTCTGACATAGATGATTATAGATTTCCTATGAGAATCCACTACTACACAACCAAGTAACAATAAAAGAGAGCTAATGAGATTGATTTCCATTTTCATATAAAGTAATTAAATACTTTCAGAACTATTCTAATTAAGCTAAGCACACAATACATGCCCAAATATTGTACATTGGCAAGAATTTAAGTTTCGGAAATTTTTCTGGCAATGGTTTCGAAAATGATTTTCGCTTTGATGGTACAAATAAAAGCAGGGGATATTTGTGGCACAACACAAAACGCATAGAGTTAATTAAAATTTCCTTTAAGCCACAATTAAATACAGTCTCTTCCGGCTTTCAACTGATTGGTTATATCTTTATTTTGGGACAACATTGGATTTTTTCAACATACAAAACGTTGAAACGAATAGTTTAGAAACTAATATTTTAATAGTGGAAAGTATAATAATTTAAAAATTATGCCATAAAAAAATAAAATAAACATAACGGAAAGTCTGAGAGAAGTTGGTTCAGGGTGCAGTCAATTTAACACACAATTAAGCGTAAACTTAATTTATTGGTGCCGACGTTTCGGCCTTCACAATTACTTCATTATTCCATTGTTATTGACTGACGCCTTCTCAGCTCACACAACCCCCTAAAGAAGGCCTATAATTTAGGCCGAAACGTCGGCACCAATAAATTAAGTTTACGCTTAATTGTGTGTTAAATTGACTGCCCCCTGAACCAACTTCTCTCAAATATATACACAGTCAACCATTGTCACTTCATAACGGAAAGTCCATTAAAAACGACCATTGCAACGATGTAGTACATTTTAAAATTTAAGTGATAGTAAATAGACTTCAATGTGGATTCATAAGTATTGCGTCTAATAAAACAACCCATTACACAAACCACTAATAGATTTATTTAATTAAAATCAGTATACAATTTTCACAAGGCTAATATAATAATGGATAGAATTAAATTTAAAATATTTTACCTTATAATTTTTTCTACTCCACACTTTTATGGTTATATAATTAAACAAGTGTATGATTCGAACAATTTTACTGAAAAGAAATATATTACAATCAATAGACAAAACTTAAGTAAGGAATGTCCGAAAATAAATCAAACAATTATGCTGTAATCCAATAAATTGAATAATTGGATGACGGAATGTTTAAAGTCTTTTAATCACATCATTAATATCTGATGTATGAAAAAAAAAAAAAAAAAAATCAGTATACAAAATGGAGATCCAGGTAAATGATTAGATTTAAATACTACAAACGTGACACCTATTTCCACTCAACCGGCGAGAAACTGACGCAGTACTTACTTAACTTTTGCCTAATAAACCTACATAATACACACCAATTTAAACTCTATAATCTTATTGCTCATAAAGTGCTATCGACTTCTAATAATGATGAACACAGAGAAAATACCTTAGCTTAACCTCCTAAGAGAAAGACGGTAAAAACAAGAATATATTGAAATATTTGAATATTATGGAAACCTTATTAAGATTATCAAACTACTCATAATGTTGCGGTGATAGATAACATAAAGTGTAGAGAGCTGGTCCCGAATGATTCAGAAAATTATAATTTATAACCGTCGCAATTATAATAAATAGAATTAATACAAAACTTGATCAAATTCTCGATACAAAATACATTATTAATTAATGAGACTTAAAATGAAAACAATTTAGAAAAATTTAATTAGGAGTGAGAAACTATTAATTTTTTCGATACGGGACCCTCTCGTTATAAATGGCTTTTCTTCGATCCTTATTTTTAAGGCTGGTATCAATATTACTCATCTAATGTTGGTTCAAAAAACGACCTCTCCATTCATAGTACAACTTATAATAATGAATGAAATGCATTAAATATATGAAATAACATAAATATAATATAAATAACATAAATAGATAATGGTAAAATAAAAAATACTTTGTCTATGAGCTACAATAAAAAAAAGTGTATGAAATAATCAGAAACAATTTTTAGAATTGAAAAAAAAATAATAATAAAAAAAACTCCATCATAGAGGATAGATATTTACAATTATTTTTTAAATATTATTTACCATTGGTATATCTAATCAATAGGATTTAAATGTAATATAATGTAATGGAAGAATCGCCATTAAAAATAGAATATATTTATAAATACTAAAAAAAAAAAAATTGATTAAAATAAATAACATTAGTAATAATTATAACAAAGACTTAAAACCTACATATCAGTTCTTTTTTTTTTTTTGTAGACGATTTTGGATCTTAATGAATATACTTGTAGAGTATTACCAATGGAAAGTACATGTCATACATAAAGTATATAAAAAAAAAAAAATTGCACATAGTTCTATACTTCGGAAGAAGCTATTCTAACAGTTAACCAATTATAATAAACGAATAAGAAGTATCCTAAGGAAATAAAATGAAAATGTTCACATGATAATTAGAAAAAATAAAATAAAGAAATAATAGTTTAGAAATAATTCATAACCTACTCTAACAATGAAAACTTCTCATAAGAAATATAATTATATAAAAAAAAATTAAACTTAATTTCAAGTCAAGGATAATATAATATAGACAATATCAAAATAAAGTTCATCTAACGTAGACGTAGACCCATTAAAATTATGGAATGGTGGAGGATCATGACCTCGACTAGTACAGAAGAAATATTTGCTTAAAGTAAAATTTAAATAAAAGAAAAACAATAGTTCAAGATGAGATTACACAAAGGAGATTCTGCTAGACTGGAGGAGGGCTGAAACTGATTGAAGTTGCGTTCTCAACCAAGTTAAGGTTAGATTTGTTTGTGTTAGCCGATTGTTGCTGGGCTGCCTGCACCCGCATTTCCTCCAGCGGAGCTCTGAAAGCAACATCTAGCAAAATTAATTCTTATATTAAAATAAATGACAGTGATAAAATAAATATGAATTGAAACAACAACAACAACACAAAAGTGCAAAATATCTTAGCATTCCATTTGATATCAATCAGCGAAAAATCTATCTTCAATCTTATATTAACACTAGATTGCCTTAAGGAAGTCATTTTGACTGCTTTTGAATTTCAATTACAAAAATCTGGTGCGGGCAACACACAACTTTAAAAATCAATTAAAGAATTTTCAAATACACTTAAAGATAAAAACACGTGAAACTATTAAAGAATCAGTTAGTTTTATCGGCTTTTCATCAATCTTGATTAACTTTTACAAGCCTTGTGTATCAGATTTTTTTCTAAAATCTTTAGCTTTCCAATGGTATATTATAAGAGTATATTACTGTTGCTATGTTCAAAATAAAAAAAATTGCATTAAAAAAATATTTTTTCAGTTTTCTCCTTTAGTTGTTTTTTTAAATTCGTACAACTTACATATTTAGCTGTTATTTATCAATGCTAACAAGATAATTTGGTTATTTTTATAGAATCTACAAAATTAAAGGTACTTTAGGGGAAGAAAATTTAAAATATCGGCATTTAAGCACAGTCAGACCATTTAAATCAGAATGTAACCTACATGACATTTAAGCCTATTAAATTTTACATCGATATAGCGAGTTTAATCAAAATCGTCGGAACTGTTTTCGAGAAAATCGAAAAAAAGGTGCAAAATGCATGGTATAAAGTGGCTCTTCTGGTAAGCTCATTTTAATGAAAAAGGTTTTGTAACGTCTCGGGCGTATATTCCCTTCCCCAAAAGCTTTGCAAATATTTCTAGCGGCCTCAGCTGCTGAATGGCCGAGTTGAAACGCGTACAAAAATATTACTCCAAAATCGCGTGTTTCCATGTTCTTATTTGGAGGTATACTAAAAAGTGGGTAATTGATTGGAAAGCTAATGTTTATAATACAAAGGTAGAGGATTAGTAACTGTTTACTTTAAATATGTAAACATTCGAAGAAAACAACAGAGACCTGCAAAATCCTTTATGTAATTCAGAAACTATAAAAACGGACATTTCATGTGAAACAACCCAATATAAATTTTTTTTTTTCGAACTGAAATACATTTTTTTTAATTGTTAATACTTGTTAAAACTTGTTATATGATTGTAAGTGATATATTGATTAAGTGATATATAAAATATATTAAAAATTACTGTTAAACAAATTTCTTTGCGCATTAGTTATTTTTTCACAATGCAATCATTTTGGCTGTTTTCAGACAATATAGGTATATACTAAGCTCCCGTCTTTCTAGTGTTGAAGGTAAAAATAAAATTTTATATGATGATTAAAATAATTCACAACATACTTCTTATAACTTTAACAATTTTTCATTTCATAAAAAATTTAAGTGAATCGATCTTTAAATAATTTTGATGATTATGTTTCAAAACTAATCTGCATGATATGATGCATTTGAGTAAAAAATAGTTTAATTTTAGAAGTTCACTTATAGTCCCTTAATGGAGATAATAGAAGGTGAAATTATGAAACATGAATTTTCATTAATAGGTTAAAATTGGTCTAAATAATATAGACTTACTGTATTCATGATATCAAAAATCATTACAGGAATCGAATTGATTTCCTAAGATGATAAACAGTATTTTAAAAAGCCGCAAAAATCTACAGATTATTTCACCTAATATGTCCGATTGGGCATCTTCAGAATTAAGTAAACATTTAAAAGTGCTCTTTTGAAAGATTTTTTTTTAATTTAGTCTTTGATAGCTTCAATTTCCTGAATTACATGTTGGCTCAACTGTACGGTCCCTATTGATATTGATTTAGAAGAAAATGAACAAATACGAGGCGTGTTTTTTAAGTAAGTACCGTTTTAGAATTAAAAAAAGACGTGCAAAGAGATCGCAATAATTTTATTTTTATATGAAATCCTGTACCTTAATCTACTTTTCTACATAATTTCCATGAATTTTGAGGCACTTGTCATAACGCGGCACCAGTTTTTGAATACCCTCCTCAAAAATTCTACCGCCTGACTTGTTAACCACTGCACCAAAAATGTTTTGACTTTGTTATCGTCTTGAAGACGCCGACCGCCCAGTTGTTTCTTCATCTTCATTGAGGTACCGCTCAAGGAAAGTCAATGCACTGCCTAAACTTTGGGTTTTGTGCAAATCCGTCAACATTTTTGGAACACAATTTCCGGTAATTCAAGTTCTTGGTCACAATGCGATACAAAACACAACGAGAATATTGAGGAAAGCAGTCGGACAATGATGAAATTGTAAAGCGTCTGTTTTCGTCCACTTTGTGCACCAAATCTTCATTAACGACCGACGGATGCCCACTCCGTTCCTCATGATGCACATTCGTGCGGCCATCTTTAAATGCTCTCACCCATTTCCTTACCAAACATCACTCATAATGTTTTGTCCATAAACTTCAACGATCTCACGATGAATATTGATCAGTTTTACGCCTTTAGCACTAAGAAATCGTATAACAGCCCGTACTTCACAATCAGCGGGACTCACGATTGTCGGAGGCATCTTAAACACTCAGTAAACAACGTATACAATGAAGAAACTGATGGAAATTATGTAGAAAAGTAGATTAAGGTACAGGGGCTTTCATGTAAAAATAAAATTATTGCGATATCTTTGCACATCTTTTTTTAATTCCAAAACGGTACTTACTTAAAAAACATGCCTCATATGTATTAAAATTCCAAGAATGTTACTCTCCCTCAATCCACCTTTGAAGAACTATTCACAATTGCTACTGTGAATGTTTAGACAAACATGAACTGAATATATTCGATGTTTCTTTAAAGTTCAGATAAGGATATGAACCTTTAGATAACATAGTTAGCCTTAACATCTCAGAGTGCTACCATCCTTATAATCAGATTAAACCTCAAAATCAATAAATATTTTGATTACTTTCCTTTTTAATCTAGCTGAGGCATTATTAAAACTGAAATTCCATCAACATTACTGACAAGAAATGTCACTGAACAGAGTGAATTGGAAAATAGAATAGTAACACTCCTGAAAACATAGTAAAAAAAAAAATCACCAACAACTCAAAGTCCGACAATTAAAATGAAATGACACATATAAATGAATCAAAGAACAATAAAAGAAAAATATAAACATTTTCATACAAGATTTACAAAATGCTAAATGTATACAGAAAGCATGAAAAATTACTAAGAATAATGTGATACAATTCATTACGCTATAAAAGTCAAGAGATATTGATTTACTAACTATTTTTGATCATACCAACTCAACTAATTTAGCAAAATAAAGAAGCTGCAAATAAATAATAAATAAAAAAAAGTAACATTTATAGGAAACAGCCACTCTTATGGTGATATGTATTTTAAGTCATGCATTAACAACCATAAAGTTGCATAAGCTCATATGTACACAATTTAATATATAATATAAATTAATAGTTATTTATAATATAAATTAATAGTTATTATAATATATAATATAATATAATGATACAATATATAATGAAACTATAATAATATAATATATAATAATTAATAGTTATAATAATATATATAAATAATATATAAATTAATAGTTAATTTTTAACGGAAAGAAATTTACTCACTTAATTTCCAATATTTTTATATAATTAAGAACCATTCGGAAAATTCAGTCAAACCGATTTCTACATTACAGCTTATCACATATATACTGTTGCCACTAGATATAACAATTTTATTTTATTTGTAGTTTCATCTTAGAAAACGATCCTTCATATCTCAGCCTATTAAAAATAAAGGCATAACGATCCTTCATATCTCAGCCTATTAAAAATAAAGGCATAACGTAGTACGACAGTATTTATTCCAATTCCAAATATCTCGGATCAATAGTCAACGCTTTGTACATTGAAGAGGAGATTGGAAATCATATAATAGGAGCTAGCAAAGTATATTTTGCCTTAAGAAATTTCTTCAAGAGCAAATTGTAAATTCGCGATATCAAGATCATCACGTATATATCAATCTTCTGACCTGTGTCAGAGTGAACCTAAGCAAAGTTCTCGCTGAAGAGATCGAAAGAAAAGTGTTGAAACGCATCATAGGTCCTATCAGAGTAAATGACGCATACCACTTTAGAGAAAACTAAGAGATCTACGACGATCATCGAATATCTCATTTTTTACAAATTCAGCTCTTCAATATATGATGGAATGTTGAAAAGTTGATTATCTAAACTTGAAGATAGGCTCAGGGTGTCTAGCAACAAAAGTTCCAATATGCCCACTTGTTGTGATGCTGCAAATATCATAAAGCGAGTTTAATATTTAATATCATAAAAGGACTGGAGGGCTGTAGAGAAGAGAAAAGTCAACCTTCAGGTGAAGGAATTAGAGGCAAAAAAAGCAAAACTGCTCCAAGAAGCTCTTCAGAAAGCTGAAGATTTGGCTGCAGAGATTCAGACATTAAATTAATGGTCTTAAAGTTTATATAAATATATCGATTGTAAATAAATTTGTAGTCAGATTTATAAATATTGATTATTACTTATGTGTCATGTCATTTGAGGAAGATGGATGAAAGTAGAACAGATTCACAATTATACTATGGAAACCCAGACGGAGTTAGACCTCAGTGGGTGAAGACTCGAGGGATGACCGGAGGGTCCAGCAGGTTTGATACGGAGTCCAATGACTGGGAAAAGGCCAATGCCAGCATCAGGCATCTCTCAAGCTGTTAATTATTCTCAGCCTAATTAAAGTTTGTTTCCTAAATAGGATTCTTAAAAATTGATATCTCAAGGGAATAATTCTTTGTTGGTTATACGTAGAGAAGACTAAATGATTGGAAACAAAAATGGACTGTGACATAAATGTGAGAATATTAATTATTTTATATACATTTTAAGCCTTTTTATATACATTTAAAAACTATACGACTAAATACAAGTGCGTTAATAAAAACTGGTTAAGAAATAGGACTCGAAATAAATACCGATAAGACGAAATATATGATTAGTAGCAGAAACGGTGACGATCTTGGTGATATTGATATATCAGGGCATACTTTTGAACAAGTAGAGAAATTTATGTATTTAGGTTCAATGATAACGGAAAAAATGAAATCCAGGAGGAAATAAAGTCTCGGTTAAAGGCGGGTTAAAGGTTAGAATTAATAAAACTATTATTCTTCCAATGGTCCTTTACGGATGTGAAACGTGGCCGCTTACTTTGAAGGATGAATAATGGCTTAAGGTTTTCAAAAATAAGGTTCTGCGTAAAATATTTGGTCCGAAGAGAGATGAGACAAGTGGAGAGTTTAGAAGGTTGCACAACGCGGAATTGCAGAGCTTGTACTCTGTGAATATAATTGAGTTGATAGCATCGCGGAGACTCAAATTGGCGAGTAAAGTTGTTGGGCTCGGTGAGGAACAGATTCCGTGAAAGTTGGTATTCGCTGAACCGACTGGTAGGCGTCCGAAAGGTAGGCCAAAGCGTCAATGGGAGGATCTCGGGGGCTTGGGCTTGAACGGCGAACATTGGACGAGTCTGTGTAGACAGTATTGGGTGGTATCGGCATCGAACCTTCGGGTCCCTTAGGCCTGTTACTATTATTATTATTATTATATACATTTAAACGTTTTATTTTAAAACAAGGACTGAATAAAATATCAAGTGTTTATAATAAAGAAGAAAATAAATATATATCATTTTCTAGCAGAGCAAGTTACCAACAAGCATTTAAAATATCTATACCATCTTCCAAAAAGACTACTTCAATAATAATAGTACAAACAGCAATCCATTTTGTTGATTACAAAGGAGAAAAAAACAACTAGTTCTACAACCAAAAGCTACAAAGAAAAAGTATGAAAATAAAATAAAATCAATACAAAAGTAGAAAACAAAGAAATATATTAAAAAAATAAAAGGAAAGAAGTGCTACGATAAATGAATGCTTGAAACAGTAATAATGTTGCATGCCTGATTGTACTTATGTTGGTCTCCAAACATCCGGGTCTTCCATGAGGGTGCAATCGGGCGCAGCCGGGTGGCTCACTCCGGTAGGAGAAGCCATCACTGCCATATCATCTCGGGACCCCCTGATTGGATCAAGGATATAAACACCAACGACCATAATGTACCCCAAACATCTCATCACATGTTTGCTCTTGTATAGTTTCTAATATTAAATTAATCTACTACATATTTTTTTTTTTAAGTGTAACATTATAGTTATAAGGTCTAAAATCCAAAATTTATTTCATATGACAACTTCAATGGCAATCATGTGGTCCAGAAATAATTGCAAAAAAGAAATCATAAGAGATTGTTTTTTTTAAATAACATTTCTCCAAAAATGTTATTGATGAATAAAAAATAATATAGATAAATAACATACAGTGAATCCTCACAACAACATACAGCAATGATTCTAACAAATATGTATAATTAAGTTGGCCGAGAAGTGGTAAACAAAGTGGTAATTATAAAATAATAGCAAGGGTTTTATAATGGATTTCACCGGATACAAACAACTCAATTAGTTGAGAACCTAAATTGATAAGAACGGAAACTATCTCGTATTTCATCTATTCATTTCAACTATCGCATGAATTTCATTGGCTCATGCCTTCGTGGTTATGCCATGGCTAATTGTTAGCTTAATATTATATAACTTTAAAATTTTTATTCTTATTGTTTCTCGTTTCTAATGATTATGTTCTTTTTATATACTAACTGTGTTCTTTACTATTTCTTTTTATATACTAGCATCAAATATCACTTCAAAATAGTTCATATTTAAAAGTTTTCAATTGTTCACACATTGTTCTTCTTTTAACATTTAATTATTTGCTTAGTTTCTCTTTGTAGTCTTCAAATATTCTCATTGCAATATTTTCATCTTAATTTTTTGTTTGCTTCCATATTTTATTACTTTCGTGTTATAACCATTATACATTTAATTTTATGTTTGAAATATCTTAAGGTAAGGGCAGGAGAAGGCGAAAATTAATATTTCCCAACAGCACATTTGCTGATTGTCAGATACATTCTGACTAAGTGTCAATATATATATATATATATTATATACATATGAAGAGAAAAGAGAAAAAAAAAATTTGTTTGTTTCTATGTTGTATTACTGTCATGATATTATTGTACCTAACTTATTATTAATTTCTGACTGCATTGGTTGCTATCTTGTTTCTCTTAGCCTTGATGAAGGCACACAATATAGGCCGAAACGTCAGCACACTTTTAAAATAAGTATTACTTGTTAATGTGTGTGTATTTTTTTTTTTTTTTTATGTGCGCACCCCCCACCATCTTCATCATCAAATCATAAATTACAATTACATATTGAAAAGTCAGTAAATTCTCAGACTATTTCCCTTTTATAAAGTTTAACTAGTGAAAATTTATTCATTCCCCAGTTTCAAGCCCTAAATAGACATCCTGAAAAAATATTCACTCGTGCACAACAAATAGAAAGAAATATCAAAAGAATAAAAAGTTACAAATTTTGAAAAAAAAAATGTATGTGTTATTCATTAGTTAGATTAAAAATTATTTGAGTAATTCTCTAAACTACTAAAGGAGAGACTTTGCCTATGATTGCCAATCGAACAGATCAGGTTGTAAATACTTCAAAAGATTAAATAATCTTATTCATAAATTTGTTTGTTGTTTATTTATTTAACATCACTTTATGCTGCTATGGCTAATCGGACACTGCTACAATGGGAGTCCTAAATCCAGGTTTAATTAGGATAGAGATCATTAACAAGTACCTGACATCGCACAGGCTCGGACCACCTTTTAACATTCCCTCCGAAGGACGGCATAACTAAGGATTTTTTACTCCCATTAAAAAATCCTAGGACCACCTGCGGGTATAAATTTGTTTCCATTTTAACTATTCAGAACAAATCTCATTTTAAATATAATTTTAGGTTTCATTAAGAATGAGAGGGTAAAATTTATCAACTGGCAACTAAAATTTTGCTGTAAATGTCTGCAAGGATGAGGATTCACTGTATTTGTTAATATAAATTTTTGTAAATTTAAAATACTCAAAACTATATCTTAGGGATTTATACAGATCATAGTTTATTTTTATTATAATAAATGGAAGTGTCAGAAAAAAAAAAAAAAAAATATTACACATATGTATGATATTATTAAGGCATCTGAAACTAATCAGGGAATCAGATGTATACCATGATGACATTAAAAAATGACTTCTAATTTAGTAAATATTAATAAAAACATTTCAATAGCAATACTTGATGTAGGTATATACATTTCATTTTAACACGTTCACTCCCGGCATAACCCACCGGTGGGTCACACTTGTCTGTTCTGTGGGGCAGGGTGACCCACCGATGGGTCACACTTAACTATCCCGTTGGGCGACGCGCATCACAGTGAATCACTTGTTTTAAGAAAATAAGTTTAGTTTATTTTTTTCTCAACATTATATGTCGTAGGACTTTCAACATCCCCCCCTCAGAGGACTCTATATAGTCCTTTTAATACTAGATTACTCATGTTTAATAATTTTATATAGCTGTGTGTGATTTCTTTTCATATTTTTATTCCCATAATACAATATAAGAATATAATATATAATAATAATAATAATATAAGAATCATTTTTAATAAAAAATAATATAAGAATTTTTTAAAAAAATATTTCCCTAATTACTCCTTCAAGTGTGTATGTCAAAACTGTTGTAATCTAGCATTTAGAGCGGCGGAAGCCTGGAACTGTTGTGATCTCGCATTAAGCACGTTGCAACAGTGTCGCCCTGCCCCATGAAGCAGCTAACACAGTTCTGCCTCACGCGGAAAGATGTAGATTTTCACCCCAGCATGAACGCGTTAAAAGAAACAAATATTTTACATGTTACGTCACTAATAAATTTATTTTTGTAGGATTTTGAATGAGACAAAATGAGACAATAAATTTACCTTGAAAGAGAAATAAGAATGATTGATCAGTCAACCAGAAAGTTTTATTTATTACTGACCTTACCTTTACACTATTCAGAGTGAGTATATATAGTATATATTATATATATATATATATATATATATATATATATATATATATATATATATATATATATATATATAATTTAGCAAAGTCTTTAAAATATGTCTGTACTTTTTTTTTGTTAAGAGCTTCAAATCATTTATTAGATGTATTAAATTCAATAAATAGATAAAGACACAAGATTTGAATAGTAACTGGGTTGTGAAATGGGATTGATTAATATTTAGTTAAACAAAACATATTAACATTGAAATGAAAATGTATAAAACTAAACAAATGATAATATTGTATTAATTGAATATCTTACAGCTTTGTCCAATTAATATACTGCAATTAAATTCAAAATATTCTGATAAACTTAATATGTTTTTTAATTTGGGGAAATATTTTTTACAACAAAATCCAAAAATAATTTTGTGATGTAATCAAGACGGAAAACACGGTGAGAAGTCTAAACTTATGATGTTTTATGTCAAGAGTTAGACCTTCATCAATCAAGAAGTCCAATGATTCCATATCAATATATCACAATAATTTTAATATTTTCCTTGAAGTAAAATACATTACATAACTCGATAGAAAAAAAAGCTAATTTTCCTTTTACTCACTTCTTTCCTAGTGCCATTATACCATAAAGAACACCACATCCAATAATAAGTCCACCTCCAAAAAAGCTACTAAGTCCTAGGCACATTATTACGGGTGGAAAACCAATTCTGAAAAAAAAAATTGTATGGATGAACAAGAAAACTATAAGATTATGGCTAATATGTTAAACAAATACAAAAAAACAATAACAATTTTTGTTGAATAATTTACATTGTGTCTCCCGTAATACTCTCCTAAATTTAATCTAAAGTTAACAATGCCTACACAATCATAAACAATTTTAAGAGATGAAACTTAAATAAAATGAAAATGTTCAAATAAACAGATTATTGTTATCTTTTCAATTTTTTCTTGAATAGGAGATCTATAAATAACCTATGGTAAGAATTTTTAATTTGTGAAAAATCTTAAGTGTCTAAAACATTCATCAACATAAAAAATAAAAGGGTAACAAAGAATTATTTATAGTGGATATAATTAGTTGACTGCTGAGAATTACTAGAAGGAATTATTCTGGTGGGTGGCGGTCAGTGAATGAAACAATTAAGTTGCTTCAACCATTTATTTTCTGCCAACATTTCGACCCCCATTGTGGGTCACAATCAGAGCATATTGTAGGCGAACGGAAACTGTTTCCTTGAGTTTCCATTCGCCTACAATACGCCCTGATGATGACACACAATGGAAGTCGAAACGTTGGCAGAAAATAATTAACTGTTTCATCCACTGATCGCCACCCGGACTAATTCCTTCTAGTAAGAATTATTTAATTTATCAAAACATAAATATGCTTTGAAACCCTAAAGCACTACATATACAGCAACTGCAAAATTTAAATTACATTAATGAAAATTCCAATATTTCTAATGGTTGAGAGTTCAAGTGTAATTACCGAATTCAGAATCTGAAAATTAATGTTTTGCTAGAGAAGTAATTCTTTTCTATTATAATAAAAATAAAAATAAATAAACATCAAGAATTAATCTCAATAAGCAAACATATCAACACCACTAAATGATCTAGACAGCTGTTAAAACAATTATTTTTGACATAAATTTGTACAATGTGCTAATAAGTCAGATAAGATAAAATAAGAATCCTGTGGTTTATTCTATAACAAGGAGATAACTACTGACACAAACCATTATGAGATAATTGGTTGAAATCAGAATGTCGTATTATATTGATATTAGAGTAACTTAATTTTAACATGACACATTACTATACAATTTCCAGTTTTTCACAGTTAGGCTTATGCCATATTGTTAAAACATTGATTGGGCTTCTCATAACTGATCAACATTTTATATACCACTTCCTTAAACAGTTGGAGAAGTGTAAGAACATAATTTTGTCAAACAATAAAATGAAATACAGACTTAATTATGAACATATTTAATCAATAAAGATAGTTATTAGCTGATTATATATGGTGTTATACTTAAAGAAAACAAAAAATCAATTCTCACAAAATAAGAGTAGAACAAACTGATAAAAAGTTATAAAACTATCACAAATGTATGGGAGAATCGCAGGTGATTTAAAACTTAATAAATCACCCCTTGGCATCCCACTTTACTCTAGTCATGATTAGGGACACAATACAATATATATTGTAATGGCAATTTATAATCATGACACAAATTAAAATCACACTATAAAATAAATTGATATATTTAGATTGTACTTAATAACTTACAAAAAATAGAAGACTGCACGATGCCAAAAAGGCCTTTTATCAGCCCAATCACTGAATGTGTGAACAAAATCTATGAAGAAACAACAGCAAGGCGCTTCGATAACAATGACTACAAATCCTGCTATCCTTAAAAGAATAATACAAGATTTAAACTTTTAAGGGAAAAACTTAATAGCATAAAGATTAAAACAACTGACAAGTATTTGAGTACTTACATTTGCCACATGCCAGCCAATAAACATTCAACACCTCCCAAAAGAATTGAAAAACAGTTCCAAAGACCCAAAAATATAGCAACTAAAACATAAGGTACAAAAAAATCACATAAAAATAAGGGCCTGAAGAAGGCATATTGTAATTCAGATTGAGTTAATAATGAATTAGTCTAACTTCCACCACCGCAAGTTCCAAGGGCTCTAGCACCGTATTTAAGCCATAAAGGTACTTCATCTTTTGGCACAACATCTTCACCGGGTCTTTTCCAAATCGTACCGACTTTTTCCATGAAAGACTGAAACAGACATTACAGATACACTTCGTGCACTCTTGACCTAATATAATATAAACAATTTTAACAAGCCCTACCATTTTGGGGTAAGTAATATGAACTAGATTCGACCAATATAAGCAAAAACAAAAATAAATAAAATGTTGAGTTTGAAAGGACAAGAACTCTCAACACTTAATAACCTGTATAGCAATCAGATGTTAACAGTAAATCGTTATGACCAGCCAACATAAAACATCATGAAATTAAAAGGGTATAAAGTAATAGCGTAATTATGATCTACGAATACAAATTAAGGTCTATAATTAATTCGTATCTTTCAGTATTTTGAAATTTTAAAATATATATAATAATTTATTAGATCGATAAGTTTATTTTATGGCAAATTAAAAGTTAAATATCCTTTTTCTGACTTTAAAAATATTTTAAATTAAAGTAAAATAACTTTTTTGCGATTAAAGATGATGAAATATTAAAATATTCCTCTTAAACAGAACGTAAATTTGAACCAGGCGGGGCTATGCACCTGATTGGAGATCTGATGGACAGCTGCTGCCAATGTTTTGCTATTATTTTCGCAAAGTTATTCAGGATAATGTCTGCCAAGGTGCTGAAGCAACATAGCCTATTGGCTTTAATTTAATGAAGTTTACCAATAAACTGATCCAGTTACCTTGTTATAATTACTTAAGGATTTTCTCTAATGATCATTGTAAACCTTGTTGAGTTGTTTATCTGACCAGCTGGAGTTGACAGACACTTACGCGACTGGGCCCATCTTCACAACGTCAGAATGAGAATTAATACTTTACTCTAAATTTAGATTAGGTAAGCTTATTGATAGTCATATTTTAGTTTAATTGTGTTTTATGTCATTTAATTTGGCCGTAGAAAAACTACCCATTTCATCGGGAAGCGTAGTGAAAAATAATGGAGAAAAGCGTCTTTGTTCTATTGTTTTGGGTTGTCAGCTGTCATGTACGTGTTTCAACTTGCACGCCAGACTAATGACCTTGCGCGAAATTAAGAATAATGTTAATAGAGAATAAATATAAACCATTATTTCATAATTCGAAGTGTTTTCTATTTTCTATAAATCAATATCAACCATTAAGGTGTTTAGTTGGCTTCCATAGTATAATGGAAACAAATCTATTGTTCTTACTTTTTAAACAACATTGTTTGTTTGTTTTTATAAGAAATATTATATTGATATTATTTCTGTAGGTATAGTGCTATAAGAAATTTGTATTATATTTTATAATTTTTAAAAACTATATATGTAATTTATTATTATTATTTTTTTTTAGAGAGAAAATATTAAAAAATAGCTTATATTAAGCCATAGTTTACAAGAAGAATATGCTCAATTGACAAAAAGTGAGCTATATTAGCTCAATTTTTATAAGACTTATAGTTCAAAAAAAGGCTCGTGAATGATGCTGTATATATTTTACGTAGACACGGGGCATATGCTTTCCGTGGATATGAATTTGGCTTTAGAGGAGTAAGTAGCATACATAAATAATCTGTATTTTTACTAAGTTAATGATGTAAATGTTATTTATTATTGATCTTACATTTTTTTTTTTTTTTTGTATAATGTTATACTCATTGCCTTATTTTTATTATCAATCATTTCACTACAATCGATGTAAGGCATTAATTAGGATCCAATGCTTGTTCATTTAATTTATCTGAAAATGTCCAATATTAGTCCTAAATAATGTCTATGTTTTCATTAAGTGATACAGTTGTAAAGTATGTTTAATTTCAGTGGTTAATATTTCCTTATTCTAAGTTTTTATTCTTCACCATGTTTTCTGCAAGTACCAACATGTTACATCATTACATCATACATCATCATTTTTCTCTTGTTAGAAGAAGAAAAATTACATTAATTTCCAAAAATGTTATTTTTTCTTCTTTGTTAGCATTGGCACTATTAACAATTAATGTCTAAAATTGTGTATTGATGCTGAATGGTTTGGAATGATGTGTTTATAAAATTGCTCAAGATTGTATATAATGTAATTTTGAAATTTGTTGATGATTGTACCATGTGGTCCAATTTCATCATCTATTTTCATAGTTGTCACAATTTTGTTAACGGAAGTAGCCAAGTTCTTCTATATTTTTTCCCAGTTGTTTATTTATTGATATTGATTAATTTAGTTTGATTTTTTTTTTTTTTTTAATTAATTCAACTACATTATTTAAATATACCATTTATAATATATCTATGATATAATATAGTGGTACAGTATTTCTTTCTTTAATAGCATATATTTATTTATTTTTAATGTTTCCAAGTCAATTGTAACTTTTTCCAAAGCAAATGTAACCTTCTTTTCCAAAGCAAGTGTAACCTTTTCCAAAGCAGATGAAACCTTTTCCATTTCTAGTGTTACCCTTTCCTATTCAATTGTTAGAGAAAAAGTTTCATTTAGAATGAAAAGTGTTACATTTAAAATGGAAATGGTTACATTTGGTATGGAGAGGGTTACATTTGAAATGGAAAAGGATACATTTGAAATAAAAGAAAGGTTATATATGGAATGGAAAAGGTTACATTTTGAATGGAAAAGGTTACATTTTGAATGGAAAAGGTTACATTTGGATTGGAAAAAATAACATTTGGAATGGAAAAAAGGATACATTTGAAATGGAAAGGGTTAAATTTAGATGAAATAGGTTACATTTAAAATAAAAAAGGTGACAATTGAAATGGATAAAGGTTACATTTGAAATAGAAATGGTTACATTTGTTTTGGAAAGGGTTACATTTGAAACAGAAAAGGTTACATTTGCTTTGGAAAAAGTTATATTTAATGGAGAGGGTTACATTTAATTTGGAAAAGATTACAACTTACTTGGAAATGCTTTATTTATATTATTAGAAAAGGGAGGTATTTTGGACCAACATTTTTATGTGAATTTACAACAAATCTGATTATTTCAGGCCCTTTCCTTCCTCTTACCTGAGTGGAAAAAATGTATTTTTGGTCTATTTCTCTGCATATTACTACATACATTTTTAAAAAGTGGTATTTTATTTTAATTATTTCGTAGTGCTTTGGCACCTCATACCTGTGTATTAAGTCAAGTGTTCTGATCAAAATAGCCAAAAACACATCTTTATGCACAAACTGATATGCTGAACTGAATGGCATCATATTTTTGTGTAACCTATTATTAATTCAATTTTATCATGGAAAAATACATATAAAAGTTGATTTGGTATTATTAAATGAAGATATCTTAAAAATATTAATTCATTAGACAAATTAATTCTGAAGTAAAGATCTTCTTTTTTTTTTTTTCAGTGCTGAGCCTGAAAATTTTCTCTTTTCAACAGAAATTACTCTATCCTTACGATTATTTGTTACTTTTTAATACAATTTATGACATTTTTAAAGTTTATAATTAAATCAGTAATTGAAGATTCGATTTTGTCACAATGAGACCATACAAATAAATAAATAAAGACCAGGGGCAATGCTTTGTTATGACCTGTCCTAAAAGAAAATGTGTTAATGTTTCTGTTTGTACATAAATCTGAGACAGCTTTAAGGTATTTGAAGAAACAATACCTCGCCTTAGTGGTAGGCTAATGACAATGCTTTGTTATGACCTTTCATATAAGAAAATGTGTTAATTATTTTACTTGTGTAAGATTAGGCATGGGTTGGTATTCCACTCTAAACGAAGCCTGAAATAGCCTGTCCACATGTACCATGGTCCTTTGCAAACTGGTTTTTGTGCATTTGCTTCTCCTCTATTACTTTTTAATGAGAGGTTGTACAATTTAAGAAATATATTTCTGAACATTTATTATTGTTTTTTAAATATTTATTTTGTGGATTGGTTTCTATACTGGTATTAATATATATTATATTACTGTTGATTTTTATGATAGTAATTATGTCATTTATATTATTGTGGGTATAATTAGTTGACCATTGAGAATTACTAAAAGGAATTAGTCCGGGTGGCGGTCGGTGAATGAAACAATTGAGTAGTTTCAACAGTTTATTTTTTGCCAACGTTTCGACCCCAGTTGTGGGTCATCATCTGGTCATGTTGTAGGCGAATAGAAACTCAAGAGTTTCCTAGAGACTCTTGAGTTTCTATTCGCCTACAACATGCCCTGATGATGACCCACAACTGGGGTCGAAACCTTGGCAAAAAATAAACTGTTGAAACTACTCAATTGTTTCATTCACCGACCGCCACCTGTACTAATTCCTTTTAGCATTTATATTAATGATTATATTGGATGAAATTAATTTTATTTTTGTTTTTCCAGCTGTGGTGTCCTCAAAGAAGCCATAAAGAAACTGACTGGGATTCCAGTTGATAAGCAAGTTCTCCTTGCAAGTGGTGGTGAAAGCTTAGAGCCTAATTTCAGAGTTTGTTCCTATTCTGCTGGAACTGACACTAACCCGATATATCTCTTCAACAAAGAATCCATTGATGCCTCTTCACCACCAGTTGCTAGTATTGATCCCATTCCAAGTATGTCCTTCTATTTAATTTATATTAATTAAATAATAAATAAATGATATGAGAAATTATTATATTATAGTTTTACTACTAAGTACTGAGTAAGTAAAGCAGTACTTCTGCAGATAACAATATTTTTTCTTCATGTTTTTGGCATTGCAGCCAGAGAAGTTTAGATTAGATTTCTAAAGATATAGTTCTTCAAAATTTAAATAAAGAAGCTATTTATTTCCATAAGTTCCTTTAATGTAATTTATACTAATTCCACTACGTATCACTGTTTCTAGGATGCAAAGGATTATGAAACATCATAAGGGGTAGAGGGTTAGGATTCGGTCTGACACTCTTGAATCGGTAAATGGTAGCAGGTCTAATTTCTTAAAGTTTTATTTAGATGTTCAGCATACATTTTTACTTTCACTTACTATATATAGTAAGGGGAAGTATTGCGATCGTGAAAATTTTCGAATTCCAGTTTTCAACGGAAATACACATTTTAGGGTCCCCTGAGTCCAAATAACCAAGTCCCGCAAAAAAGGTCTGTTTGTGTGTGGTAACTCCCGGGCGGAAACGGTAAATCCTATGAAACTGAAAGTTCATATTTAAGACAAATATATGCCCGAGACGTTACTAAACCTCTTTCATCAAAATGAGCTTACCAGAAGAGCCACTTAATACCATGCATTTTGCATCTTTTTTTGATTTTCTCAAAAACGGTTGCGACGATTTTGATTAAACTCGCTATATCAATTTAAAATTTAATGGGCTTTAATATCATTTAGGTTTCATTCGGATTAAAATGGTCTGACAGGGCTTAAATGCCGATATTTTAAATTGTCTTTCTCCAAAGTACCTTTAATTTTTTTGATTCTATAAAAATAACTATATTATCTTGTTACCACTGATGAAAAACAGGTAAATATATAAATTGAATGAATTTGATACGCAACTAAAGGAGAAAACAGAAAAAATATATTTTTAATGCAATTTTTTGTTTTTGAACATAAGAGCAGTAATATATTATATATATGTATGATATACCATTGGAAAGCTATAGATTTTAGAAAAAAATATTATCTAATACTCAAGCTTTTAAAAGTTAATAGAGAGTGATATAAAGAAGATAAAATTAACTGATTATTTTAGATAATAATATAAAAGATTTTTTATTAAAACCCATGTTTCTATATAAATTAAATTTAATTAATTCTTTTATAGTTTCACGTATTTTTATCTCTAACTGTTTTTGAAAATTCTTTCATTAATTTTAAAAATGGAGGTAAGTGAAAGTCGTGTGTTGCCCGCACCATATTTTTTCAAAAGAGTTTATATAACCCCTTTGCTATGTTGGCTTTTCCATGGGGATTTTTAATATTTAATTTATAAACGACTTTTAATATTGAATATTTAAAAGATTTTGCTCCTCTGAACTCTACTGACTAGTGTTCTATATAAGTTTCCTCAATTTAAACTATCTCAAGAAAAAAGTATGTGCCTAATAAAAGTTTTTTAACTTCAGCAAAAAGTCAGTGGTTGATTTATATATTTCAAACTTACCCTTACTTGTCATCCTAAAAATTTTCATTTAAAGTATACTCCTTACTTCCAGATTCAGATCTAAATGAAGAAGTTGATGCTTCCATGAAGTTGCCTCCTACAATCCAGACTGTCAACATGAGGTGTCAGCTGGCTCAGCAGATGTGCGAGCAAGCTAAACAGATCAGTCGAGTTTGTGATAAGCTTATCCATGAACAGCATCTACAGCAACAGGGTAATCAATGCATATCTTATTTAAATTACCTTTATATTTTTAAAGGGAGTGGGTGGTCTAGTGGATAGAACGCTATTTACTGTGCTCCGGGTCCTGGGTTCGAATCCCGGTTATGGCGGAATATTTATTTATTCTATATTTCAGCCGGGAGGGGGGGGATCCTGGGGTATGGAGACCCTCCTGGGGCAGATCCAGCCTCTATAAAGTGGGTACCCTAAAATGGGGAAAAAACCTGGTGGCTGAGCGTGATCTCGGCTGAATCTCCTCATTGCACTGCCGTTTGCCTTGAAACAGTACAAATCTCTATATGTACTCAGCCCAAGACCCTTCATGGGTTGTAGTGGTACAGGTTTTTTTTTTTTATTTTTTTTTATATATATATTTTTAAAACCCTGATTAATTGATTTAAATATTGCATGTTTATTGTTTTAATATTTATTAATTTTAATGGCTAGTATTAAAAATTTATAATTGCCAGTTGGTCAAAGGTGTTATTCCATGCTATTGTTTGCCATTTCTAACTTACATAGTCTCTTCTACCATATACCAACTGATCAAATGTTATCTTATACCATAGGTTCTGATATGGTGCAATTTCTCCTCAATAGACTTATCCTTTTCTTTAAGATTATTTCTAACTCTTTTCAATGTAGTATGATTAGTGATTTGAAATCAAATTATTGAAAATTTGTCTATAATTTGGAAGATGAAAGCTTAGTTATTTGGTCTGTATTCCCCATACTTAGTCCATTCTGTATCATTGTAATAATCCCTTTGGAGTCTCTTAATATAAAATGTTATTACATGTTTGTTAAGTAAAAACCAGTATCGTAATATAAAATGTATTATTCAGGATGGGCAGCAGTGATGGCTAATTTAGAAGACATTACTACGGAATTTTCAAACAGGAGTGTAACATTTGAATCCCACTACAATCAATATTTGGAAACAAGACCCCAGTATATGGAAATGCTAGATAAGTAAGTATTATGTTTAGTGTTTTTTCTCATTTTTAGTTTGTTATTTTCAATAAACTTTGTAATCAACCAAAAAAAAAAGTTATCCCCCCTCTAGATTTGTGGGCTTACATTTCATTGGTACGTTGAACCCGAATAACAAACGAAAAAAAAAAAATTGTCTGCCTTCCGCAGCTTTTCTCCAAAACTATTGACAAATTTTTTTGATATTTGTTACAAAAATACTAGGGCATACAAGGATGATCTTAACACCTAAATGTTGATATCAGCTGATTTGTTTTAAAATGGTGGCTGATTAAAAATGATTTAATTCAATAACTCAGTTATTTTTTAAGATAGAGTATAATTTTACTAGAGTTTTCTAGTAAAGAAAATTGCGATTAATTATAGAAAAAAAAAAAGGAAAAAATTTAAAGTTTAATTATAAATACACCCATAACTCAGTTATTTTTGAAATGAATACATATTAGTACTGAGTTTTAGGATCAGGACATCCCTCTCCTATTCCCCAACCAAAAAAAAAAAAACATTTAAATCTTGGCTCTATACACACTTGTAACTCCATTATTTTCGAAGATAAAGAAAAATTCTATAGAGTTTTAGAATCAGTACACCGCTATTAATTATAAAACTGGAAAACAATTGAAATTTTACCTATATATACGTATATATATGCCAATAACTTACTTCTTTTTGAAGACATATAAAAATGTGTAAAGAGTTATTGAATCAGTAAAGTGCGATGAAAAAAAAAAAAAAAAAAAAAAATCTGTTCTCAAGTCATAAATTTGAAGTATGAAATGAAAACCTTCTTTTTACTATGTTAATGACTGTAAGACTGGCCAGTTGTTATAATGTGTCAGTTCTAATAATTTTCAACTTGAAAAAAAAATTAAAAAAATGGAGGTTTCATGTGAAATAAATCTTATATAAGTTTAACAAAAACACAAAAAAAAAGTTATAAATAAATACAGTATTGACATTTGCAGTTGTTGATTAGAAGATGAGGATTCAGTGTAGACAAAAAAATAAATTAAATAAAAATCACTAAGGCCAGGTACTGTCTGTTTTTATACCAACAGTTGCTTAATCCCAATGATGTTCTTTTGTTTAGCCAAGATTGCTATGTATAGAGCACTACAAATTTTCAAATGGTTGCCATCAGGGAGATCATAAGGCTGCTCAACTCTGAAAACTATCAGAAGTGTTAATTGTATTTTAGACTTGCCCTTAAAATGGTCTTAATAATCAAGAAACTTGTGTCGATGTTGCTATTTAAAAGAAAATCAAGTATTAAAACTGTAATTTTCTCAATGATCTTTAGGTTAGAGATAACAGCTTCCTAATTTAATTAATAGTCCTTATTGAATTATGACATTATTTTGATTTTTAAATAAGCCTATAGTTGTCCTTCGAATGATTGTCAAATTTAAGATATTTTTAAAGTTCTTGGGATATTTTAATGGAAGTCATAAGAGCCATTTTCTTGAAAACCTGTAAATTTCAACCATTATCGATTTTTTTTAATTATTTTTTTTAAGCGAAACGGTCTTAAACATCACAAAAATATCATTTTCTCCCAACCTTGCCCACACATTCTGCTCTCTTCCCATCTCTACTTCATTCTTTCAGATTGCTCTCTTCTCTGTTCCTCGCTCCCCATACTCTCTCCTTTCTCATCTCTTTGGCACCCACAAGGACCTTTATCTTCCCTAATTTCTCCCTATATTAATCTCTATTGACATAATCCTGATTTGAGAGTCCTAACCTTACTGTCGCTTTCCTTATCTGCTGAATGTATCCTCCGGCCCCTTTATATCCCCACATTTTTCCAAAAGATCTCCTTATTTATTCTGGTCGGGCTCATCCTTACCAGATGACCGTAGAAACGCGGCCTCCTTAACCTAATGGCCGTTTCGAGGTCATCCATTTCATCACACAGTTCTCTGGTCAAATTATCGAGTTATTAAAATATCTTTCTTTTTTTTCAAAAAGTATATTTTCAATTTTTGTCATTTCAGTGTGAGGAATTTATTTCTCTGTTTTAAATTAAAAGAAAATTTTATATTAGTTTCAGCAAAGATGTCGGGGTTTTATCGAAAATTCCGATGTTACCTGTGCTGGCTGAAGCACTGGGAGATATGAGTAATGAAGACCAATCAATGGAGGAGGGCAGTGAAGAGAAGAAGAGAGTCAGCGCTGAAGAGAAGAAGAAAATTCCTCGAACCCTACTGGAATGGGTTTCAGATAAAGACATCCAGTACAGGGTTGATAAGGTTGCTGAGATATGTCAAAAGGGGCTTGAACAGGTACATCAAAATCAACATAAAAAATCTCTGTAATTTTTTTAATATTTTATTTAGAATACTCGATGTTTGATATTTCATCGTTTCATCTCAACTGTAGTTTGTATAACTGAAGAATGCTAATGAAATTCAAGACTCGGCAAGCTGCGCATTTTGAGCTCATGCCGTAATGATATACCTTTTATCATTATGAAAGCTTGGTCTACTTGACAAAAAAATGTCATTGATGTCACTCGAATATAACATTACTTATGTGGTCTAACAATAATCTGTTAGAAACTTGAATAAGTTCTTAATTTTTTTTTTTTTTTAATTAATACTTTATTTAAGTTGGGAGGGGCATGCTCTAGTGGATAGAGCACTAGTCTGCTGTGCTCCGAGTCTTGGGTTCGAATCCCGGCTGTGGCGGAATATTATTTATTCTGTTAATTCAGTCGGTGGGCGAACCTAGGGTATGGAGACCCTTCTGGGGCAGACCTAGCCTCTATAAAGTGGGTACCCAAAATAATTGGTGAAAAACCTGGCGGCTGAGCGTGATAAAGGCCTAATCACCTCATTGCACTGCCGTTGGCCTTGAAACAGTACGAATCTCTTAGAACCAGAACGTAGCTGGGTGGCTAGCGTAACAGCCTCCCATGCTAAAGGTCACGGGTTCAAACCCGCAAGTGGTCCTATGATTTTTTAATAGGAGTAAAAAATCCTTAGTTACGCCGTCCTTTGGAGGGGACGTTAAAAGGTGGTCCCGAGCCTGTGCGATGTCAGGTACTCGTTAAAGATCCCTATCCTAATAAAACCTGGATAGACAAAATTTAGAACTCCCACTGTAGCATCGTCCGATTTGCCACAGCAGCAAAAAGTGACGTTAAATAAATAAACAAGTACGAATCTCTATATGTACTGAGCCCAAGACCCTTCATGGGTTGTAGTGGTACAAGTTTTTTTTATTTAAGTTATAGTAAGAAATATGTCACTTTAAGCTTTGCCCACAACGGCCATCTATCTTTATGGATAGGGATGAATTCAATGTCGGGAAAACAAGTCGACTTTGAAAAACAACAAAAACAAAGTTAGGTTGAGAAAAATAATGATGTTTATTCATTCAGAATTTTTGGGGTTGTTATTTATATTTATTTTAGTTGTTATTATTTTTTTGTTTCTTTTATATATCTTATATATATCAAAGAAATATTATTACAATTTGAGTTACTTTCTATTACAGCTAAAGTACTTGGACCTACTGACTTTTTTATTTTTTTAAAATTTATATTAACACATGAAATGTCCGATTTAAAAAAATCTTTATAGAGGATTAAAGCATTGTCTGTTAATGCTTAAAAATATTTACCATCTGTAATAAACACTTATTGATCCTATATTTGCCAAGTATGTTAGTTTTTTCCCAATTGGGCATACAGATTTTAGTATAATTTTAATGGTGCCCTTGGAAACACGCGATTTCCAAATGATGTTTTTACTTTAGCATCAAAGAAACGAAGCTATTTTTTTGTGTATACATGATAAGTGGATCATGTATGACAATCGACACCAATGAGGTCGATGGTTAGATGCTTGCTAATGAGCCTGCTGGGCACCTGCCAGTACAGAACCTCCATCCAAAAATGTTAATAGTAACTACATGGTGGTCTATGGTGATACATGATGGTACATGGTCCAAAGTAACTACATGGTGGTCTATGGCCGGGGCTCATTTTCCTTTTATATCATAGGTAAAAACAATTTATTCAATATTCAACATGTTTCAATACAGTCAGTGAACAAATTAAAGAAGTTTGGCTATGACCACCACTATCCTACCACCCTCCTTCCCTTCTTCCTCCCATATTTCCCTCATTTATTCCCTATCAAATATCATTTTTTTTTTTTGGAGTTCGGACAACTTTTTGGAAAATTGTTCATCGATGATTTAGACATTAAAAATGCGTTTTCTGAATTTCTTTTAATACTTGTCTCAAAAGTATTTCAAATCTGGGATAGAAAACTTGGTGAGCCGTTGGAAGAAGTGTATTGAAAATGATGGTAAATATTGGGTTGTGTCACATGAAATGTCCGTTTTCAAGGTAAAGGATTTTTATTAAAAATACAATATGAAAACAAGATAATTTTATTCGAAGTATTTACCTTCTTTTTCTACACATTTTTCCCGACGTGACAACAACTTTTTTATCCCCGAACTGAAAAACTCTGAGCTTTGAAGTGAAACGAAAACTGAAAACGCACTTTTTACTTGATCGTAATTTTCAAAAAGTTTTCCTTTGACGAAGTTGTCTAAATTCCTGAACAGATGGTAATCTGTTGGAGACAAGTCGGGAGAATATGGTGGGTGCGGAAAAACTTCGTAGTCCAGTTCTTTCAATTTTTGCACGGTATGTTTTGAAACATGGGGTCTTGCTGCCACTCAGTGAGATCATGAGGTACCCATCCATGTATCGAGCTTTTTTACTTTCCCAATACACTTTAAATGTCTGAAAACGATAGATGCACTTGCATTTAGTTGTGCTGTGCTGAGAGTCCTTTAACTGTTTGGTAGGGGTTTCTTCTACTGTATGTTTGAGGACATCGTTGTCTATTACGGACGGAAGTCTTCCTCAGGACAGGTTTTCCAAGTCGGTATCCCCAGCTGAAAACTTAGCAAACCAACGGCGAATGGTCCGTTTATTAACACTCTCTTCCCCAAACGTCTTGCAAATATTTCTAGCGGCCTTAGCTGCTGAATGGCAGAGTTTAAACTCGTACAAAAATATTACTCCAAAATCGCGTGTTTCCATGTTCATATTTGGAGGTATACTAAAAAGTGGGTAATTGATTGGGAAGCTAATGTTTATAATACAAAAGTAGAGGATTGGTAACTGTTTACTTTAAATATGTAAACATTCGGAAGAAAACAACAGAGACCTGCAAAATCCTTTATATATTTCAGAAACTATAAAAACGGACATTTTATGTGAAACAACCCAATACAACGAATAAAAAATTTTGTTACATTTGATCACAATATTTTATTTTCTTGCTGATTCTATAAATGGTCATTTCATGTGTTGCAACCCAATAATTGAGTGGTTGATTTCCAGAAGGTACTTTACTATATTTTTTACGAAATTGATGTTTTGATATATTTGTATTCTCGTTATTTAGTTTTATCTAATGAGCACTATAGTCCTTTACAAATGTGATTAAGAAATGTAATTATTTTCTAAATGTACTTATTACTTTTTTAATTTTGTTCCAAATCATACTAAAATAAATTGGTTTAATAATATAGTAATGAGAGCTTTTTGTGCTTTCTGTAAAATTTCCTAGAATGGATATAATACTTTTTGGGAACCAATGTCTCAATTATGTGGTTACACTCTATATTTCTTTATTAATCAACCTTCAATGATTGGATATTTTATAATTATTGTGGTAATTAAAGGTTTGTGTTAGATGGAGGTGCACCAAAATAATCTTATTTAAGTTCTGTATATACACTCATATATTATTTTATGTTGATTGTCTAATCAACCTGTACATCATTAGCTTTATTTTCCTTTTCGTTTTATTATTTTATTTTTTTATGCTCAGGTATTTTGCAGGTATATGCTTGATATATTTTGGTATTGCTTATTTAATCTTTATTTTATTAGGTCTGATCTGACATGAATTTTGACTACCATTAAACTATTAGGGACATATTTTGTACTGTAAATGAAATACTATACCACTCGTGTTCCCGATAATTTGGTGACTAGTGCTCCTGTTGGTACAGACCTATAGTTCTGCAAACATAACTGATATCAATATTTTTTTATTAAAGCTTTTTAACTCACTTATTATTTGTCAGCAGGCTTATCTTAGCATTGTTAGCTTTTGTATGAATGTAAAAATATTGCTGTATTTTTATTTTTATATCATTTTTAACTTATTATTCTGATTTCCATCCTAGTTTGATGAAAAATTATTGCAAGAACTGAAAATTAAAAGAAAGCTTTTTGTTAGTGAAACAAAACTGAGTATCGCTAAGTCCCGTAAGGTGGGTTAAAAATTCTGTTATGTTATTTAAATTGCAGGCAAACTTCAATTTGATTATCAATTAAAAATAATAAGTATTTTTCTTCTCATCTAGTTTGGTTAGTTTCTTCTTATCAGTATTAGCTCTTCTTGTCGAATCCATTGGAAATTGTTCTATCCATTCTGCTCGATTATGTTAATGTTCATGATATTTTTACCAGTTACACCATTACATTTTGTGAATTGAAAACCATTAATAAAATATTTGTATGGCTCATATTATTTGTTTTGCAACCATTTTAAGTTTGCTTTAGTGCTGAAAAGATGTTTATGGGAGATTTCTCTTAACTCTGGTAATTTTGCAGATATAAAGAATAAAAATAAACTGTGGATATAATTAGTTGACCGTTGAGAATTACTGAAGGAATTAGTCCGGGTGGCGGTCATTAAATGAAACCACAATAAAAATAAACAAAAAACTAAAATATGATGATGAATTGTATAACATTTTTGTTCTCTTCGCTCATTATCTGATTCCTGAAGCTATTATTTAAAAAATTGACATGATAAGAGACTCAAAGCGATTAAAACTATATTAAATATATTAAAGAAAAGGGACTCGCACATGATTTTTATCTTGTATAGTTTTGCTATTGTACCACTTTTAAAATTAATGAATTTCAATGTCGTAAACTTTGTATTTTTTTATGAATTTTAAACTCAGGCAAAATCCATTTTCTACAATATTTAAAGCATAATTTGTCAAAAGGGGTATTGAATCGATACAGTTTAAATCTCTTTTCTTATGATTACAGAACATTATGAGAATTAACTGGTTCCAGAGTTACAAAATTTTATTCGTACATCTGAACAACTTTTGGATTATATTCTTTAATTCTGGTAATTTTAGAGATATCTAAACAAACTAAAAACTATAAATAAGCTAAGGATGTACTTTAATTTTTTTTCCTCACAACACATATTTTTACATAAAGGCAAAGAGGTCAAAATAATTCTTAAAATAACAAAAAATTTCTCAAACATGAAAAGTTATGTATGTGGTATTTGTTTTGTTTTGACATTTCCAAAATTAACATTTATAAAACCAATTTAGCATAACTTCTTTTCAGCTCATTGAGCCACTGCTAAACATAAAATATGAACCTGAAAAAGTGTTTTGCATGTGTTTTAAAATTCACCCCTTATCAAAATATCATAAAATTTAAAAATGTCTAGTGATAAGATTAATTCAAACTGATTAATTTCTAATGGATTGACCTGTTCGTTATTTCTTTCTTCTGTTAACAAGTTTGACTTTAACATTTTCATATTCTCAACTAATCATCTATTTATATTATGTTTCTATATCATAGTGTGCGAAATAAAAAAATATTTTAAAAGTCTAAAGTTATAAGTTCAAAATAAATAAAATAGAATTTTGTGGCTTTGTCAGGGAATTCTTAATTACAATATTTTCTTTAAAAAAAAAAAAATAAATAAATAAAAATAAATGTGTGAATGTGAAAGTCCAGCTGACTTTCTAGTTCACTTCCTAAGGCTCTAAACTGAATCAGTCTGAATATGCTGTTTTCCGTTGTCATAAATTTTTCAATGTCTGCTAAACTAAAACCCATTTCAAGAACTGTTGTTGAGCTGCTTCATTTAGATTTTTTTTTTTTTTTTTTTTCTGTTACATCTAATGTCTTATTTTATTTATTGAATAATTATCTTTGTCAATACACCTAAAGAAATTATTGTCCATGTGTTCTGTAGTTTCTCAAAACAATTGCTTAGTATGTATTGAGCATGCATTTTTAGTTTTTTGTTTGCTGACTGTCTTGTTTTTGTACTCCATAGTTGCATGTTTGTTGTTGTTATTTTGTTTATTGTTTAAGCATGTGATAATTTGTATTTTTGTAGTAATTAATTTTAATTAAATATCCCATTAAAAGAGAAAATATGAATTGCTGTTTATTAATTTATTTTATGCTTTATAACTTTTTTTTGCTTTATAACTTAACTTGTTCATAATCTCCTTCAATATTGTTATTTATTAATTTTTTTTTATTTAAGCTAAAGGTTATTTTTATTTTATGGTAAATTGAATATTCTGATTTTTACCTAGTTTGATGCGATGGTACTGGAAGAAGTAAAAACGGAAGTGAAGAACGCTCTGGATATTTCCAAGAAATGTCATTACAGGGAGATTAAAGGCCTAGGAGAACGCCTTTTTGGTCTAGACAAGTTAAGAAATCAAGCAAAAAATGCATTTAAAGAACAGGTGGAATTAGCTCAGGTAGATATCTTAGCAATAAGTAAGGTTTGAATCTGTAATAAATAAGGGTTTGATCTGTCGATGATCGAATCATGATTATTATATCACTCCTGTGGACTCCCTCCTTAATTCATCTGAACTCGAAAATGAGAAAATGTCTTTATTATATGATGGATATAAATCTTAATTATATTTATTGTTGTTATAATTTTAAATGTTGGTTCAAATCCAGCCAAATTACCTTTACCCTTTGTCGTAAACCTATGACATCCTGCCCTACTGTCACCTTCAATCCTCTTGTCCCGGTTGAACAGATCCGTTATCTTGGACTGCACATTGACAAACGTCTCACTTGGAACCCTCATACAAGACTGAAACGACAAGAAACTGCACGACGTTTTCGACTACTTCAACACTTACTAGACAAACGTTCTAATCTTCCACAACTACAACAATAACTACAAAAGACTTATCTACATGACTATCATAAGGCCAATATGGACTTACAGAGTAGAGCTTTAGGGCTCTACTAAACCATCGAATTATTCCCGTATCCAATCCCTACAATCCAAAATCCTTTGTAAAATCCTCAATGCTCCTTACTTTGTCACGAATAAACTCATCCGTAAAGACCTCAATGTTCCGTATTTATATGTTGCCCGATCTAGATACCATTCCTTTCATGACAAACTCCATTCCCACCCTAATTCTCTAGTTTCAATCCTTTCTTCCTCTTCAATTCCTGACAATTCTCCGAAGCGTCTGAAAATGAGATGGCCCCGAGACCTTCTAGTTTAGAATATTTTTAGAGTGCTTCCATTGGGAAGTTTCTCTACATGTGTTTCATGAGTTTTTATATTTCATTCCAATTTACTTGTATTCCATTATACGGTTGTAAATTCCAATAAATAAATGTAAAAAAATTATGATATTTTAAAAAACGGCTCTAACGATTTTGATTAAACTGCCTATATTAATGTAAAATTTGATGGGCTTTAATATGATATTAGCTTCATTCTGATTGAAATAGTATGACAGGGCTTTAATGCCGATATTTTAAATTTTCTTCATCTAAAGTACATTTAATTCTGTAGATTCTATAAAAACAACTGTATTATCTTGTTAGCATTGATAATTAACAGCTAAATATGCAAGTTGAGCGAATTTGATAAAAAACTAAAGGAGAAAACTGAAAAAATATTTTTTTATTGCGATTTCTTTTTTTTCTTTTTTTTTTACATAAGAACTGTAATATAGATGTATAATATACCGTTGGAAAGCTAAAGATTTCAGAAAACATATTACCTTAGACATACTATTGTAAAAGCTAACAGAGAGTAATGAACAGCCCATAAACCAAACTGAGTGTTGTAAATAATAATATAATTGATTATTTAATAAAACACATGTTTCTACTGAAAATAAATTAAATTAAGTCTTTAACAAATTATTTCGTCGCTAAATGAATCTTTAAATTCTTAAATTGATTTTAACAAGGGAGGTAAATGAAAGTCGTGTGTTGCACGCACCAGATTTATTTGTTAAATATACTTTCTGAATTAATGATTAATTAAAAATATTATTAATTTCATTCATATTTTAAGTATTTTCTTTTTTTTTTAATCATTAAGATCTGAGAGGGCTGCTAGAACCCTTTTGGGGCAGAAGCTGATAAGGAAAGGCATGATGAGGAATAAAATATCCCCAAGTTTTTAATTATCAAATACAAATTTAAACGTATTATTTCTACAGACCATTTGTAATCACGATCTGCAGTGTGTTTAAGATACCCCCTCATTGCATTTAGAGAGGTGGACAAGAAACACAATATTCTTAAAAATATTTAAAAGTCCAACTTTAAATGAAACTAATAAGAACAATATAATTTATTGAAGTCTGATTTTCAACCACGTATATAAATATAAAATTATATATATATATATATATATATATATATATATATATATATATATATATATATATAAATACTTTCAATTTATATGTGTTTGAATAAATAGCTTATCATAATTTTAAATGCATATTCGTTTAACAGGAATTTGTCCATAACCAGTTGAGAGCAAACAACTTGGGAGATACCCCCTCATTGCATTTAGAGAGGACAAGAAACACAATATTCTTAAAAATATTTAAAAGTCCAACTTTAAATGAAACTAATAAGAACAATATAATTTATTGAAGTCTGATTTTCAACCACGTATATAAATATAAAATTATATATATATACGATATATATAAATACTTTCAATTTATATGTGTTTGAATAAATAGCTTATCATAATTTTAAATGCATATTCGTTTAACAGGCATTTGTCCATAACCAGTTGAGAGCAAACAACTTGGGTGATGCAAGTATTCTTCCCGATCTTTGTACATCTCACAAGAAACAGCTTTCGGTAATGCTTCAAAATCATACGCAATTGAGGGATCTGAAGCGAAGAATTTATAAAGCGAAACAAGAGTTGGTTACTAATCTCCATCACCGCTTAAAGTAAGTTACTTACCCTCACTATTTATTTCTTATATATAATAGGTGAAATAATCAGGAGTCAGTCATTGTTTTAAAATATTTTTAATATTAGCAACGTTTCGGCTCAAGCTTGTGAGCCATCATCAGGGCATTACTGAGCCATGCCCAAGCATAATCTCTTGGGTTTTTTTTTTTAGCGATTTATTCTTGGACATGGCTTAGTAATGCCCTGATAATGGCTCACAAGCTTGAGCCGAAACATTGGCAAAATTAAAAATATCTAAAACAAAGACTGACTCCTGATTATTCCACCTATAATATCTTCTACAGTCGACTATACATCCTCAATATTTATTATATAGGTTAGTGAAAGTAAATAATCTTATCATACACTCTAAAATGTCTCTTCAATGCTGCACTGCAATTAATTTAAGGGTATTATTATTATGCAATTAGGATTTTCTTCTTGAATCGTATCTCTTAAAAACTTTAAAAAAATCTTTAGGCTCTCTTTTCCTCGCATTAGTTTTATAGTTGTCTACAGCTTGGAAGTAGGAAATCGCCTCCTTTATCTTTACAATTTAAATGAGATACTAATTATTTTTGTCCCTCAGGTGGGTGATGTTTACAGAATGTCGCATCAACGAACTGGAGATGAAGCTTATGATGTACAGAGAGTGCCTGAAGCGATTGAGGAAGCAGCTGAGCATATTGCAGCAGCTCCACGCAGCCCCGTCCGTCTACATGACGGCTGTGTCTGAGGTCGTTCGCAGACGAGCATTCTCTCAGGCGTTTCTTGTCGTAAGTCATAGAACTCTCCAGTTAGACTATTTATTAATGATTTCATGTCAATATCAGTGAATGTGATTTAAATTATGTATCTTTACATTTGTAATTTGTGGTAGCGAGATTTTACTTTTATTCATAAATGGTAAAATACGTGAGAATTTAGACATGTTTGCCTACTACTAGTACTATTTTTCTTTATTTTTGATCTGGTGCCTACATCACACGACTTTCTGTTGGTTTTCTGGATCAAAATATTTTTACTGATGTGAGAATGGTTTACTGTGTGTGTATATATTATAATATGCTTATTTTTATAAAATATTCTTTTTAGAAAAAAATTAATTATCACAATTTGATTTACTTCATTATAACTCATTTTACTCTGAGGGTATGGAATGGGTTCTTGACAATCAGGCACAAATGTATTATACAACTTTTTAATTATAATAATAACTTACAAACATAACACAAACAATATGCAGGCTAACCAAGATCCCTCTTCATGTTCAGCAGCAGCTCCTCCTCTCTCCAAGTCCCCAGTGAAAACTAGCTATGACCAGTTATAAAGATACCTGCCACTTTGTCCCTAGTTCATTTTTACCTGGTAAAACCCTTGCATCCGAAATGGATTCTATGTTTGTAAACAAACAACCAAACAAGAGCTGTTATTTAAATTTTACTTTTTATCTTATTGTTAGCCTGCCTAACACAATAATAAATATATAAATTAATAACTACTAAAATTATAAAAAATGGGTATATTACAATATGGGAGAAGTTTATTCCGGGTAGAAAACACACAATCAGCCATTCTCACATCATTATGATTACTAACAGCCTATTCGCTTCGCCGCAGTACTCGTTTACAAAATAGAACATCCCTTCAACTTCAACTCTACAAACCCCTTTCCTTTCCTTTCTACTTGGTATTACAACCCTTGGAGGGCCTTAGCTTTCTCCAGTAGCAGCTACCAAGATTCTTTATCCTGTGCTATAGCCATCAGTTCTGCGCTTTCATGAGTTTCGTGCATCATTGGATACGCAATCAGCCCAGTGCAGCTTTCCAACTCTACGACAGCTATAAAGAGGCTCGGTCATAATTCTCTTAGCAGACATGTCATTGGGCATTCTGGCTCGATGTCCTGCCCATCAGAGCCTTCTGATTTTAATGAAGTGGAAGACATGAGGCTCACGATATAGATCATATAGCTCCCGATTACTTTTTCGCCTCCATTCATTGTTCTTATATATTCATTATTCTTTTTATATATAGAGATATTGATTTTAGATGCTAAGTGTTTTGGTATTGTTTTTATTTATGATGGAGTGATTTTTACTTTCACTTACTATATATAGTAAGGAAAGTATTGCGATCGTGAAAATTTTCGAATTCCAGTTTTCAACGGAAATACACGTTTTAGGGTCCCCTGAGTCCAAATAACCAAGTCCCGCAAAAAGGTCTGTGTGTGTGTGTGTCTGTGTGTGTGTGTGTGTGTGTGTCTGTGGTAACTCCCGGGCGGAAACGGTAAGTCCTATGAAACTGAAAGTTCATATTTAAGACAACTATACGCCCGAGACGTGACAAAACTTTTTTCATCAAAATGAGCTTACCAGAAGAGGCACTTTATACCATGCATTTTGCACCTTTTTTCGATTTTCTCGAAAACGGTTCCGACGATTTTGATTAAACTCGCTATATCGATGTAAAATTTAATGGGCTTTAATATCATGTAGGTTTTATTTGGATAAAAATGGTCTGACAGGGCTTAAATGCCGATATTTTAAATTTTCTTCCTCTAAAGTACCTTCAATTTTGTAGATTCAATAATAATAACTAGATTATCTTGTTAACGCTGATGAAAAACTGGTAAATATATAAATTGAATAAATTCGATACCCAACTAAAGGAGAAAACAGAAAAAATATTTTTTTAATGCAATTTTTTGTTTTTGAACATAAGAGCAGTAATATACATGTATGATATACCGTTGGAAAGCTAAAGATTTTAGAAAAATTATCATCTCATACACAAGCTTTTAAAAGTTATTGGTGAGTGATGAAAAGAATATAAAGCTTACTGATTATTTAAGATAATAATATAATTGATTTTTTAATAAAACACATGTTTCTATAGAAATTTAATTTGATTAATTCCTTAATAATTTCGCGTATTTTTTAACTGTATTTGAAAATTCTTTCATTGATTTTAAAAATGGAGGTAAGTGAAAGTCGTGTGATGCGCGCACCAGATTTTTTAGTATGTAGTTGTATAATGTATATATAATTTGTTGTTGTTTTTTTTAATTTAATCTTTAATGTTTATGTATAGACATATCTAAGTATTTGAAAGAAAATGTGAAACGGTAGAGAAGGAAAAGAAAAAAACAGGAAAAATAAGTAGGAAAAAAAATTTTAAAAGAGTAAAAAAAGGAAAAAAAAATATTGTATTTATAGTTAAATAAAATGTTAAGAATATTCCTGTAGGAAAGAATTGGTATGCTGTGTTATAGCAACCCAATTAAGTTGGGCAGCATCATTTTGTTTGTTTATTTATGAATAAAGTGTATCTCTCTCACTCCCATAAATTCGACACAGCACATTCCAGTCGAATATTCGGAGGAGCTGGTCCTCAGCTTAGGATGTTGTCCAGGTTTCTTAACCGTAGCATAGTAAAGGGCAAATCAGGGTTTTATAGATTGTTGCTTTTGTTTATCTGGTTACCTGGTGGATACGGTCAGAAAAGTCGGAAAGCTCAACCGCTGATTATGCACATATATTACTATCCTTATTATGGACATGTGTTTTATTGTAAAAAAAAAATACTTTAATATATTTTTTACTTTTGCTTACTTATGTATGAAATATATAGTTAGGGAAAGTATTGCGATCGTGAAAATTTTCTAATTCTATTTTTCACTGGAAATACACGTTTTAGCGTTCCCTGATTCCAAATGACGAAGTCCCACAAAAAGGTCTGTATGTGTATGTGTGTGTGTCAGTGCGTGCGTTAAATCTGGCATGAAAACGAAAAGTCATATAATACTGAAATTTCATAGGTAACTAAACGCCTGAGATGTTACAGCAACTTTTTCATCAAAATCATAAGCTAATTAGTAGAGCCACTTTATGCCATGCATTAAGCACCTTTTTACGATTTACTCAAAAACGGCTCTAACGATCTCGATTAAGCTCCCTATATCGATGTAAAATTTGATGGACTTTAATATCATGTATGACTTATTCTGATTGAAATAATCTGGCAGGGTTTAAATGCCGATATTTTAAATTTTCTTCCACTAAAGTACCTTTAATTTTGTAGAATCTATAAAAATAACTATATCATCTATTTAGTACTGATATAAAATGGTTAAATATATAATTTGAACAAATACGATATCCAACTAAAAGAGAAAAGACCAAAAATATTTGTTTATGGAATTTTGGTGTTTTGAACATAAAAACAGTAATATACATGTATGATATACTGATGGAAAGCAAACAAATTGTAAAAGTTAATGGAGAGTGGTGAAAAGCTGATAAAACTAAAATGATAGTCATAGATAATAATATAATAGATTATTTAATAAAACAAGTGTTTCTATTGAAATTCAGTGTAACTATTTCTTTAACAATCTCTGTAAGTATGTTTAAAAATTCTTAAAACTATTTAAATTGATTTTAACAAAAGAGGTAAGTGAAAGTTGTGTGTTGCTCCCACCAAATTTTTTTCTGCTTAAGTTGATTCTCAAGTTCTTTCCTATTTCAGTATTACTATTTGCCTATAAATGCCAACAAGTAGAAATGGTCAATGATTTTGCATAAACAGAGTTTAAGGTACATCAAAAGAAAGAAAGAAAAAACAAAAAGGATGTATATATAGCATTTCCAAGTCAATTGTAACCTTTTCCAAGTCAAATGTAACTTTTTCCAAGTCAAATGTAACCCTTTCCATTTCAAATGTTACCTTTTCCAAGTCAAATGTCACCTTTTCCATTTCAAATGTTACCTTTTCCAAGTCAAATGTCACCTTTTTCTTCACTTCTAGCCATAAATATTCCGTTTTATTTATTTATTTATTGAAAAATAATTAATTTAATTAACATTATGACTTTTTTAATAATTTTGGCATATCTTATCGGTATTTTTTTTTGTTTTTTTAGATATTTGATATCAAGTTCGGTTTTTTACTAGCTAATATTTAAAAAACTAATTATCGTCTATTTAGTTTTAAGATAGTTATTGATTTTAAGTTTGTAGAGGGGAGGGGTAGTTTTTGTGAATAATTAATGTGTTTTCTGGTATTATAATTACGTTTTTCGAGCTGTATTTTTTATCGCTCGCGTGCATGTTAACTCGCATTAACTTTTAATGTTTTTTATTGATATAGGGATTAATTAATGTGCTTTCGGGTGGTTATGATTACGTTTTTTGAGCTGTATCTTTTATCGGTCATGCGTATTTCAATTCGCATTTACTTTTAATGTTTTTTATTGATATAGGGATTAATTATTGTGCTTTTGGGTATTATAATTACGTTTTTCGAGCTGTATTTTTTATCGCTCGCGTGCATGTTACATCGCATCAACTTTTAATGTTTTTTATTGATATAGGGATTAATTAATGTGCTTTCGGGTGGTTATGATTACGTTTTTTGAGCTGTATCTTTTATCGGTCATGCGTATTTCAACTCGCATTTACTTTTAATGTGTTTTATTAATATAGGGATTAATCAATGTTTTTTCGGGTATTATAATTACGTTTTTCGAGCTGTATTTTTTATCGGTCATGCGTATTTCAACTCGCATTTACTTTTAATGTTTTTTATCGATATAGGGATTAATTAATGTGCTTTCGGGTATTATAATTACGTTTTTCGAGCTGTATTTTTTATCGCTCGCGTGCATGTTACATCGCATTAACTTTTAATGTTTTTTATTGATATAGGGATTAATTAATGTGCTTTCGGGTGGTTATGATTACGTTTTTTGAGCTGTATCTTTTATCGGTCATGCGTATTTCAACTCGCATTTACTTTTAATGTGTTTTATTAATATAGGGATTAATCAATGTTTTTTCGGGTATTATAATTACGTTTTTTCGAGCTGTATTTTTTATCGGTCATGCGTATTTCAACTCGCATTTACTTTTAATGTTTTTTATCGATATAGGGATTAATTAATGTGCTTTCGGGTGGTTATGATCATGTTTTTTGAGCTGTATCTTTTATCGGTCATGCGTATTTCAACTCGCATTTACTTTTAATGTTTTTTATTATATGGGGATTAATCAATGTGTTTTCGGGTATTATAATTACGTTTTTCGAACTGTATTTTTTATCGCTCGGGTGCATGTTAACTCGCATTAACTTTTAATGTTTTTATTGTTATAGGGATTAATTATTTTGCTTTCGGGTGGTTATGGTTACGTTTTTCGAGCTGTATTTTTTATCGCTCTCACTTATTTTAACTAAAATTTACTTTTAAGGGGATTGATAATTGTGTTTTCTGGTCCTATAATTACGTTTTTTGATTTTTATTTTGTCATAGCTCCCACGCATTTATCTCGAATTTACTTTTAATCTTTTTATTTTTATAGAGATCTATCCTTGTGTTTTCGCGGGGTTATGAAAATGTTTAAAAGGTTTTTTATTATCACTTGTGTGGATTTCTACTCGTCTTTATTTTTGATATTTTTTTATTGATATTGGGATTGATTATTTTGTTTTTTGTTCTCATTATAACGTTCCTGGAATATACATCGTTTAGCTTTTTTTGTTATTATTATTATTTTATAAAAGGATTAGTTATAGTTCCTTTTCAAGCGTCCAGAGTAAATTTTTTGAACTAAATCTGTTGTAAAGGATCCGCTTCCTAACTTGGTCTTATAATTATTTGATAATTTAATTGGGAATCGTTTATTCTATTTTCGTATGCTCTGATAACATTATTTGAACCAAATTTGTTATCGCTTTTACTCATTTTATGTTACTGTTCCTATTTCATAAATAATCGATAGAGGGAACGTTTAATAGTGTTTTCGGGAATACTAATAAAGTTTATGAAATTTTTTTAGAGCTAGTGCACTTTTTAACTTGCATAAAAAGTGTTCTAGAAGAATGCGTAATCGCGATGTAACGTCCAGATCTAAAATGTAATCAGATCCTGCAAAAACACAATAAATAATTTTTACATCAAATTATAACATAATACCTAATACCTACGGTCTGTAGAAATTCCCAAGCGCATAAAAGAATAAAGTTCACAACACGTTATGAGAATCCCCTAAAACAAAAAACAAAAAAAAGACCACTGCAAACGCAAGTTGAAATACGCATAAGCGATAAAAGATACAGCTCAAAAAACGTAATCATAGCCCCTCCCCCCGAAAGAAAAATAATTAATCCCTATGTCAATAAAAACATTAAAATTAAATACGAGTTGAAATACGCATAAGCGATAAAAGATACAGCTCAAAAAACGTAATCATAGCCCCCCGAAAACACATCGATTAATCCCTATATCAATAAAAAACATTAAAATTAAATGCGAGTTGAAATACGCATGACCGATAAAAAATACAGCTCGAAAAACGTAATTATAATACCCGAAAAAACATTGATTAATCCCTATATTAATAAAAAACATTAAAATTAAATGCGAGTTGAAATACGCATGACCGATAAAAGATACAGCTCAAAAAACGTAATCATAACCACCCGAAAGCACATTAATTAATCCCTATATCAATAAAAAACATTAAAAGTTAATGCGAGTTAACATGCACGCGAGCGATAAAAAATACAGCTCGAAAAACGTAATTATAATACCCGAAAACACATCGATTAATCCCTATATCAATAAAAAACATTAAAAGTAAATGCGAGTTGAAATACGCATGAGCGATAAAGGATAGAGCTCAAAAAATGTAATCATAACCACCCGAATGCACAATAATTAATCCCTATATCAATAAAAAACGTTAACAGTAAATCGAGTTGAAATACGCATGAGCGTAAAAAATACGATTCAAAAAACGTAATTATAACACCCGAAAGCACATTAATAATCCCTATATCAATAAAAAACATTAAAAGTAATGCAGAGTTGATATACGCATGAGCGATAAAGGAAGATCAAAAAATGTATTCATAACCACCCAAAACACATTAAATAATCCCTTAAAATAAAAAAACATTAAAAGTAAATGCGATTTTTAAATATACGCGAGCGATAAAAATACATCTTGAAAAACTCATTATAATATCCGAAAACACATTAATTATTCCCAAAAACTATCCCTCCCTCTAAAAATTCAAAATCAACAACTATTTTAAAACTAAATTTTTTTTTTTAAAAATATTAATTCGTAAAAAGAGAACTTGATATCAAATATCTAAAAAAAAAACAGTGATATGATATGCCAAAATTATTAAAAAAGTCATAATTTTAATTAAACTAATTATTTTTCAATAAATAAATAAATAAAACGGAATATTTAAGGCTAGAAGTGAAGAAAAAGGTGACATTTGACTTGGAAAAGGTAACATTTGAAATGGAAAAGGTGACATTTGAAATGGAAAAAGTTACATTTGACTTGGAAAAGGTGACATTTGAAATGGAAAGGGTTACATTTGACTTGGAAAAGGTTACATTTGACTTGGAAAAAGTTACATTTGACTTGGAAAAGGTTACAATTGACTTTGGGAAATGCTATATATTTGAAAAAGTCGGAAATTTGTTTTTTCGGTCGGGGAAAAGGGTTCCCTAAAAAGCATCGTTTTTTCCCTTCACTCTCAAAATTTCCCAAAAAGGCAATTTTGGTAAAATTGTAAAAAATATCAAAAACGAGCCCTAAAATTTTTAAAATAATAAAAGGCATGTTAACTCGCATTAACTTTTAATGTTTTTATTGTTATAGGGATTAATTATTTTGCTTTCGGGTGGTTATGGTTACGTTTTTCGAGCTGTATTTTTTATCGCTCTCACTTATTTTAACTAAAATTTACTTTTAAGGGGATTGATAATTGTGTTTTCTGGTCCTATAATTACGTTTTTTGATTTTTATTTTGTCATAGCTCCCACGCATTTATGTCGAATTTACTTTTAATCTTTTTATTTTTATAGAGATCTATCCTTGTGTTTTCGCGGGGTTATGAAAATGTTTAAAAGGTTTTTTATTATCACTTGTGTGGATTTCTACTCGTCTTTATTTTTGATATTTTTTTATTGATATTGGGATTGATTATTTTGTTTTTTGTTCTCATTATAACGTTCCTGGAATATACATCGTTTAGCTTTTTTTGTTATTATTATTATTTTATAAAAGGATTAGTTATAGTTCCTTTTCAAGCGTCCAGAGTAAATTTTTTGAACTAAATCTGTTGTAAAGGATCCGCTTCCTAACTTGGTCTTATAGTTATTTGATAATTTAATTGGGAATCGTTTATTCTATTTTCGTATGCTCTGATAACATTATTTGAACCAAATTTGTTATCGCTTTTACTCATTTTATGTTACTGTTCCTATTTCATAAATAATCGATAGAGGGAACGTTTATAGTGTTTTCGGGAATACTAATAAAGTTTATGAAATTTTTTTAGAGCTAGTGCACTTTTTAACTTGCATAAAAAGTGTTCTAGAAGAATGCGTAATCGCGATGTAACGTCCAGATCTAAAATGTAATCAGATCCTGCAAAAAAACAATAACTAATTTTTACATCAAATTATAACATAATACCTAATACCTACGGTCTGTAGAAATTCCCAAGCGCATAAAAGAATAAAGTTCACAACACGTTATGAGAATCCCCCAAAACAAAAAACAAAAAAAAGACCACTGCAAACGCAAGTTGAAATACGCATAAGCGATAAAAGATACAGCTCAAAAAACGTAATCATAGCCCCCTCCCCCCCGAAAGAAAAATAATTAATCCCTATGTCAATAAAAACATTAAAATTAAATACGAGTTGAAATACGCATAAGCGATAAAAGATACAGCTCAAAAAACGTAATCATAGCCCCCCGAAAACACATCGATTAATCCCTATATCAATAAAAAACATTAAAATTAAATGCGAGTTGAAATACGCATGACCGATAAAAAATACAGCTCGAAAAACGTAATTATAATACCCGAAAAAAACATTGATTAATCCCTATATTAATAAAAAACATTAAAATTAAATGCGAGTTGAAATACGCATGACCGATAAAAGATACAGCTCAAAAAACGTAATCATAACCACCCGAAAGCACATTAATTAATCCCTATATCAATAAAAAACATTAAAAGTTAATGCGAGTTAACATGCACGCGAGCGATAAAAAATACAGCTCGAAAAAACGTAATTATAATACCCGAAAACACATCGATTAATCCCTATATCAATAAAAAACATTAAAAGTAAATGCGAGTTGAAATACGCATGAGCGATAAAGGATAGAGCTCAAAAAATGTAATCATAACCACCCGAATGCACAATAATTAATCCCTATATCAATAAAAAACGTTAAAAGTAAATGCGAGTTGAAATACGCATGAGCGTTAAAAGATAGATCTCAAAAAACGTAACCATAACCACCCGAAAGCACATTAATTAATCCCTATATCAATAAAAAACATTAAAAGTAAGTGCAAGTTGAAATACGCATGAGCGATAAAGGATAGAGCTCAAAAAATGTAATCATAACCACCCAAAAGCACATTAATGAATCCCTATAACAATAAAAAACATTAAAAGTAAATGCGAGTTAATATGCACGCGAGCGATAAAAAATACATCTTGAAAAACGTCATTATAATATCCGAAAACACATTAATTATTCCCAAAAACTATCCCTCCCCTCTAAAAATTCAAAATCAACAACTATTTTAAAACTAAATATTTTTTTTAAAATATTAATTCGTAAAAAGAGAACTTGATATCAAATATCTAAAAAAAAACAGTGATATGATATGCCAAAATTATTAAAAAAGTCATAATTTTAATTAAACTAATTATTTTTCAATAAATAAATAAATAAAACGGAATATTTAAGGCTAGAAGTGAAGAAAAAGGTGACATTTGACTTGGAAAAGGTAACATTTGAAATGGAAAAGGTGACATTTGAAATGGAAAAAGTTACATTTGACTTGGAAAAGGTGACATTTGAAATGGAAAGGGTTACATTTGACTTGGAAAAGGTTACATTTGACTTGGAAAAAGTTACATTTGACTTGGAAAAGGTTACAATTGACTTGGAAATGCTATATATTTGTAAGAAGAAAAAATTTCCAATGGATCAGTAGATTTATTTCATACAATCTTACAAAATATTTAATATAAATTAAGTTATTTTGACTATAAATAAAGATTATTATCATTTGATTTAAATGATTATTCTTGTTCCACAGTGGGCTAATGACCTTGCTTGCCAGCTGTGTGCCATATATTCTGAAGAAGTCGCTCGTCGGAAAAACTTTCATTCTCAGTTTGAAGGACATTTCTTGTCATCATTGTTTCCTGGCCTCGAGGACATGCCTCCCCCGTTCGCAACGCAGCCTCCTGAACCATTCGATGATAGGTTGCCTAAGGTATTTTTTATCTTTTTTATATTTATTGGTTTGTTACTGCTATCTTTCAAGCAGACATGCTTAAAAATGTTTATGGTTTGCATCTTGGAGAGAAAATTCTAGGTATAAGTTTGCTTAAATCCCTCATCTCATGGTATGATGGAAATTCATTATTCATCTTTCATATCTATGCAGGGTGCTAGCAACAGGGAAAACCGGGAAAAGTCAGGGATTTTAAAAACATATGAAAAAATCAGGAAATTTGTTCTTTGGTCTGGGAAAATGGTCCCTAAATAGCATCGTTTCTTCTTCACTCTGACAAAAGTTTCAATATGGCTACTTGTGTTGATGTTACAAATATCATAAAGCGAGTTTAATATTTAATATCATAAAAGGACCGGAGGGCTGTGGAGATGAGAAAAGTCAACCTTCAGGTGAAGGAATTGGAGGCAAAAAAAGCAAAACTGCTCCAAGAAGCTCTTCAGAAAGCTAAAGATTTGGCTGCAGAGATTCAGACATTAAAGAAAAGCTCTTAAAGTTTATATAGATTTATTAATTGTAAATAAAATTGTAGTCAGATTTGTAAATATTGAATGTTACTAACAGCAGTATTCAAGTTGATCATAATTCAACTACAATTTCAACTGATGTCGGGTAGATATAGTTAAATCGAATCTTATTGTAAAGTAATTAGTCATCATGTATATTTTGAATTTAGTATACCATATTAATTATAATTATTCTTTGTTTTGTCGATTTTCACCAAGATTTGGCCAGGTAAAAGACAATATGGAAAAGTTCAGGAATCTCTTTGAGCTGATTAGCTAGACACCCTGATATGGTTCATAAAACTTACTAAATATTTTAATAACCTTCTTTACTACACTCTGTATAGTCCCCAGAAAATTTAAGATGACAATATGTTTATATTTTGTGTCTGACTTCATTACAAAAAAAATATTTGTCTCCATCTTAAGCGAGTGGAAGTTGATAGTTGTGACCTGCCTGAAGAATTTATATTTTCATTTAAGCATTTAACTGCATGGATAACAAGCATTTGTTAAAAAAAGCAAATTTATGAAAATGATTAGTGTGTATTTCATAAGTTAGGACAAATGTTGTTTAAAAATTTATATATATATATATTGTTACAATGTAATAAACCTATTATTCTCTAGCTTTGGAAGAATAAAGCAGAGTAAGTGTTAATTACTATAGCAATTGGGCTAACCAGAATGCAAGCTGCGGAGAACTGCTCTTTAGCATTTAAGCTTTCCCAAACATTAAGAATATATATATTTTATAGGTTTTGAAAGTTATGAATGTTGATTATGTTAAAATAAAATATTCTACACATTAGGTACACTAACCTTTCTTTAAGAAAGTCATAATTTATTTGACATCGATATCTTGAAATAAAAACTTTATTGTACTATGCAAGTGATAGATTTTAAAAAATAAAATATATTTTGAAAGTTAAATACAACTGTGGTAAGTTTGAGCTTACAGTCATTCTCTATCCTGGGTTCTAAATTTCTTAAAAGAGAAAAGGTCTGCTAAACTGGTTATACTGAGAAAAACGTTGGTATATATATCACCAGTAGCCATTTTAAACTCCTCGCTACGTTGGTTTCTGATTTCTGGAGGTGCCAAAAGTTATTCAATTAACTTCTGTTATGTTTGTTTATTCATTTAAAGTCATTTGGTAAGTAGTCCTGTGGCTGATAACAAAATATTACAGTGAGAGTCCTAAATTTTCTTTCCTTGGGCATAGAAAGCTGATATGCTAGCTACTAAACCATAGGTGACACTTGCCAGTAGTCAAGAAATTGATATGACACCATAAATTTTGGTTCATATAAATCTTTATAGATTTATAAGCCTTATGGCTGGTATATGGAATATGTTATTTTTAATTTAATTATAAATAAAAAAAACCTGTACCACTACAATCCATGAAGGGTCTTGGGCTCAGTACATATAGAGATTCGTACTGTTTCTAGGCCAACGGCAGTGCAATGAGGTGATTAGGCCTTGATCACGCTCAGCCATCAGGTTTTTCCCCAATTATTTTGAGTACCTACTTATAGTAGGAGTGGGCATAATCGAATGATCATCATAATCGGATGATCGGACTTCGATGATTTAAATAATCGAATGATTTCGATTATCAGAGCTCCTTATAATCCCTCGATTATTGTTAAACAGTTCAGTTCGAATGATCATTCGCTTATCCAAACCGATTAATCCGATAATCGATTAATTCGAATGATTGAAATAATCGAATGATCCCATAATCGTCATTTGATTATGCCCACCTCTACTTTATAGAGGCTGAGTCCTCCCCAGGAGGGTCTCCATACTCTAGGGTCATCCCTTGACTGAATTAACAGAATAAATAATATTCTGCCCCAGCCGGGATTCGAACCAGAACCCGGAGCACAGCAGACTACTGCTCTATCCACTAGGCCACATCGCTTCTTAATTGTATGTAATAGAAAAACAATTATTTTTTAAAGTTAGTATTTTCCCTTAAAAAAAAAAATTTGATACCACGTACCAATTAAAAAAAAAAGTTTCTTTAAGCATTACCCATTTACTGTTTTGTTAATAAAATAAGGCATTTCTCTGTTGAATCACATCATTGTTCAAGTGCTACATTAAGGTTTATATGATTTTTTCTTGAGGTATTTATTAATGTGTTAACTTATAAGCTTCTAAAACATGTTGCAGTTGACAACGGAAGACATAGACACTCTAAAGACGCAGATGCCAAAAGTAGAACTGTTGTTGTCGGTTCCAGACATTTCGTCTATAACTCAATTTTTCCTGAGTAGATCTTCAACTAATTTGAAACCCGAGCCTCCGAATCCCACTGCTTCCATTGAAGACAGAATCGTAAGTTTTTAAGATATTACTCAAATTATTGTAATCATATGAATCTTCAATTCTGTTGTATGTCATCTATTATATAAAATAATGAACATGTAATTAAATAATATTAATAATTTATTAATGTTATACATACCGTTATCATATATACCTGTCAAGTTCTTTTTTCTGCTCTAATGCAATTTCCATTAGATATTTTTAACTAAATTTTTAAAGTACTTAAACTGAACATAACTACATTTTGTGTACTCTTAGTTTGACCAAATAATAATTATTCACTTGGCTTTAAACAAAAATTATCTTGTAAGCCACTAATTTGATTATAGTCTTAAAGAAGATGTGTTTATTTTTTTTAAAAGGTTGAAGCAGTGACAGCTGCAGGGCTGAGCAGCAATCTGGATCCTGCCCTGTTGCAGCCCGCGACAGAGTGCAGCCAATCGTTAGTGCAGTCTGCTACTACTACGACTCAGCCTATCAGCAGCGATAGGTAAGTTGATATCATCTAACATCTTTTATTATATTTTTTGTGTAATTATATCTTCTTGTTTTGTTTTTTTATTTTCAACTTACAGGCATAAAAATATACTTTACAGGGGATTTGAATCAGAAACCGACACCGAGGAGTTTGAAAAGTTTGCACAGAGCCCTGCTGATGCTTCTGTGACCAAAATACAAGATTCTGTACATCCCGACAAGGTATTGAATATTTAATAACATTATTTTTAATCAGATATTACTTTATTTAATCATCCAATGATCATAATTTAATTTTAATGAACAATCTTGTCTTTCCTTATATACATATGAACTAATGTTGAATATTAAATATATTTTTTAAGAAAATAGCTTAACCCCTTATTGGTTAATTCTCTTAACTTCTCTAAACTACCTGGTAATCATTTTTTTTTTTCAATTTTTTTTATTATGTCCTAATTTCTTATTACAAATGACAAAAATCAACTGATGATGAATATGACAACAAATAATCAGTATGATCTTTTGGCAAACTTTCTGTCCTTATGAATTGTATGTACAAATTATGATTTCATTATCCCAATGGTTTCTTTGTACCTCTGTCCTTACACCTATAGTTCGATTGACGTGTGTATGTATATATATATATATATATATATATATATATATATATATATATATATTGTGTGTGTGTGTGTGTGTGTGTATGTATATCTTTTGGCTTGGGGTATATGGTTTTATTGTGTAACATTTTTTTCCCCTCGAAAATGTGACATATTTGGCACAGTCTAGCTCTGTTGATGTTGCTCAGACCCAAACTTTATTCACAATTTTCATATAAGAAACTATCTAAATGAATATTTCATTTTTTCTTTATTTAAATTTGTATATTTAACAGAACAAAATGGCAACTCATTAGATTAAATTTAGAATTTTGGTTTATGAGCAAAATGATTTTAAAACAACTTAACCTAATAGGTTAAGTTATATTACAATAATTATAGTAATCTATAATTATTTTAATATAACTATAAATATCTTGTTTCTAATATCAAGACATATTGAAAAATAGAACAAAAACTACATTTCCTTATCTTTGTTTGCGGTTTGGCGAATTCAATTTGATAAATAAAATAATTTAAATTAAAATTGCTACAAATTACAAAAAATGTTGATAGTGACTATTTTGAATGAGGTTATATAAAAGAAATACAGGTGAATAGCAATGAGCTACCCTGTTTATGATAAATAAAAGATTATTATTTCATGTCAGATATCAATTTTATTTACTCAATGTTACAATAACATACCAGTACCAAGTAGCCACATCCAAATTATTTAATAACATTGTTTTGTCTTTTAAACATATGCGTTGTATATCATCATATCTCCTTTGCAGCTTCGTATTTTCTTCAATTGTGGGTGAAGCCTTCCACCAGAAAAAACGTGTTTTTTTAGGATTCAGATATAAGCCCTATTATTGTTATTATTTTTTAATGAAAGATTAACACTTTAAATTATTTTTAAAAAAGAATAATAATTGAACATGTGTCTATGGGAACCAACACACAAAACATGGATACGATGCTCAATATGCTTAAAAATATATTTCTTATAAATTGGAATAGTATCTTTGCTAATTAATTTAAGTAAGATGATTAGGGATCGTTTGTAGCTGGGTGGTTAGCATTACAGCCTCCTATGCCAAAGGTCATGGGATCAAACCCGCAGGTGGTCCTAGGATTTTTTAATGAGAGTAAAAAATCCTTAGTTATGCCGTCCTTCGGAGGGGACGTTAAAAGGTGGTCCCGAGCCTGTGAGATGTCAGGTACTCGTTAAAGATCCCTATCCTAATAAAACCTGGATAGGCAAAATTTAGGACTTCCACTGTAGTATCGTCCGATTAACCATAGTAGTATAAAGGGACATTAAATAAATAAACAAACAAACAATTAAGATGATTATGCTTCCAGATGGTAAGAAATTTGATTGTCATTTAAATAAGTGCTTATAATTTTTCTGGAAACGTGTAGTAATATGTATTTTATTATAACTGGAAGCTATGGAATGAATGTATATTTTATCCCACCCTCATCGCCAAATAATATATATTTTATTATAACTGGAAACTATGAAGTGAATGTATATTTTATAAATAAGAACACAAAAACTATCAACACACTCTTTTATTTGAATTAATAATTACATATGAAAATATATGGGAAGGTTACTGGGAACCAGTGTTGCCACATTCAAACAAATTTTGTTTTACGTTTTAGAAAAATATATTTTTTAACCATTTAGAATAGTATTAATCATAGATAAAAACTATCCAATTTTTTAAGTTGAAACAAATAACAGATACGTACTAAGTTTGATCAAAGTCGGTTCAGTAATTTCAGAGTTTATCGCAAACACACATCGTGACACGAGATTTTATATATATAGATTTAATAGAGATTATATTTTGTTATATAACGTTTGCTGCCAAGACATTGTTAAAGAGCTGTATCAATTTGAATGAAAAAAGTCACGTTTTTCCTACATTTTATAAGTATTAGGGATTTTGTGACACACTGTTGCTGTTGCTCAGATTAAAAATTTACTGACAGTTTCCATTTCAGAAATTTAATGACTAATATTTTTTGTTGCAATAACCTACTGTTTTGAATGTAAAATATCACTTTCTCTTTTTGTATTGTGTAATGTTTTTATTATCATAATAAATGTAATGAGAGCTGGTAGTGGGTATTGTGGACATACAGTTGGTTGAAAGTTTTGCCCCAGTTTTTATCTTTCTGATTTTTTTTTTTCGTTATAAGATTATTATGAACACTTTGTTACTTAGGCCTGTTCAGTTTTAGAAGTGTGACTCTCCTTACTTAATTAATTTTATTCTTTATGGTCGAGATGGTTAAAGGGTGAAATAAATTGAAAATTCATTTGTATATACCAAGAAAAGTCAAGGTTGTTGAAGTTAAATCATGAACTTTTGGTATTCTATATTCAATTAGAATTGATTATTATACTTTTAAGAAGTTTAATTTTAGTAAGTAGTCTCAAGACCTTCTTACCAGGTATTTAACTTTTTTTTACCAGTTTATCATTATCATTATACTTGATACTGATAATTATTTTAAACAAAAGTTTCTAACCACAATAAGCAAAGTCATCTTAATCTGACCAGTATTAGCAATGATTCTAAATTTATTATTAATATATTTGATGAGTACATTGGGCTTACTATCAATATATTTTGTGCCAGTTACCAAGGGAACCAGTTCCATTGCTTTGTTTTTTGTTTAATGATTTTAAGTGAAAAAAAAATCTGGTGCGGGCAATACACGACTTTCACTTACCTCCGTTTTTAGAATCGATTAAAGAATTTTCAAAAACAGTAAGGGATAAAAATGAGTGAAATCATGAAAGAATTAGTTAAATGGAATTTCTATAGAAACATGTGTTTTATTAAAAAATCGATGATTTTATTATGTAAAACAATCACTTAGTTTTATCGGCTTTTTATCACTCTCTATTAACTTTTACAAGCTCTTGTGTATTAGATAATATTTTTTCTAAAATCTTAAGCTTTCCAACGGTATATTACACATGTATTTTACTGTTCTTATGTTCAAAAACAAAAAATTGCATTTAAAAAATATTTTTTCAGTTTTCTCCTTTAGTTGCTTTTCAAATTTGCTCAACTTGCATATTTAGCTGTTATTTATCAATGCTAACTAGATAATAATGTTATTTTTAGAAAATATACAAAATTAAAGGTACTATAGAAGAAGAAAATTTAAAATATCGGCATTTAAGCCCTGTCAGACCATTTTAATCAGAATGAAACCTACATGATATTAAAGCCTATTAAATTTTACATCAATATAGCGAGTTTAATCAAAATCGTCAGAACTGTTTTCAAGAAAATCTAAAAAAAGTGCAAAATGCATAGTACAAATTGGCTCTTCTGGTAAGCTCATTTTGATGAAAAAGGTTTCGTAATGTCTCGGGCGTATATTTGTCATAAATATGAAATTTCAGTTTCATAGGACTTACCGTTTCTGCCCGAATTACCATACACCCACACCTTTTTGCGGGACTTAGTTATTTGGACTCAGGGGACCCTAAAATGTGTATTTCCGTTAAAAACTGGAATTCGAAAATTTTCACGATCGCAATACTTCCCCTTACTATATATAGTAAGTGAAAGTAAAATTAAATCTGCTAACAACATTTAATGATAATTTTTCCAAATCAATTAAAGTAAAGAAGTTTAGAGGATCTAAATTTAAAATATCAGCATTTAAACCCTGTCAGACTAGTTCAATCAGAATTAAACCTTCCTGATGTTAAAGCCAATTAAACTTTATGTTGATATAGCCAGTTTAATCCAAAGTTTTAGAGCCGTTATTGAAAAAATCGTGAAAAGGTGGAAAATTTTTGTCTTATATGTCCCTTAAATGTGTATGTATTTATAGTAAAAACTAGAATTTAAAAAATTTCAGAATACTTATACTTTCACTTCCTATGTATTTCATGTGTAGATAAAAATATATTAAAAGTAAAACATTAGAGAGGACTTATTTCTAAAACCTAAAAACATAGTTTTAATTTAGGTGAAAAGTTCCACTCACATTTACATTACAAACAAATTTAGGATATACGACAGATATGTTTAAAAACTTGACCACATTGAGTAATTATGGATATGTCTACCTGTTGTGCTCCTCTAATTTGACCAAAATCAAATTAGGATCTGTCTCCGAATAATTACTTATATTTTTGAAAGATTAACTAATTGGCAAATATCAAAGTTCTAGGTATTATGGTTTTTTATAACTTAAATTGTAAAAGGTAAATTGAAATCAACACAAAGTGAATTATTCATGTGCAAAGCTGAGGGTCACAGCTAGTAATGAATACATTATAATATTAATTGTGGATGTAATTAGTTGACCGTTGAGAATTACTGGAAGGAATTAGTCTGGGTGGCGGTCATTAAATGAAACAACTAAATAGTTTCACCTATTTAGTTGTTTCATTTAATGACCGCCACCCGGACTAATTCCTTCCAATTATAATATTTAATTGATAAGGTCTGTTCCCATGTGATTATTTTGTCTAGTGCACTTGGCATATTTAGTAATTAATTAAACATTAAAATTGTTTGATATTGTCCTCAGGAGGAAGCCATGGGTCCTGCAGCAGCTGCTAGGAAAGAATTAAAGCATTGCCTGGACAGAATGGGCTCAACAGTTGGCGAAGCGATGGCGGAGCTGAAGACTGACGTTGGCGATCTCAAGCAGTGGATCCTTTGTGAGCGCACTGAGCTGGAGTGCCTCATAACTCAGATCCAGGAGGCTTGGTCGCTTCAGCACGAATCTCTTTTGAAGGTTTCTAGTTCTTATTTTGTATTCAGCTTGATCTAATTAATACCTCACCAGTATTTTCGATGATCTCTTTTCATGAGCAAATACCTTTCCTTCACATTATTGCTGTTTCATACACCTGCCACAAAACAAATATTCCTTCTTCCGTTACTATTCGTAATTCCTCACTCATCCGCTATTGCTATGTTTTTGACAGACTGCTTTTCTAAGGAAGCAGTACCTTCATAAAGTAGCCTAATTGATATATCCAATCAATATATAAACTATATTTACTGAAACCATTGGATTTCCTTTCCAAAGGTATCGTGTTTACCGATCCATGCAGGAGAATATTAAATTAACCAAGTTTCAATTAAGACATTATTTTTTTTTGAACGAATTGGCCAACAAGGACCACGTGAATATCATTCTTTCTTCTTCATCTTCCTTTTTCTCCAATATTCTTTCATCTTCCTGGACTGTTCCTCCCGTTCTTCCTTTGTCCATTTTCTCCCCTGTTTCTTTGTTTTTCCTGTAATAACCCCAACTTCTTTTATTTTTTTCCCGAAAAACTCTCTATCTAAGCAGTCTATTTTCTTGATTTTTAACCTATCAAGCTCCTCTTTTATTTGCTTCGCATAACAATCCATATTCTTATAGCCTAGAACTTTGTCAAAAATCTGTTTGTTCAGCCTCTGATTGTTCATTAAGACATTATTATTATTATTAACTTAAACATATACAATTTATTTAAACTATGCCTGAGAATACTGAGGGATTTCTTATAGTTAACCTTGTCATACAATATTACAAAAAAAGAGATACCTTTAAAACATTTTGTTGGCGCCCCGTCTAGTCTTCATCCTCCAGCTGCTCTATGGCCCTCCGACAGACCTCGCTTCTTCTTGAGGGTGGAACTCTGCTGTTCTCTTGGTGGACTTCAACTCTCGTGGCTGGAATAAGACTGCCCTCTTTGAATCTTCTTCCTCATCCTCGTCACCAAGGGCAGGGCTGATATGGGAAGTGGCGGTCCAGCCTTTGTGATCTTATTTTTATCTTTTGACCACCCTTAATATTCTTGTCAGCTGCCGCTGGGGGTAACTACCAGGGGTCCCAGACTGAAGGGCCTATTAGGGATCCAAGGGGGGCAAGAACACGTCTTTTGTACTTTTGCCAACATTGGCTTATTAATATTTATTTAATCAATGTAATATTTGAGAGAAGTTGGTTCAGATATACTTCTCAGCTCACACAACCACCCTGAAGAAGGCCTATAATTTAGGCTGAAACGTCGGCACTAACAAATTAAGTTTATGCCTAATTGTGTGTTAAATTGACTGCACCCTGAATCAACTTCTCTCATATATACACAAAGTCAACCATTGTCACTTCATTCACAATATAATATTTATTCAATAATGAATTTCCACCCCTCAGTATTCTCAATACATAACACCACACCTATCTATTTGATGCTTTATCAAGGTCGAAAAAATAAAATTTCAATTTTTTTAATATAGGAAATTGAGGAAAAGAAATGGGCTCTGGAGAAGTTGAGCCATTCTCGAGATAAACTTACAAAGGAATTAAACTCCTTGAAGGAAGAGATTAAGGTACAAGAAGGAATGAGGATTGAGGATGGCAGCAAGTCGGTGGTCTTGAAAAGAACTGACGTAGGCAGGAAGCCTAGGCATACCACTCGCAGTATATCTGAGTCCCACATTTGTTGTACCGAGGTATTAAACTTTGATTTATATTTTATTATCAAACCTTAAATATTGTATATGTTTTTTCCTCACATAACCAGAACTACAAATCTTGGATCTGTTTTGTTTAATAATGCTTTGTTATCTCACCCTTGCTTGTAATAAAGATCAATAATATCTCATTAACAAAATTATTATACATCTTTATAGTTAATTATAATTTTGTTTCTATGATAAACAGCTTAAATACTGTCCTAAATCTCGCAATCAGAATATGCTTGGGGGCTTTCAAAACCTCACCAACGAATGCTCTGTTAGCTGAAGCTGGAGAGATGCCATTAACCTTGAGAAGAACGTGGCTTACGAACAAATATATTTTAAAGAGCATTTCTGATAATCAACATCCCCTAAGTAATGCATCAGTAGCAAGAAACATTTATCCTCCATTTATAATCAGTTAATATCTGAAATGCAGCCTATGCTACAAGCACTATATTCTCGAAAAGGTTCCCTGGACCTCAATACACCTTTGCCGTGCAGAATGCTACAATTTGAAACCAATTGCAAGTTAATGGAAGGAATTAGTCCGGGTGGCGGTCATTAAATGAAACAACTAAATAGTTTCAACTATTTAGTTGTTTGGATGAGGAAGATGGTTGGGGGTGCGGTCATAAATTAACCCAACCATCTTCCTCATCTAATTTCTCTACGGTCAACAAAACTCCATCATTTAGTTGTTTCATTTAATGACCGCCACCCGGACTAATTCCTTCCAGTAATTCTCAACGGTCAACTAATTACATCCACAATTGCAAGTTAACTACGAATCAAGGTTGTAAATCGTCTTACGATCCTAATATATTGAAACAATTAGCTCTCAGTATGATAGATAACCATTATTCCGACTACGTGAAGATATATACTGATGCCTCAAAAACCTGCAATCAAACAGTGTTAGCCATAGTGGATCCAGGTAAAGAACATACAATTTCATTTTCCATACCAAATAAATTTAGTATTTTCAGTGCTGAACTCCTTGCAATTTTGAAAGCCATAGATTATTGTCGTGATACATATTCAAGTACTAACGTAGTTATACTGGCAGACTCCGCCTCCTCTTGTAAGCTACTAAAAACAATCAATATCAGAAAAATTACTTCATATTTAATATTCGAAATAATCAACTCCATAATCTCCGACAATAACCACTACAAATTTCAATGGATTCCAAGTCATGTAGGATTATTTGGAAATGAGGCTGCTGACAGAGCTGCTGGGACAACGCAACCATTGAAAGAGAACGCCAAGGTACCCGTGATGGATCTCCTAAGACACTTAAGGGAAGAAAAAATAAGAGAATGGCAAGATAGCTATGACTGGGAGTCACAATCAAAAGGGAGAGACTTCTGTAAGGTACAACCTGCTGTGAGCTTTGTTCCATGGTTTGCTCGGCATCAGCAACTTACAAGAATGAGTATCGTAAGACTGAGGACTAACCACGGCTGCACTAACAAGTATCTTGCTCTTATGAAAATAAAAAAAAGATGGAAAATGTGAAGTCTGCGGATAGCCGAAGACCCGCGACACTTGGTTTTCAGGTGCAAAAAATACAAGAGAGAACGCGACTTTACACAAGAGGAAGAGACTGAATTTTTAAACAACTTGGACAAAGTGAATATAAAAAAGATAGAACTGTTCTTTAAAAAATATATAAATTGTAAACTTTAATTTTAATGAATGCTTTCAATAACTCTGTACTTGTACATACATCTCTTTTAAATTGTTCACTGAGCAGATAGGATTTGTTATCAAGTCTTGGGGGTCATTTGTAATATAAATAAATAAACAAATAATTTTGTTTGTACACACTCATTTTCAACAGGATTGAAAAAAAAAAATGCTCAATTTCAGGCACAGAGGTTAGAATTGAAGGATCATGACGAGATAGTAGCTCGATTAAAGGAACAACTGGCTATAGAAAGGGAGAGAGCTGTCATGGAGGAAAGAACAAGGTGCGAAGCCAGGCTCAACCAGCAGCTTGCTCAGGCCGTTATCAAAGCTGATGCTGACAAGCAGGTCTCTTGATGTTCTTACAATTTTCATTATTAAATTTTTGATCAATATTTAGGACATGTTTATATCTTACAATTTTATATCCTCAGTTATAAATGATAGTAAAAATATCTGTTTTTCAGGCTCTGTTCAATGAATCTTTTCGCCGTTTTTTCGATAAGAAATTTGAAAGTATGAGATCTCTTTCTCAAGACTTTGACCTAAACAGGTCAGATCTATTTGGAGATGTATCAATGTAAGTATCTAACAATTGCTGTTTAAATCATTTTCCATGAGAATATTCCCGTCATAAATAGGTCAATGATGCATTTTTGAGATACATTTTTTTAATTTTTTTTTTTTCTGTTCAGGTTTTCAGATGTCCTGGTGAAAACACCGAGTAGTGTTGATGAAAAAATGAGCAAAATTGACATGGTTAGAAGTATGGCTTTATCTTCGTCACCTAAATCTAGGCAGAAGGAAGGCAGCCCGTCGGCATCAATTGTTACAATGTAAGCATTATGTCTATTTACCTTTATTTTAGAATATTATTTGCTTTCATAATTATTCCATTCTTACAACTTTCCCATTATTTAAAATATTCACTATCCGTAATACCAGGTGTAGAAGTATGAAACTGGAATTTCCCTAAAGATGGTGCCCGCTATCAGTTTAAAGACCATTAGAACACTTCTGTTGCGCCATCTCTCCTCCCTCTAACAGCTGACGAAGTTTGTCAACACAGAATAACCTAAGTTTCATATACCCGTATATTTTTCTATAACCTCAAACATGTCGTTTCGTGACTACGAACTATGATTTGCAGACAGCATTGGTTTTCTGCTATCATTTGAAGAAGACCGCTGCAGAATCGCATAGAATGCTTGTTGAAGCATACGGTGAACATACTCTTTACAAAACTCAATGTTTTGAGTGGTTTAAAAAAATTTAAAGTGGTGATTTTGATTTGAGAAATGATCATGTGAAACCACCGAAAAAGTTTGAATACAAGGACTTGCAAGTCTTATTGGATGAAGACTTTTTTTTTTTTTTTTTTTTTTTTTTTTTTTTTTTTTTTTTTTTTTTTTAAGCTGGCATGGGGTTAGCACCACAACCAAGTTCGTCTATTGAGCGCCATAGAGTCAAAAAGTGGTTGTTTTAACACATGAATTTTGTTGCAATAGCAAACTTCAGAAGGCTATTTGGATTGACTAGTTTGTTGTTCACAGGATGTTCTAAGCGGACTTCACCAAATAAAGTGAACCTTAGCTTTGAAAGCCTGTCACAGTGGCAGACTATGTGGAAAGATGTTTCATCTTCCTCTCCACATAGTCTACATAAAGGGGTATTAGAGATACCAAGTTGGAACATGTGGTAGTTGAGTTTTCCGTGTCCTGTGTAGATAGCAGGTTTTTAGGCATGGCCTACACATACTAAGTTGACACTTCCTTCTGCTAATGCTAGGACCGTCTAAAAATTTATGTGAGTGTTTAAGTCCTTTATTTAACCAGAGTTGTTTAAATTTGATTAAGTAGGATTGTTTTAATAGTCCTAAAGGCAGAACCTGAACTGATTCCATATAGTGGTTCTGGTGTGATGGGAATTATTGCTAATCCCTTCCTAGCTAGTTCATCAGCTCTCTCATTCCCACTGAAGCTAGTTTGTCCAGGTACCCGATGCTAATGCTATTGTTCCTAGGAAGATTGCTTAGGGTCTTATTACATGCCTCAACAACTTTTGAGTTTGTTGTGTGATTGTTCAAGGCTCCAAGTGCAGCCTGACTATTAGTATAAATGCTTATATTTTTGCCACTAGTATTCTCGGCACATAAGTCAGTTGCACAGTGGAGAATGGCAAGAAGTTCAGCTTGGAAAACCGTTGTGTGTTTGCCTAGTGGAATGATAGCTCCAGAGTTCGGTTTGTCTTTCCGATGATACTCAGATCAACAAGAACTCGCAGAACAATTAAATGTGACCCAAAAAGCAATATCTGTTCGTCTGAAAGCTATGGGAAAGATTCAGAAAGTGGGAAAATGGGTACCATATGAACTGAATGAAAGACAGCACAAAATCTAAAAACCACTTGTAAAATGCTGCTCGTCAGATGTAAAAGAAAATTATTTCTTCATAAAATAGTGACTAGTGATGAAAAGTGGATATATTTTCAGAATCCTAAGGGTCGTAAATCATTGGTAAATTCAGGCGAACCATCAACATCCACTGCAAGACCGAATCATTATGGAAACAATGCTGTGGGTTTGGTGGGATCAAAAGGGAATAATATATTATGAGTTACTAAAACCTGGGGAAACTGTGAACACTGATCGCAACCAATAACAAATCATCAATTTGAATCGAGCAATACGTGAAAAACAAACGGAATATGCAAAAAGGCAACAAAGTAATTTTGCTTTATGATAATGATAATGTCCCCTCACACACAGCAAAAGAGGTCACGGCTATGATCAAGGCATTCAATTTGAAAATAGTAGCATGTGGCTTATGCTTCTGATTTGGCTCCGTCTGATTACCATCTATTTGCATCATTGGTACATGCGCTTGCCAAACAACACTTCAATTTGTACTGGACAACTGGTTCTCTTCAAAGGAAGAATTTTTTTTTTTACTTTCAATTACTATATATAGTAAAGGAAAGTATTGCGATCGTGAAAATTTTCGAATTTCAGTTTTCAACGGAAATACACGTTTTAGGGTCCCCTGAATCCATATAACCAAGTCCTGCAAAAAGGTCTATGTGTGTGTGTCCGTGTGTGATAACTCCCTGGCGGAAACAGTAAGTCCTATGAAACTGAAATTTCATATTTAAGACAACTATACGCCCGAGAAGTTACAAAACCTTTTATATCAAAATGAGCATATCAGAAGACCCACTTTATACCATGCATTTTGCACCTTTTTTCGATTTTCTCGAAAACGGTTCCGACGATTTTGATCAAACTCGCTATATCGATGTAAAATTTAATAGGCTTAAATGTCATGTAGGTTTCATTCTGATTAAAATGGTCTAACAGGGCTTAAATGCCGATATTTTAAAATTTCTTCCTCTAAAGTACCTTTAATTTTGTAGATTATATAAAAATAACAATATTATCTTGTAACCATTGTTAATTAACAGATAAATATGCTTTGGAATCAGGAGACCATTTTGGGGCTATATATTAAATACCTTACTCTTAGACCTATGTAATATGTTTCATAGAGAATCTAATCAGTCGCTGGTCCGCGATGCTGCTACTAGTCCAGAACCATCACCTAGGAAGAGCCGAGTTTCAAAGGAAAAACTGGTAAGTCTTGCTTTAATTTATTAAAGTTGTGTTTATACATATATAATTATTTATTTCTAAAAATTACTGAAATATATCAAGTATTTCGTGCTACTGTTAGCAAATCAAGAAATTTTGAGTGGTTCAAATGTTTTAAGATGAAATAGGTTCAGGCATTGGTTTAACAGCTTAAAGGAAATTCAAGAGGATCCATGACAAAGTCTCACTAAGAATTCGTATATCCCAATTCATAAAATAGTTATTATAGGTGGTTCTTTTATTCGTACAAGATAGAGTTGTTTATTCATGAACTGAAAGAGAAACACTTATGACATTATTCCAGCTTCTAAACATAAACAAATGACATTTCAGAATGTAAAAAAAAAAAAAAAATTCTAAAAAAAAATGCTACAAATGGTTTATTATTTCCAAATAGCAATATTAGGGTATAACTGTTTATAAGGCTGTTGATAGGCAATTAAGTAATATTTAAAGCAGTAATTCAAAGCATCATATCATAACTACCACTGATTTCATAATTTTTTGTATTTATTCATTTATTTATAATAATGATTTTTTTCTATCTATAATGAATTTTTTTTCTTTTGCCCAAATGAAAATAACGCAGTCACAAGCGTATATATAAGCGAGATTTTAATTTTTTTTCATTTTTCGTTTTTTGTTTAACGCGCTTTACTGATTCTAAAACTCTATACATACTTTTCTCCATCGTCAAAAATAACTGAGTTATGAGCATGTGTGCTTTTATGTGTAAAATTTCATTTTTTTTTCTTTTCTTTTTTTCCCTTTTATAAAATTATTCGCGGTTTTTTGCTTAAAAAAAACTAATACATTTTTTTCTATCTTCAATAATAACTGAGTTATTGAATAAATTACTTTTAATCGGCCGCCATTTTAAAACTAACTAGCTGATATCAACATCTAGGTGTTAGGATCGTCGTTGAATTGACTAGTATTTTTATGGCAAATTAAAAAAAATTTGGTCCAGTAGTTTGGGAGAAATGCCGCAGATTTTCATTTTTTATTCGTTATTCGGTTTCTAAGCATATTAAAACGTAAGCTCTCAAATTTTGAGCAGGGGTAATATTTTTTTTTTTTTTTTTTTTTTTTGGTCAAAGGTTGATTATCGAAAATAAAAATTTATAAATATTTATTATTTTATCATAAATATTCATAAATAATAATATTTATTATTGAAAATAATAAACCAAAGAGTGACTTATTCCATTTTGCCATCTGAGCTCAGAGTTATACCAAATGTATGGTAACACTTATTTCCCCCAATGTAAATGTGAATGCTTTAAGAAAACAATAAATTGTTTTGTGTAAGTAAGAAACCATTTTTATGTTATACGGCTTGGAATGTTGGGAAAGCTCCTTCCACTTTAGGGCTTATACAGCTCTTCCTAGATATTATATATTTATTTAAGCCATTTTGTTACAGTCTGAGAGCACAAACAGTCTCATCCAACAAGGAAAGATTAGTGTAGGATCGTAAGTGTTATTTTTATATCCTAAAATTACAATAAATTATTCACTTATTTTTATTATTATTGAATTATGAATTTCTTGCTTTTAGTTGTAATGAAGGTGACATCGTATTAGTTATTTGGGATGAAAATTTTGGGACATATACTATACTTCAAGAGACAAGTTCATACACTTATTTTCTTCATCTCGACTCTCTTTGCTCATTAGGCCTTAGAGGTATGTTTGTTTCATTTTTATTAGTTATTTATTTATTTTCAGCGAAGTGCTTAGTTTAGTTTAATATTTAAATTCCATTAATGTATGTTATACCCGAAGGGGATTAAATAATGTCATAATAACTTTCCATTCCCCATGGTAGCTCTTGTATCATTGAAACCAATAATCATCTATAGACCTGCATCAATACTTTGTTCCAAATTACAAGAAGAACCAGATTGGTGTAGTTCAACTGAACACCCTTACTATTAAGTGTGTTCATGCCATCTTGGAAATTCATCGACAGTCTAAAGTGTCTAGAAGATTTAGGTAAGATATCTTCGACCCCCTCCTCCCTTCCTCCCTCCCCCTCACAAAAAAAAAAAAAAAATGATGATCTTCGTCCTAAATAAAAGAATTTAACTAGAAATATTTATAGAATATATATACAGTCCATAAATATATATGTATACTAGCTGGCACGGCAAACGTTGTTTTGCCATATAAATTATTTCTAGGAAATTTCTATGAGTAGCTAACTTATTGTAAGTGAGTAAGGATGTGATATATGAGTGAATTAGGCATGGAGCTCTGTGAATGATGAGAGAATATAAAAATATCAAACATTAATTTTTTTAATTTAATATAATTTATTCCTTAAAATTATACCTATCATTAATTAATTACGACAGAAATTAACAAACAATATTAATCTCTTTATGCTATTGCATGAACAATATTTTTTGTTAGCCCATCTTTAGCTAACACAAACTGGATGGTTTACCCACTCGAGAGCATGCCACGTATAATTGTGCATGTGAAAAACATGAGTTACACTATAATAGTAAAATGATAATTGTAAAGGGTTACTACTACGTTTGATGCATAAACAATAATAATGGCCCAAAACTATGGAGGGAGTTAGAGAAGGCTTATTGTAAAAGGAGGCCGCCCCTCCTTTTTTGTTGTTAACTGGCTGAGATGTGACACCAGTAGACCTCTGGCAGGGATAACTTAATAATTAATAACAATTAATAATTCATCAGTTATCGAGCGGGATGAAGAATTATTAAATTACTAAAATGACTATTAAAAACTAGGATTTGGTGATAGAAGAGTGAACGTTTAGGGGTGTATTTATTTTTTTTAATGCAACTATAAAAAAAAAAAAAATTGTCTAAAAAATTAAAAAATAATGTTAGGGGTGGACAACTCTTATCACTTAGAGGTATGAAAAATAGATAGTAGCCGATTCTTAGACCTATTCAATATGCATATAAAATTTCATAAAAATAAGACAAGCCGTTTTGGAGGAGTATGGTAACTAACATTGTGGCACGATTACTTTATATATTAGATTATAAAATATGTGCTTACATGAATTACTACGCATCAGTAAGAGTTACTACAATGGAATAAGGTGCTCATCTGTGGGGCTTTTAAAAATGTCCTCAATATAGATATATATATATAATATATATATATATATATATATATATATATATATATATATATATGTATGTATGTATGTATGTAGTGTAGTGGCTAGCATATCAGCCTTCTATCTCCAAGGTCATGCTTTAAACCAGGCAGGTGGCCCTAGGATTTATTAATGGAGTAAAAAATCCTTTGGAGAGCATGTAAAAAGGTGGTTCCAAGCCTGTACGATGTCAGGTACTCGTTAAAGACCCCTATCCTAATCAGATTTGGATAGGCAAAACTTAAGACTCTCACTTTAGCATTGTCCGATTGACCACAGAAGCATAAAGTGGCGTTAAATGAATAAACAAAGAAATATTCTTAAGGCTGATAGTTATTTTTAGTTAGTTATTTATATTGTGTGTTTCGATTGAGAACTAATAAATGATTTGTTTGTCTTAATGATTCACTATACTATGAATATATTTAATTAAAATATTTTTTATATCTAATGGTGTTCCACTTTCAAAAAAATAATAGTAAGCTCTTAACTAAAGAAATTAATTTGAATAGTAATTAATATCCAAGAAATAGTGATAATTCTAAATTTATTTATTTTTCTGGTCTTTTCTAATCAATTATTTTTCTAGCAGCAAATCCACGTAAGCAGTACGTAATTGGCGAAGTGGTTAATAAAGAATATTGCCAGGCAAAGAAGGTACGGTTATTGAATCACATAACATAAACGTTCAAATCTTAGTTGCTTGGAAATAAGATATGTATTTATTTATCCATGTTGCAGGCGGAGAACAGATACAATGTTCCTGTAGGTTCGAGGTTTTACCGAGTAAGAGTTAGACCTTTGCAATTAAAAGGACATACAACGTCTCAACATGCCCATAGTACATCATAAGCTCTATCACTTGTATATTCTACCCCTGTATTTGATAGAAGTTCAACAGCCTTAGTCCTATCCTATATATCAGGTGGGATTTTGTGAGTATAGCCATCTTAGATTAATCCGAAGTTTATATAGTTTTTAGATATAAAGTTAGAGTTTATCAATTAACATACTGGTGTAAATTTAAACATTCAATACTCTCACTGATTATATACAAATATTACTGGTGTTTGATGACTTAATGATAATAATAAAAAATAAGTAAAGGGCTTAAGTTATGATCACAGGGCCTTAAGTGAGTTTAAAGAGTAATATTTATTAAATGTTTTTGTTTGAATTTAATGAATAATCCATGTTAATATAACATTGTGACTCGGGGTCAATAATTATTTTAATAGAATATTAAAAGTTTTGTAAATTGTCCTGTAAACTTCAGATTTCATGACATAAGCCCTTTGGCAGATTACCGGTGGTATAATTTTATATGTCATAATATAAAAATATATTTAACTTGTTTTATATGTGGAACGCACATATAATAATGTATTACTATATGTGGAACGCACATATAATAACGTATTACTATATGTGGAACACACATATAATAATGTATTACAATATGTGGAACGCACATATAATAATGTATTACTATATGTGGAACGCACATATAATAATGTATTACTTGTACATATTTTTTTAGCTATTGATTGATTAACAACAGTTGTTTTGTTTTTTATGTAGTTTCCTATTAGTTTGTGAAAGACTTATTTTATTATTTTGTTTTGTTTTTCCCTTAGAAATATAAATACATTGCTATATTGACTTGTACATATTATTGAATAATAATATTGTCTCAATATTTTTGTGTTAGGGAATGAGTAATTTTATTATAATCTATTATAATGTAAATATTTTTATTTGTTTTCTCTTTTGACTGAATAGAAAAAGTTTAATAATACAATGTGTTTATTGTATACAATATTTCTGTATACTTTCTTTTTTTTTTTTTTTAATATTTATTTTTAATATTCTCTAGTTCATATATATTTTATGACAACAGATTCCTCAAGTGCCTTTAAATGTTTTGAAATACTTTTATTTGAGTTATCGTTGTATATTAAAACATCACTTTAATGCAGACTTTGCATTGTAATTTAAATTGTTTTTCTGCCAATCTAAGTTCCTAGGTATAGATGTCAAGTTAGGTCTGTTACATTTAAATGCCGAATGTTTTTTTTTTTTTTCTCTATTAATGTATTGACCTAATGAATATTTTTTATTATCTCATTTAATTGAAATTTGATAAGTAAACTTGCGAATTTTATAATCCATTTTATATATAATTGAACAAGTCGAGTGTGCCTGATTTATATCTATTTGTACCTGACTAGCTACCAGGCAGACCTGATTCTCTTTATGATTTCTAAAATTTTCATCATACTCTTTTCATAGATAATGTTAATTATGGAGATAAATTTTGTTTTATGGGATCAATATAAATAAAATCATCTATCTTGTAACTTTTTAAAAGGTAATATTATGCATTATTCTACCTGTTGAACAATACAGACTATTTTGTGTAATTAATTGTGTGCTTCCATTATGATTGCTTTGATTATTTTTTTAAAATTTGATTAAAGTGGTAGTATAATATTGTATAACTAAGGATTGTCTAGTAGCTCTTTATGTTGCATGATTGAATGATGAATGAAAGGGAATTTAAAAAAAAAAAAAAAATGTTATAGCCATGCTTGTGGGTAACGCCCGTTTTCACCATAAGAAATTCAGCTATAAAGTAGTGTGCTTTTGTATCTTAAGAGTGTATAAAATATATACGAGTTTATTTTCACTGTGATAATGAAAATGACTACTATCTCTATGTATAATATATAGCTCATATGTGCTAATAAATATCTCCTCGCGCTCATCAGGAGTCCAGTCATGTTATATAAAGTGTGATTTATAGAATTTAATTTTATACTTATAATAAGCGTTATTTTTTATTGGCCACTTTATGCAACCTTTATTTCTGTTGTAACTAATAAAAGAAATAGTACTTAATCTTTATATTTTTTTTTCTTTATAGGTAATAAACGTAATTAATTATCTAAAACATGGTGATATAATAGTCTGATAGTGAGTGATAATTACCTAGTTATTGTTTAGTATTTTCATGATAGAATTTATATCATAATGCAAACTTTTTGTAATTTATAATTACATGTATATATGAACTAAAAATTATGATACTTTTTGTAAATAAAATTTGACTTTAAAATATTTCCTGATGAAAGCTTTATTTTTATGTCTGGGAAATTTCATGTTCAGTATCAATCAAAATGACAAGTTAGTAATAATCTTTTTTGCATTGTAGGATTGTCTAGTTATTTAATCAAAAGCTCAAATTAATAATTTTTGTGCGCTTCATATTTTTGAGACTTCACAACCCACTGTCTACTGTTTATAAGTAGTTTTTATTCATAATAAGAGTTTCATGTTTTTCATAATTAAACATTTCTTTAATCTTTGTGCTTACTGCCTTTTATATTTTTAAATATATTGTTTTTAAAAACAATATGATGATAGTTATTGTTGTGATGTAGTTAACCAAATGAACATACCAAACAGATAGAAGTTAACAATAAATTTCAAAATGTATAAACTTTATGTCAATAAAGTGATTTTTGTACTTGTGTTATATTCCATTGCCTATTTCATTTACTCTTGTCACCAACACTGCATTTAAATATTAAAATTACTCTTCAATCCCACATCCGAGACCTTGAAGTATGGTGCCAGAATGGGGGGTTAAAATTAATTCTAACAAATCCCACCTGATAACATTTACCCTTCGTCGTAAACCAATGACTTCCTGCCCTACAGTATCCTTTAATGACACTCCACTAGCCCCTGTTAAAACAGATTCGATACCTAGGACTCTACCTTGACAAACGTCTAACTTGGAATTCCCATACAAACGACAAGAAACTGCCCGACGTTTTCGACTGCTTCAACACTTACTGGGCAAACGCTACAACCTTCCCCTTAATTACAAATGACTCATTCAGACCGATATGGACTTACAGAGTAGAGCTATGGGGCTCTACTAAACCATCGAATTCCTCTTCCTATCCTTACAATCCGAAATCCTCAATGCTCCTTATTTGTCACAAACACACTCATTCATTAAGACCTTAATATTCCATATGTTGCTGACTTAGCCCGAACCAGGTACCATTCCTTCCATGACAAACTCCATTCCCACTACAATCCATTAGTTTCAATCCTTGCTTCCTCATCGATCCATGATAATCCTCCGAGGCGTCTGAAAAGAAGATGGCCACGGGACCTTATAGATTAGAATATTTTTAGAGTGATGCCACTGGGTAGTGTCTCTACATATATTTCATGACAGTTTTATATATTCCCAACACATTTACTTGATGTATTGTTATTTAATACAGTTGTAAATATGTATAAAAAAAAAAAAATATTAATTATATCAATATGTTCTAAACAAGGAAGATCTCATTTAATTATTAAGGTTGATTTAGGGCTGAATAATTCTTCCATTAATACTGATCATTTATTTCATGACGTTTCGGGATATTCTCCCATCTTCAGAAGTCTCGTTATATATTCTGTAATCCAACATTTACATCAGTTGAGGACAAAGATCTGAGCAATACTCTTGCTCAGATCTGAAATGTTTAGAATTTGACTTCGTTTTTATTTTTTTACCTGGCTGAAGGTGTGACTAATGTAAATGTTGGATTACAGAATATATAACGAGACTTCTGAAGATGGGAGAATATCCCGAAACGTCATGAAATAAATGATCAGTATTAATGGAAGAATTATTCAGCCCTAAATCAACCTTAAAAATATTAAAATTTATTTTTGCCTGATTGATGAGGTTTTCGATCATTTTTAAGATTTTTTTCGGATAAAATTTATTGTTATGAAAATATTATGATGGTTGGTTTATATCCTGTATTTATAACTGTAAAATAAATTCCAATTATATTGAGGATGTATAGTCGACTGTAGAAACTATTATAGGTGGAATAATCAGGAGTCAATCATTTTTAAATATTTTTAATTTTGCCAACATCAGGGCTTTAGTGAGCCATGTCCAAGCATAAACTGATTTTGAGAAACAGTTTATGCTTGAACATGGCTCAGTAATGCCCTGATGATGGCTCACAAGCTTGAGCCGAAACGTTGGCAAAATTAAAAATATTTAAAAAAAGACTGTCTCCTGATTATTCCACCTATAATAAATTCCAATTAGTTTCTGAGATGAACAAAGTAATTTAAGAACAGCAATTCCAGAGACTGAGCCATACAGAGCAGAGAGAAGTGACGAATTTCCCTTTTTCACTGGACTGCTCAGAAAAACATAATTAGATAAGGGCTAGTTTATAATAATAATAATAATAATAATAAAAGTCTTTATTTATATGAAAATATAAAGTTAATTTCTCTGCGTTATGTATACAAAATCAAAACATAATATTTACATGGGATATATTTACATATAGACCTTCCCAATGGGAGATTAGAGTCTTTTGGGCGGAGACTAGCCGAACCTAAAACCTAAAATTTGAGTTGCTGCTGGCACTTAGTTTTCCACAACTTCCTATCTTGTGCATATCTCATCCATAGAGAACCATCGTTTTTCCTCAATTCGTCGGCCCAGCGTTTGCGTTGTCGGCCTCTGCGTCTTTTCTTATCAATAGGGATCCATTCGGCAGCTCGCTTTGCCCAGCTATCTTCTGTTTTCCGCATGAGATGTCCTGCCCATGTCCACTTCATTTTTCTAGCATGAGCAATAGCGTCTGAGACATTTGTTATTTTCCTTATTCTATAAGAGTTAATTTTGTCCCGCAGGAAGATTCCAAGCATAATCCGCTCCATTTTTCGTTGACAGACGTTTATTTTCTGTTCTATATTCTTTGTCAGCGACCATGTCTGGCATCCATATGTAAGCACTGGGACGATACAACTGTTGAAAGCTAGTGCTTTGTACTTTATGTCCAGTTGGCTTTTGAATATGATCTTGAGGCTCCAAAATTTCTTCCAGGCCTTACCTATTCTGGATTCTATTTCCTTTGTATCTCTATTTACAAATGAAATTATTTGTCCAAGATAATAGGCTTCATTAGAAATCTTCATGCCTGGGAGTTTGTGCTTAATTATTTCCGAAGGCCCGTTGGTCATGATGACAGTCTTCTCAGGGTTCAATATCAGGCCATGGAGAGAACTCTTTTCCTTTAGTTCATTAATCATTATGACGAGCTCATCTTCCGAACTTGCTATTAGAACTACGTCATCTGCGAATTTTAATGAATTGAGCTTCGTTCCATTGATAGAGATTCCCATATCTTCCCAATCTAGGGCTTCGAAGATTCGTTCTAATTCTGAAACGAAAATAGTTGGTGATAGTGGGTCTCCCTGCCTAACTCCTTTCCTAATCGGAAATATTTTTCCTCTCCTTTCCATTTCTATATATCCTTTGTTATCAGTGTACATCTCTTCTATCAGTTGGACATACCCTTTGTCTATTCCTTTACGTTTCAGTGCTGTTCCTATATTGTTGTGATATATACTGTCAAATGCTTTCTTGAAATCTATGAATCCCAGATATATTGTGAAATTATATTCGTTCGCTTTTTCTATCAACTGGTTTATGGTAAACAAATGGTCTATTACGGACATGTTCTTTCTAAATCCTGCTTGATCTTTTGGAAGGTTTTCATCTATTGTTTTATGTATTCTAGTATTTATTATTTTAGAAAAGAGCTTGCAAAGATTGGAGCAAATTGAAATTGGGCGGTAGTTATTGAGATTTTTTCTGTCACCCTTCTTATGGATGAGAATTATCTTTGACATTTTCCATTCATGGGGTATTTCGTTTTTCTTAAGAATTTCGTTAAAGACAAAACGTATTATCATATTTAAATTATCACCTCCGGATTTTAAAACTTCGTTCGTTATTCCGGCTAGTTTATAACAGTTAATAAATACATACTAGTACCAGTACTTTAAATCAATACTGCAATCTTTAAATCAGCTTATGTACTTAAATGTTAGTTTCTGTTAAACCAGAAATTGAAAAAAAACTTGGTCAAGATACTTTACCAAGAAGGTTCTCTAAATATTTGTATCCTTATACTTTCGTTTCATAATAAAAATAGGATATGTTGAAATTACATATTATTTATACATGTATGTATAATGTTGAATGATTTTCTTTGAATGAGGTACCAACCAAGTAAGTAGAAAATCGTAAGGGGGGAGGAGGGAATCAAATGTGTTATATTCTATCCTGAAACCAAGGAGTCAGAGATTTGTTCCAACGCCTTGCTACCTACTTGGAAGAACACAATAGAGGATGGAACACAGACTCAAGATCCGTGATCATTCTGCATATACGCTTACACAATAATTATGAATCGTTGCCAAAGGCGACTTGGGAACAGAACAGTGTTGCCGATAAATTAATGACAAAATAATCCCAAAGCCCAACAATAGTTGTTTTCGTGTATTCTAATTTTTTTTAAATTTTCTGCGCTTCTTTCGGGTTATTGCATTAATATTTTTTTACATATTGACAATACTAACTCACACATTTATTAGAAATACATAATTGAAGTATGAATTATTAAAAATGTTAACCTTTTTCACAATGAATATTATTGTATAATTAATGGTCTCTGATATAATGTAGGTTTATCTTTATCGTAATAGCACTTAACTAAAGTTTGGTGATGTGAAGACCAAGCTTTTATTAAATAAATTTTAAAAAATTTGACCAACTTTATACATTTGTTTGTCAGAATCCAATATTATTGTAATATGAAGAAATTCTGCTCCTACTTGACTAAACTTACATGTTTACATAGTTTTATAGCAATTGAACATTTAAATACTCCTTTTTTTAAATTTCTGATATAATAAAATACTAGGAAAACTAATTAATTAAAGTCAAAATGAAAAGAGCAATGCTAACTTCATGGTAGATTAGATTTTATTTCTCCAATAACAAGTTTACTAAAGACAGGAGTGCTGCCATTGGGTAGTTCTTCTTCAAGTTTGTATCACGCCATTTAACTTTTGTCACATTTACTTGTTGTACCTTGAAGTACAGTTGTAAATTTCAATAAATGATGTTAAAAAAAAAAAAAAAAAAAAGTTTAATAAATATATATATTTAATCTTTGGATGCACAAATATTGCTGAAAGTAAATAATTATAGTTTACTGAACCTACATGTATGGACATTTCTGTGCTCAGATGGCAAAATGGGTTTAGTCATTTTTTCAAGAAATGAGAGTATTCACAATCTATAGTGAACATTAGTTTATGTTTTGAAGGTAGGTAATTTATTTGTACAAGGTAGAGTTGTTTATTCGAAAACTGAAAGAAAAACACCTATGGATACTAAAATAATACACGCATTGGCAACACTGACGTTCACTATGAATAAAACCATCAGCTGATTTTTCATTTAAAAAAAGGTGACAAAAAATTAAAATCTATATTTAGTTGAAAGATTATATATTTATTTACAATAACGACACTTCAAATATGTTTGTTCGAACATCAATTCTATTAGTGTAAATATCATTCAACAGCTCTTATGTACAAATACAGATAATCTTATGTACAATGGACAATACGAGAATACAAAATTAAACCAAATGGACTGTACAATAACGTTTTAATATATTTACAATGTTTATGGACTCTTGAACTTAGTGACTAACAGTATTTTGGTGGTAATAGTAACCGTGCTGCTGGAACATGGCGAAGTCGTTGGAGGATTCTTGTGAAGATTCTCCGGTGAGGACATCGAGTTCTGAAAATGGATCCTGAGGGTACCAGTCTGCTTGGAAGGGCTGTTCGGTGCTCTCCTTGAGGCTGCGGATGAGGCCAGAACCCAGGTCGAGGAGGGTCGGGGACTCCTCTGGCGGGAAGAGGTCGCCGCCGAGGGGAGGTATCTCGTAGGGCGGGGGGATGGTGGGCTCCGGGTAGTAGTGCTCTGCCGGGGGGTACCACTCTTCGGGGCTGTACCCCAGCGCTGGCGGGCCGCCGCATCCCAGGGGTTGTGTCTGCAGGCCGCACGTGCACTCGAAGGGCGGGCAGGAGCAAGAGTAACCTGCACAAGCAAGGGGCAATAATTAGTCATCATCAGCAAGCAAATTAACGTTATCTCATATTGTCTCCGTTTAAGGGACCTTCCTTCATTGAACACATTTTACTTTCACTTACCTATATATGGAATATATAGTAAGTGAAAGTATTGCGATCATGAAAATTTTCGAACTCCAGTTTTCACAGGAAACACATTTTAGGGTCTTCTGAGTCCAAATGACCAAGTCCCAGAAAAAGTCTGTCTGTGTGTGTGGTAAGTCTAGCTCAAAAACCATAAGTCTTACGAAACTGAAATTTCGTATTTAAGACAACTATACGCCCAAGATGATATAGCAACTTTTTTTATCAAAATCGGGTAACCAGAAGGGCCACTTTATACCAAGCATTTTGCACCTTTCTACGATTTTCTCAAAAACGGCTCTAACGATTTTGATTAAACTCGCTATATCGATGTAAAATTTAATGGGCTTTAATATCATGTAGGTTTCATTCTGATTGAAATAGTGTGACAGGGCTTAAATGCCGATATTTTAATAATTTTTTTTTTAACCATATCTTAATGGCATTGATAAAGGACGGCTAAATATACAAGTTGAACGAATTTGATGACCAGCTAAAGTATAAAAGAGTAAAACTAATTTTTTAATGTAACATACCGTTGGAAAGAGAAAGATTTTAGAAAAAATATTATCTGATAAAAAAAAGTTTTAAAAGGTAATATAAAGTGACAAATAGGGAATAAACTTATTACTGCTTATCAATTTAATATAGATACATTGTTTAATCTAAAACGAAAATGAAATCATGGTTTATTAAAATCAACTTAAATTATTTTTGAAATAGTGAATGCAATTATTTAAATAAAGTAAGTTTCAAGATAAAATGAATTATTGAGAAGGCTGTGGAATTTTTGGGCCTACGTTTTTGTTTGTGTTGGAACATTAATCAGGAAGCAGTCATACTAGTGAATAAAAAAAGTGCTCTACTCGATTTTATCTAGTACAATCCGTACAATTGAGAGGTTGATTTCCAAAAAAAGAACTGAACTATATCCGTTCTAGGAAATTTGTTATATCTAATTTGTTAATATACGGTCTAGAAAATTATCTGCTCATTATTAAGTTTCAACTTGTACAGTCAAATTCCAAGATATAACTATTAATTGATTAATTTAATTACTTTAATTTTTGTTAATTTAGATTTCATTTAATGTTAGGATAATAATTGGTATTCCTTGGAGCTACTAAACGATCCGTAAGTTTCTGGTCACACAGAACAAACCTAACCGCTTACGGAAATCATTTCCGTTTATAATAGATATTTGGCATAATTGTTACAATATATGTATGGTTTTTGTAATCTTTGTACAAAATAATTTATTTTCAACTGAATTTAACAGGAACAGATTTACTAATTGTAAAGCAAATTAAAACTAAATAAGTGCCTAATAAATATTTTTTCTAGCGCCACCGGCGTATTTCCATGTGAAGTCCCCTTCGTATATATTTGATAGCTTATTTATATTTACAAGTCAATAGTGTATAATTTAAATGTCTCTTGAAAGTTTTAGCTGACATACTTGTTTAAATAAAATACAAATAAGAAAAATAATATTACTATAGTTTACCTTTATCGATGGACAGCGATGGAGAAGGCATTGGGGTGAAATGAGTAGCTTCTAGTTCACATGATGGCCGCTTGGTTTCGTTGAGCATTGTCATCTGTAAAGGAGAACGAAGTTTTTATTTACTTATAATTTCTTCACTACGTTATCACGTATCTTACTACTTCACTAATTTATAATACTCTTATTTTATACACTAATATTGTATTATAAGATTATATATGATGTAACAGCTTTGTCATTTATGGCCATAAAACCCTTCTCTTACCTTCTATATTATATTTAATTTTAAATTTCAGTGAAATTTAGCCACTTCTTTCAAAGCAATCGTGGCTACAGTAAAATTTATCTTCCTACACCTTCTTATGGTATAGTCTCAGTAAAATTGTAAAGTAAAGTTAAAATAAAAGGTATGTAATCTAATAAGTAATAATAAATATGACAAGTAAAGATCAATACGAAGTGACTATCCCAGATCAGCTTGTATTTCTACTAGCTGATAGAAACGTGGAACTTGACCAATTGCAATAGTCTAAGATGGTCAGATATTCAATTGCAGAACCAAATGGAGGTTGGATTTGTAGAAGAGGAAACGAAACATTAAAGATAAGTTAATATTTATTCATCGGCATTTTTAAAGTTTATATGTTTAACGTCACTTTATGCTAATATGGCTAATCGGAGGATGCTACAGTGGTAGTCCTAAATTTTGCCTATCCAGGTTTTATTAGGATAGGGGTCTTTAACGAGTACCTGACATCGCACAGGCTCGGAGCCACCTTTTAACGTTCCCTCCGAAGGACAGCATAACAAAAGATTTTTTTTACTCCCATTAAAAAATCCTAGGACCAACTGCGGGTTTAAACCCGTGATCTTTGGCATAGGAGTATTCTATTATTAATGAGTCTAATGAGACTCAAGCAATTACTGATTAGAATTAATATCACCTTTGGATGGAGGTCACCAGAGGTGTAGTTTCTAGCATATAACAGCCTTCTATGACCGAAGATGTGGGTTCAAGCCCGACAGATGATCCTAGGAGGGAGTAAAAAATCCTTGGTTTCATGATGTCCTTCGCAGGAACGTTAATGGTGGTCACGAGTCTGTGGGATGTAAGGCACTCGTTAAAGATCCCTATCTAAATTAAACCTTGATAGGTAAAATTTAGGACTCCCGCTGTAGCATCGTCCGACCAGCCACAGTAGCATAAAGGGACGTGATAACTAAACAGCTAGTTTTGACTTCAATATAATATCAAAAATATTCCTACAAAATCTTTTTATAGTGAAAAATAAATGACGAGGTTCCGTAAGCGTGTCAAGATAATGTCAAAGTGGCAAGTCAAAAAATGTCAAGATGAATATGAAAAGAGGCAGAAGCGGAACTTGCATTATTTTTTATTTTAATTTAGATTTTTTTTTCTTATACTGTACAATTTAAACAGTTTATTTAGGAGACACTCGGTCGTAAATCCCGCTATTTGACTCATATTATGAATTGAAATTTTTTTGCAACCGTGACCTTTGGTTTAGGAGGCTGTTATGCTAACCACCCAGCTACAAGTGATCCCTGTTCCTTTAAGTAATTCATATACTTATATTTATATATTATTATATTTCGGAATGATACATATTTTTCATGTTAATGATTTTTATAATTTAATTAACTTATTTTAGTGTATATTTACTTCATTTTAGTGTTAATAAAAGAAACTAACAGAGAAAATCCATCATTTATTGGAATACACTTAAGAAATGTGTTCCTTGTCCATTTAGTATTAAATAAAGCTCTATCTCTCAATAACCTAAGATTCTTATAGTAGGATTTGTCGAGAAAAAAAAATCCAAAAAACAATCCGATAAATTTAAACACTGTCTAATTTAAAACGTGCAAATTATTACACAAACGTTTATTATTTCCAAATAACAGTATTGGGGTATAACTTTTTATAGGTAATGATTAAGTAATATGAAAAACAATAATTAATGATAATATCATATCACTACCGCTGATCTCAATACATAACATTTCATCTATTTCTTAACCAATTTCAATGATTCTTTTTTCATTTTGTCAAAAATTTAATTCTCTATCAAATGGCACTAAAAGCAAAATTTGGTATTTATTTATTTACTGGGAAATGCGTGTTATTATTCAGTTGCTAAATTACTTAGCTCGCGGCTTCTGCCTAAAAATTTAAAGGTTAGAATTTATAAAACTATTATTCTTCCGACGGTTCTTTACGGATGTGAAACGTGGCCGCTTACTTTGAAGGATGAACAACGGCTTAAGGTTTTCGAAAATAAGGTACTGCGTAAAATATTTGGTCCGAAGTGTGATGAGGCCACTGGAGAGTTTAGAAGGTTGCATAACGCGGAATCGCGGAGCTTGTACCCTGTGAATATAATTGAGTTGATAGCATCGCGGAGACTCAAATGGGCAGGCAGACTGGTGGTATCGGCATCGAATCTTAGGGTTCGATAAGCCTATTATTATTATTTATTTATTAATTAGGAGAAACGGATTTTTTTTGGTTAAAAAACACTAATGATTTTTTTCTATATCTTCAAAAATAATAGCTACAAGCGTATTTATGTGTGAAATTTCAATTTTTTTCTTTTCTTTTTTCTATAATTATTCGCGTTTTTTTGGTCAGAAATTGGTTGGTATTTATTTATTAATTAGGATTTTATTTATTCGTTACTCGGATTCTAAGCATCTTGAAACGTATGCTCTCTAATTTTTTTTTTTTTTTTTGATCGATTACAAAGATTGATTATTGAAAATGATAAACCAAAAGCAATAAGTGCATTCATGTTAACCGCTTTATAAAAAATACAAATAAATGAGCAAACATTACAATTATGGGTTGATAAAATCTCGTGAAGTAACTACCCTGCAGTAGTTCTTCAATTTTTATTTGGGTAATTATTCCGAAGTGTCACTTCTCTTATCAGTGGACATGTTTATGGTTATCCAGAGTGCTAATCTAAGGCACCTAACCGCCTTCCACCCGACTTGTGGCGCCAAAAATTCAAATTCAAGATACTTATTGTAACCCTCGTCTCATAGATTGCCCACACTCAGTGGAGAAGGGTGTGGGTTCAAATTTGTCCTGGTCTATTATTCAGGGCGCCACGTTATTTTTTAATGTAAATAACGAAAACATTAAACATAAACTTTAAAGTAAAACCAGTCATTATTTTAGGCTATAAAGAAGTAAATAAATTTAATTCTGGCTGTACCTTTACACATACAATAAATAAACAAACATAAAATTTCCCGTATAATAAAGATTAAAAAAACATGTATATTTAATTAAAGGATAAAAAAAATAAAAAAACAATTCACACATACAAAATATATTTACATCAACCAAAATAAAAAACCTACTCTAGAATATTATAAAAACAAAACTATTTATACTTAATTAAAGGAAACTCTGTAAACAAAACTCAACTTTACATACACAAATTATATTTTTAATAAACAAATTAAAAATAAAAAACCCATATTATATCCTCTATTAAATCTATATACATTGATTAGTTATATAGTCTTTATTCCCCTGACCAGTAGGATTATTTACAACACAACACAGGGAGGCGGGTTAATTGTGCTCTCCCAATTACCGTACGTCCTCGTGTGACAGTTCTCCTTCCTCCGATCTCCTTTCCGGAAAAATCTCCCGGCTTCCTCACGAAGCCGTCGGGATGTGTAGTGGAGGAGAACAAATCCAGCGTAGCTGCCTGTCAATCGGGTGTCTTCTTACTGCCACTCCGTGCGCCTCTCTGTCTTATCGCATGTGAGATACGCATGCACCTTCTGCGCCTCTTTTTTTTTTAATTACAACCTCGTTCTTCCAAATACTTATCTTTATTTTAAAATAACTGTCGAAATAATGGCAGGAAATTGAACTTATAAATGCATACATTCATTTATTATTTATATCGAAGACTTCAATTTCATTTATTTAGTTAATAGAAACTTTCAATTTCAATTTTATTGAATTTAATAAAACGTGTTTTAATAATGGTTATAATAAATTATTAATTCTTCATAGGTGAAATAATCAGGAGTCAGTCTTTTTTTAAATATTTTAATTTTGCCTTATTTTAATTATGCCTATTTGAAATAATAAAATAAAATTGAAATATAAATTGAATTGAAAGTTTCTTAAGTAAATAAAATTGAAGTCTTCGATATAAATAATAAATAAATGTATGCATTTATAAGTTCAATTTCCTGCCATTATTTCGACAGTTATTTGTTAAATAAAGATAAGTATTTGGAAGAACGCGGTTGTAATAAGTATCTTGAATTTGAATTTTTGGCGCCGAAAGTCGGGTGGAAGACACTTCGGATAAATATCCTAACCTATATTTCTAAAGACGTGGGGAATAGAGAATTTAGCGCCACAAGTCGGGTGGAAGACAACTAAGCTCAAGATTAGCACTCTGGATAACCATAAACATGGCCACTGATAAGAAAAGTGACACTTCGGAATAATTACCTTTATTTGAATTCCACTTCTCAGCTACCCTGGAGGATTATCGGGAATAAATAGAGATGAACAAGTGGGTCGGAGTTTGAAATTAAAGGAGTAATGCGACCAATGGGATATTAAGATATTTATGGATGTCGACTAATCGTCATTTTAATTCTTTCAAAATAAGTTTTCGAAAAGGAAAGAGTAGACATGTTATTTGTAAAAGTGAGACTGACCTTGTTTGGAAGCTCCGAGTCTTTGTCGAGGATGACCGCCAGCCCCCGCACCCTCCTTCCGGCACCCAGGCTCCTCCTAGCTTCGGAAGTGGACTTGGCTTCCGGTCTCTGGTGATCGTGGACGCCTTTAGCCTGTAAGAGATAGTCTTGTAATTAGGTACTGTTCTAGTATAGTGCTCAAGGTATTCGTGTAAGTGTACAGTTTCTGTTAGCGACCTACCTGGAAAAATATGGCGTGCTCCGTGTGCCTCCAGAAGTGTGTCACTGGATAGCCGCAATGTCCCCGGCAAGGCAGGATCTCCAACCGCCCGCTGCACTGTCTGTTCGGGCAGGGCTTACCTGAGAGACCAGAAATGAATATAAAACATACTTTAAAACCAAATCGATATTCATCGTTATAATAATGTAGAAGATGATTAGGGGTGCCGTTATCAAATAAAAATACTCTAATAAGATAAACTTATTTTATTGTGTGCCGTCGTTTCGAAATAAATTGTGAATGAAATGTCCGTTTTCAAGGTAAAGGATTTTTATTAAAAATACATTGTTGCATTCATTGTTTAATTTAATAATTTGTAAACTGAAGTAGTCCCATTTCTCACACCCCGTAGCCCGTAACATTATTATACCATACTTTTTTTTTTTTCTTTTAATTCTATTGGTTGTTATCTTGTTTTTCTTAGCCCAGATGAAGGCCACAATATAGGCACATATCGTCACACAATAAACTAAGTTTATCTTTTTAGTGTATTTTATTTAATGACCGCACCCTCAACTTCTCCATCATTTATCATTATATTATATTTTACATTAGTATTATAAATTACATTGACTTAAGTTGAACGCACATTTAGAAAATAAACTTTTATTGATAGTCTGTCAAATCTGCTCTTACCTTGCTGTTTCTTCCTCGCCTTGTCGCAGATGGCAGGCCTCAGGTGAACGGTATCCCCGTTGGGCAGGATGCACCTCCTGCTGCAGACGAGGACTCCCAAACAGGACTTCTTGAGGATGTGAACGTTGTGGTTGTTGGTGTTCCTCATGGCCCATCCGGAGGCGTGCCTCTTCGCCTCCTCCGAGTGTGGGGGGTAGACCAGCCTGCAGTGCCCGTCGGCCCACTCTTCCCAGCGGTTGTATTCGCTCACCTGTTTTAGGAATTGCACCTATTAGACTTTGTTTTGTTATTATAATTTAAATCATTAATCGCCAATTTAAAAAAAATCCATATCAATATATATATATATTTTGGAACAATTTAAAAGTAATAGGATTAAGATGTATTGCATTGGTATACATGATGAACTTGTATGGGTGGGTGTAGTATCGACTCCTCCGTGAGCAAGAAGGTCCAGTTATGATTTTTAATTGTTATATTCAGTAATGGATTGTGACCGAGGAGGTCTATGATTAGGCTGGTGGGGATTTGAATCGCAAATAGGAAGAGATATATCTTGAGGCCTCTCTCCGATTGGTAGTTATACGATAGCTCGAATATATCATTGGTCCCCAAGAATATTTTCCCGCTTTCATTTTGCTTTGTATATGGTTATTATATTTTTCTGATTAATTTTTTTAATTGTTGGTTACTATGCAAAATCGAACATTGTTACCAGTGACTCGAACTACTGCAAATCAGTAGTACGATCGTGAAAATTTTCGAATTCCAGTTTTCAACGGAAATACACATTTTAGGGTCCCCTGAGTCCAAATAACCAAGTCCCGCAAAAAGGTCTGTGTGTGTGGTAACTCCCGGGCGGAAACGGTAAGTCCTATGAAACTGAAATTTCATATTTCAGACAAATATAAGCCCGAGACGTTACAAAACCTTTTTCATCAAAATGAGCTTACCAGAAGAGCCACTTTATACCATGCATTTTGCACCTTTTTTCGATTTTCTCAAAAACGGTTCCGACGGTTTTGATTAAACTCGCTATATCGATGTAAAATTTAATGGGCTTTAATATCATGTAGGTTTCATTCGGATTAAAATTGTCTGACAGGGCTTAAATGCCGATATTTTAAATTTTCTTCCTCTAAAGTACTTTTAATTTCGATTCATTTTTTTTTTTGATTTCGTATATTTTTAATAAATTTTTTGTTTTTGAACATAAGAACAGTAATACACATGTATGATGTACCGTTTGAAAGCTAAAGATTTTAGATAAAAATATAATAGATTTTTTAATAAAACACATGTTTCTATAGAAATTCCATTTAACTAGTTATTTAATGGTTTCACTCATATTTGAAAAATTCTCTCATCGATTTTAAAAACGGAGGTAAGTGAAAGTCGTGTGTTGCCCGCACCAGAATGTTTAAGATAGTTAGAAAAATTATTAATCAAAATTTTTGAACCCAAAAGATATTTAATTCACTCAAATATTGAAGTTAATATCCTTATTTTGTTATTTATGAAACTAGTCAAGAGAGTTTCATATATATAATTATTAGTAGTGCTAATGAAGAAACAATCCAGCAAATTTAAAGAGTACGATCAGCTAATTAAAATGTTGATACGGATTGATGGGGGCCACATGTGGTGCAGTGGCTAACCTAATAGCCTTCTATGCCCAAGATCGCGGGTTCGAACACGGCAGATGGCCCTAGGATATTTAATGGTAGTAAAAAATCCTTGGTTATATTTTGCTTCTGAGAGGACGTAAAATAGAGGTACCAAGTCTTTGCGTTGTCATGTACCTACTCGTTAAATTATCCCCGCAATAATTAGAACTGTTAAATCTTAGATCGTCCGATTGGCCACAGTAGCATAAAATTACATTAAATGAATAAACAAACATGATTTAATACTCTATATTGATTTAACATTCTAGATTGTCTATTTTATATTGGGTTGTGTCACATGAAATGTCCGTTTTCAAGGTAAAGGATTTTTATTAAAAATACGATATGAAAACAAGTGAAACAAAATCTGAAAACGCACTTTTCACTTGATCATCATTTTCAAAAAGTTTTCCTTTGACGAAGTTGTCTAAATTCCTGAACAGGTGGTAATCTGTTGGAGACAAGTCGGGAGAATATGGTGGGCGCGGAAGAACTTCGTAGCCCAGTTCTTTCAATTTTTGCACGGTATGTTTTGAAACATGGGGTCTTGCTGCCGCTCAGTGAGATCATGAGGTACCCATGCATCGATCTTTTAAACTTTCCCAATACACTTTAAATGTCTGGAAACCGTAGATGCACTTGCATTTAGTTGTGCTGAGAGTCCTTTAACTGTTTGGTAGGGGTTTCCCTCTACTTTATGTTTGAGGACATCGTTGTCTGTTACGGACGCTGAAAACTTAGCAAACCAACGGTGAATGGTCACATTTGGAACATGGAAACATGGAAAGTTCATATTTGGAGGTATACTAAAAAGTGGGTAATTGATTGGGAAGCTAATGTTTATAATACAAATGTAGAGGATTAGTAACTGTTTACTTTAAATATGTAAACATTCGGAAGAAAACAACAAAGACCTGCAAAATTCTTTATGTATTTCAGAAACTATAAAAACGGACATTTCATGTGAAACAACCCAATAGTTTTTAATATTTTCAAAGATGATACTAAATCCGTTAAATGATTTTTGGTTTCCAACAATAATTTTATTGATTTATGAGTATATTTGTACAAATATATTTCTTTCGAATGCTTGATGGAAGAATAAATTTTAAATTTCTGTCAATATTTATGAATGAGGATCATTGCTTTTCTCGCCTCAGATAAATCGTGGACTGAAGGTGTCTCCTGACTGTTCGGGACGTTTGTGCTTCCGCTTTGCGAGGATAATTAAGGGAGGAAGAAACTGACTAACATATGACATCCCTAATTACAGAGGCTTATAAATTGAATGATGACTCAGGAATTAACAAAAGCGGCGCTTCAACTGTTAGCTCTCCTACCAACAGATATCTTCACTGCCGTTCTTATCTTCTGAAGGAGAGAGAGAGGAATCATGGGATAAAATAAAAAACACAAAACCATAGCGGATCAACTTTAACTCTCAAACTGGGTTTCGGTTTCATCTTGTAAGCATTTAAGCTTAAAATTTAAATTCATTGATCAGCTATTGCAAAGAACTGATGGGATACCTTTTGCAGAGTGGTCCAAAATGTAAAAGTAACTGAGTCATATATATCAGAGGACTGTCCACGGTACAGGAGAGAAATTGAAAAATGTGGGGTACCGCGCCATGTCTCTGAGGCTTTGATCGATAATGAAGCAACTATCAGCAGTGCCATCAAGTTTATAAAGAATATTCGTCTGTTTCAGCAAATATAACATAATTTTTTTAATTATTTTTATATATTATATATATTTTTTTCTATTATTGATTATTTTTATTATATTCGTGTTTTATTTATTATTATTAGTTATTGGTTTTTTTTTTTTATCATTATTGTTAATTTCGTTTATTTTATTTTTATTTTTATTATTTGTGAATGTTACTGTATTGTTTGTTTGTTTTAGTATTTTGTTCGTTGTTTTCTTTTCTTAACTTTTTTTTTTTTTTTTTTTTTTTTTTCTGATATCATTATGGTAAATCGTTTTTCTTTTTCTTTTGTTTTTTGTAAAGATGTTAGGGCGATTATAACCATCAGCAGTTTTTTTTTCCCTTAAAATTAAAACAACAACAACAACAAAGTAACTGGATATCTGATTATAAGAATCACAGCTCGAGTAAAATCAGTCAAATAATAATTAATCAAGATTTTTTAAGTATTTAATTTAACTGAAATAAGATCATTAAGACAAGATTATCACACGAAGTGGCTTTCAAAACAATATGACAGTCTAAGAATAAAATATTTGTAGTAAACCTTATTGTATTTTTAATAAAGAATATTAACTCTTTTTAAAACTTTTTATTTGGTAAACAAATAATGTTTTATGTTAACAAAATAACGTTTTATATTTTTGAAAATTTTCCGATTAATTTTAGTGAACTACTGTATGCACGCATTAAATATAATTGTACTGTTTCGTGTGTGCTTAGGCATTATCAGTCATATCCGTGGGCGACAGTACTACAAATCTACCCCTGACCGTTAGGTGTTCTATCTCATATTTTTGCGTTTTCAAACTGTTCTTAGCTACTGGTAACATTTTTTTTTTTAAAGGAATTTCTTCTAAAATAGTATAATGGTTGGGGGATCACTTGTAGCTGGGTGGCTAGCGTAACAGCCTCCTATGCTAAAGGTCACGGGTTCAAATCCGCAGGTGGTCCTAGGATTTTTTAATGGGAGTAAAAAATCCTTAGTTACGCCGTCCTTCGGAGGGGACGTTAAAAGGTGGTCCCGGGCCTGTGCGATGTCAGGTACTCGTTAAAGATCCCTATCCTAATAAAACCTGGATAGGCAAAATTTAGGACTCCCACTGTAGCATCGTCCGATTAGCCATAGTAGCATAAAGTGACGTTAAATAAATAAACAAACAGTATAATGGTTGAAACTGTAAATCATAAAAGAAATGATTTCATAAAAAGAGAGTTTCTTAAATATAGAACGTTCCTTTGTTTTGTTTGTTTATATATTTAACATCACTTTATGCTACTATGGCTAATCGGACGATGCTACAGTGGGAGTCCTAAATTTTGCCTATCCAGGTTTTATTAGGATAGGGATCTTTAACGAGTACCTGACATCGCACAGGCTCGGGACCACCTTTTAACGCCCCTCCGAAGGACGGCATAACTAAGGATTTTTTTACTCCCATTAAATTATCACCTGCGGGTTCGAACCCGTGACCCTTTGGCATAAGAGGTAATGCTAACCACCCAGCTACAAGTGATCCCTGTTCGTTTAAGTACTTCATATACTTTTATTTATATATTATTATATTTCGGAATGATACTTATTTTTCATGTTAATGATTTTTATCATTTAATCAAACTTATTTTTGTGTATATTTACTTCATTTTGGTGTTAATTTTTAAGTGTTACTTTCAAAAATCATATTCAACTATTAATTAAACAAAGAAATATCTGATTTGATCTTAAGATAGTAATAATATATAACCGATCACTAAACCATCTTCATGCTTATGTATTAATATCTTTGTATTTCTTTATGGATATTTCGGATAGTTACTTACCCTAGGCACATTGGAGTCGTTGATGTCCCAGTCGTGGTGCTGCCGGCTGAGCCGCGTGTAATGGCCGCTCATTTCCGAGTCCCTTCTGAAATACGAAACAAATATATCATATATAAATATTTCAAAATATGATAATCTTTGTTTTTACATAAAATTGAGTCTGTAGTATTTTATTGTTAAGTAAATTCCATTTGCGCTTTCCAATGGTATATCATAGGGTTTTATTACTACTCATAATACAAGAATAATTTTTTGATGACTTGGTTACATAAAATTAAATTTTTTCCTTCCAAAGAAAAAATAAATTGTAATGTATTTTACTAATAAAATTCAAGTAAGAATAGCATAAATATTAGTGAAAACCGTATCAAAATCCGTTGCGTGGTTTAGAAGGATTTTGCGGGAAACAAGAATCGCTATATAATTTTATATAGTGAACGAAAAGAAGAGATGTGTGTGTTTTTATAATATAATAATAATAAAAATAACTTTAATCTGGGACTATGTCCCTTAAGAATAACAATGTAGTACAGTAAATATACACTTCTATATATACATGTCTGGCCGAGAGACCAATAAAATAAACTTTTATTTACAAATGTCCAAAAAAAAAAAAAATAATAAAATAAAATAATAAAAACCTATTTATATAGATATATACAAAATATATAGAATATAAACAAATGGAAAAAAAATTGTTATAAAATAATAGAGCTGAAAAATTTCCAAGTAAATAAAATAAATGAATTAATCCATAACTCTAGGCTTTTGATAAAAAAATCAAAAAAATCTGTCCTTCGTTAAAAGTAGGATTGTGGATTAACAATTTTACCATTAGTCTGCGTCTCTTTGGGATTCTAGAAGGTGGTGGAGAAGATGGGATTTGAATGAGAGAAGGGAAGAGACATGGCGAATATGATTAGGTAGGGAATTCCAGAGAGATGCAGAGCGGATATAAAAGGAATTATCAAATGATTTGGTTCTATGGGTAGGAATGTTTCAGGTGAGTGAATTGAGGATTTGAATTGAAGGATACTGTGAATGTATAGAGGATGTTGAGATTTAATGACTTGGTAGAGGTATGTTCCGAGGAAATATTGTCTACGTATGGAAGGTAGGTGCCACTTCAATTCGCTGTATAAATGGGTTACTGGCTACCTCCTAAAAGGCACCGAAGATAAATCTTATAAACATATTCATAATCCGCTTGAGTCTGTCAAGAGGCCTCCATATACCACGCAGCAATAATCTAAGTGGGGGAAAAATAAGCGAGCGAACCAGCATCCTACGGGTGGGAAGTGGGAGGAGATGGCGGGAGCGATGGAAGAACTTAATAGTAATATATAAGGATAATCATTACAAATTGGTATCCAATAATGCTGTCATCCTCCCCTGCTAGAGCAGTTAGGGAAGATAAAAGAGACATTATCGCCTATTGTTGAAGACAGAGGGGTGTTGTATAACATTAGGTGCCGTCGGTGGTGGGCGGGAGCGGAAGCTGTCACTATAGGAAGTGGCGCCACCCGCGCGGCCATCTCCATCAGCGAGCTTCTGTCTTTGCTCTTCTCTGTTATCCTGTGGGAAATGGATGTATTTATCCATCATACATCACAAATCTCCTTTTATTTAAATTTTCGATTCATTCCAGCAACACTCGTATGCGACCTTCTGAGTTGTATGTAGGGTTTGCAATCCGGTATCATTTTCAATCCGGCCGGATCCGGTCACAAATTTCATCAATCCGGACTCATGATGACGGATGGCTCAACAAAATCAGGTTAATTTTCACTTTTCGGTCCAAGATGAACTGTTAGTGAGTTGTTCGAGTATAATTGTAGTCATAATAGGAAGTTTATCAAATGAAAGAATGTTAGGATTAGATATGGAACAAAAAATTAAAGTTTAGTAGTTCAGGTAACTAGTAAAATTTTAATGGCTATTAAAACAGTCGGCTATTGATTACTATTTGCTGAATATTAAGATTATTTGTTTTCTAACACCCTTTTTCCAAAATCCAAATTGATTATTGATAATATGTACTAAAGTTATTAGTACTTATAATACAAACTCATTATTGTGATAATTATGCCATTCATCAGACATAGAAATCAAAATATGATGGTGTCTATCATAAATATAAGACTTGTTTGTTATTGTTAGTATTCTCAAATAGTTAAAAATCATTGTTATCACAATTCCCATCTGAGTTAATTACCCAAGGATAATTATATAAGATTTTATAAAGTAACTTAATAAATTAATTGAGCTATCTGAGAAAGTGAGGTATGGGAAGACGTGAACAGTAACGTAGCTCAGTCTTCCTAGATTTCAATAGATTTGTAAGCAGTTTTTTCAGATAATTCAGTACCTTAAAATTTGAGTGAGTCAGAACTTAAGTGAGCAATTTCTCTAAAAAATGTTAAAGTTGTTTCAGAAGTTCCTCTACAGCCAACTCAAGGACGCTATAGCTCGCGTATACCCAAGATAATAATATCTGTTTACTTACATTTAGGTGAAGCACCGACAAAACAAAAACACATGTATTGTCTCGCGAAAATCGAACGAATAGTGCTGAACTGAACGGATGGCGTGATGTAATTTGGCGTCGAACGACACCTCCACACATGTACACCAGATGTAACGCATTTAAAGTACTTTTTTTTATTAAACTGCACTATTTTTGGCCAAAGATTGCTATAATTGGATCCGGTTAATGTATAATGATGCCGGTTTTCCGGATTGTAATCCCTAGTTGTATGTAACGCCTCATGGAACCGTAGATTCCATAATGAAGAGATTCCTCTTTCATATCGAACATATTCATTCTCACATCTGGACCTGTAATACTCTTCCGACCTTTAAATCCTAATAGGCTATTACAATGATCATTGTATTGTAATTTTTATTCAATGATATTTACAAGAACATAATGATATTTTTTTTTTTTTAATTTATATGGCCTCGGGATCTTCTAGCTTATATTGCCAAGTGGAGTGATGCCAATGTGGATTTTCTCTTTCAGGTATATTATCTGACAGCTTGACGTGTTACCTAATACAGTTGTAAATCTCAATAAATGAAGAAAAAAAATATCATTTTTTTTTTAAACCATTAGTAATATAAGTTAACTATTGATTTATCGTATCTGTCTTATTTTATTTGTATTTTGAATATATTTGTTTTATCGCACTAAAGTCTTCACTCATTTTCTTCTGTATTATTCTAAAGGGATATGTTCCAGAATAAATAAATTATTATTTGTTTGTTTATTCCTTTAACGTAACTTTATGCTACTATGGCTAATCGGACGATGCTGCAGTGGGAGTCCTAAATTTAGCCTATCCAGGTTTTATTAGGATAGGGATCTTTAACGAGTACCTGACATCGCACAGGCTCGGGACCACCTTTTAACGTCCCCTCCGAAGGACGGCGTAACTAAGGATTTTTTACTCCCATTAAAAAAATCCTAGGACCACCTGCGGGTTTGAACTCGTGACCTTTAGCATAGGAGGCTGTTACGCTAGCCACCCAGCTACAAGTGATCCCTGAATAAATTATTATTATATTACTGCCATCTTTGAATAGAAGGGGGTATGGTATTTTTGTACAGTATTTATTTGTGACATATGAGATCACTCATGTCCCAAACATTTACAGATACATGCATTTGTGAGTAGCGTTAAGGTATTGCTGCATTATGCTCTGTACAGTCTTTTAATGAACATTCTTTGACTATAAAATAGAAGAAACTCGAAGAAGCGCGCCCTTACTCAGAGACAAAAAAGTAAAAGACACTGACACTCCGTACCGGAAATATAGGAGGTGGTCGGTTGGTCTCTGATTGCAGGCTGCCAACCGCTGAGATATTGGGGAGGCTGCGGTAGCCGAGATCTGTTCGCCCCCTATGATTATTGTTGGCCACCCTGATCCACTGCCCCCGGCCATCCCCGCCTCCTCGATATGTCCTGCCTATCGATTAATCGATGCCTCTCGTAGGAACAATTAAAGGAATCCAATAGTTAAGTCAACCGATAATTAAATGATTAATATTTAGGATAGAGTTTTATTCTTGATCAAAGCCCTAAAATACATTTAAACAACATGGCCAAAATATAACATTATATATATATATATATATATATATATATATATATATATATATATATGAAAAAAAAAACTTTATTAATTATAATTATTCAGGTCAATATCAAAAAAATAGTTTACTAATTACAGTTTTTAGTTTGTCAAAGAAAGAATTTCTCTTGAGAGTTATTAACTCTGACTGATTTTGATCTGTGGCAACAATAGATTTTTAGAAACCAAATATAAGATTTAAAATAATATAAATTATGTTTCCTAAATGTATCGCAGTGATAACGTTGTATCCACTTATACCTATACTAACATGTTCAGCGAAATCTCTTCTGGAATGTCCTGGAGACACACCTGCTCCAGCTGAATACGGTACGGCACGCTCTCTCCAGCTGTGTACCATTTACATATCTAGTAGCTCTTTCTTTGATCCGTCCATCTCTAAATATATTGGGTTGTTTCACATGAAATGTCCGTTTTTATAGTTTCTGAAATACATAAAGGATTTTGCAGGTCTCTGTTGTTTTCTTCCGAATGTTTACATATTTAAAATAAACAGTTACTAATCCTCTACCTTTGTATTATAAACATTAGCTTCCCAATCAATTACCCACTTTTTAGTATACCTCCAAACATGAACATGAAAACACGCGATTTTCGAGTAATATTTTTCTACGAGTTTAAACTCGGCCATTCAGCAGCTAAGGCCGCTAGAAATATTTGCAAGGCGTTTGGGGAAGGGAGTGTTGATGAACGGACCATTCGCCGTTGGTTTGCCAAAGTTTTTATCTGGGGATACCGACTTGCCCCGAGGAAGACCTCCGTCCGTAATAGACAACGATGTCCTCAAACATACAGTAGAAGGAAACCCCTACCAAACAGTTAAAGGACTCTCAGCACAACTAAATGCAAGTGCATCTACCGTTTCCAGACATTTAAAGTGTATCGGGAAAGTGAAAAAACGTTTTGAAAATGATGATCAAGTGAAAAGTGCGTTTTCAGATTGTGTTTCACTTCAAAGCTCAGAGTTTTTCATTTCGGGGATAAAAATGTTGGTGTCGCGTTGGGAAAAATATGTAGAAAAAGAAGGTAAATACTTCGAAAACGGACATTTCATGTGACACAACCCAATATTTTGCCAAACATTAAAGTAAATCCAAACGTGTTAGTTACTCAATTTTAAACAGTATAAAAACTGCTTAAATTAATTCAATTACACCATCATTCCTGTAAAATATTGCTTAAAAATAATCTAACACGAAAAAAAGAAAACTGGTTATGTTATCGAGGGCGTTAAAGTCTCCGGCTGGATGGCTGAGCCGTTTGCGAAATCTCTAGTTCTATCTAAATTATTGGTTAAATGCTTTAGCGCGTTAAATGTAAAGGCTTTGAAAATCTTAACTGCCATAAAGTTCACCTAAAAATTATTTTTAAAAAATTAATGGTTCTCACAACAACTACATATTAAAGATTATTTAATTCAGTTCGAGATAAAACCTTAAACGGGCATTGTTGCGAAGATAAGTATTATATTAAAACTTTAAAGTCATAAAATCTCTTATGACTTTTATAAAAAGTTATAAAATTGTAGTTAAAAACAAAGTTAATTTGAAGCCCTGATCGGTTTCTTTTCCCAATTTTACTTCGATAAGATTTATTTTTCATATACCTTTTTTACGTATGACCGATACACCATAAGATCATTTCACGGCTACACTATGAAGATGTATTACCTTTAATAGAAATGGCAGATTCCAACCGAAGGAGTTTGAATAAGAAGGCGAGGAGTAACCAAAAAGAAGACGGGAAGAGCAGTAAACAAGGGGACAAGCGGAGAAATATGTATTCGACGGGAAAAAAATTGTCCGTTACAGTTTATAACCGACAGGTTTCGCAAGCCAGGACCTACCTCAATCCAATCCTTTCTCTGCAATATTTTTTTACCTCTTTGTATTCTCTTTGTGAAATGCTCGGTCTGTACTTTTTATTCGACGTTCTTTGCTTTCTGCAATCGACAAAAGTCACGATAATAAAGGAAAGGTCATTGTTGTAAAAAAAAAAAAAAAAAAAAAAAAAAAAAAAAAAAAAAAAAAAAAAAAAAAAAAATATATATATATATATATATATATATATAATATATATATAATATATATATATATATATATATATAATAAATGAAAATCTATGTGAAAAATGTCCGTAGGATTGATATAGTATGCTGTGTGATTTAAGCAACCCAATGGGGCAGCATTGCCAAATAAATAAAGCATTTCTCTATATTAACATGTGTTTTATTAAAAAATCTATTACATTATTATGTAAAATAATCAGTTAGTTTTATCTTCTTTTCATCACTCTCTATTAAATTTAAAAGCTTGTATATGAGATAATATTTTTTCTAAAATCTTTAGCTTTCCAACGGTATATCATACATGTATATTACTGCTCTTATGTTCAAAAACAATACAATTGCATTAAGAAAATATTTTTTCTGTTTTCTCCTTTAGTTGGGTATCGAATTCATTCAATTTATATATTTACCTGTTTTTCATCAGTGGTAACAAGATAATATAGTTATTTTTATAGAATCAACAAAATTAAAGGTACTTTAGAGAAAGAAAATTTAAAATATCGGCATTTAGGCCCTGTCAGACCATTTTCACCCAAATGAAACCTAAATGATATCAAAGCCCATTAAATTATACATCGATATAGCGAGTTTAATAAAAATCGTCGAACCGTTTTCGAGAAAAGGTGCAAAATGCGTGGTATAAAGTGGCTCTTCTGGTAAGCTCATTTTGATGAAAAAGGTTTTGTAACGTCTCGGGCGTATATTTGTCTTAAATATGAAATTTCATTTCATACGACACACACACAGATTTTTTTTGCGGGACTTGGTTATTTGGACTCAGGGGACCCTAAAACATGTATTTCCGTTGAAAACTGGAATTCGAAAATTTTCACGATCGCAATACTTTCCCTTACTACAGTAACTGAAAGTAAAATAGCTGTACTATTCATGATACATAACTTAAGTGTTTAAGCAATAACGATTTATAACGTGTCTTTGAAATATTTGGTCTTTATAAATAGTTTATTACTACCTCATAATTGCCCAAATGGTGATTATATCATTTAAGGAATTAATTCTTCCATCTGTCGTGTGAGGGTAAAATCTTGAACGACCAATCAATCCCTCACCGCCAGTTAGGAGGACGTGATGTGAAGTGCTCACCATATTATAAAGAACGGTCGGTTAGGCCAGATGTCGGAAGATGGTGTGAAGAGATAATTGCTGTAATGGTAGTCAGTTATAGAATATTACAGGGCCTTTAAGAGGATACATAGAGTGGTCTAGGGCTTAATTGAAGCCAATAGGGCATGAGGAGGGGTGTTGATGAGAAGCCGCTTCCCATTGGTCCTTTCCATCCCTTTGCCGTCCAAGCTCAACAACCGTTCCGAACTACAACTCATATTATACGAACAAGACATTATACTGCTTTTGTATTTCTCTCTGTTACTCTTTTATAATCTATTATAGTGCTGTATATAGAATTTGTAATGTTATATGAGCTGTATTGTGGTATTTGTCCGACAAATGGGTCTAATGTTAATTTTTGCTAGCCTTTTATGAATACCTTTGGGTATTCATTTCCAAGGCTCAATATAAAATAAATAATATGGGATCTTTTGTAGTTGGGTGGCTATGACAAAGGTCACGGGCTCAAACCCGCAGGTGATCCTAGGATTTTTTTTAATAAGAGTAAAAAATCCTTAGTTGTAAAAATGAAGTCCTTCGGAGAGGACGTTAAAAGGTGGTCCCGAGCCTGTGCGATGTCAGGTACTCGTTAAAGATCCCTATCCTGATAAAATCTGGATAGCCAAATTTAGCACTCCCACTAATGCATCGTCCGATTAGCCATAGTAGCATAAAGTGATGTTAAATAAATAAACAAAATAAATAATATGAATGACTAACTGTTGCTCGCGACTTCGTCTGCGTCAATTTCTGTTATTATAATCGCTATTAAGACGTTTTTAAAAAAATATATTGGGCTGTCCGGAAATTTCGGAGAGAAATTTGGACAACAATTAAAATTGATGAACAGCTTAAAATTTATATATTTAATCTACAAAATAGTTTCCACTATTAGCCTTTCCCAACGGCTTGAAAGGTCCATTATCCCTTTTTTTCAAAAATCACTATCCTTACTCCTGAAGAACAATAAAAGCTGCGTTTTGACGTAATCTTCTGAAGAGTAGGATTTCTCTTGTAGAAAATATTCGAAGGAACAGAAAAGATGGAAATTTATTTATAGTTTGGTTTTGTGCAAGGAGCTCAAAATGTATGGATCCCTTCCAATCCCCCCAAATACTGAACATCACCTTTCTTGGATGCCTTTGGTGTTGCGAGCGGCGTCGTTCCAGGCAACTCCAAGATTTTTTTCGGCTGATGTTGATGGAGAGAATCCATTTTCGTCGAGTATCAGTAACATCTCGTTTCAAAAATGGATCCTCCAGATTTTTTTTCAGCAGTAAATCACAATATGAAATCCTTTCAATAAGCTCATGGGAAACCCAAACGTCGTACAACAGACGTACCCGGCCTTCTTTAGACGATCAAAAACGGTCGATTTGCAGGATCTGACCTCCGCAGCTATCTTACGAACAATAATTCCTGGATTGTTTTTGATGAACGTCATAATATTCTCGATGTCAAGAGTTGAACTCTGGCCAGCCCGGGGTCGGTCTTCCACATTGAAATCTCCTCATCTAAACCGGGAAAACCACTTTTGAACCGTGCTATCAGCAATTGAATCGCTACCATACACGGCACGAATCTTTCTTGCAGTTTGGGATGCTTTTTTCCCTTTTTAAAAAAAGAACAGCATAATAAGCCGAAAATGAATCGAACCGTCACTCATGTTGGTTTGCAATAAACTACAATAGCGATCCTCAATAAAGACAGATTCAGTATGTAAACATCGTTAATTCCATGAGGATGGATAAAATCGATTCCTACGTGTTTAAATGTTTGCCCATGTGATTTATTAATTGTTATGACAAAATTTAACTTAACGAGACATTGAATTATTTTAAAATTTAAAGGTAAATCATTTGGAATCGTTGGGATGCGAGGTCAATTTTCCCCGGTTTTTTTTTCCGATTTTCCACTGATTCTTAAGTCCTATTGGTCGCAGAGTGATGTTATATAGCCTATAACCTTTCTCGATAAATGGACTATCCAGCATAAAAAGGATTTTTCAATTTGAACCAGTAGTTTCTGAGATTAGCGCGTTCAAACAAACAAACAAACTCTTCAGCTTAATAATATTAGTATAGACTAGCTGTGAACCGCAGCTTTGTTAGCGAATATTGCATTTCGTATTAATTTATGTGCATTTATAGTAAAAGTGGCTATAATAAATATCAACTATCTGCTACTCTTTGTTATTATTTAAAGCCCGATTTAGACTTCTTCCTGTCAAATTTACAATTTCAACCACTTGTAAGTTGAAGATTTTTAAACCCAGCCTTATTGCACATCTAGACACCAAGGCGAACCTCCAGGAAAAAATTTAGCTTTACAACCATAGTCATTTTTTAGATACTGCGATGACCAGAAAATATTTTGCCTGTAGTATCTTATTTTCGAAAATTTTAGCCGTTGTTCGTCCTTCAAAGTAAGCGGCCACGTTTCACTTCCATAAAGGACCGTCGGAAGAATAATAGTTTTATAACTTCTAACCTTTAAATTTTTAGACAGAAGCCGCGAGCTAAGTAATTTCGCAACTGAATAATAACACGCATTTCCCGCCTATAACCGCGACTTTATTTTCTCCTGGACTTAGTTTTTCTCGTTATCATTGAACCTAAATACTTAAATTTCTCTACGTGTTCAAAAGTATGCCCTGATATATCAATATCACTAAAATCGCCACCGTATCTGCTACTAATCATATATTTTTTCTTATCGGTATTAATTTCGAGTCCTATTTTTTTTACCGGTTTTTATTTTATTAGTTTCCGTGTCTTCCCCTAACAGTACCAAATCATCGGCGTTTCCCAGAACCGGAATTTTATCAACCAGATTTAATCCTTTCTTGGTGCACGTCACCTTTTCTTTGACATATTCTAAAGCGATTTCGTCTGCGTCAATTTCTGTTATTATGATCGCTATTAAGAAGTTTTTAAAATAATATATTTGAAAGAACTTCCGCGTAAATGACGTTTTTAGTTTTATTTTCATGTGGCAGAAGAACATAATGATTTTCTCCGCAACCCGATCTTGGCGTAAATCAATTCCTACGTGTTTAAATGTTTGGCCCTGTGATTTATTAATTGTTACAGCAAAAGATAAATTATGGGGAAATTGAATTATTTTAAAAATAAAAAGTAAATCATTTGGAATCATTGGGATGCGAGGTTTTTTTCCCATAATTTTTCCCGTTTTTCTCCAGATTTTCCACTGATTCTTCACTCCTAATGGTCGCAGCGTGATGTTATATAGCCTATAGCCTTCCTGGGTAAATGGACTATTCAACACAAAAAGAATTTTTCATTTCGAACCAGTAGTTTCTGAGATTAGCCCGTTCAAATAAACAAACAAACTCTTCAGCTTTATAATTTTAGTATAGACTAGCTGTTGCGCGCATCTTCGTCTGCGTCAATTTCAGTTATTATGAAAGCTATTAAGACGTTTTTAAAAGATTATATTGGGTTGTCCGAAAAGTTCGTAGAGAAATTTGGACAATAATTAAAATTGAATAGCTTAAAATTTATTTATTTAATCTACAAAATAGTTACCACCGTCAGCGATTACTCTATCTCAACGCCTTGAAAGTTCCATTATCCCTTTTTTCCAAAAATCACTGTCCTTCCTCCTTAAGAACAATAAAAGGTTCGTTATGACGTCCCCCGGGGCTGGTCTTCCAAACTGAAATCTCCTGATCTAAACCGCGAAAACCACTTCTGAATCGTGCTGTCAGCAATTGAATCGCTGCCATACTCGGAACGAATCTTTCTTGCTGTTTGGGCTACGTTTTTCCCTCTTTTAAAAAAGAACAGCATATTATTTCGAAAATGAACTGAATCGTCACTCATGCTGGATTGCAATAAACTACTCTACTGATCCTTCATAAAGACGAATTCAGTGTGTAAATATAGTTAATTCCATGAGGATTAAAGGCATATAAATAAACATTAGCCTCGTGATTCATTTTAGTAGAAAAAACAGAAGGTAAATTTTATTTTAAAAACCTCTACCAACTTTTCGGACGACCCAATATTTTAAAGTATTTCTGCTTAAATAATATTTTTGGTTTTATTTTCTTGTGGCAGAAGAACATACTGATTTTCTCCGCGACCCGATCTTGACGAAAATCGGTTCATACGTGTTTAAATGCTTGCCCATGTGATTTATTAATTGTTATGGCAAAAGATAAATTAACGGGAAATTGAATTATTTTAAATTTTTTTTTTTTTTTAGATAGATTTATTGCTATTTACAACTGTATAATGATATACATCTAGTAAATGAGATACAAGATAAAAATGGCATGGATTCACATGTGGGGATACTACCCATTGGCAGCTCCCCAAATTTTAAAATTAAAAGGTAAATCGTTTGGAATCTTGGGATTCGAGGTCGATTTTCCCTATTTTTTCTCATATTTTCCACTGAATCTTCACTCCTATTGGTCGCAGCGTGATGTTATATAGCCTATAGCCTTCCTCGGTAAATGGACTATTTAACACAAAAAGAATTTTTCATTTCGAATCAGTAGTTTCTGAGATTAGCCCGTTCAAATAAACAAACAAACTCTCCAGCTTTATAATATTAGTATAGATAAGAGTCCAATCCGTTCTAAATCAAAGACTCTGGGACTCTAATTCCTGACATGTTCGACCATCATGGCTTCCATAGAATTACGATTATAATCACGTAACGACCAATTTTCACGTTCCTCGACCATTTCACTTTAATTCCAACCCCCAAATCTATTTTCAAAACATTCCTTTACTCATTGTAAGTTACTCTAAGTCCTTCCTGTGAATGACGACGTCCTGAAAACGTACTTTAATTATGTTAGACTGTTTTCTTCACTGCCAAGTTTTATATTATATTACGGTTGCGATAATTTTCTGTATCCCCTTCTTTCTTACTTAGGACATTCTAAAAATTGGGTTTGAGTTTAATAGCTCGATAGAGCTTACTGTGCTAACTTAGCCAATAAGCGTTTTAGAAATGTTTACTTAATTATTTTTTCTAAAATCATATAAATTAAAACAAAATTTGGTTAAGTTTTTAATTTAATTAAAGTTAAAAAAAAATTAATGTGCCTCTACAACCTATGAAGGGTACTGGCCCTAGTACATACAGAGATTCGTACTGTTTCTAGGCCAACGTGATGATCGTGATGATGATCTAGCCAAGATGATTAGACCGAGATCACGCTCAGCAGCAAGATTTTTCCCCATATCGGGTACCCATTTTTTAGAGGCTGGGTGTCCCAAGATCGCCTCTTGACTAAATTAGGAATACACAATATTATGCCACTGACGGAAATTTTAACCCAGGACCCGGAGGACAGTAGACTAGTCTTCATGAAAAGAAAAAGGTTTCGATAAACAAATAAACAAGATCATCTGGAGATAAGTGAAGATTGGTAATAAACAAAATATTTCTGTTAAAATACTTTTATTTTAATACTCATTTTGGGACATTATATCAGATGAGCTCGAAACCGACTTGGTCACTTTCAAGGTCAGGACCGAGTAAATCCATACCTTAAATTGCGGAGTCAATAGAAAAACGAAGATTTCTCCCTGGATTAATATAAAATAAAATTGCACAATCTCGGTGCTGTCGTGTACAACATGGCTGACCTCATTGTACACGCGGATCGGTTACAATATAAGCCCTCGGTATATAAGTCAAACGACGGCGAGGAGTTGAACGCAAGCCTTGTTTCGGTATTTAATAAACTATCCTTTCAAAAATAAATATGGAGTGCGGAACTATATTTCAGTGGACTTGCACTGGAAACCGACACTCTCTGGCTAAATAAATAAATGAGATAGAGGTTACACCGGGGCTGTTGGGTAATTAATCCGAACCGCTGGGAGGGGGGGGGCGCTATTTATTGCCCCAAAGGCAGGGAATAAAAGGAAATAAAAAGGAGGCTCTCGGGTAATAAGGAGTCGCTGAGCTCGCCCATAGTTCATAAATAGTCACTTCTTTTAGCATTAGCATACCCCTCTCCTATCTCCTTTCTTTCTACCTCACTTCCTCTCCTTCTCTCTCTCTCTCTCTCTCGTACCAGCTATCGATACCTATAGCAAATCGACAGCTCATATTCAATTTAATAGCTGTTCCGCACGAAACCTCCTCTACCAAGTTATATATCCCCGAAAGTAGTCAGTGTTTACGCCATTTATTTCATTCGTCCTCATTTTTTATTATGTATTCTAACTTCCTCAGAAACTTTCTTCAATTACTATTTATATTTCTTATAAATTTTTTCTGATTATTTGTATAAAAAAGAAACACATGTGTTCAGCATTCCAGATTTCAACGGAAATACACGTTTTAGGGTCCCCTGAGTCCAAATAACCAAGTCCTGCAAAAAGGTCAACGTTACAAAACCTTTTTCATCCAAATCAGCTTACCAGAAGAGGCACTTTATAACAAGCATTTTGCACCTTTTTTCGATTTTCTCAAAAACGACTCTAACGATTTTAATTAAACTCCCTATATCGATGTAAAATTTAATGGGCTTTAATATCATTTAGGTTTCATTCTGAATAAAATGGTCTGATAGGGCTTAAATGCCGATATTTTAAATTTTCTTTCTCTAAAGTACCTTTAATTTTGTTGATTCTAAATAAATAACTATATTATCTTGTTACCACTGATGAAAAACAACTGAACACGCAAGATGAGCGAATTTGAAAAAAAACTAAAGGAGAAAACAGAAAAAATACCGTTGGAAAGCTAAAGATTTTAGAAAAAATATTATCTCATAAACAAGCTTTTAAAAGTGAATAGAGAGTAATAAAAAGAAGATAAAACTAACTGATTATTTTAGATAATAATATAATAGATTTTTTAATAAAACACATGTTTCTATATAAATTCAATTTAATTAATTCTTTAATAGTTTCACGTATTTTTATCTCTAACTGTATTTGAAAATTCTTTCATTTATTTTAAAAATGGAGGTAAGTGAAAGTCGTGTGTTGTCCGCACCAGATTTTTTTTGTTATTACCTACTTAAGTTTTACCTAATACCTTGTACCAGATTTACCTTTACAAAGCATTTTAGAAATTACTTATTTATTTATTTCTGCGATCATCTGCTTATCTATTCGGCTATACATAAATTAATATCAAGAAACTAATCGTTGAATCAGCTTAGCTACCAGGCACAGCGTAAGGAAATCCTTAGGACGACCCCGCTGGCCCCAACAGTCATGATTAGACGCTTTGTCGTTGCTAACGTTCCAGATGGTTAAGTGTATGCAACTAGTGCTCTGTAAATCATTCTCGTTCTCTAAAGAAGTAAAAAATCTGGTGCTCGCAACACAGGACTTTAGCTCACCTCAGCTGTTTTTTTATTAAACATTTTATTGATATTAACAATTGTAATTATGATAACCACAATAACTAAATCAGCTAATTTACACTTGTGAATATGAAAATGTCTTATGAAGAAACTACCTAGTGCTAGAACTTCAGTGTCAAATTAATTTAGATATTAATTAAATCTGTAAACACTATAAGTTATGCAGTATATATATATATATATATATATATATATATATATATATATATATATATATATATAATATATTAAACATATGTTTAAGCTACATCTAAACCAGATAAATAACTTCATGGATTTGAACATATTTGGTAACTTATAGAGATGACTCTAGTCAACTTATCTTTTTGTGGTGATAAGACCTCGACTAAAATCTGATAAAATAATAGAAATTTATAAATATTTTTAACATCGTTTATTGAAATTTACAACGGTAAATATGATAAAAGATAAACGGCATGAAATAGACTTGAAGAAGAACTACTCAATTGTAGCACTCCTGTAACTTTTCTTCTTTTCAGACGCCTCGGAGGGTTGTCAGGAATAGTAGATGGGAATGATAAGTTGAGTACAGGAGGATTCGTGTGGGTCGGGAGTTGAGAATAAAAAGAGGAATATCGTTTTCGGGATAGTTCTGCGACGAATGGGATATTTAGATCATTACGAAATAAGGTGCATTTAGGATTTTGCGAAGGATTTTGGATTGTAAGGATTGGATGCGAGAGGAATTAGTCCTCAGTTGTTAAAACCAATTTAAGGATTTTCAAATGCAATTAGAGATGGAAAGTGTAGGCAATTGCATGTAGAAAGGTTATAGAATTAATTAAATTTAAGTTTAGCTAGAAACAAGTATTTTATTAAATATTCTATTATATAATTATATAATTAGTTAGTTTTCATTTCATTCATCATAGTTCATTTTATCTCTCTCCATTACCTTTTTCATTTTTGTATATTTGTTTCTACAATATATATCTTCCCAGCGGTATACATCTATATTAAGCTCTTATGTATAAAAAAAAAAAAATAATAAAAAAAAAAAAAAAAAAATTGCTCTTTCCTCTCTGAGTTTAAATTCAAGGATTTAGAATACCTCTAACTTTTATATTTACCCGTTTTTTATCAATGCTAACAAAACGATATGGTTGTTGGTTTTTTTTCGAATCTACAAAATTAAAGGTGTCAAAAAATGTCCTTTAGTAGTTTTTGGAAATCAACGTCTCAATTATTGGGTCGTGGCATTACACTGGTATAAGTATAATTTAATTTTAATTTATTTATTCGGACATATTACAATTTGTCTCAATGAAAATAATAATATTGCAACAGTATAAACAAAAGGAAAGTCAAATAACATAAAATTAAATTAAAATAAACAAAGGTATATAATAACAGAATTAATAGATCTGAACTTTATTTTTTTATTTGTATGTCCAATATTATTGTATAGGTACAATTTTTTTAATTCGTTCTCGATTCTAAAGGATCGATTATTTTTTCATAAACTGAAATATATCACAATAAAAAAATTTAAATGAATTTATGAATGGTTTTTGCTAAATAGGTCTTGTGAAAGTAGATGTTACAGATATACAATAATAATAATAATAGGCTTAGCGAACCCGAAGGTTCGATGCCGATACCACCAAACTCCGCCTGCACAGACTCGTCCAATGTTCACCATTCAAGTCCAAGCCCCCGAGATCAGCCTTAATGTCATCCTCCCATCGACGCTTCGGTCTACCTTTCGGACGCCTACCAGTCGGATCAACGAATACCAACTTTCTCGGAATCCGATCCTCACCGAGCCCAACAAATTTACGCGCCCATTTGAGTCTCCGCGATGCTATCAACTCAATTCACAGGGTACAAACTCCGCAACTCCGCGTTGTGCAACCTTCTAAACTCCCCAGTGGCCTCATCTCTCTTCGGACCAAATATTTGACGCAGTACCTTATTTTCGAAAACCTTGAGCCGTTGTTCATCCTTCAAAGTTAGCGGCTACGTTTCACATCCGTAAAGAACCATCGGAATAATAATCGTTTAATAAATTCTAACCTTTAAGTTTTTAGACAGAAGCCGCGAGCTAAGTAATTTAGCAACTGAATAATAACACGCATTTCCCACCTTTAACCGGGACTTTATTTCTTCCTGGATTTCATTTTTTCTTGTTATCATTGAACCTAAATACTTGAATTTCTCCACGTGTTCAAAAGTATGCCCTGAAATATCAATATCTCCAAGATCGCCACCATTTCTGCTACTAATCATATATTTCGTCTTATCGGTATTTAATTCGAGACCTATTTGTTGATATACAATCATGCTTTTTAAAAATTAAAAAAAAAATTATAATTAAAACAATTCAATAACACTCACAAATGTATCTTGAAAGTGTGGTAAAAAAATACAGTAATACAATGCTTTATGATTATTATAAACAAACTTCTAAATCATATAAACCAAAATTCTATTTAAATATATACTTGCGTTTAAATTCATTTTAAGAATATTATACATTTTAGAGGGCGCGGCGTGGTCTAGTGGATAGAGCACTAGTCTGCTGTGCTCCGGGTCCTGGGTTCGAATCCCGGCTGTGGCGGAATATTATTTATTCTGTTAATTCAGTCGGGGGGCGACCTTAGGGTATGGAGACCCTCCTGGGGCCGACCCAGCCTATATAAAGTGGGTACCCAAATTAATTGGGGAAAAACCTGGCGGCTGAGCGTGATTAAGGCTTAATCACCTCATTGCACTGCCGTTGGCCTAGAAACAGTACGAATCTCTATATGTACTGAGCCCAAGACCCTTCATGGGTTGTAGTGGTACAGGTTTTTTTTTTCTTTTATACATTTTAGAGCATGGTTTTAGGAACGAAAGTATAAAAACATGATTTATATTAAGTTTTTCTATAACAACGATCCCTATTAGTTATATTTATTTATGGGAGCCGGTGTAGAGCTTTGGGGCTGTACTAAACCATCAAATTCTTCCCGTATCCAATCCCTACAATCCAAAATCCTCAATGCTCCTTACTTTGTCACGAATACACTAATCCATAAAGACCTTAATGTTCCGTATGTTGCTGATTTGGCCCGATCTACATACCGTTATTTTCATGGCAAACTCCATTCCCACCCTAATCCTCTAGTTTCAATCCTTTCTTCCTCTTCAATACCTGACAATCCTCCGAGGCGTCTGAAAATGAGATGGCCCTTCGAGACCTTCTAGTTTAGAACATTTTTAGAGTGCTTCCATTGGGAAGCTTCTCTACATGTGTTATAAATGTCTTTATAATGTGTCTGAAATAAATTGATTAATTCGAAAATGGTCCAAATGTGTTAGAATTGTATTTTAATAAGTCTTCTGCTCACTGAAGTTGAATTTAAATCTCGTTTATCTGTTTACAGTTTTGAATTAATATAATAAAGTTAAAAATCAAGTATTAGAGTTTTTATTGGAAACATCATTAAATCACTACCTTCTTCAGTATCTTTATCGTTTTCAGAAGGCTTGGGATAAAGAAATTGTCCAGGAGGACCATCTCATGAATTACCGATTTATACCTTGTGGATTTAAACATAACAAGTTTTGAATTTATAAAATATTTATTGTTATTAGTTTATACAATACTAGCAATATTTCTATATAATTCAATCCACAAGTCAAAAACCACTAGTTATATTATATTAATCAGTTTAAATTCTAATCTATACCAATTTATCTATTATAATAAGTAATATTTAATATCTTATTAATTATAATACTATATTATAGTTTAATAATTTATTATTAATGTTTAACATTTTCTTAACTGACTAATAAATTCCTGTAGATTGATTATTTTAAAATAAATTGTATTTTATTCAAGAAACTATATATGAAAATCTACCAATGCATATTTTCATTATGTGTATTTTAATTTATTGAGTCAATTATTTTCGTTAATTTAGTACCAACATTCGTTATCAGAAAGTTACTCAATTCTTTGGTCTTAAGTCTTTGGTAACTAATAAATTTAAAACTTATGCTTAGTTATTATAAATTTATAACTAATAAATTGTCAAATTATTGGATAGTTGTCGTACATACAACCAACTGCAATTTATAATAAGAAAATCTGGTGAGGGCAACACACGACTTTCACTTACCTCCATTTTTAAAATCAATGAAAGAATTTTCAAATACAGTTAGAGATAAAAATACGTAAAACTATTAAAGAATTAATTAAATTGAATTTATATAGAAACATGTGTTTTATTAAAAAATCTATTATATTATTATCTAAAAAAATCAGTTAGTTTTATCTTCATTTCATCACTCTCTATTAACTTTTAAAAGCTTTTGTATGAGGTAATATTTTTTCTAAAATCTTTAGCTTTCCAACGGTATATTATACATGTATATTACTGTTCTTATGTTCAAAAACGAAAAATTGAAAAAAAAGAATATATTTTTTCTGTTTTCTCCTTTAGTTGGGTATCGAATTCATTCAATTTATATATTTACCTGTTTTTCATCAGTGGTAACAAGATAATATAGTTATTTTTATAGAATTAACAAAATTAAAGGTACTTTAGAAAAAGAAAATTTAAAATATCGGCATTTAAGCCCTGTCAGACCATTTTAATCCGAATGAAACGTAAATGATATTAAAGTCCATTAAATTTTACATCGATATAGCGAGTTTAATCAAAATCCTCGGAACCGTTTTTGAGGAAATCGAAAAAGGTGCAAAATGCATGGTATAAAGTGCCTCTTCTGGTAAGCTCATTTTGATGAAAAAGGTTTTGTAACGTCTTAGACGTATATTTGTCTTAAATATGAAATTTCAGTTTCATAGGATTTACCGTTTCCGTCCGGGAATTACCACACACAGACTTTTTTGCGGGACTTGGTTATTTGGACTCGAAATTGGGACCTAGAGAACAGTAGACTAGTGCTCCTCCTATTGGGGACCCTAAAATGTGTATTTCCGTTGAAAACTGGAATTCGAAAATTTTCACGATCGCAATACTTTCCCTTACTATATATAGTAAGTGAAAGTAAAAATAATTTGATTTAAAAAAAAATATTACAGTTTAGGACATCCAGTATTGCAAACAAATTTCAATTCATAATATGTGTCTAATAGCGGGATTTACGACCGAGTGTCTCCTAAATAAACTGTTTAAATTGTACAGTATATAGAAAAAAAAATCTAAACCTCGTCATTTATTTTTCACTATAAAAAGATTTTGTAGGGATATTTTTGATATTATATTGAAGTCAAAACTAGCTGTTTAGTTATCACGTCCCTTTATACTACTGTGGCTGGTCGGACGATGCTACAGGGGAGTCCTAAATTTTACCTATCAAGGTTTAATTTAGATAGGGATCTTTAACGAGTGCCTTACATCCCACAGACTCGTGACCACCATTGACGTTCCTGCGAAGGACATCATGAAACCAAGGATTTTTTACTCCCTCCTAGGATCATCTGTCGGGCTTGAACCCACATCTTCGGTCATAGAAGGCTGTTATATGCTAGAAACTACACCTCTGGTGACCTCCATCCAAAGGTGATATTAATTCTAATCAGTAATTGCTTGAGTCTCATTAGACTCATTAATAATAGAATACTCCTATGCCAAAGATCACGGGTTTAAACCCGCAGGTGGTCCTAGGATTTTTTAATGGGAGTAAAAAAAATCTTTTGTTATGCTGTCCTTCGGAGGGAACGTTAAAAGGTAGTCCCGAGCTTGTGCGATGTCAGGTACTCGTTGAAGATCCCTATCCTAATAAAACCTGGATAGGCAAAATTTAGGACTCCCACTGTAGCATCGTCCGATTAGCCATAGTAGCATAAAGTGACGTTAAATAAATAAACAAACAATAATAGAATGTTTTGAAATATAAATAATTGTCATCGATGGTAGGTACCATTATAGAAGCATTACATTATCAACAGTTGAATATAATAGGTATTTGGTTGTTTACATTTATAAACACGTTTTCTATAGAGAGAACAGATGGCTTGGAGATGATAATGCTTGAATATATTACACGCCTACGCGGGCATGCAACAGTTAATTCGGAATGAAACATATTCTAATTGGGTTTTATGATAAGGTAAATTAAACTTTTTATGAGAACAATAAAATATGACTAATTGACCCATAAGGGACGAAGCACTGTCCACTCAGATCGGAGGAAAAATTGAGTAGCTGAGTTTTATTAATAAAGTAACGGAACAAAGTGCCGTGTCCAATGTGTGCAGAATCACACCTCTACACTCTACTATGCTTGAAATTTAAATTAAAAAGTCAATTGTCTTTAATTAAAAAAAAAAAAATATATATATATATATATATATATATATATTAAAACAACATTATAGACGGATAAGAATTATAAATCTGCCCCCGCGACTTTTTGACTCAAATTTGGGAATCAATTTGGTGTATTGGGTTGTGTCACATGAAATGTCCATTTTCAATGGTAAAGGATTTTTATTAAAAATACGATATGAAAACAAGATAATTTTATTAGAAGTATTTACCTTCTTTTTCTACAAATTTTTCCCAAAGTGACAACAACTTTTTTATCCCTATAAAAACGGACATTTCATATGAAACAACCCAATAGAATAAAAATGATTCACCTAAGTTTTTAATTTAATTATAAAACCTCTTTTGTCGATTTTTTCTTTTTTTTTTTTTTTTTTAGTAAAATTTGAAATTATTTTAATGAGTACCTTTTCCTTAATTCTTAGGAGTTAAGGGCATTCAATAATGATACATGATTCTTAAACAAAAAGCCAATTTTTATAGGAAGAAAGAATATCAAAATATCTTTTTTTTTTATTATATATATTTTTTTAACCCTTATTAAAAAACCCTTAAAAGTATCACCCACTGATTCAGATGTCTTTTAAATTCCTCTGTACGCAAGATTTTTTTTCTCGAAAATTTTGAAGTGGTGGAACATAATGGAAAAAAATTAAAACTCATTTTTTTCTGAAATCTTGCATTTAAGTTATATTTCATATTATTATCGAAAAATATGTAAAAATTATCTCTCACCGAAAATTCGAAATTGCATTACTTATAAGACATGTTCAATCACTTTACTACAAAATGATAGGATAAAAGCTATGTTTTTCAAATCGCGCGCCAGGCTAATGCTCTATAACACCGTCTATTTAGCCACAATCAATCATTTCTTCTTAGGTCTCGCTTGTTCGGGTATTCTCTATGGTATTCGTTCTTTACGAGGATGTATTTTCCATAAAAAAAAAATCTAAAAAATGGTTTTCGACACATTTTTCGATAATCTAAAAACTATTGGTTTCTTAAAACGCAAGATTTCAGTGGAAAATAAATCAGTTTTTAATTTTTTTAATATTTTTCCACCAATTCGAAAAAAATCTTGAGTGCAGAGGAACATAAAAGACATTTTCTGGAAAAGTTCAGTGAGTGACACATTTATAATTAATTTTATAATTTTCATGATGAAATTAAAGTCGAAAAAAGAGGTTTTTTAAAAAAAAATCGAAAAGCGTTTGAATTAAAAAGCCAACAATTTAGGTGAATTATTTTTATTTGACTAAATTGATCCCCTGAGTTTGAGTCAAAAAATCCTCAGGGGCAGATTTACCATTCTCAATGATTGTAATGAACGTCCGACAATAATCGCAAATTAAAGGGTTCTTCACAACCCTCCAAAGTTACCATCACGCTACGGCAATCACTAATAAAGTGAGATGAATTGGTTCGGCTGTCATGACAGATTATTATGTATGTTACATACAATCGACTAGTCCTGATCTATTTTAGAATATTAAAAAAAAAAAAAAAAAAAACTTTACTAGATTTTTCATTTATCATAAAAAAGTTAATGAGCAATCAGTGTGAAAGATCTTAAGAAATTAATTAAGTTCCAACAAATTAAAAAAATATGGATTTTTTTAATTGAAAGTATTGACATAAGAGCATTTAGGAAGTGAAACAGAGCACTATAAACAAAAAAAATTTTTTATTTTCTCATTTAAAACAAAATAATAATAATTTTTATTAAAATTTGTTAAAGTATTTAGAACGTTTACTAATTTACAAACTATTAATTATTTATAAATTTTATTTATGTTATCGATTATGATACTTTTCCGATGTACAGTAACTAACAAAGATTTTAAAATATTTGAATAATCCTAAAAATTAAGATACATCGTTTGTATCATCAGATAATAATCTTTTATTTGGAATCATATTTTATTTTATAAATACAAATATATTTATAGAATATGTTTTACAAATAAATCCGATTTTATATTTACTGATTATATTCATATTAAGAGAATTGTTTAAATATAAAATTTGAATCGTATGAATAAAATCAAGATAAATATAACTAATTTAAGTTAAATATTTAATTGGACCTAAAATGAAATATGAATATATCTAGTAAAATATTTTGTATAGTTAATGTGATATTTAATTGTTTAAGGAAAGAATTAAACAACGATCGGGAAAGCTGCTAGAATTATTGATCATAGCTTTGATGATAGATACTTTTCTACCCATTGATTTATTTTATATATGTGAAAATGTATACTGAAAAATCTATTTTCATTTAGAATTTAGTGTAAACTTACTATTTATAATTTTTTTTATTTCACTTTTTCCTAATTAATTTTAACAATATAAAAATCAGCAATAAAATTTAAATTCTTAAAAACCGATATATAAATTGAAGAAAAGATATGATTGCAGTTATAATACTTTATTAATTGCGACCTGATTTGATTTATGTAACATTCTAAATGTATTATAATGAATTTATTTAATTACTTATACATGATTAACACATATATAATAGATAGTATTTTTTTTTTATTGTAAATTCCGAAATTGTTATTGAAATGTGTTGAATTAATCCCCTCTTCCCACTGTGAGGTGGTTCATTAGATGAGTATTTATTCGCCTGAAAAAAAAAGCCCTTTTGAGATCTTTATCTACCGTTCCACCCTCAGCCACCCTACACCGTTATTTTATTATCTTTAATTACATCGTTATGACAGTAATTTTATTTAGGATATTTTATTCCATGGCTTTTGTATTATATTTATTTCTTACGGCCGTAATAATGTTCTTCGGTATAAAAAAATAAAATAAAATAAATAAATAAATAATTATATATTATTAAAAATTAATTGATGGTAGTAAATTAAGAAATATTATGTTTTTATTCAAGTTGGTTGGCTTAAAAACTCATTATAAATTAATATGATAAATACATAAATAGTTGTAATACAAATAAATAGAATTTCGGATGGCGTATAGTATAGATTCTATGGCGAATAATATTGGATATAGAAATAAATTATTTAATATCTGATCATTTAATTATACTAATTTGGTTGTGATGCCACGACTGAATAATTATTCGCCTCGATAATTTTTCCTGATAACACCTAAATTTGGATATAAACATGAAATATATAACTTCTTAAATATTAAATAAAATATAATAAATTCATTCGTTTTTCTTCGTCAGGAATCAAAAGAGTGTCCTGATGGGATTTTAATTCAATTAAATTATATTATAATTAAATTAAATTATAATAAATTCAATTGAATTAGATTATGAAATAAAATAATCTAATAAATGTTATTTACCTTTATCAGTTTTTCTCATATGTGTAATATAATAATAAGATTATAGATGTACATAGTTAATTAATTAAAAATCATTGAATAATAAAGTATTTCGTTAACTGTTCAGAAGCTATTAAAAATCAAACGTTTTTTTAAATACATTTTGGTTTGATTAATATTTATTTATTTACTAATCCACATCTGTAAACAATACAAGTTTCAAAAAATTGGCGCTAAACATTGATAGCGTAATACCAAAATAGAGTTATTAATTACAGCTTTCTTTCCACCTGAAATTTCTTCCACCAACAGATTTCTTTAACCAATTTAACACGATGTGGGAGACGGTCTGAGGGAGCGATACGTGAAGTTAACTCATTTTTTATATAACTCGAGTTATCTAGTTTTTCACGACCGCCACAGTTATTAAAACATATGTTTAAGCGACTTTTAAATCAGGTTACTAATTTCATGGATTTGAACATATTTGTTAACTTATAGAGATGGCTCTAATCAGCTCATCTTTTTGTGGTGATAAGACCTCACCCGCCTCGACAAAAATCTGATAAAATAATAGACATTTAGAAAATTAGTTAGTTAAATATTAATATGTTATAATTAGTGTTTATAACGTATAATAATAATAAAATAGACCTATTATTAAATATGTTTAACAGTAAATATGAAGATGTAATGTTTTCTTTTATATTGCATTACTTTCTACATCAGATGTTCTGATCCAATTAAATATTTTAAACCCATTATTTTTCATTCTATAGTTCATGTTATGTTTGCCCCTAAGTGTAAACTGTTTAATTAATGGAAAAATGAAAGTTTTTTAGCAACAAAAAATTTTTATTTAGTAATATTATAATCTTGGGGAGCGGTGTGGTCTAGTGGATAGATAACTAGTCTGCTGTGCTCCGGGTCCTGGGTTCGAATCCCGGCTGTGGCAGAAATATTATTTATTCTGTTAATTCAGTCGGGGGGCGACCCTAGGTTATGGAGACCCTCCTGGGGCAGACCCAGCCTCTATAAAGTGGGTACCCAAATTAATTGGGGAAAAACCTGGCGGCTGAGCGTGATTAAGGCCTAATCACCTCATTGCACTGCCGTTGGCCTAGAAACAGTACGAATCTCTATATGTACTGAGCCCAAGACCCTTCATGGGTTGAAGTGGTACAGGTTTTTTTTTTAATATTATAATCTGTTCTAATTTGAACATTAATTATAGTGGTGTACAAAATGAAAGTTAAACAGGGCTTAGGTTTGTAATTATTATTATATGCCTTAATATTTTATATTCAGTTTTGGTAATTATCAATACGTATCAGGATGTAAAATCGACTGTAGAATCTATTATTGGTGGAAATAATTAAGAGTCAGTCTTTTTTTTTTTTTTAATATTTTAATTTTGCCGACGTTTCGGCTCAAGACATGGCTCAGTAATGCCCTGATGATGGCTCACAAGATTGAGCCGAAACGTCGGCAAAATTAAAATATTAAAAAAAAAAAGACTGACTCCTGATTATTTCAATCTATAAAGTTCACTGTTAATTTTTTTAAATAAGTTTAAAATCACTATTTCAAAATTCTTATAATGATGATAATGATATAATATAATAGGCTACTTACAGTATAACGACCATATCCCAGTTGACAGACGGATGTGAAGAGGTAACTGGACACAGAGCGTTAACCGATACCAACTCCTTCGAGGCTAAGCTTGTACTGGAGGCTGGGTGGGCCGAGGTGGTGGTAACCCCCTCCAGCCGGCCAATCAGGAGCTTTCATCCATCCCATTGGTCAGCTCCGCCCCCACTCCTCCTAGTACCGCCCCCGCCTCACCCCTACCTAGGCCACAGAAGAAATATTGCTAGAGGTCTTCCCCTGTAGTGGGTTTTATTTTATTAGCCTAACCTAACAGCACGTCTCTTTTAAGTATAACTAATATTTTTCTAATGAAGGATATTTAATATTTTTAGTTTTTCTTTGAATCCCATTGTATTAAGTTGTGTCATATGAAATGTCCGTAAAGGATTTTTATTAAAAATACGATATGAAAACAAGATAATTTTATTCGAAGTATTTACCTTCTTTTTCTACAAATATTTCTGATAATTTTATCCCCGAACTGAAAAAACTCTGAGCTTTGAAGTAAAACAAAATCTGAAAACGCACTTTTCACTTGATCATCATTTTCAAAAAGTTTTCCTTTGACGAAGTTGTCTAAATTCCTGAACAGTTGGTAATCTGTTGGAGACAAGTCAGGAGAATATGATGGGTGCGAAAGAACTTCGTAGCCCAGTTCTTTCAATTTTTGCACGGTATGTTTTGAAACATGGGGTCTTGTTGCCGCTCAGTGAGATCATGAGGTACCCATGTATCGAGCTTTTTTACTTTCCCAATACACTTTAAATGTCTGGAAACGGTAGATGCACTTGCATTTATTTGTGCTGAGAGTCCTCTAACTGTTTGGTAGGGGTTTCCTTCTACTGTATGTTTGAGGACATCGTTGTCTATTACGGATGGAGGTCTTCCTCGGGGCAAGTTTTCCAAGTCGGTATCCCCAGCTGAAAACTTAGCAAACCAACGGCGAATGGTCCGTTCATTAAACACTCCCTTCCCCAAACGCCTTACAAATATTTCTAGCGGCCTCAGCTGATGAATGGCCGAGTTTAAACTCGTACAAAAATATTACTCGAAATTCGAGTGTTTTCATGTTCATATTTGGAGGTATACTAAAAAGTGGGTAATTGATTGGGAAGCTAATGTTTATAATACAAATGTAGAGGGTTAGTAACTGTTTACTTTAAATATGTAAACATTCGGAAGAAAACAACAGAGACCTGCAATATCCTTTATGTATTTCAGAAACTATAAAAACGGACATTTCATGTGAAACAACCCAATACTATAGCAATTATTATAATATTATTATTATACCGATAGTATACATAATATTTTAATTTCACTTACTATATATAAAATATATAGTAAGGGAAAGTATTGCGATCGTGAAAATTTTCGACGGAAATACACGCCCCCTGAGTCCAAACAACTAAGTCCCGAAAAAAGGTCTGTGTGTGTGAGGTAAGTCTAGGGTAAAAATTAAAATTCGTACGGAACTGAAATTTCATATTAAAGACAACTATACGCCCGAGATGATACAGCAACTTTTTCATCAAAATCGGCTAACCAGAAGAGCCACTTTATACCATGCATTTTGCACTTTTTTAGGATTTTCTCAAAAACGGCTCTAACGATTTTGATTAAACTCGTTATATTGATGTAAAATCTAATGGGCTTTAATATAATTGAAATAGTCGAACAAGGCTTAAATGCCGATAGTTTAAATTTTCTTCCTCTAAAGTATCTTCAATTTTGTAGATTCGAAAAAATTTACCATTTGATATTGTTAAAATAGATAAAAAAACGGGTAAATATGCAAGTTGTACGAATTTTATGACTAACTAAAGGATAAAAGAGCTAAATTATTTTTTAATGTAACTCTTGTTTTGTTTTTTTTTATAATAAGAAAAATAATATATACGTACAATAAATATACCGTTGGAAATAGAAACATTTTAGAAAAAATATTATCTGATACATACAATTATAAAGAGCATTATATAGTGACGAATAGGGAATAAACATATTACTGATTAACAATTTAATATATAATATATAATATAGTATAGTAGTAATATATATAACTATATTAATATAGTTATATTAATAATATAACTATATATAACTATAACTAATAATATAGCTATATTATAATATAACTATATTATAATATAGTTTAGTAATATTAATATTACAACTATAGTGTAATATAACTATATTATAATATAGTAACTATATATAATATAGTTATATTATTTAATCTAAATCATATGTTTCCAACGAAAATGAATACACGTTTTATTGATATCAACCTAAAATATTTTTTAAATTAAAGTATATTTAATAGTTTTTAAATTGATTTTAACAGTCGAGGTTAAGGATAGTCGTGTGTTGCTAGCACCAGATTTTTCATGTTGCATTTTGTATGCAATCATTTAAATTATAGCAAAAATAATATTTTGGTACTGATTTTCTCCTCCGCTTCAATTTTTAAATTATACACCCACAACTTACATATTTAGCTGTTATCTCTCAATGCTAACAAGGTAATATAGTTATTTTTATAGCATCTACAGAGTTAAAGGTACTTTAGAGGAAGAAATTTTGTAATATCGGCATTTAAGCCCTGTCAGACTATTTTAATCAGAATGAAACCTACATGATGTTAAAGCCTATTAAATTTTACATTGATATAACGAGTTTAATCAAAATCGTCGAAACCGTTTTCGAGAAAATCGAAAAAAGGTGCAAAATGCATAGTATAAAGTGGCTCTTCTGGTAAGCTCATTTTGATGAAAAAGGTTTTGTAACGTCTCGGGCGTATATCTGTCTGAAATATGAAATTTCAGTTTCATAGGGCTTACCGTTTTTGCCCGGGAGTTACCACAGACCTTTTTGTGGGACTTGGTCATTTGGACTCATAGGACCCTAAAGTGTGTTGAAAACTGGAATTCGAAAATTTTCACGATCGTAATACTTTCCCTTACTATATATATTAAGTGAAAGTAAAAATTAAAATAACTAATACTTGGATAATTTGACTATAATACAAATAAACACGTTTTAAAAACTGGAGTTGAATTCAAATTTATTCATTATCATGCCCCAACATAATTATTATCGAATTAATTGCTAGTAAACAAGAATTTTTTTTAAAAGATGGGACTTCGCCTTCCAATAGAAGCTAGTTCATATCTGAATGCGCTCGTTATTTCCATGTTAACTAGAAAAAAATATAACCATTAATCTTTCAAAGAAAATGTTAATAAAACAATCAGAGTCTTATTGTTGATGCATAAAATTGATAAGTGATATGTTTTCTCAAAGGCTGAGATAATTCTGCGGTCACGAAAATTCTTCTTTTTTTCTTCGCTATAGATATCGCCATTTCCGCAATTGTAATTGTCCCACAAATAAACCAATACATTATTTTTCACCATGTCTTGGGAATTTCCGCGAATTAAAAAATATTGCGTGTCAACTCGGTATAATTATGGTATCTAGTGTAGTTGTATTCATCACGTAATATTTATTGTTTTTTCTTGAAAAACATAATTTATCAATAAAATGTTTAATAATATTTAAATAAATATGAAATAATAATAATGAGATTAGTTTATGGCCATTATCTTGTGCTAAGTTACATCAGTCTTTTAACCTCATAATTTTCAAACATTTAACAATTGTAATAGTATATTAGCAGTCACTTGTCAGAGATCACTAAGTATTGTATCAGTTAGAATGTTGAATTTCTTCGTTTATTCGTTTAACGTCACTTTATGCTACTATGGCTAAGCGGACGATGCTACAGTGGGAGTCCTAAATTTTTCCCATCCAGGTTTTATTAGGATAGGGATCTTTAACGAGTACCTGACATCGCACAGGCTCGGGACCACCTTTTAACGTCCCCTCCGAAGGACGGCATAACTAAGGATTTTTTACTCCCATTAAAAAATCCTAGGGCCACCCGCAGGTTTGAACCCACGACCTTTGGCATAGAAAGCTGTTATGCTAGCAACTACGCTATGTGTGACCCCTTGAATTTCTTCGTATACTTTTGTCATTATTTGTACAAGCCAAGCCTTCAAAAATATTTTACGTCTAGGTAATTTAAAATTATTTCCCAATAACATCTCGCGGACTACTGGTTGCGAATTACTGACCTAGAACTATCAATGATTAAACAATTAAATTACATCCCAGACCCAAAACGTATTTCTTCGTACAAAAGCTCCCAAAATCTTATTATCCATACAGTTGGCAAGAATTATTGTTATTATTTACTGTTAACGTTTTTCGAGAATAAGTTACTACGTAAAATATTAGGTCCAAAGAGGGATGAGAACACTGGGGAATTTAGAAGGTTACACAACGCGGAATTAAAGAGATTGTACCTTGTCAGTATAATTGAGTCGATAGCAACGCAGTGTAAATGTTTTTAGGCTTAGCAAAGAACGAATTGCGTACAAAACATATAAACTAATGCGTGTTACGAAACTATGTTAGTAAAAATATAATTCTTTTCTGTCCTATATTGTTTGTTTATTTATTTAACGTCACTTTATGCTACTATGGCTAATCGGACGATGCTACAGTGGGAGTCCTAAATTTTGCCTATCCAGGTTTTATTAGGATAGGGATCTTTAACGAGTACCTGACATCACACAGGCTCGGGACCACCTTTTTACGTCCCATCCGAAGGACGGCATAACTAAGGATTTTTTACTCCCATTAAAAAATCCTAGGACCATCTGCGGGTTTGAACCCGTGACCTTTGGCATAGGAGGCTGTTATGCTAACCACCCAGCTACAAGTGATCCCTTTCTGTTCTATATTGTTGTTTCACACAACCATATAGGTATACTTTTCAATAAATTTATTTTTTTTAAGTAAGGTGAATTACAGAAATACAGACCATAGTTATATTTATTGAGGCATTTGTGAAGCTTTCGGTATTTTAATTTTTCTTTTTTTTTTTTTTTGAGTAAAAGTCCTTGTGGAGTAAGAGTCATTGTGACATAGTATAGTGCGTCAATGATATTACGTCAAGCCAAATTTAAAGGTAAATTAATAAAATAATCTAAATGGAAGGTCAACAATATATGTTCAATATGTGTCAACATTAGGTGTCCCTGTCCAGGATTTATTATTCACAAAAATATTTTTACTTTCACTTACTATATATAGTAAGGGAAAGTATTGCGATCGTGAAAATTTTCCAATTCCAGTTTTCAACGGAAATACACGTTTTAGGGTCCCCTGAGTCCAAATAACCAAGTTCCGCAAAGAGGTATGTGTGTGTGTGGTAACTCCCGGGCGGAAACGGCAAGTCCTATGAAACTGAAATTTAATATTCAAGACAACTATACGCCCGAGACGTGACAGAACTTTTTTCATCAAAACGAGCTTACCAGAAGAGGCACTTTATACTATTCATTTCGCACCTTTTTTCGATTTTCTCGAAAACGATTCCGACGATTTTGATTAAACTCGCTATATCGATGTAAAATTTATTGGGCTTTAATATCATGTAGGTTTTATTCTGATTAAAATAGTCTGACAGGGCTTAAATGCCGATATTTTAAATTTTCTTTCTCTATAGTACCTTTAATTTTGTTGATTCCATAAAAATAACTATATTGTCTTGTTACCACTGATGAAAAACAGGTAAATATATAAATTTAATGAATTCGATACCCAACTAAGGGAGAAAACTGAAAAAATATTTTTTTAATGCAAATTTTTGTTTTTTAACATAAGAACAGTAATTAATATACATGTATGATATACCGTTGGAAAGCTAAAGATTTTAGAAAAAACATTATCTCATACACAACGTTTTAAAAGTTAATAAAGAGTGATTAAAAGTTGATAAAACTAACCGATTATTTTAGATGATAATATAATTGATTTTTTTAAGAAAACACATGTTTCTGTAGAAATTCAATTTAATTAATTCTTTAATAGTTTCACTGATTTTTACCTCTAACTTTAAATCTGTATTCACACCTGTCAATAATTCAATAAACAATCAGTGAATGTACGATCATTTAAGAAACGTGGCGTGATAGGCATGAGGGATTACAGCATCCAGCGGTGCCTACTCCTGGCATGAAATTAGTGTGAATACTAAAGGAGAAGGTCTCTCATCCAGCTCCTCTTCAGCCTTCTGTAGGCATTGTCTGGCATAAGTGTAGAATTAAATATTTATTTTCGTTCCCTCTTAGTACATAAAAAAGAAAAAAACTTGTTTGTTCATTGAATTTTTCGTCTACGATAGCTCACTAATATCAATTATAAATTACATCAATAATATACATTCTTACCCTATTCCGTCCATATTTAATGATAATTGCATAGAATTTCTGTGTATATGAAAATTTGTTTTTTTTTTAATAATAATCATAAGATATGATTATTGCCACGACTATGGCCGACCGTATTATCCTTAGAAAGCTTAGATTATCCTCGCAAAAGGACATTCCTTGACTAGTCAGCTCTTGATAACATTTGCATATGAAATGGCTGACGTTGGCAATTTATTTATTGGGTTGATTACCTTGGCATGTCCCCACGATCCTGCCTTGGTCATAGCTACCTTAACTCCATTTAAACCAATTTACACCCATTTTACAAAGGGAAACTTTCCTGGTATATGCATGTTTATTTTCATATAATCAATTAATCGAATAGTTCGATTGGAAGTAAACCAAAGTTGTTTTTCAAACTTTGTTTTCAAGTTATTTCTATTGTAAGGTTAGTTTTTAAAAGAATATGCCATTAATAATGGATATGTTTTAATTTTTATACATATTTAACTATGCAAAAGGAAATGCTACTAGCAAATCCAAAGAACAATAAGTATATTATTTATTAATATCTGACCCATTAAAATGTTGTTCTAATAAATATTTTGGTTGTTAAATAAAACTTAACTGGGATCACTTGTAGCTGGGTGGTTAGCATAACAGCCTGCTATGCCAAAGGTCACGGGTTCAAACCCGCAGGTGGTCCTGGGATTTTTTAATGGGAGTAAAAAATCCTTAGTTATGCCGTCCTTCGGGAGGGACGTTAAAAGGGGGTCCCGAGCCTGTGCGATGTCAGGTACTCGTTAAAGATCCCTATCCTAATAAAACCTGGATAGGCAAAATTTAGGACTCCCACTGTAGCATCGTCCGATTAGCCATAGTAGCATAAAGTGACGTTAAATAAATAAACAAACAATAAAAATTAACTAATATATTGTAAGTGTGTGGGGGTGGGATCTAAGATAAAAAAGACGAATGGAACGCTGTAGACGATGAGTGCCGATAAAAACACACCAATCATTCAGTTTCTCAATTCAATGTATTTCATTAAATTACCGGATATATTCATTGTTTGATCTATTAAAAGTTTAATATTTTAACTTTATTTTATTTAATGTTTAGATTTGTATAGGTTCTAAAATGAACAGGTTTGAATTTGGATTCGTACCGATGAGCAAGTCGTTCAATGGTTCTGGTGGTGTTTCAATTTCTGGTAGTTTTTTTTCCTAACTTTTTCTGAATTGGAAATACAATAAATCGCACAGAATATTGCACTGCGTTGTGATACATAACAAGTGCAGAATGAAATATCAAAACGGTGTGTCGCTTCTCACATATGATTAGCGGACGTAGCGATATCAGTCATTCAACAACATATATAATTTCGTACTGTTTGAAATTCGAACGAAATTTAACCATCACGTATTTTTCATACAAAAATACTGAAATCGCGCTTTAAAAATGCGAGGGTGAGGGAAGGGTGAGCGAGGGTGAAAATGTGGAGTTATAGTTTATTTTTAATGCTTAATAATAAAAAAATCTGGTGCGAGCAACACACAACCTTCACTTTCCTACATTTTTAAAATCAATGAAAGAATTTTCAAATACAGTTAGAGATAAAAATCAGTGAAACTATTAAAGAATTAATTAAATGGAATTCGTATAGAAACATGTTTTTTATTAAAAAATCTATTATATTATTATCTAAAACAATCACTTAGTTTTATCGGATTTTTGTCACTCTCTATTAACTTTTAAAAGGTTGTATATGAGATAATATTTTTTCTAAAATCTTTAGCTTTCTAATGATATATCATACATGTATATTACTGCTCATATGTTCAAAAACGAAAAATTGCATTAAAAAAATATTTTTTCTGTTTTCTCCTTGGGTATCGAATTTATTCAATTTATATATTTGCCTGTTTTTTATCAGCGTTAACAAGATAATTTAGTTATTTTTATTGAATCTACAAAATTAAAGGTACTTTAGGGGAAGAAAATTTAAAATATCGGCATTTAAGCCCTGTCAAACCATTTTAATCAGAACAAAAAAGGTGCAAAATGCATGGTATAAAGTGCCTCTTCTGGTAAGCTCATTATGGTGAAAAAAGTTTTGTCACGTCTCGGGCGAATAGTTGTCTTGAATATGAAATTTCAGTTTCATAGGACTTACCGTTTCCGTTGAAAACTGGAATTCGAAAGTTTTCACGATCGCAATACTTTCCCTTACTATATATAGTAAGTGAAAGTAACAATATTTTTGTGAATAATAAATTCTGGATAGGGACACCTAATGTTGACACATATTGAACATATATTGTTGACCTTCCATTTTGATTATTTTATTAATTTACCTTTAAAATTGGCTTGACGTAATATCATGGACGCACTATACTATGTCACAATGACTCTTACTCCACAAGGACTTGCTCGCAGTTCCAGTTACTGCTGCAGAATATTATTAAAAAATCCACGAAATACTTAATTATACAGAAACCAATCTGTATGGGTATAAACACTAAATTCACCACGAATCCATTCAACCCAGCCCTACCACTTTTGAGAAGGTTTTAAAGGTTTGCATTTCTAAAATGAATATGTAAGACATGAAGTGTTCATGGTTAGAAATTTTATTGTCTTTCAAATGAATAGATATATAGCTTTATTTTACATAGCCTACAAAAGACTGAAACGACAAGAAACTTCCCGACGTTTTCGACTATTCCAACACTTACTGGACAAACGCTTCAACCTTCCACTTAACTACAAAAGAATTATAAGGCCGATGTGGAGTAGAGCTATGGGGCTCTACTATACCATCGAATTCTTCTCGTATCCAATCCCTACAGTCCAAAATCCTTAACTTGTCACGAATAAACTCATCCTTAATGTCCATTTGTTACTGATTTAGCCCGAAACAGGTATCAATCATTCCATGAAAAACTCCATTTCCACCCTAACGCACTAGTTTCTATCCTATCAGTCTCTTTGGTTCCTGGCAATCTCCGAGGCGTCTGAAAAGAAGATGGCCCCGAGTGTAATGTATTGAGGGTACTGAGGGGTGGAAATTCTTTATTAGAGAACTATTATATTAATTAAATAAATGTTGATAAGCCTTTGTCGGCAAGAGATCAAAAGGCTTTTACCAGAATCCATGGGGGCCCCAGCGATACCTCGGGGAAGTAGCTAGACCTTAGGACAAAGGCTTGGGGTACTTTCCATATCAGCCCCGCCCGAGGTGACAACTATGAGGAGAAGATTCGGAAGAGGCAGTCATGTTCTACTCAAGAAGAGGGAGTCTTATTCGAACCATGTGACTTGAAGTCCAGTAAGTGAACAGCCGAGGTCCATCCTCAAGAAGAAGCGATGTCCTCCTGGGGGTCAGAGAGAGCAGCTGGAGATCTAAGAGCCAAGAACTGATTCCACCTTCGCCAGCCGACTAAGTGGTTTAAACGTATTTCTTTTTGTAATATTGTATGACAAAGGTAGTAGTGAAAATGTCCCTCAGTATTCTCAATCAAAGTTCTAAGCAATGTATTAATATAATGGATATGTGTAAGTTAATAATTATAATAATGCATTAATTTAATCTTACCCAGCATGCCACCTATTAGGTTGGTAAACACGATACCTTTGGAAAGGAAATCAAATGGTATTATTAAATATAGTTTATATATGGATTAAAATATATCGAGTAAGCTAGTTTTTGAAAAGCAGCCGGTCAAAAACATAGCAGGAGACCTTTCAGTTTAGAATATTTTTAGAGTGCTGCCATGGGTAGTGTCTCTACATGTATTTGATGTTAGTTTATTATGCCCATCACATTTACTTAATGTTTATAATAGAGTTGTAAATATCAATAAATATGTTTAAAAGAAAAAAAAAAAAAAAAAAAAAAAAATATATATATATATATATATATATATATATATATATAAATTTTATTTGAAATGATTCGGATTTTAGGTCATTAAACTATCACTCCTTCTTAATTTTCTTTATTTGGACGTTTCGATCCTCCGTCTATGTATATACATAGGATCCTTTTCAACACTACAATTAAACATAATTGGTTACATTTTGTAGTATGTTGGTTACATTTTCCATAAACCATCTACCTACAGCCAGGTACAATATAAAAACATCTTACCAAAGAATTTTATTGAGCACCGGCACACCACTCAGACCTAACTACAGGGCACTGGGATCTCCAAGCCCCTCCCTCCTCCAGTCTTGGCGACCGAAGCTCAACTTATTAATAAATAAATTTAATAAAATTATTCTAGTAAAAACAAAAGGTCAACAACGCTTAAAAAATATATTACAAAAACAGCAATAAAACAAACCAAACTATTATATAAACCAATAACTATGAAACAATCTATGTGATAACTATAACTATGTGATAAAAACTAATAACAATAAACAACTTATATATTAACCATAATAAAACTTTTTTAATTTCGTCTACCTATTCTTCCCAATTTATTTAAAATATTATTGTATACGTTGCTCAGTTTTGTGCAATCATTCCGCGCATTTACAGTGTTCGGTCCTAATGATGTGCATCATCTCGAGAATCACTCTCTTATCTTTATTTTTTCCACATTCAGAACCCTTAAGTTTTTAAAATCAAAATTGTGGTTCTTTTTGATAGCGTGACTCGCTAAGGCTATATATATATATATATATATATATATTTATTTGAAAAGAAATTTCAACAAGGTTTCAGAAGGATATTTTGATTTATGACTTTTCCTAATCCAGCCTTATTGCACAGCTAGACTACAAGGGAAACCTCCATGAAAAATTTCATCTTCGTGATCTTGACCATTTTTTATAGACTACTATGACCACATGGGTGAGTGAACGGTAACTTGTTTTCATAAACATATAAGATAATGTATGGATCGATAGGATAACATTCACACCGTTGCCGACCTACAATACCTAGGAGATGACGAGCTGGAGAGAGACTGGCGTACAGTTATGTATCCGGATACAGGATGCAGTATATAATGGATAAGTTAGGTGGGACAGAAGCTGCGGGCTGTTACAGATCTACTACTTCCCCTCTCTACCGTTAGTCACCTAGGTCGGCTCATTAGTGTCCCAACTCTTTATTACTCCGCTCTTCGGCTCCCGTCTATCTGCCAGGTCGTGTCTCCAGCGGCTGCGGGGAAACTTGGTGGAAGTCGTGTACCTTCTAGCGGGTTGTCATCGAGGCTGGATGTGTAGGAATTACTTATAGGCTATAATATTTAATTATAAGGAGAAGTATTTCTCAATGAGTAAGGCAGATGAACTATATATTCTATTGATATGTCAGCCATTGATCGATCATGGAATCAAGAGTTTCTCTTAATTAACGCACACTCTCCTTAAAGTAACAAATTTTCATTGGGCTGTTGATAACAAACGGAGGAAGGGGTCACCAATGGAGCAGTGGCTAGCATAATAGTCTTCTAAGCACATGGGCGAGGGTTCAAACCAGGCAGATGACCCTTGATTTTTTTAAATGGGTATTAAAGAATTCATGATTATTCCGTCTTTTGAAGAAGAGGTAAATAGGTCCCGATCCTGAGCGATGTCAAATATTCGTTAAAGGTACTTATCCTAATCCTAATCGTCTGATTAGCTACAGTAATAACAATAAATTAAAAGATATGATTATATTGGGTTGTGTCACATGAAATGTCCGTTTTCAAGGTAAAGGATTTTTATTAAAAATACGATATGAAAACAAGATAATGTTATTCGAAGTATTTACTTTCTTTTTCTACACATTTTTCCCAACGTGACACCAACTTTTTTTTATCCCCGAACTGAAAAACTCTGAGCTTTGAAGTGAAACGAAATCTGAAAACGCACTTTTCACTTTTCATCATTGGAGACAAGTCGGAGAGAATATGGTGGGTGCGGAAGAACTTCGTAGCCCAGTTCTCATCATTTTTGCACGGTATGTTTTGAAACATGCCGCTCAGTGAGATCATGAGGTGGTACCCATGTATCGAGCTTTTTTACTTTCTCAATACACTTTAAAAGTATGGAAACGGTAGATGCACTTGCATTTAGTTGTGCTGAGAGTCCTTTAACTGTTTGGTAGGGGTTTCCTTCTACTGTATGTTTGAGGACATCGTTGTCTATTACGGTATCCCCAGCTGAAAACTTAGCAAACCAACGGCGAATGGTCCGTTCATTAACACTCCCTTCCCCAAACGTCCTGCAAATATTTCTAGGGGCCTCAGCTGCTGAATGGCCGAGTTTAAACTCTTACAAAAATATTACTCGAAAATCGCGTGTTTCCATGTTCATATTTGGAGTTATACTAAAAAGTGGGTAATCGATTGGGAAGCTAATGTTTATAATACAAAGGTAGAGGATTAGTAACTGTTTTCTCAGTTCTGCGCATGCGCATGAGTATAGCGGTCATCTTTCAAATCGGCTCTTGGATTTCATGCTTTTTCAGTTTGAATTCTCTTCAGTGCAATCTTGAAAACATCACCAGACTACAGGATAACAACAGCAGTAAATATTGGAGCAAACAAAAGTAAGTTTTGTTACAATTTACGGTGTAAAGTGAATGCTGGGTAACCTCTTCACATCAGCTGATTGCCAATAGCTCGGCAAGGCCGGGATTGGTTTTCTTTTCTTTAGTTATTGTTTTATTACCAACATCTAGTTATTTTCTTATTATCTTCTTCACATGAAATGCGATATTTTCACCAAGTGATGTCCTCCAAAGCATCAACTAAAAGATCTAGATCTAGTGGTTCAATCACGTCTCCCATAAAACAAAGACCCCGCCGTGATACTAATAAAAAATTAAATCAACAAGCAACCCCTTCAGGTTCTAATACAGAATCTGAACCACAGCCTGGCACATCGTCACAGGGGATGACTGACGAATCTCCGTTTTTCACCCCAAATCCTTTTCAAATCCTACATAATGAAAAAGAAAACATGGAATCTGCTCCTACACCCAGTGAACCACGGCCTCCACCGATATTTGTCAAAAATATTAAAAATTTCCAGTTGTTATGTGCGCAATTAAACAAGATTACCGAATCCACCAGCTACTACTGTATGAGTAGAATCAATGACACCAAAATATCACCGACCACCGCCGAGGCATATAGAAAAATTGTGAAATACCTAACTGAAACTAAAGCAGATTTTCACACTTATCAGCTACGGCAAGAGAGAGCTCTTAGAGTTGTGATCAGAAATCTACACCCTTCAACACCAGTTGACGCTATCAAAGAAGAACTCATGGAGATGGGTTACAAAGTGCGACAAGTCACTAATGTCATAAAAGATAGAGTTCAACTGCCTCTATTCTTCGCTGACTTGGAACCATTAGCAGGAGTAGAAAAAATTTATGATCTAAAAAGACTGTATTATACAAGTGTAAGAGTCGAAAAACCTTATACAAAGAGAGAAATTGTTCAGTGTTACAATTGTCAGGCGTATGGTCATACCAGAAGTTACTGTCACCACATACCACGCTGCGTGAAATGCGGTGAACAGCACAAGTCTGTGGAATGTACAAAACCGAAGTCAACACCCGCTGTATGTGCTCATTGCCTCAAGGACCACCCGGCCAACTACAAAGGATGCCAAATCTATAAGGAGCTAAGGACCAGGTATCAAAAACCCCAAGTACTGGATGAAACAACAAGACAGGCTAGAACTAGAAGAGAACCCTCAAAATTAATCGATGCCAATGTATCATTTGCCCACTTACTTGGAGGTGGGAACCAATGTACTGAAGCCGAGGCCCTGCCGGAACTACAAAATGTACCTCAATATCCTCAATCCATTCCACAAATACCTCTTCCTCAAAACGTAATCAGTCCTAAAAATCCTCATCCACAACAAATCTCTCATATTCCCCCTCCTTCAAATGCCACAGATCTTACCAGTTTGATGACATCCTTCATTTCCGAAATCAAATCCCTTGTCATGCCCCTAATAACAATCCTCACGAATCTTGTATCAAATCTTATTCCTAACTTAAAAAATCCATAAATGACCTCACCTAACTCCTTATCTATTCACCTATGGAATGCGAATGGTGTTAGAACTCACACTGACGAACTTACAGCCTTACTCCAAGACAAAAAAGTTGACGTTGCACTCATTACTGAAACTAGACTAACCACTAAACAGTACTTCAAAATACCTGAATACACAACATACCGGACAGACCATCCAGACGGCAAAGCCCATGCCGGTACTGCTGTCATTGTAAACCGATCCCTCTCCCATCACTTACACCCACTTCCCGCCCACTATTTCCTACAAGCCACCTCTATTATAATCAAGACATTTTCCTTTCCGCTAGTCATAGCATCAGCATATTGCCCTCCTAAAAATTCTATTTCTATTACCCAATTTGGTTCCTTTCTCAACTCATTGGGGAATCACTTTATTCTGGGTGCAGACTTAAACGCGAAGCACCAACAATGGGGTTGCAGAACCACAAATACTCGTGGACGGACATTGCAGTCTGCACTCAACTCCAGACGCCTTAATCTCCTACCTCCCGATTCCCCTACCTACTGGCCAACAGATCCTAACCGTAATCCAGACATCCTCGACTTCTTCATCCACAGCGGATTAGGCTCCCTGAACTATTCCGTAACTCGCCTTGATGAACTATCCTCTGATCATAGTCCATTAATCCTAAATGTATCCATGACTCCTATTCCGAAACCTTTCCCACCGTCATTCATCAGAGGCCCCATCAACTGGAACCTCTTCCGTGAAATCCTCACCAATGATATCGACCTCAGAGTAACTCTCAAAACCCCTTCTGACCTTGATGATGCCGTATATTCCTTTACAACCTTGATTCAACAAGCTGCCTGGACTGCCTCCTTTCCTAAACAATCCCAAATTATTCCTTACAAATGCCATTTACCACAACACCTGATAGACCTCATCAACACCAAACGCCGAGCCAGAGCATTATGGCAACGCACCCGCCACCCAGAAGATCGCCGCTCTTATAACTTTTATTGTAGAAAATTAAAGCGGGAGTTCCCAATCCTACAATTCCTACCTCTCCTCTCTCTCGACTCGTGACAATTCCCTGTGGAATGTCACGAAGAGAATCCTGAATACTCACACGATTTCCCATCCTCTCCTGCGCCTTGATAGTTCCTGGGCTGCTTCTGACAAGGATAAGGCCCAGGAATTTGCACAGCACCTTTCCAAAGTTTTCACTCCTCATCCTGAGTTGAATCCAAACCATACTTCAACAGTTGAACAGTTCCTTACTTCGCCAATACCACTCTCCTTACCTCCTAAAGCAGTTAATCCCTCTGAGGTCAAATATCTTCTTAAAAAGCTTCCTCTCCGCAAATCCCCTGGATATGATCTCCTCACGCCTCAGATCTTAAGACAACTTCCACAGAAAGCCATTACATTCCTTACATATCTTTATAACAGTATCCTACGCACTACCTATTTCCCTCTCTTATGGAAACATTCAACTATCATCCTTTTCCTGAAACCAGGCAAACCTTCCAACAGCACATCATCTTACAGACCTATTAGCCTACTTCCGATCCTCTCAAAAATTTTCGAAAAGCTCCTACTAAAACGAATCCTAGATAAATTTAAAAATTTTCCTTCGCATCAGTTTGGATTTCGTTCTCAACATTCCACAGTTCAGCAAGGACTCCGAGTTGTGGATCACATTTCCTCTGCCCTTGAGTGCAAGGAGTATTGTTCGGGTGCCTTTCTGGACATAGCTCAAGCTTTTGACCGGGTGTGGCACCCGGGATTGCTCTTTAAGCTCAAAACCCATTTACCTCAATCCTTATACCTAATCCTCCGATCCTATTTATCAAACCGCTCCTTCCGAGTTCGCTGTGGTTCCGAATTTTCCAAACATTATACTGTTGAGGCCGGTGTTCCTCAAGGCAGCGTCTTAGGACCCGTCCTCTACATCCTCTACACCGCCGATATCCCTACCGATCCCGATACCTTTCTGGCAACATTTGCTGACGACACAGCCATTTTATCATCCAATTCCGATCCTGAAGTAGCATCTCTAAATCTCCAAAGGCACCTTTCCCTTGTCGAAGACTGGTGTAAGGCTTGGCGAATTAAGGTGAACGAAAGCAAATGTACACACGTCACCTTCACCCTTCGACGTAAATCCTGTCCAACAGTTAAATTCAATTCCATACCGCTTCCTTCCTCAGACACAGTCCGGTACCTTGGCTTTTTACTAGACAAAAGACTGACGTGGAACCCACATACGAGACTTAAAAGGATAGAACTCAACCGCAGATTCGGCCGGTTATACAAATTACTAAACAGAAAATCTCATCTTACAGTCGACAACAAATTACTAATATATAAGACAGTACTGAAACCTATATGGACCTACGGACTTGAACTATGGGGGACAACTAAACATTCTAACATCAAACGTATCCAATCCTTCCAATCCAAAGTCCTCCGAACAATAGTTAATGCTCCTTATTACGTTACCAACTGTACCCTACACCATGACCTTAATATTCCATTTATTTTAGATCTGGTTCCATCCAAATTCTCCAAATTTCATCAGAACCTTCTTCATCATCCTAATCCTCTTGCTCAATCGCTTTCCAGCTTCACCCATCCCTACAATCCTCCTCGAAGATTGAAACGGCAGTGGCCCCGCGACGTTTTGTAAACATTTATCTGGAGTTCTGACACTGGTCAGATCCTCCACTCATGTACTGTATGTTTGTGGCTATTCCGCTCTGGCTCGGCCTCCACTGGCATACACCAGTGAAGCGCTGAGTGGGAGGCGCTGGGATCCCTTGGATTCCGCTTCTCCCCCCACTTATGGGGGGAGCAGCCGAGTCTAGGGTTCCTTTGGCTGATTGTATATATTGTATATAGTTAAGTTTGCTTGTATGATTTTTATTTATTTCCCAACTTGTATTTATCTCTACTACAGGTTGTTGTTTTGATTTGTTTCTTGTTGCTTTTTTTTGTATATATTTGAATTTATTTATTTCCGATTTTATGTAAATTGACTTTATCATCATTGGCTGTATATATTGTATGAATGTGTACTACATCTCTATTACTACTGTTCATTATGCAAAAAATTGTAATATTTCTCAATAAAAAAAAAAAAAAAAAAAAAAAAAAAAAAGTAACTGTTTACTTTACATATGTAAACATTCGGAAGAAAACAACAGAGACCTGCAAAATCTTTTATGTATTTCAGAAACTATAAAAACGGACATTTCATGTGAAACAACCCAACATTTAAAGTAGAATACATCAATATATTTAATCTCACATCAATTATACATCATTTACGTTTTAAGGTCTTGTCACCTCACCTTTCGAATATCGTGTTAAAATTGCTTCTTGATGCTCACTCAAAATTTTTCCTAGTTCTAATACTAAAGTTCTTTTAGAACTTCTTATATAAGTACTTAATTTTGAAATTTAGACGCACGTAACCAATGTTCGATATCTTTTAATTTCAAATAACTATGCACCAAGAGTATAAATTTATTATTATATTCGAATTAGAACAAACTCTCCTTCATTAGGGGTACTCACTACGTTTGCTATAGCATGCTATTTGTGCTATTGTGCTAAACCCATCAATTTTATACAGGAAATAACTGTAGAAACTCGACGGGTTTAGCAAAATAACACAAATAGCATGCTATAGCAAACGTAGTGAGTACCCCTAATAATGAATTTAATCTCACATCAATTATACATCATTTACGTTTTAAGGTCTTATCACCTCATCTTCAGAATATCGTATTGAAATTGCTTCTAGAAGCTCACTCAAAATTGTTTATAGTTCTTATACTTCTAAGTGCAAAGTTCTTTTAGCACTTCTTATATTATTTTATAATGTGAATATAATAATAAATTTATACTCTTCGTGGATAGTGATTTGAAATTAAAAGGTTTTTTCTCAAACACTATCTACATGTTAAGTACTTTATTGCAAGTAAAAGCAATCTCAGTAAAAGTATTTTAAATTTTGATTTTTCCACCTAAATTTCGCGGACCGCGGCTCTTTCCTGAAATACGTGTAGAATCCTAACACCGTTTTCTATTTTGTCTGTCCCCCTAATCACTTTCCCTACCAAATTTACTTCAATTAAACGTTTTTACGGCCTCTGCAACGACCGGGAATAGTCTGCCAGACTACAATGGTTCAAGAGTTGAAAGAATTAGATTGAATAGCTTTGAATAAGACAGCCTAGACTATATAAAATCAGACCTGTTAAAAGTCAGAACGAAAAAGGAACTTTTTAAAAAAGAAAATTTGATGCCTCGTCCTACTCTTCTGCGCATGATCTTTAAAATAACTTATACCATATATTTCTCTTTTCAGATTTGAATATAATAGAAATATTTTCTTAAAATACCGCTTTAGTGACGTAAGCAAAATAATAAGTGCGGGCAACACACAACTTTCACTTACTTCCATTTTTAAAATCAATGAAAGGATTTTCAAATAAAGCTAGAGATAAAAATACGTGAAACTATTAAAAAATTAATTAAATTAAATTTATATAGAAACATGTGTTTTATTAAAAAATCGATTATATTATTATCTAAAACAATCACTTAGTTTTATCGCCTTTTTATCACTCTCTATTAAATTATAAAAGCTTGTGTATGAGATAATATTTTTTCTAAAATCTTTAGCTTTCCAACGGTATATCCTACATGTATATTACTGTTCTCATGTTCAAAAACGAAAAATTTCATTAAAAAAATATGTTTTCTGTTTTCTCCTTTAGTTGGGTATCACATTTATTCAATTTAAATATTTACCTGTTTTTTATCAGTGGTAACAAGATAATATAGTTATTTTTATATAATCGACAAAATTAAAGGTACTTTAGAGAAAGAAAATTTAAAATATCGGCATTTAAGACCTGTCAGACCATTTTAATCATAATTAATAGTACATTATATTAAAGCCCATTAAATTTTACATCGATATAGCGAGTTTAATAAAAATCGTCGAAACCATTTTTGAGATAATCATAAAAAGGTGCAAAATGCATGGTATAAATTAGCTCTTCTGGTAAGCTCATTTTGATGAAAAAGGTTTTGTAACATCTTGGGCGTATATTTGTCTTATATTCATAGGACTTATCGTTTCCGCCTGGGAGTTACCACACACACACACACCTTTTTGCGGGACTTGGTTATTTGGACTAAAATGTGTATTTCCGTGAAAGTAAAAAGGAGTGTAGAACTTTATTTTGTTATTGTTCGGTTTATTTTGTTTTTTCTTCTATGGCCTTTCCTGTTTTAGTAGATATCATCTAAAATTATGAAATATAACAAATTATGCTAGTGGATTAACACTATAAAGTATCGTATTTATGACAAAGAACTATTTTTCATCTTAAAGAAAGATCTATTATTTACCATATTTAACACCTATTTACATAATAAGACAAGTAATTTTATTTTAATTTTTTCAAGTCCAACACACTTCATCTTATCAATCTATTGACTTGCCGAGCGGTATGAGAAACCCGATCAACGCTCTTAGGGATTGTCACATGGTTTCGGGTCCAGCTCCTTCATTATAAATAAAATTATTAAAGTACTATGGTTTATTTTCTTTAACAAGCGGCATACAAGAGATACCTAATACGGTAGAAAATTCAATTATAACACCAATGCTGTCTCCGAATGGGTATATAATAATATAACAGCCAAAAAAAAAATGTCTCGGACTGCTCCTGCTTATTACGGTACTGTTCTTCCATCCATGTATTTGGGAAGAGACCGCCAACGGGAATGGCTTAAAATTGGACGGTTCCGCTATCTCATCGGTAATAATCGTAGGCAGCGACATTGTACATTCACTTATATAGGATTAAGTTTAAAATCGAGACCCCGGACGGACGGAAACGGAAAATTAAAAACTTGTTACAGGATATCTTTGTCTGTTTCTTTGTATTTCTGTAACTTATTATTAAAGTGGGGATCCCGTGGCTGAGTGGCTAGCGCGCTAGTCTCTCATGCTAGAGGTTCTGAGTTCGAATCCCGGCGGTGCTTTTATAAGGATATAAATGAATGGGGATTCACTCACAGCCTCTCCCCCGGGTATGTGAGACCCGTCAGACAAATGGTGGCCACTCACAAAATTAGGCGTCGAGAAACGTTAGTGTAATCCCCCAGGAGGCCCAGGTCCTACACGGCCTGTTGCACAACTGGAAGAAGAATAATATATGAAACCGAAGCTGGATAAAAATGAAATGAAAATGAAAAAACTTCTTTATTATCCTGGGACTAAAGTCCCTTAAGAATAAAATAAAATACATAATTGATGACCGGAACAGTGTGGTCATGATTTAGAATAACAAAGTACTAAACTAAAAAATAATTAAGGTAGTAATATATGTACATCTTTACAAGTCAGACTTTCGGAATAAGAAAAACAAAAAAACAAAACAGAAATAGCTGGTTCATCAATGATAATTTGAGTAATACAAAAAAAAAAAAAAATAATAATAATAATTGGTATTTATAGCATCTGCAGTTTGAAGTTATTGTCTGTTTGACTGGGTAAGGAGAAGGTAGTTGAAAAGTAGCGATTTGAAGGAGGAAGCAGTGCTTGCATGACGGATCTCAGGAGGAATAGAATTCCAAAGAGTGGTTGCTTTGGCTAGAAAGGACTTGTCAAAGGCAGCAGTACGGTGAGGAGGAGGGTAGAGGTCAGAAAGACGGGATCTAGTAGAACGGGACTGAATTGATGATTTAAATTGAAGGGATTGGAAGATGTAGCTGGGACGATGAGTTCTGATAACCTGGTAGAGGAAGGAGGCTAGGAAATACTGGCATCTGTAACGAGGATAAAGCCACCTTAACTCGGTGTAATACTGAGTTATATGCGTGTCTCTGGTGATTCCGAATACAAACCGTATTGCACAGTTCATAATACGCTTAAGTTTTGCTTCGAGCTCACCTGAAAGTCCGCTGTACACCTCGCATCCGTAGTCAAAGTGGGGAAAGACAAGGGAAGAAACAAGGAGTTTACGAATATTGCGAAGATAAAGTGCGAAAGATATAATTTATATGCTGAGGATTAGTACATTTAAAATAAAAACCTGTACCACGACAATCCAGGAAAGGTCTTGCGCTCAGTACATATAGAGATTCTTACTGTTTTTAGGCCAACGGCAGTGCAATGAAGTGATTAGGCCTTAATCACACACAGCCGCCAGGTTTTTCCCCAGTTATTTTGTGTACCAACATCAGAGAGGCTTCGGTGTGCCCCAGGAGGGTCTGCGTCCGACTGAATTAACAGAATAAATAACATTCTGCCACAGCCGAGATTCGAACCAAGGGTCCGGAGAACAACAGACTAGTGCTCAATCCACTGGACCATGCCGCTCCAGTACATTTTACTGATCATTCTACTAATGCACTTGTCCAGAAACTGGGGTCAACTAGGTAAGTATTAATTAATTAAAATTACCTCCTTCACTGTCATCGGACCTTATAAATAATAAATAGGCGTAATAATTGATGACCCTACCCTGTAAAATCTCATCGTGAATCGTGAGCATATTCTCTCAGAAGATTACACCACGAGACCAAGGGCCAACACGGCCTGTCGCGCCAGAGAAAAAAAATATATTAATCGCTTTTGTTGTAAAATCATCCGATTCATCTTTGGGATCTCCAGAGACACCTCTGTCACTCGATTCTACGAAGAGTTAAAGTGGCTTTATCCTCCCTATCGTCGTAAGTACTTCTTGGCATCCTTCCTCTATCAAGTAATCCGATCCCGCCGTCCATCATACATCTCTGACCTCCTACTATTTAAATCCTCGATTCATTCCCGCAACACTCGAGCACGGCCTTCTGATTTGTATATGCCGACCCATCGAACCGCAGCTTTCGACAGATCTTTCATTATCCGATCATCTTCCGTATGGAACTCTATCCCTTCTCATATCCGTAACTCTAATACCCTTCCAACCTTTAAATCCCGTCTATTCAATTAATTCCTATCCATTCAATTTCCAAGGAATCTCGACAATAACCAATTTTAAATGAGAATGTTCAAATTAAAAAAAAAAAAATAAATAAATAAAAATAAAATAAAATAATAATGATAAATAAATAAATTTAAAAAATCACAGAAGCGTTAATATAGAAGTTATTTTTATTTTTGTTTTTTAAATTAGATAGGAATTGAATATAATTATTTTTTGATCAAAGCTCTGCACAGGAACAGAAGGATAATTTTGTATTTTATTTTTTTTTAACTATCTAAATTAGTTTTATGTACATATATATTATTTTTTTTGTTTCTCTCACTCGAATTGGAATGAGAAGTCGATTTATTATATTCAACAGTTTGGTTTTATATGTTATCTTTGTCTTGTGTATTTATTTTTTACTTTATCACTGTATTTTGTTTTTCTTCCATTATTACTCTAAGGCATCTTAGACTTTATTTACTTTCATATGTATTATCCTGAAGGGACTTGTCCCAGAATAAATAAAGAAATTATTATTATTATTAAAACATAATCAGTGTTGAGAATACTCTTGTTCCCCGGACGGTTACTAGAGCGATTGTTCGCCTCGCCGATCATCGGACCGGGACAGCTGCTGCCTTATCAGGAACGCTCCGTCGGAACTGCAGTAGCCTGGTCACTGCTAATAGATTTCGGGCCGTTGGTGGTCGCTCGCCTGGATAACCTCCCGCCAATCGCTTGTTTATTTGATAATGGGACGATACGTCTCGTTGGTTTCGCTACATCTTTGTTCACTTAGCTGCAAGACTTTTCCAATTTATTTTATTAATTAGATCGTTCGGGTGAATAACGGTATTTGCTTAATTTTTGTAATTTCGGTTCTTTGACTGAATAATGTTATTGTTCACGCCATATGTTATGGCCTGATGAGGTTTCATGACTGTTTCGTGGAAAAACAAAGGAAACTGTATAATTTTTATGATATTTATCAATAGATCATTTGTATTAATCTTTATTTTTTATCTGTTTTAAAAATACTTATTTTAAATATAATTACAAATTTTGAATGGAAGAGAAAGAAAAGAATACGATTACTTCAATTGTTTTTATTACCGCCTAGTGGCGGGGGGTCTTAAGCTAGGGTCTAAGTGTAGATGTGCCATATAGACGCACTTACCTGTGTATAAAATGTATAGTAAGGGAAAGTATTGCGATCGCGAACATTTTCGAATTCCAGTTTTCAACGGAAATACATGTTTTAGGGTCCCCTGAGTCCAAATAACCAAGTCCCGCAAAAAAGTCTCTCTGTGTTGTGTGTGTGTGTGGTAACTCCCGGGCGGAAACGATAAGTCCTATGAAACTGAAATTTCATATTTAAGACTAATATACGCCCGAGACGTAACAAAACTTTTTTCATCAAAATGAGCTTACCAGTAGAGCCACTTTATACCATGTATTTTACACTTTTTTTCGATTTTCTCAAAAACGGTTCCGACGATTTTGATTAAACTTGCAATATCGATGCAAAATTTAATGGGCTTTAATATCATGTCGTATTCATTCTGATTAAAATGGTCTGACAGGGCTTAAATGCCGATAATTTAAATTTTCTTCCCTTAAAGTACCTTTAAATTTGTAGATTCAATAAAAATAACTATATTATCTTGTTAACACTGATAAGGAACAGGTAAATATATAAATTGAATGAATTCGATACCCAACTAAAGGAGAAAACAGAAAAAATATTTTTTTAATGCAATTGTTTGTTTTTGAACATAAGAGCAGTAATGTACATGTATGATATACCGTTGGAAAGCTAAAGATTTTAGAAAAAATATTATCTTATACTAAAGCTTTTAAAAGTTAATAGAGAGTGTTGAAATGAACATAAAACTAACTGATTATTTTAGATAATAATACAATAGATTTTTTAATAAAACACATGTTTCTATATAAATTCAATTTAATTAATTCCTTAATAGTTCCACGTATTTTTATATCTAACTGTATTTGAAAATTCTTTCATTTATTTTAAAATTGAGGTAATTGAAAATCGTGTGTGGCCCGCACCAGATTTTTTATTTATATATTTATATGTAGGTAAGTGGAAGTAAATTATTTCATTTTTTGTTACTGAAATAACTTTGTTTCTTTAATACTTTTCTTATTGCCAATGCAGTGCTCTGATATTACTGTAATGCGTATTAAAGATAAGAAAAAAATAATGGCAGAAATTATTTTATTTTTCATATACCTTGGGCAGGTAGAATTCCTGCTGGTTCTTTTAATTATTTATAATTTTAAATGTAATAGTACGTAATAAGTAAAAAGTTAGATTGTTTTTTTTGTTATTGACGAGAGCGGAGACTAAAGGACTTGGGTTATCTTAATATTGAGTCTCTGCCTCCCGCCTCTAATCCTGGTTGGTCTTACGACTTCTAGAAGGACGCATCGCTTAGTTTTTCCTTATGAAGAAGCTGCAATCGACGGCCCGTACAATATCGCCATCACTGCTGGTAACAGCTCAGCCAATGTTTTTATTTCTCTGCGTCCGCTGTTGAGCACTTAAAAGGCGCCAATCGTTGTATTTATGGACAATAGTTTAGTTTTAGTTATATTAATTTAGATTCACATTTTGTTTTTGTTCATTTAATTATTTTATTCTATTAAACTATTGAAAAGGTTTTATGTTTGGTTCCATATATAGAGCTATTATAAAAAATTTGTATTTAGTTTTCATAACCTTCACTCTTAGACGAAAATCCTGTCCGCCAGTTTATTTCAACTCATTACCAATTCCTCTCTCAGATACAGTCCGGTATCTTGGCTTACTACTAGACAAATGATTGACATGGAACCCACATACAAGACTTAAAAGACAAGAACTCAACTGACGATTCGGACAGTTATACCGACTACTCAACAGAAAATCTGAACTTACAGTTGACAACAAATTATTAATCTACAAGACAATACTGAAGCCCATCTGGACCTACGGACTTGAACTGTGGGGGACAGTTCCTTTCAATCCAAAGTCCTCCGTACAATAGTAAATGCTCCAACTATACCTTGCACCACGACCTTAATGTTCCATTTATTTCAGAGCTAATTCCATCCAAATTTTCCAAATTCCACCAGAACCTCATTCATCATCCTAATCCTCTAGCTCAATCCCTATCCAGCTCCACTCATCCATACGACCCACCTAGAAGGGTGAAACGGCAGTGGCCCCGCGACCTTTTGTAAATATATTGGAGTTAAATAAATAAATACACTGGCTAGATTCTCCACTCAATGTGACGTATGTATGAGTGTGTGTATGTGTATATAGGTATAAGTGAATTCTTGACTTTATTGTATTGATTCATTATTGTATATATATTTTATTGTAATTTTATGTTGTGTAAATATTGTATGAATGTAGTATGTATGATATCTTTCAGCAACACTATTGATGTCCAAATTGGGACAGATTGTAATTTTACTCAATAAAAATTGTTTTATTTTTGTCTGGAGAACAGGTTTTACATAGTCCGCCTTTTTTTGTCAGGCGCAAATTTCAGTGTTTGGGGATTTCGGCAATATCAGCGCCTAGCACGCTTCAATATGAATCATGGAAAGTAGTTGGTAAGGACTATCGGATAGAAGTGTGAAGTGGACTGACAAGCGGTGGAGAAGAAGATACAGCGGACTAACAGACAGTATCGAACGAGGTATTGCGCCTGCGCGGAGCTCTGCAGCCAGAGGGAAGGCTGATTAGAGGCCTGGGAACCGGAGGATCTGTCCTCAGGCTCCCTCTAATTAGAGCCGTCTGTTTGCCTCCGTCTTCCTCAGGGTACAAGATCAACCCAACTGCCAACCCGACTCCCGGCTCTCTTGTTAGTTCTGCGTGTGTCTATCCTACATCAACTGGGGCCGTCGGGTTAACAGCTTCCATTCTTCTGCCAGCTTTTTGCTATGGCGGATGTAATGTCACGCTAATCCAATATTTCAGTAGGGCTTCGAATTTAGATGTGGAATTTCAGAGTAGTGAATTGTAAGGTCACAAAGAGTGTTAGAGATTGAAGCATTGAAGCTCATGACATGAGGAGAAAAATCTAAAAGCACAGTGACATGTATTCGTGGTTTAGGGTCCAGGGGTCCTTCAATACAAATACAATTATTAAAGTACTATTTTAATTTTTGTAACTTTGTTAATTTTCTTTAGCAATCGGCATACAAAAGATAAGTATTACGGTAGAAAATTCGACCATAACAACAACTAAAAGTAATAAAAAATAATTAGTTCTAAAACAAAAAAAATCTGGTGCGGGCAACATACGACTTTCACTTACCACCGTTTTTAAAATCGATTAAAGAATTTTCAAATACAGTAAGAGATAAAAATGAGTGAAACCATTAAAGAATTAGTTAAATGGAAATTTCTATAGAAACATGTGTTTTATTAAAAAATCTATTATTATATTATTATGTAAAACAATCACTTAGTTTTATCGACTTTTCATCACTCTCTATTAAATTTTACAAGCTTGTGTATTATAATAATATTTTTTTATAAAAGTTCAGTTTTCTCCTTTGGTTGTTTATTAAATTCGCTCAACTTGCATATTTAGCTGTTAATTATCAATGCTAATAAGATAATATAGTTATTTTTACAGACTCTACAGAATTAAAGGTACTTTAGAGGAAGAAAATTTAAAAAATCGGCATTCAAGCCCTGTCAGACTATTTTATTCAGAATAAAACCTACATGATATTAAAGCCTATTAAATTTTACATCGATATAGCGAGTTTAATCAAAATCGTCGAACCGTTTTCGAGAAAATCGAAAAAAGGTGCAAAATGCATGGTATAAAGTGCCTCTTCTGGTAAGCTCATTTTGATGAAAAAAGTTTTGTCCCGTCTCGGGCGTATAGTTGTCTTAAATATGAAATTTCACTTTCATAGGACTTACCGTTTCCTCCCGGGAGTTACCACACACACACACGACCTTTTTGCGGACTTGGTTATTTGGACTCAGGAGACGTGCATTTCCGTTGAAAACTGGAATTCGTAAATTTTCACGATCTCAATACTTTCCCTTACTATATATAGTAAGTGAAAGTAAAAGGGAAAATAACTTCTAAATTAATTAAAAAAAAAAAATTAACATAGGATGCTTACCGCTGTCTTTGAAGGGATATAAATAATATATTAGATATATATTTATTATCGATATATTAAAGTTTGTCGCTATGGACAATAATAATATTGCTACATGATAACATTATACAATATTACAATATAACAAAAGAAAAGTCAAATTACATAAAATGAACTAAAATAATAAAGTTAAATTATAACAAAGTTATAAATTAATAAATTAGTTAACAATAAATTAACAAAACATGACACACTCTACTAATATACAATATTTACAATTAAAAAAAATTAATAAAGAATAGTCTCGGTCTGCTCCTGGTTATTACGGCAATGTTCCATCCATGTATTCGGGAAGAGGCTTCCACGAGAATGGCTTAAAGTTGAAGTCCTTCCTTCTCATCGGTACTCATCATAGGCAGCGACACTGTACGTTCACTTATATTGGATTAAGATGAAACTTCAAGACACCGGGCGGACGGAAACCCAGCTTGTTACAGCATCGTCAACTGTTAATAGCAATTATGATCAAAAGATCAAGAGACCGACAAAAAGATACAGCACCTCAAACTCTCCGCCGCAGCGCCAGTCTTCAAAATGGCAGAGATAATCCACAAATGCAACAACATAGAGCTTCATCTGAACAAATTATTGGGTTGTTTCACATGAAATGTCCGTTTTTCTAGTTTCTGAAATAAATAAAGGATTTTGCAGGTCTCATTTTACATATTTAAATTTAAAAATTTACTAATCCTCTACCTTTGTATTGTAAATATTAGCTTACCAACCAATTACCCACTTTTTAGTATACCTCCAAATATGAATATAGAAACACGCGGTTTTCGAGTAATATTTTTGTACGAGTTTAAACTCGGCCATTCAGGAGCTGAGGCCGCTAAAAAATATTTGCAAGGCGTTTGGGGAAGGGAGTGTTAATGAACGGACCATTCGCCGTTGGTTTGCTAAGTTTTCAGCTGGACATACCGCCTTGGAAAACTTGCCCCGAGGAAGACCTCCGTCCGTAATAGACAAAGATGTCCTCAAACATATTGTAGAAGGAAATCCCTACCAAACAGTTAAAGGACTCTCAGCACAACTAAATGCAAGTGCATCTACCGTTTCCAGACATTTAAAGTATATTGGTAAAGTAAAAAAGCTCGATACGTGGGTACCTCATGATCTCACTGAGCGGCAGCAATTGGAACGTCTTGAGACCTGCGTTTCTTTGCTTGAAAGAACTGGGCTATGAAGTTCTTCCGCACCCATCATATTCTCCCGACTTGTCTCCAACAGATTATCACCTGTTCAGGAATTTAGACAACTTCGTCAAAGGAAAACTTTTTGAAAATGATGATCAAGTGAAAAGTGCATTTTCAGATTTTGTTTCACTTCAAAGCTCAGAGTTTTTCAGTTCGGTGATCAAAAATTTTGGTGTCACGTTGGGAAAAATGTGTAGAAAAAGAAGGTAAATACTTCGAATAAAATTATCTTGTTTTCATATCGTATTTTCAATAAAAATCCCTTACCCTTGAAAACGGACATTTCATGTGACACAACCCAATATTACTTATACACACCCACAGGTGATTCTCACTTCACTCACCAACACACTACCAACTCTAAAAAGCCCTGATGATGACCCAAAATTGGGATCGAAACGAAAACAGATCGCCACCCGAACTAATTTCCTTCCGTATTATTAAATACCTTTTTAATTACTATACCTTAGTGTTAAAGGATTTTTTATAATAAAAGTCATTGTAGAAATTCAGTGAGTCTACTAATCCTTTAAAAGAAAAACAAGAAGCTTAGTTGAATTAACTGATGTTGAGTCTACTGTAAAAACACAATTAGCTAAGTTTGTATTTCGCCTGTATATAATGGAGAGGGGAGCGATCTGATGTGGGTACTTGGGAGCTTGAGAACCCCTGATTTAGGTTCTGTAAAGGGCACTGGCTCAGTCATCATTATCTCTTAAATATTTTTTTTTCATTTATTTATACACAACTGTTAAAAACCTTGGAGTTACTTTTAACGAAAACCTATCATGCAATAACCCCGTATCTGAAATATTACGAAAATCTTTTTCCATATTCAAACAGCTCTATAGATTCCGTGAATCCTTACCTTTAAAAACTCCTCAGCTACTCGTTTTCTTTGTTATCTCCTCCAACTCTGACTGCGGTTGCCTGGTGTACGGGGGACTAACTGATGAACTAGAAATAAAATTAAAACGACTTATGAATTGTTTTATCAGATTCATTTTCGGAGCCCGTAGATGTGACCATATTTCTGGTTATTCATCTTAAAATGGCTCTATCCTTCTATTCGACGAAAATATTTCCTTGGTTCCTACCTATTCCAATCTCTAAAAAATAGAAAACCTTCCTCCATAATAGAGCTCTTCACCCTCCGCTCTGATATCCATTCGTTAAATACTAGAGCCCAATCAATCAATACTTATACCCCATCAGATAAAATTGCTTCCTTTCACAAATCGTTTCTCGTTCGTTCCTCATCCTTCTGGAATTCGCTGCCCATCTCTTCTTTCTTCAAACATCAAACCTTTTACTACCTACTCGCATCTCAATCTTCCGTTCCATTCTAAAATATAGTATAAATATATGTATATGTTATAACTACTCCGACAGATTTGAGGTGCGATCGGGCTTAAAACAGATCGACTCCCTTTAACCTGTTTTATTTAATATAGCTTTAGAACAGGTCATAGAAAAGGTGACGAGAAAGGTTTAAATCTGGGTGATAAAATTCCGGTTCTGGAATACAAAATGAAAAAATGAAATCCAGGAGGAAATAAAGTCTCGGTTGAAGGCGGGAAATGCGTGTTATTATTCAATAGCTAAATTACTTAGCTCACGGCTTCTGTCTAAAAACGTAAAGGTTAGGATTTATAAAACTATTATTCTTCCGACGGTTCTTTACGGATGTGAAACGTGACCGCTTACTTTGAAGGATGAACAACTGCTTAAGGTTTTCGAAAATAAGGTACTGCGTAAAATATTTGGTCCGAAGAGGGATGAGGCCACTGGGGAGTTTAGAAGGTTGCACAACGCGGAATTGCGGAGCTTATACTCTATGAATATAATTGAGTTGATAGCATCGTGGAGACTCAAATGGGCGAGTCAAGTTGTTAAGCTCGGTGAGGAACGACTACCGAGAAAGTTGGTACTCGCTGAACCGAATGGTAGGCGTCTGAAAGGTAGGCTGAAGCGTTGATGGGAGGATTGCATTAAGGCGGATCTCGGGAGCTTGGGCTTGACCGGCGAACATTGGACGAGTCTGTGCAGGCGAAGTTTGGTGTTATCGGCAACGAACCTTCGGGTTCGGTAAGCCTATTATTATTATTATTATTATGTAATATAGAGATTACTCTAGCATAAGTCAAAAAGCGTCTAATTTCTGTTACAACTATTTCACAAAAACCCAAAGAAACTATTTCCTGAACTAAATAGAAACTCATTATTAATGAGGAATGTGTGAAACATCTTTATGTGATAGTTTCTGTATTTAAAATGAATTATCCAAATAAAGCAAGAAATATATAATAGAACCTAAAATAGTTGAAAACTATTTCAATCTGATTTTTAAAATTTTATGAATTATGAAAAGAATAAATTATTGCAGTGACAACATACTAGGCCCTATGCCTAAAAATGCTTTGGATCCTGAAGCTCAGAAAATCATATTTGAAATCTACAAAACAAAATTTTGACCAGCCATTGTGCGTACCGGTGGGCAATATAATATGGGCGAGTCAAGTTGTTAAGCTCGGTGAGGAACGACTTCCGAGAAAGTTGGTACTTGCTGAACCGACTGGTAGGCGTCTGAAAGGTAGGCCGAAGCGTCGATGGGAGGATGGCGTTAGGGCTGATCTTGGGAGCTTGGCCTTGAACAGTGATCATTGGACGTGTCTGTGTAGACAGTATTTAGTGGTATCGGCATCGAACCTTCGGGTTCGGTACGCCTGCTATTATTATTAATATATATAAATAAATAAATAAATATATATATATATATATATATATATATTTTTTTTTTTTTTTAACTTGACCACAAGGATGTCTTTTTTTCATTGTCTTTATTCTTAGGGGACTTGATCCCATAGTAATTTTTTTTTTTAATTTCATTTTCATTTCTATTTAATTGTAAACATATGTATTACTATAAACTAAATACTTAATATATATAATAAAGTATTTTCACTACTTAAAGACCCATCTACGTGACATATCAGAAGAGTTTGCGTATTATAAAATTTTACATATACAATTTCAAGTTTATACCATAATAATAATAATAATATTTGTTTGTTTTCGGAGTAATCCCCATACAAAAGGAGTTGGTCAGTACAGTTCATATGTTATAAATACAAAAATAAAAAAACAATTGTAGATTATTTACAGGCATTGTGAATATACAATAAAAAAGTAAAGCGTATTTTTTAAAATCAAATACAAAAATGAAAAACAAAACAAAAAAAATATACATACAAAACAAAAAAAAAAAAGAACAATTGAGGAATTTAAAGTTATCCTTAGTGAAAATATAAATGTTTCAAATTTATAATGTTGTGTAAATTATTCTAAACAATTAAAATTAAGTAAACAATTTTATTAAAACAAGTAAAAGAAAAAACAAATAAACACAAGTAATCTCACTTCACATTTTTATAAAAATTTAATGAGGCATTAACCGGAAAATCTATATCATGAACCTTATTCATTTATTATAAACGATCTAATTTTTAAACTACCCACTGTATAGTAAAAAATGTCATTTAGTTTCTGCACAGTATCAATTGTTAGTAGATTTCCTAAAATTGAATTATTGTTCTCATTAATATATTTATATATATATAGTGCTTCCTAAGATCTTTATACATTGGGCATTCTATCAAAAGATGATATAGATTTTCCGGCTTTTGTAAATTACACACAGTGCAGTTTTCAGCTCCCTTTAGTTTATAGGATTTCTCCTCACTTTCAAGTTTATACCATAAAAATTAATAATGAAATTAAGGTAAACAATTAAATATAAAGAAAAGTAAAGGGAACATTATTACCAACATTTATATACATGAAGATATTCGAAAATGGGAAGCCTGCGATAGGTGAAGAAGAATAAGATAACAATTAGAGAACAGGTGAGGACTGTTTACAGGAGCGTGAGTGGACAGGTATCTCCTCTTAGCCACGTGGCCCGCACGTGTACCTGCCTTCACGCTCTGTCACCCTTCACGGCAGCTAAGTATAGTCTGTATGTACCTTCATGTTGCGGTGCTACACCATGATAGGAGCACGCTGATCAGTGCTGACACAACACACAACCTTTACTAACCTCCGTTTTTAAAATCAATTAAAGAATTTTCAAATATATTTAGAGATAAAAATTATTGAAACTATTAAATAATAAATTAAATTGAATTTATATAGAAACATGTGTTTTATTAAAAAATCGATTATATTATTATCTAAAATAATCAATTAGTTTTATCTTCTTTTCATCACTCTCTATTAACTTTTAAAAGCTTGAGTATAACATAATATTTTTTCTAAAATCTTTAGCTTTCCAACGGTATATCATACATGTATATCACTGTTCTTATTTACAAAAAACAAAAAATTGCATTAAAAAAATATTTTTTCAGTTCTCTCCTTTAGTTGCTTTTCAAATATTTAGCCGGTTTTTATCAGTGGTAACCACATAATATAGTTATTTTTATAGAATCAACAAAATTAAAGGTACTTTAGAGAAATAAAATTTAAAATATCGGCATTTAAGCCCTGTCACGCCATTTAAATCAGAATAAAACCTACATCATATTAAAGCCCATTAAATTTTACATCGATATAGTGAGTTTAATCAAAATCGTTGGAACCGTTTTCAAGAAAATCGAAAAAAGGTGCAAAATGGATTGTATAAAGTGGCTCTTATGGTTAGCCGATTTTGATGAAAAAGATATTGTAACATCTCGTGCGTATAGTTGTCTTAAATATGAAATTTCAGTTTCATAGGACTTACCGTATATATAGTATATATATATAAAGATATATATATATATATATATATATATATATATATATATATATATATATATATATATATATATATAGTAAGTGAAAGTAAAAATTGGTCCAGTAGATAAACTGTTGACTAATTGTCCTATAGGCAGGCTTTAACTTCTCACATAACTTTATGTATAAAGGGGAAATCTTATTTACAAGTTTATTTTTTACAAGTGTTTACTTTCTTTATTCAACAAACATTCCAGCGATCCATCTGAACAAAAAAATCGGACATTCAATCTGCTTTTATAGTTCCGCCTTTCTTGGAATTGGGATACCTAACCAACAAGGCTCCAACGTCTTCAGTAGCAGGCTCTTAAGTCATTGGATATTTCATCAAACTGAACCTGTTAAAGCCTAATTATAGTAAATAATAAAAAAAATTTGTCGTTAAAACCATATTCGGACATTATTTATGTATGGAAGTTTATTTCACATGAATAAAATTGGTGGCTGATTTCTACTTCACCACTATTTTATTGAAAAAAATCGCACTACGTTTCGGCTACAATGCCATCTTCAGGAGCAATGGAACTAATTTGATCTAATGTAAGTAGATGCTTTCAAGCCAAAGCCCCATGAAGTAGAAATCAGTTTCCAATTGTATTCATAGAAATTGACCTTCACCTAAAAGAATCTACACCTTATATTTATTTCACATGTTTTATATCTAAAAATAAATTTTAGAGTATTAAGGATTTTTTATTTCAAATTATAAAAAAATTATTTTTGAATTATAACTATTGGGTTGTGTCACATGAAATGTCCGTTTTCAAGGTAAAGGATTTTTATTAAAAATACGATATGAAAACAAGATAATTTTATTCGAAGTATTACCTTCTTTTTCTACACATTTTTCCCAACGTGACACCAACTTTTTTATCCCGAACTGGAAAAACTCTGAGCTTTGAAGTAAAACAAAATCTGAAAACGCACTTTTCACTTGATCATCATTTTCAAAATGTTTTCCTTTGACGAACTTGTCTAAATTCCTGAACAGTTGGTAATCTGTTGGAGACAAGTCGGGAGAATATGGTGGGTGCGGAAGAACTTCGTAGCCCAGTTCTTTTAATTTTTGCTCAGTACTTTTTGAAACATGGGGTCTTGCTGCCGCTCAGTGAGATCATGAGGTACCCATGTATCGAGCTTTTTTACTTTCCCAATACACTTTAAATGTCTGGAAACGGTAGATGCACTTGCATTCAGTTGTGCTGAGAGTTCTTTAACTGTTTGGTAGGGGTTTCCTTCTACTGTATGTTTGAGGACACCGTTGTCTATTACGAACGGAGGTCTTCCTCGGGGCAAGTTTTTCAAGTCGGTATCCCCAGCTGAAAACTTAGCAAACCAACGGCGAATGGTCCGTTCATTAACAATCTCTTCCCCAAACGCCTTGCAAATATTTCTAGCGGCCACAACTGCTGAATGGCCGAGTTTAAACTCGTACAAAAATATTACTCGAAAATCGCGTGTAAATATGTAAACATTCGGAAGAAAACAACAAAGACCTGCAAAATCCTTTATTTATTTAAGAAACTATAAAAACGGACATTTCATGTGAAACAACCCAATAGAATTAAAATATTTAAGTTTAATATCTAAAAGCAAAAGAGCTCGGAATTCGACCACCACAGTTCGAAAGCTTTTGTAAATGTGTTTTTTTCTAAAAAAAAAAAAAAAAACAGTAAATATATATTGTGGATGTAATTAGTTGACCGTTGAGAATTACTGGAAGGAATTTTGAAACTGTTTAGTTGTTTCATTTAATGACCGCCACCCGGACTAATTCCTTCCAGTAATATATATATATATATATATATATATATATATATATATATATATATATATATATATATATATTATATAAACGTATAATTATAATTTTATCATAAATGTTTATAAATTAACAAAAAAGAGCAAAGTCTCCGTTTATTAATTTTTTTTTTAATAATGTTTGGCTACTATTTATCTCGTATATAAGAATGGACAAAACTAAGGCCTTCTAATAATTTATTGAAAAATGTAATATATATATATATATATATATATATATACGCTTAATAAAGCGGTAATACCCAGGAGATCTCTTAAAAGACAGACATCTTGGATTGGACATAAATAAACATGGAAGGATGTAAGGCGGGGTTAGGAGAGGATAAGGGTAATGGAGCGAGCGGTACTTGCATTCTCTGTAGAAATATTTGCTGGATAAGAAACTACTATTCAAAAGGCTTATTTATTGGGTTGTTTCACATGAAATATTCGTTTTTATAGTTTCTGAAATACATAAAGGATTTTGCAGGTATCTGTTGTTTTCTTCCGAATGTATACATATTTAAAGTAAACAGTTACTAATCCTCTACCTTTGTATTATAAACATTAGCTTCCTAATCAATTACCCACTTTTAGTATACCTCCAAATATGAACATGGAAACACGCGATTTTCGAGTAATATTTTTGTACGAGTTTAAACTGGGCCATTCAGCAGCTGAGGCCAGTAGAAATATTCGCAAAGCGTTTGGGGAAGGGAGTGTTAATGAACGGACCATTCCCGTTGGTTTGCTAAGTTTTCGGCTGGTGATACCAACTTGAAAAACTTGCCCCAAGGAAGACCTCTGTCCGTAATAGAAAACGATGTCCTCAAACATACAGTAGAAGGAAACCCCTACCAAAGAGTTAAAGGACTCTCAGCACAACTAAATGCAAGTGCATCTACCGTTTCCAGACATTTAAAGTGTATTGGGAAAGTAAAAAAGCTCGATACATGGGTACCTCATGATCTCACTGAGCGGCAGCAAGACCCCATGTTTCAAAACATACCGTGCAAAAATTGAAAGAACTGGGCTACGAAGTTCTTCCGCACCCACCATATTCTCCCGTATTGTCTCCAACAGATTACCACCTTTTCAGGTATTCAGACAACTTCGAAAAAGAAGGTAAATACTTCGAAAACAATTATATTGTTTTCATATCGTATTTTTAATAAAAATCCTTTACCTTGAAAACGGACATTTCATGTGACACAACCCAATAGTTAAAGCGTGTCGTGCACTCCCATGATTAAGTATAGTATATTGCACCCGAGGGAAGACGCAGAATGTAGGATGAAGGCATCATATATCTGACAGCCGAGGTATGTATGGATGACGATTTAATGTAGAGAACCTCACATCGCTCTACAGCAGAAAAATAAAATTTTAAATGATCATCTGATGATGTGAAATCGTCGGGAGAATAATGCGTACCATGACCTAGGGCAGTCCGCTAATGATTCAGATGGAAACAATGACTAGTGTTAAATAGCATTCGAGTGCGGGGTCAGAGCGACTAATGGTCGGAAGGACGGCGGCCTAAACGATATATTACTGGGGCAGTGGGAGAGCCAGTCGTGAGAATACCCGATGTCAGTGTGTGTACAAACATATGGACAGCCCTGTATATAGCACTGTGTATATAGAGATATATTAATGTCCATTAGGAGAGCTTTTGTGTTAATTATACCGACTGTGGAGTGGCCACTCTCATGCAAATCGGTTCACCCTCTCCATGAGTGGTTAATGAGCTGGGGAGAGTGTGGCCATTGTGTACTCTTCCCTTGCTCTCTGTACTTCAAGGGTGGTAATAACGTATCGACTTGACTTGGAATTTTTTTACTTTCACTTACTATATATATTAAGGGAGAGTATTGCGATCGTGAAAATTTTTGAATTTCAGTTTTCAACGGAAATACATGTTTTAGGGTCCCCTGAGTCCAAATAACCAAGTCCCGCAAAAAGGTCTCTGTGTGTGTTGTAGCTCCCGGGTGGAAACGGTAACTCCTATGAAACTGAAATTTCATATTTAAGACAAATATACGCCCGAGCCACTTATACCATGCATTTTGCACCTTTTTCGATTTTCTCAAAAACGGTTTTGATTAAACTCGCTATATCGATGTAAAAATTTAATGGGCTTTAATATCATGTAGGTTTCATTCTGATAAAAATGGTCTGACAGGGCTTAAAATTTTCTTCCCCTAAAGTACCTTTAATTTTGTAGATTCAATAAAAATAAGTATATTATCTTGTTACCACTGATGAAAAACAGGTGAATATATAAATTGAATGAATTCGATACTCAACTAAAGTAATAAACAGAAAAAATATTTTTTTAATGCAAATTTTAGTTTTTGAACATAAGACCTGTAATATACATGTATGATATACCGTTGGAAAGCTGAAGAGTTTAGAAAAAATATTATCTCATACATAAGCTTTATTTATAAGCTTCAATTAACTTGAGAGTGATGAAAAGACGATAAAACTAACTGATTATTTTAGATAATAATACAATAGATTTTTTAATGAAACACATTTTTCTATAGAAATTCTATTTAATTAATTATTTAATGGTTTTACGTATTTTTATCTCTTACTGTATATGAAAAGTCTTTAATAGATTTTAAAAGTCGTGTGTTGACCGCACCAGATTATTTTTACCTGTTTTTCTCTCAATTCACATAATTATCTATACTAATATTATAAAGCTAAAGAGCTTGTTTTTTTTAACTGGTTCATATTGAAAAATTCTTTTTGTGTTGGATAGTCCATTTATCGAGGAAGGTAATAGGCTATATAACATCACGCTGCGACCAATAGGAGTGAAGAATCAATGGAGAATCAGGAAAAAAAAAATCTGGTGCGGGCAACACACGACTTTCACTTACCTCGTTTTTTAAATCGGTTAAAGAATTTTCAAATACAGTTAGAGATAAAAATACGTGAAATTATTAAGGAATTAATTAAATTAAATTTCTATAGAAACATGTTTTTAATTTAAAAATCAATTAAATTATTATCTTAACTAATCAGTAAGTTTTATTTTCATTTCATCACTCTCTATTAACTTTTAAAAGCTTGTGTATGAGATGATAATATTTCTAAAATCTTTAGCTTTCCAACGGTATATCATACATGTATATTACTGCTCTTATGTTCAAAAACGAAAAATTGCATTAAAAAAATATTTTTTCTGTTTTCTCCTTTAGTTGGGTATCGAATTTATTCAATTTATATATTTACCAGTTTTTCATCAGTGTTAACAAGATAATCTAGTTATTATTATTGAATCTACAAAATTAAAGGTACTTTAGGGGAAGAAAATTTAAAATATCGACATTTAAGCCCTGTCACACCATTTAAATCAGAATAAAGCATACATCATATTAAAGCCCATTAAATTTTACATCGATGTAGCGAGTTTAATCAAAATCGTCGGAACCGTTTCTGAGAAAATCGAAAAAAGGTGCAAAATGCATGGTATAAAGTGCCTCTTCTGGTAGGCTCATTTTGATGAAAAAAGTTTTGTCACGTCTCGGGCGTATAGTTGTCTTAAATATGAAATTTCAGTTTCATAGGACTTACCGTTTCCGCCCGGGAGTTACCACACACACACACACACACACACACACACACACACACACACACACACACACACAGACCTTTTTGCGGGACTTGGTTATTTGGACTCAGGGGACCCTAAAACGTGTATTTCCGTTGAAAACTGGAATTCGAAAATTTTCACGATCGCAATACTTCCCCTTACTATATATAGTAAGTGAAAGTAAAAATGAGTGAAACTATTAAAGAATTAGTTAAATTGAATTTCTATAGAAACATATGTTTTTTAAAAAAAAACTATTATATTATTATCTAAAATAACCAGTCAGTGGTAACAAGATAATATAGTTATTTTTATAGAAATCATGGAAATTGAAGGTACTTTAAAGGAAGAAAATTAAAAAGACACATCTCAAAATAATATAAATAGAAAATTACTTGAAGCGATACATTACCAAAAACAATAGCAGGACAATAAATTTTTAAACAGATACAGAAGTGAAGTAGTGAGTTATATATGTGGGAAAGTGTTTATAAAAAAATAAGGTAAATAATATTAGTGAGTTTTAAATTAATTATTACAAATTAGTGAAGATAATTTTTCAAAGACAAATATTTAAATAATGTATTTTCATTCACTAATCAAATTTTTTTTAAATTGTTTCAGTCTTGAGAATGGGGAAACAACTCCGAAACGTTGATAGATGATGTGAATGGTTATGAAATAAAATAAATAATTAACAAAAGGAAGTTAAGGTGTGCTCATTTAAGTGTTAATAATAAGAAAAATTTCCAGATAAATTAAAAAAGAAAAGAATTTAAATTAGATGTTAGTGTTTTAATATAATCGTCTCCTCCGATAATTGATATATATTGCTATAATAAAGACGTTTATTAAATCACAAAAGGCCTGTCAATTTACAAGCAGGCTTTTATACCCCGCCATTTAAGTTTTGAAAAATCATCCCCACTACTTGTGCTGCGTAGGGTCGGCCAATTACTGAGAGAAGAGAAGCCAGGAGAGGACGAGGATGGTCGAGAGGATCTGCATGACAATGGGCAGGGATAGTTCCCACACCTCGCCATCTATCAACCACTCGCTAACTGCAGCAATCATTTTTTGCCCCCTCTCGAGCCTCGAGTCGGCTCCCACAGCAAGAGATTTATCTAAACACCCTCATCCCGGTGTCACTCCCTTCCGGAAGGACATCGCTTAATTGCTACAGCGTACTCCGTAATGTCCCCTCTGGCTCGCGAGCTTGAGTCTATGCCTCTCTTGTAGTGACCCCTATCATATCTACCGTTATTGTTCTTCGTTCATTAATAATTATGTATATTAATAATTATGTATATCATTAATATTAATAATTAATTCGCCAACATTTAGCGGTTTATTAGAACCAATCTACTTGATTATTTTTGCATTGAAATCTAGATTTTTTTTTTAAAATATTTTATTTAGGAACAGTATCTTCTTTTAACCATCATTGATTTATTGTTCATTATATTGGGTTGTGTCACATGAAATGTCCGTTTTCAAGGTAAAGGATTTTTATTAAAAATACGATATGAAAACAAAATAATTTTATTCGAAATATTTACCTTCTTTATCTACACATTTTTCCAAACGTGACACCAACTTTTTTATCCCCGAACTGAAAAACTCTGAGCTTTGAACTGAAACAAAATCTAAAACGCACTTTTCACTTGATCATCATTTTCAAAAAGTTTTCCTTTGACGAAGTTGTCTAAATTCCTGAACAGGTGGTAATCTGTAGGAGACAAGTCGGGAGAATATGGTGCGGAAGAACTTGTTAGCCCAGTTCTTTCAATTTTTGCACGGTATGTTTTGAAACATGGGGTCTTTCTGCCGCTCAGTGAGATCATGAGGTACCTATGTATCGAGCTTTTTTACTTTCCCAATACACTTTAAATGTCTGGAAACGGTAGATGCACTTGCATTCAGTTGTGCTGAGAGTCCTTTAACTGTTTGGTAGGGGTTTCCTTCTACTGTATGTTTGAGGACATCGTTGTCTATTACGGACGGAGGTCTTCCTCGGGGCAATTTTCATTAAAAATATTATTAATTTAAAGGGTTTCGCTATTTACCTTATTTCTTTTTTTTTTTAACAAATAGCGTGGCGCTCGAGATAAACGTATTGTGGAACCCGCCCGTCTCCACTGAGTATCTGGGGCATAGTTACGGTTAGGGAATTCGTTTTTTTTTTTAAATTAAAATTAATTCTTTTTGCAAATTTTAACTGTAACAACACATACATACATATTTATTTATTTTATTTTTTTTTTTATTAATTTGTTTTAATTTTGTTTTCATATTTATCAACAATATTAAGGGGGGAGGGACCACTGTCCTCCAGACTTTCCCTGTTTACGTACGCTCACGGAAATTATATGTCTAATACATTGGAATTAAATTGTTTTCCGCATAATTTTTTACCAGCTTTTTCAGGAATTACTGAAACCATAATATACACAAAAGCCATGAAGTATTGTTATTTGTGAGTTCGCTCACGAAGGTTGGATCGAAATGAGGACAATATCGGAACTAGGAAGCGAAGGGTGGGCTAAGTATAAAAGACAGAGAGGTGTATAGAGGAGGTAATTAGCCCAGCAGAAGCTAAGATAACGGAAGGACAAAGCCCTTTGTACGTCCTCTCCCTTCTCTCAGGTTATCTCTTGTCTCAATGTCTGTCTATCTGTCTCTTCTAAATTACTCGCTCACTCTTTTTTGTCATCGTCAGGAATTATCCTGGTGAACTGGTGGGAGGTTAACCTTTGACCGACGATCCATAGAACGGTACGTACTGGGTGGGCAAAGGTGTCCTTTCGGAGGGCTATTTTCAGGATGAAGTATAATCTCTATACTTAATACATAATAGTATACTGAAAATTAGAAAATCTCATCTTAGCGGGCAACACACGACTTTCACTTACCTCCGTTTTATAGATCGATTAAATAATTTTCAAATACAGTTAGAGATAAAAAATATTAAAACTATTACTGAATTAATTAAAAGGAATTTCTATAGAAACATGTGTTTTATTTAAAAATCTATTATATTATTGTCTAAAATAATCAGTTAGTTTTATCGGTTTTTCATCACTGTCTATTAACTTTTAAAACCTTTTGTATAAGATAACATTTATTCTAAAATTTTTAGCTTTCAAACGGTATATCATACATGTATATTACTGCTCTTATGTTCAAAATTATGTTTATCAAATTCACTCAACTTGCATATTTAGCTGTTATTTATCAATGCTAACAAGATAATATAGTTATTTTTATTGAATTAACAAAATTAAACGTACTTTAGGGGAAGAAAATTTAAAATATCGGCATTTAAGCCCTGTCACACCTTTAATCAGAATGAAAACTACACGAAATTGAAGCCTATTAAATTTTACATCGATATAGTGAGTTTAATCAAAATCAACGGATCCGTTTTTGAGAAAATTAAAAAAAGGTGCAATATGCACGATATAAAATGGCTCTTCTGGTAAGTTCATTTTGATGAAAAAGGTTGTGTAACGTCTCGGGCGTATATTTCTCTCAAATATGAAATTTCAGTCTCATAGGACTTAACGTTTCCGCCCGGGAGTGGGAGATAATATAATATATATATATATTATATATATATATATATAATATAATATATACAATATATTAAGGGAAAGTATTGCGATCGTGAAAATTTTCGAATTCCAGTTTTCAACGGAAATACACATTTTAGGGTCCCCTGAGTCCAAATAACCAAGTCCCGCAAAAAGGTCTGTGTGTGTGTGTGTGTGTGTGTGTGTGTGTGGTAACTATTTAAGAGAAATATACGCCCGAGACGTTACAAAACCTTTTTCATCAAAATCAGCCAACCAGAAGAGCCACTTTATACCATGCATTTTGCACCTTTTTTCGATATTCTCAAAAACGGTTCCGACGATTTTGATTAAACTCGCTATATCAATGTAAAATTTAATGGGATTTAATATCATGTAGGTTTTATTTGGATAAAAATGGTCTGACAGGACTTAAATGCCGATATTTTAAATTTTCTTCCCCTAAAGTACCTTTAATTTTGTAGATTCAATAATAATAACTAGATTATCTTGTTAACGCTGATGAAAAACAGGTAAATATATAAATTGAATAAATTCGATACCCAACTAAAGGAGAAAACAGAAACAATTTTTTTTAATGCAATTTTTCGTTTTTGAACATAAGAGCAGTAATATACATGTATGATATACCGTTGGAAAGCTAAAGATTTTAGAAAAAATGTCATCTCATACACAAGCTTTTAAAAGTTAATATAGAGTGATGAAACGAACATAAAACTAACTGATTATTTTAGATAATAATATAATAGATTTTTTAATAAAACACATGTTTCTTTATAAATTCAATTAAATTAATTATTTAATAGTTTCACGAGTTTTTATCTTTAAGTGTATTTGAAAATTCTTTCATTGATTTTAAAAATGGAGGTAAGTGAAAGTCTTGTGTTGCCCGCACTAGATTTTTTTTTTTTTTTTTTTCGATCTTGTTCTCTAAAATTGTCTATGGACTACATCATCGTCAAGTATCAATTTTTCGCCTGCTTAATTTATTTTATTTTTGTTGGCAATATAACAAAGTTGACAACGGCTATCTCTATTCTCATTCGAATCCCAACCATTCTCATTATGTCATCCCAAACCGACACTCAACAATTGAGACGTTGACTTCCTTGATTTGATAAAGTAAATTTTTTTTTAAATTGATATTTTGACATAATTGTATTCTGATGGTTTAGTTTTATCTAGATCCGTCATCAGATTTTATCTAAAAAATACTTTAAAAACGTATTTGAAAATTGTATTTCATTCCAAAAGGTACTAAATCCACATTTCATTTCATTTAAAAAGGTACTAAAAGCGTTCCTTCAAAAGGTACTATATCCATGTTTCGTTCCAAAAGGTACTATATCCTATGTAAACAGATATAACCTTTCCTTCCATTTCCTTCCAAAAGGTACTATATTTCCTACTATACGGCAGGACACACCTAATCCCGTGATATATCACCAATAATTTATTGTTTTCATCATTTTACGCATTTTTATTGGTTCATTTAGCACGTCTTGAATCACCGCTATTTTTTTTAACAATGGTTTTACCCTAATAATCAGTTTTTAGGCTATTTGAAACAACTTAGTTGCGTCGCTTTGGTTCTTTTAGGTTGTCAATTAAATTAAGTTTTTTCATAGTATTTCTTCTTAAACCAGCTACATAAATTTAATTTAAAATTTCATAAACACGCATTTTAATAGCATAATGGTATTTGACCCAGTAAATAGTTGTAATTAGCGTTTTAATTAATATTGGAATAAGAATTTGCCTACCAGAAGAGGCACTTTATACCATGCATTTTGCACCTTTTTTCGATTTTCTCAAAAACGGTTCCGACGATTTTGATTAAACTCGCTATATCGATGTAAAATTTAATGGGCTTTAATATCATGTAGGTTTTATTTAGATAAAAATGGTCTGACAGGGCTTAAATGCCGATATTTTAAATTTTCTTCCCTTAAAGTACCTTTAATTTTGTAGATTCAATAATAATAACTAAATTATCTTGTTAACGCTGATGAAAAAGAGGTAAATATATAAATTGAATAAACTCGATACCCAACTAAAGGAGAAAACAGAAAAAATATTTTTTTAATGCAATTTTTCGTTTTTGAACATAAGAGCAGTAATATACATGTATGATATACCGTTGGAAAGCTAAAGATTTTAGAAAAATTATCATCTCATACACAAGCTTTTAAAAGTTAATAGAGAGTGATGAAATGAACATAAAACTAACTGATTATTTTAGATAATAATACAATAGATTTTTTAATAAAACACAATTCTATATAAATTCAATTTAATTAATTCTTTAATAGTTTAACTAATTTTGATCTCTAACTGTATTTGAAAATTCTTTCATTGATTTTAAAAATGGAGGTATGTGAAAGTCGTGTGTTGCCCGCACCAGATTTTTAATTATTGTTTAGAAAATGTATAGAAATCACTATTTCAATTCTTACCATGGGGGATTAGTTCGTTACTCATTGAAACATGGCTTCTAACCGACATTCGATCCTCTATAATGACTATTCGACACATAATGATTATTTTCGCAAAATTAAACAAATACGATGATGCGGGGAGGGGAAGGTTATCGAGTATCGGATCTATCGGTTCCTCTGGGAACTGGCTACAACATAGAGCCCTCTGGAAGAGATCACCTCTGTCCGGAGGCAAGAGGCTAGAAGTAATGCCGGACTTGAAGTAGCCAAGAAGGAGAGATCAGCAATCTGAGAGGCTCCCCGCTGGACATTGTGTCCCCGTACACAGTTCCCAGACCCCCGCTGCCATCCACCCTCGCTTGTATTCAATCCAACTATTGTACGTTACAATTAATAACAAATAATTATTTTCTTTAGTACGTTTTTATTGATTCATTATTGTGTATATATTTTATTGTAATTTTATTGCTGTGTAAATATTGTATGAATGTAGTACAGTGGATCAAAAAAGTATTGGCACACCCGGTTTTTTCTATATAATTCTTAAAGTTAATGAAGGTAGAAATGAATAAGGAAAATAAATTGTAAGAATGTAAGTCAAAAAAGTATTGGCACACCCATTTATTACTTTCACTTACTATATATAGTAAGGGGAAGTATTGCGATCGTGAAAATTTTTGAATTCCAGTTTTCAAAGGAAATACACGTTTTAGGGTCCCCTGAGTACAAATAACCAAGTCCCGCAAAAAGGTCTGTGTGTGTGGTAACTCCCGGGCGGAAACAGTAAGTCCTATGAAACTGAAATTTCATATTTAAGACAACTATACGCCCGAGACGAGACAAAACTTTTTTCATCAAAATGAGCTTACCAGAAGAGGCACTTTATACCATGCATTTTGCACCTTTTTTCGAAAACGGTTCCGACGATTTTTATTAAACTCGCTTTATCGATGTAAAATTTAATTTGCTTTAATATCATGTAGGTTTTATTTGGATAAAAATGGTCTGACAGGGCTTAAATGCCGATATTTTAAATTTTCTTCTCCTAAAGTACCTTTAATTTTGTAGATCCAATAATAATAACTAGATTATCTAGTTGACGCTGATGAAAAACAGGTAAATATATAAATTGACTAAATTCGATACCCAACTAAAGGAGAAAACAAAAAAAAATTTTTTAAAATGCAATTTCTCGTTTTTGAACATAAGAACAGTAATATACATGTATGATATACCGTTGGAAAGCTAGAGATTTTAGAAAAAATATCATCTCATACACAAGCTTTTAGAAGTTAATAGAGAGTGATGAGAAGAAGATAAAACTAACTGATTATTTTAGATAATAATATAATAGATTTTTTAATAAAACACATGTTTCTATAGAAATTCAATTTGATTAATTCCTTAATAGTTTCACGTATTTTCATCTCTAACTGTATTTGAAAATTCTTTCATTGATTTTAAAAATCGAGGTAAGTGTAAGTCGTGTGTTGCCCGAACCAGATTTTTAGTTATAAAAATAACCTATTTAAATAAATAAAATTCATTAATAATATGTTATCATTCCTTTGGCATGAATTATAGCTTGTAATTTTCTTTGCATCGTAGAAACAAGATTTTCCGTGACCTCAGGTCCAAAGTTTTCCCTTTCCTCTGACAATACATCTTTTAACACATTTTTTGAAGAAATTTTGTGTTTTCTTACCTTCAAATCCAAAACATACCATAAATGTTCAATGGGATTTATATCCGGAGACTGAGGGGATGTTTTAAATCGTCTCCGTGCATTGTACAATAACCATTCCTTCGTTTTACTGGCTGTGTGTTTAGGATCGTTGTCTTTCTGAAATATAAACTTATTCTCCAGTCCTTATTTTTAAGCACTGGAAAGCAGATTATGTCGCAACATGTCTACATACTTAAAAAAAAAAAAAACTGTACCACTACAACCCATGGAGGGTCTTTTGCTCAGTACATATAGAGATTCGTACTGTTTCAAGGCCAACGGCCGTGCAATGAGGTGAATAGTCCTAAATCGCGCTCAGCCGCCAGGTTTCCCCCCAGGTTTTTACCCACTTTATAGAGGCTAGGTCTGCCCCAGGAGGGTCTCCATACCCTAGGGTCGCCCCCCCGACTGAATTAACAGAATAAATAATATTCCGTCACAACCGGGATTCGAACCCAGGACCCGGAGCACAGTAGACTAGCGCTCTATCCACTAGACTACGCCGCTCCCCTCTACATACCTTTAAGCATTCATTATACTTTCAACGAAACATAACTTTCCAACACCATTCGATGCCCTTCAGCCCCTAAGTATTACATTGCCGCCGCCGTGTTTTACCTTAGGGCTAACATTTCTTGTTTGAAACTCTGTATTCGGTTTTCTCAACACAAACTACTATCCATCTGAACCAAAAATGTTGTATTTGCTCTCATCAGAAAATGAAACGTTTTTTCCAAAAGTCCATTGGTTTATTTGCATATAGTTTTGCAAATTCAAGCCTTTTACAGCCGGCAATGTATTGGTTTGGGGATGCATGGCAGCGATGCTTCGTTGAAAGTATAATGAATGTTGAAAGGTATGTAGACATGTTGCGACATAATCTGCTTTCCAGTGCTTAAAAATAAGGACTGGAGAATAAGTTTATATTTCAGAAAGACAACGATCCTTAACACACAGCCAGTAAAACTAAGGAATGGTTATTGTACAATGTACGGAGACAATTTAAATCACACCCTCAGTCTCCGGATAAAAATCCCATTGAACATTTATGGTATGTTTTGGATTTGAAGGTAAGAAAACACAAAATTTCTTCAAAAAATGTGTTAAAAGATGTATTGTTAGAGGAAAGGGAAAAAATTGGACCTGAGGTCACGGAAAATCTTGTTTCTAGGATGTAAAGAAGATTGCAAGCTATAATTGATGCCAAAGGAATGATAACAAATTATTAATGAATTTTATTTACTTGAATAAGATATTTTTATTATTAATAAATTTGTGTGCCAATACTTTTTTGACTTACATTTTTACAATTTATTTTCCTCATTCATTTCTGCCTTCATTATTTCAATTTTCTTTTGGCTATATCAATGGTTATTGATGTCTATCCAAAAATAAAATTTATTACTCACTAATAAGTTACATACTTTAAGAATTAAATGGAAAAAACAGGGTGGGCCAATACTTTTTTGACCCACTGTATGTATGATATCTTTCACCACTAATATTGATGTCAAAATTGGGACATATTGTAATTTTACTCAAAAAAAAAAAAAAAGTACGTATTAAATGTTACTTATAGAAATTATAAACATTTTCCACCTTCGAATATTGTTCGTATTTATTCAAACGGTTAATTGTGACGTTGATTTCCAAAAGTTACTATACCCACTTTAGAAAATTTTACAGGGAACGCGAAAATCTGTCATTCAATTATTATTGGACCAATTGATTTTTTTTTTTTTTAATCTCGTGTTGATTTTTTACTGTTTTTTAACTTGCACCTTTTTCACGACTTTAACGAACATGACTTCAGTATTTCTCCTTTAATAGGGAAAGGAATAGATTATATTAGGTTGTAAGATAAGTTAGTAGTACTTTTTACTGGTGATTTAAATAAAAAATTTAGATTCTTGTAAATATTTTTAGACAATTATATTTCCCGATATCCTGGGTCGTAGAGTAAGGGTTGTCTGTCGAGTTCGACCAGAGCGCTTTGAGTCTTACAATGACGAGCCGTAAGTCCTTTCTCATTAAGGGATCATCGCAATACACACAGCGGATTTTTTTAACCATCTGCGCAGTGGATTTTCATTAAATGCTAAAACAAAAATAATTTTCCCTTCCATTTGAGTAAGCAAAATACCACTTAAAGATAAGGAATCGTACTTATTAAAATGGTTAATTGAGACGTTGATTTCCAAAAGTAAAAATATCCACTTTAGAAACTTTTACAGGAAACGCAAAAATCTGTCATTTAATTATTATTGGACCAATTCAACTGATTCTTTTTTTATTAAAATCTAAAGTTAATTTTTAAGCGTGTTACCAAATTATTGCACTTTTCCGATGACATTTAAACAATATAATATGGATATAGTAATTTTTGGGATAAAACGTGGATATAGTATTTTTGGAAAAAATTAAAAGGGATATAGTACTTTTTGGAAGAATATAACGCGAGATAAGTTGGTAACAGTCACTATAACCTTCCTGATACATTATGGATAACTGACGTCTTTATATTGTTAATTACTAAGTTATTTATATTTAATTATTCTCCCTCTGAGAAATATCTTTCTTTGTTGATTAATTACATTGATTATCTATTCTTCATAAAGAAAGTAAATATTCAAAGGAAAAACCCTTCTTGGGTCTTAACTGTTTATAACTTATTTCTGCAAAATATTGCAAAAATAGTTATGCTTTTTTCACGACTTTTTAACGAAAATGTCTTAATATTGGGCTTTAAAATAAGTTGGAACATCACCTTATCAGCCTTGATAAATAACGGGTAAATATGCAAGTTGAGCGAATTTGATTAACAACTGAAGGGAAAAAGTGCAGACATTTTTTATTATGCAATGTTTGTGTTTTTTTGAACACAAGAATAGTAATATATATGTATAATATACCGTTGGATAGCTTAAGATTTTAGAAAACAAATATTATCTAATTCATGGAATTTTAAAGGTTAATGGAGAGTGATGAAAAGCCGATAAAACTAACTGATTGTTGTAGATAAAAGTATAAAAGGTTATTTAATAAAGCACATGTTTCTATTGAAATTCAAAATAATTAATTCTTTAACAATTTATTTGTATCTTTAAATGTATTTAAAAATTCTTAAATCGATTTTAACAACGGAGGCTGGGGTCACCCTAGAGTCGTTTCTAGCATGACAGCTTTCTATGCCAAAGGTCGCGGGTCCAAACCTGCGGCTGGCCCTAGGATTTTTTAATGGGAGTAAAACATCCTTAGTAATACCGTCCTTCGAGGGGACGTTAAAAGGTGGTCCCTAGCCTGTGCGATGTCAGGTACTCGTTGAAGATCCCTATCCTAATAAAAAAAGCTGCATAGGCAAAATTTAGGACTCCCACTGTAGCATCGTCCGATTAGCTATAGTAGCATAAAGTGACGTTAAAGGAATAAACAATCAAACAACGGAGGCAAGCGAAAGTCGTGTGATGCGCGCACCAGATTATTTAAAGATAGACTACTGTGTTCTTTGTGTGCATGCTTCGTATTGTAATATTCCATAATATAAAAGCTGGACCATGCGATTCATTGCCGAAGTTTTATTAAGAGCGATATTGTCGCACGTTCATGAATACACGGTAATAATGAAGTGTGTATTGATCCTTTGTGAGGGACACCAGTCCTTGCGGGAGGTAACGGACTATCAGCGCGGCTGGTAGCTGTCCGGGATGACGGATCGGCGATCATGGAGGTCGCTCCAGGATATTGTGCAACCCGTCATGGGAGTATGCTCGCTCTCAGGGCTAGGTCAATGTAATCATCACCATATTGCTCTCATTACGGGGTTATGTCTGTGCTATAGGACCAGGAGTCCAACGTAGTCTAACCAAGTCAGAGGTTGTAAGTTCCAATCTCAGGCCCACCCGGGGTTTTTCTAGCCCTCACTCAGCGTCAAAATGTTAGACACACTGCAAATATTGTTATTCCTAACCCTCCATCTTTTCAAACCATCCGTAAAACAGTATTCAAATAATATCAGCAGCCTGCTTGTTTACATAAATATATACATATTTTTACTTTCACTTACTATATATAGTATGGGGAAGTATTGCTATCGTGAAAATTTTCGAATTCCAGTTTTCAACGGAAATACACGTTTTAGGGTCCCCTGAGTCCAAATAACCAAGTCCCGCAAAAAGGTCTGTGTGTGTGTGTGTCTGTGTGTGTATGTGTGTGGTAACTCCCGGGCGGAAACGGTAAGTCCTATGAAACTGAAATTTCATATTTAAGACAACTGTACGCCCGAGACGTGACAAAACTTTTTTCATCAAAATGAGCTTACCAGAAGAGGCACTTTATACCGACGATTTTGATTAAACTCGTTATATCGATGTAAAATATAATTAGCTTTAATATCATTTAGGTTTCATTCTGATTAAAATGGTCTGTCAGGGCTTAAATGCCGATATTTTAAATTTTCTTCCCCTAAAGTACCTTTAATTTTGTAGATTCAATAATAATAACTAGATTATCTTGTTAACGCTGATGAAAAACAGGTAAATATATAAATTGAATAAATTCGATACCCAACTAAACGAGAAAACAGAAAAATACTTTTTTAATGCAATTTTCCGTTTTTGAACATAAGAGCAGTAATATACATGTATGATATACCGTTGGAAAGCTAAAGATTTTTTAAAAAAATTCATCGCATACACAAGCTTTTAAAAGTTAATAGAGAGTGATGAAAAGAAGATAAAACTAACTGATTATTTTAGATAATAATATAATAGATTTTTTAATAAAACACATGCTTCTATAGAAATTCAATTTGATTAATTCCTTAATAGTTTCACGTATTTTTATCTCGTAAGTGAAAGTCGTGTGTTGCCCCGCACCACATTTTTTTTATTTCAAATTAAAGTTAAGGGCCCGTCAGAATGTTAGACTCACTCCATGGTAAAAATAAATAAAACTCATTTTAACACTTCATGGTCTTTCCACCACCATTTATTAATTCAAAAATTCTGTTTGGTAATGAATCGTACAGTTGTTTAATCGTTTCTTGCGGTATTTGTCCCCATGAAGCCAGAATTGCAGATTTCAACTCTCGATTGTTCCCAACTGTCTTGACTCGGAGTAAACACTTCTTGAAAGAATTCCCCAAACATTTTCGATAATATTCAGGTCTGGAGAGACAGCAGTAAACCAGTCGTTAATAATTTTCGCTGAATATATTGGGGCGTTATCTTGCTGGAAAATTGGTCTGCCCTATATATCCCTTTTAATTCTTTCCAAAACGTACTATATCCATGTTTCGTTCCAAAAAGTACTAAATCCATTTTATATTGTTTAAAATCATCGGAAAAGTGCAATAATTTGGAAAAATGAGCTGGCAACACACTTGAAAATCAACTTTAGATTTTAATAAAAAAAGAATCACGTAAATTGGTCCAATAATAATTAAATGACAGATTTTTGCGTTTCCTGTAAAATTTGCTAAAGTGGATATAGTACCTTTTGGAAATTAAATCTCAATTACAAATTTTTATGGGGTTACCTGTAGTTGGGTGGTTAGCATAACAGCTATGTCCAAGGTCCCGCGTTCAAACCCGCAGGTGGACCTAGAATTTATTAATGGGAGTAAAAAACCCTTAGTTATGCCTTCCTTCGGAGGGGACGTTAAAAGGTGGTCCCGAGCCTGTGCGATGTCAGGTACTCGTTAAAGATCCCTATCCTAATTAAACCTGGATAGGCAAAATTTAGGACTCCCATTGTAGCATCGTCCGATTAGCTATAGTAGCATAAAGTGACGTTAAATGAATAAACAAACAAACAAACATTCATTTTTGAAAATAATGAACCAAAGGCAAAAGAAAAATTAAGAACTTATTTTTTAGTTAAATCAAGTCTTTCAGATAATGGTGAAAAGACCAATAAATAAACTTCGAGCTATATAGAAAGAAAGTTAAGAAAGTCAACGTTAAGTGTTGATCTATTGTCATTATAAGAACCTATGAATATTTTTTATTTAGTTAGTGTTGGATTATTCTTAGTAATAAACTAATTATTGCAATTATCACAAATACATATCAAAGAGGAAATATATATATATTAGAGAAAGCCATCGATTGACACTTCCTCCCGCATGTGTTATATTCCCGTTTTCACTTTGCTGCTTATTTAACTGATATATCTCTATCTGCGCTTTATCCTCCCAGGACATGTTTGAATTTTCTATTTATCCAAGGGAAAGCATGTAAAACAAGATCCAATAATTATGGTTTTAACTTTCATCTCATCAATTCTGCTTTTATCTGCACTGGCAATACGTTTTTTTATTTTGTAAAAATAAATTAATAAATAAATTATTAAAAAAAAAATTATTGATATTTACAACTTTATTGTACAACGCATCTATTGGGTTGTGTCACATGAAATGTCCGTTTTCAAGGTAAATGATTATTATTAAAAATACGATATAAAAACAAGATAATCTTATTGGAAGTATTTACCTTCTTTTTCTACGCATTTTTCCCAACGTGACACCAACTTTTTTATCCCCGAACTGAAAAACTCTGAGCTTTGCAGTGGAAAAAAAAAAAATCTGAAAACGCACTTTTCACTTGATCATCATTTTCGAAAAGTTTTCCTTTGACGAAGTTGTCTAAATTCCTGAACAGGTGGTAATCTGTTGGAGACAAGTCGGGAGAATATGGTGGGTGCGGAAGAGCTTCGTAGCCCAGTTCTTTCAATATTTGCACGGTATGTTTTGAAACATGCCGCTCAGTGAGATCATGAGGTACCCATGTATCGAGCTTTTTTACTTTCCCAATACACTTTAAATGTCTGGAAACGGTAGATGCACTTGCATTTAGTTGTGCTGAGAGTCCTTTGGTAGGGGTTTCCTTCTACTGTATGTTTGTGGACATCGTCTATTACGGACGGAGGTCATCCTCGGGGCAAGTTTTCCAGCTGAAAACTTAGCAAACCAACGGCCAATGGTCCGTTCATTAACACTCCCTTCCCCAAACGCCTTGCAAATTTTTCTAGCGGCCTCAGCTGCTGAATGGCCGAGTTTAAACTCGTACAAAAATATTACTCGAAAATCGCGTGTTTCCATGTTCATATTTGGAGGTATACTAAAAAGTGGGTAGTTGATTGGGAAACTAATGTTTATAATACAAAGGTAGAGGATTAGTAACTGTTTATTTTAAATATGTAAACATTCGGAAGAAAACAACGGAGACCTGTAAAATCCTTTATCTATTTCAGAAACTATAAAAACGGACATTTTATGTAAAACAACCTAATAGTTAATAGGCTAAAAGAAAATAGTCATGAAAAAGACATGTAGAGAAGCTTCCCGATGGAAGCACTCTTAAAATATTCTAAACTAGAAGGACTCGAGGCCATCTTGTTTTCAGACGATTTGGAGGATTATCAGGAATTAAAGTGGAAGAAAGGATTGAAACTAGTGGATTAGTAGTATGGGAATGGAAAGAATGATATCTGGTTTGGACCTAATCAGAAACATACGGAATATTACAGTCTTTATGGATCAGTTTATTAGTTACAAAGTAAGGAGCATTGAGGATTTTGGATTATAGGGATTGGATACAGGATGGATTAGATGGTTTAGTAGAGCCCCAAAGTTCTACTCAGTAAGTCCATATAAAATATAATTAGCTTTAATATCATTTAGGTTTCATTCTGATTAAAATGGTCTGTCAGGGCTTAAATGCCGATATTTTAAATTTTCTTCCCCTAAAGTACCTTTAATTTTGTAGATTCAATAATAATAACTAGATTATCTTGTTAACGCTGATGAAAAACAGGTAAATATATAAATTGAATAAATTCGATACCCAACTAAACGAGAAAACAGAAAAATACTTTTTTAATGCAATTTTCCGTTTTTGAACATAAGAGCAGTAATATACATGTATGATATACCGTTGGAAAGCTAAAGATTTTTTAAAAAAATTCATCGCATACACAAGCTTTTAAAAGTTAATAGAGAGTGATGAAAAGAAGATAAAACTAACTGATTATTTTAGATAATAATATAATAGATTTTTTAATAAAACACATGCTTCTATAGAAATTCAATTTGATTAATTCCTTAATAGTTTCACGTATTTTTATCTCGTAAGTGAAAGTCGTGTGTTGCCCCGCACCACATTTTTTTTATTTCAAATTAAAGTTAAGGGCCCGTCAGAATGTTAGACTCACTCCATGGTAAAAATAAATAAAACTCATTTTAACACTTCATGGTCTTTCCACCACCATTTATTAATTCAAAAATTCTGTTTGGTAATGAATCGTACAGTTGTTTAATCGTTTCTTGCGGTATTTGTCCCCATGAAGCCAGAATTGCAGATTTCAACTCTCGATTGTTCCCAACTGTCTTGACTCGGAGTAAACACTTCTTGAAAGAATTCCCCAAACATTTTCGATAATATTCAGGTCTGGAGAGACAGCAGTAAACCAGTCGTTAATAATTTTCGCTGAATATATTGGGGCGTTATCTTGCTGGAAAATTGGTCTGCCCTATATATCCCTTTTAATTCTTTCCAAAACGTACTATATCCATGTTTCGTTCCAAAAAGTACTAAATCCATTTTATATTGTTTAAAATCATCGGAAAAGTGCAATAATTTGGAAAAATGAGCTGGCAACACACTTGAAAATCAACTTTAGATTTTAATAAAAAAAGAATCACGTAAATTGGTCCAATAATAATTAAATGACAGATTTTTGCGTTTCCTGTAAAATTTGCTAAAGTGGATATAGTACCTTTTGGAAATTAAATCTCAATTACAAATTTTTATGGGGTTACCTGTAGTTGGGTGGTTAGCATAACAGCTATGTCCAAGGTCCCGCGTTCACACCCGCAGGTGGACCTAGAATTTATTAATGGGAGTAAAAAACCCTTAGTTATGCCTTCCTTCGGAGGGGACGTTAAAAGGTGGTCCCGAGCCTGTGCGATGTCAGGTACTCGTTAAAGATCCCTATCCTAATTAAACCTGGATAGGCAAAATTTAGGACTCCCACTGTAGCATCGTCCGATTAGCTATAGTAGCATAAAGTGACGTTAAATGAATAAACAAACAAACAAACATTCATTTTTGAAAATAATGAACCAAAGGCAAAAGAAAAATTAAGAACTTATTTTTTAGTTAAATCAAGTCTTTCAGATAATGGTGAAAAGACCAATAAATAAACTTCGAGCTATATAGAAAGAAAGTTAAGAAAGTCAACGTTAAGTGTTGATCTATTGTCATTATAAGAACCTATGAATATTTTTTATTTAGTTAGTGTTGGATTATTCTTAGTAATAAACTAATTATTGCAATTATCACAAATACATATCAAAGAGGAAATATATATATATTAGAGAAAGCCATCGATTGACACTTCCTCCCGCATGTGTTATATTCCCGTTTTCACTTTGCTGCTTATTTAACTGATATATCTCTATCTGCGCTTTATCCTCTCAGGACATGTTTGAATTTTCTATTTATCCAAGGGAAAGCATGTAAAACAAGATCCAATAATTATGGTTTTAACTTTCATCTCATCAATTCTGCTTTTATCTGCACTGGCAATACGTTTTTTTATTTTGTAAAAAAAAAAAAAAAAATTATTATTGATATTTACAACTTTATTGTACAACGCATCTATTGGGTTGTGTCACATGAAATGTCCGTTTTCAAGGTAAATGATTATTATTAAAAATACGATATAAAAACAAGATAATCTTATTGGAAGTATTTACCTTCTTTTTCTACGCATTTTTCCCAACGTGACACCAACTTTTTTATCCCCGAACTGAAAAACTCTGAGCTTTGCAGTGGAAAAAAAAAAATCTGAAAACGCACTTTTCACTTGATCATCATTTTCGAAAAGTTTTCCTTTGACGAAGTTGTCTAAATTCCTGAACAGGTGGTAATCTGTTGGAGACAAGTCGGGAGAATATGGTGGGTGCGGAAGAGCTTCGTAGCCCAGTTCTTTCAATATTTGCACGGTATGTTTTGAAACATGCCGCTCAGTGAGATCATGAGGTACCCATGTATCGAGCTTTTTTACTTTCCCAATACACTTTAAATGTCTGGAAACGGTAGATGCACTTGCATTTAGTTGTGCTGAGAGTCCTTTGGTAGGGGTTTCCTTCTACTGTATGTTTGTGGACATCGTCTATTACGGACGGAGGTCATCCTCGGGGCAAGTTTTCCAGCTGAAAACTTAGCAAACCAACGGCCAATGGTCCGTTCATTAACACTCCCTTCTCCAAACGCCTTGCAAATTTTTCTAGCGGCCTCAGCTGCTGAATGGCCGAGTTTAAACTCGTACAAAAATATTACTCGAAAATCGCGTGTTTCCATGTTCATATTTGGAGGTATACTAAAAAGTGGGTAGTTGATTGGGAAACTAATGTTTATAATACAAAGGTAGAGGATTAGTAACTGTTTATTTTAAATATGTAAACATTCGGAAGAAAACAACGGAGACCTGTAAAATCCTTTATCTATTTCAGAAACTATAAAAACGGACATTTTATGTAAAACAACCTAATAGTTAATAGGCTAAAAGAAAATAGTCATGAAAAAGACATGTAGAGAAGCTTCCCGATGGAAGCAATCTCAAAATATTCTAAACTAGAAGGACTCGAGGCCATCTTGTTTTCAGACGATTTGGAGGATTATCAGGAATTAAAGTGGAAGAAAGGATTGAAACTAGTGGATTAGTAGTATGGGAATGGAAAGAATGATATCTGGTTTGGACCTAATCAGAAACATACGGAATATTACAGTCTTTATGGATCAGTTTATTAGTTACAAAGTAAGGAGCATTGAGGATTTTGGATTATAGGGATTGGATACAGGATGGATTAGATGGTTTAGTAGAGCCCCAAAGTTCTACTCAGTAAGTCCATATAGGCCGTATGATAGTCATGTAGATGAGCCTTTTGTAGTTACAGTAAACCATCGTTATAACGAGCTCCAAGGGACTAGAAGACTCTATGTTCGTTATAACCGAAAAATATGTTGTATGTACATATATGTCTTGGTATATATTCAGGTGGTTAAAAAGATATATTTTCAATACAGCAGTCACTTTCAGGCACATGTTTATTTAGAAACTACAAAAGCAGATAAAACTATGCACTATCTACATATCTATCTTATTTCACATTTTACATAATACTTTAAGATTTCCTTTGAATTCCAAGGTACGGTCGGATAACAGGTTGAAAAATACATCAGCTTCGTCCACATAAAAACATTTCTTGCATCATATGTACTCTGGCAAAAACCTTTCCAGCCAACTGTCGACGTCGCTATGGGTTTACTTTATTTTCTTCGCCATTAACAACCAGTGATGTTATCCCATGACGTTTCTGAAAAAGCCAAAAGCAGCCGGATGAGAACTATAAGTCTGAGACGCTCAATTCATTAGCTATTTGACGTGAGCTAACATTAGGTCCTGAAATTGGTATTGCTGAGGCCTTTTTTCTCGGAAACAGTGGAGAACATGAGAATCAAGAATTTAATGTGTTGCTCTCCTAATTTTTTTTGCACACCCCGATGAAGACGCAATGGAGGCATCGATTTTATCTTTATTAGCGATAATTGTTGATAAAATAGATTTTAACATCCCGTATTTTTCTAAAATTTTCGATTTTTACTCAATTTTTTTATCCACTTCTTGAAGAATAACCAACTTTGTATTTAAATCAATGGATTTTCTCTTTGACATAGTGCACGGAGCGGAAGCGTACTTGAAAAAGCAAGACAGGCCTGACCTCGAATAAAAGCAATGACATTTTGAAACTCCAAAAAACAGAAGCTGTCACAGACTGTGAATCACAGAATTCAGCTGAATAGAAGAAGAGGTAAGAAGGACTTGGACAGAAAGGCGCCGCTCTTTACCAGGAATTAAGACGTATCGTATTTTTTTTCTTCATTTTTCGTAATAACCGAACAAATTCAATTCTGAGGTCCCCAAAAGTAGATCGTTGTTGTTTGTTTGTTTATTTATTTAACGTCACTTTATGCTACTATGGCTAATCGGACGATGCTACTGTGGGAGTCCTAAATTTTGCCTATCCAGGTTTTATTAGGATAGGGATCTTTAACGAGTACCTGACATCGCACAGGCTCGGGACCACCTTTTAACGTCCCCTCCGAAGGACCGCATAACTAAGGAATTTTTACACCCATTGAAAAATCTTAGGACCATCTGCGGGTTTGAACCCGTGACCTCTAGCATGGGAGGCTGTTACGCTAGCCACCCAGCTACAAGTGATCCCTAAAAGTAGTTCGTTATAAGAGAATATTTCGTTATAAACGAGAAGAAAGCATAGTTTTCTATTCATTTTTCAAGGGACCGCAAAGATAGTTCGTTATAAACGAGTGTTCGTTATAACCGTGCTCGTTTGTTTATTTATTTAACGTCACTTTATGCTACTATGGCTAATCGGACGATGCTACAGTGGGAGTCCTAAATTTTGCCTATCCAGGTTTTTATTAGGATAGGGATCTTAAACGAGTACCTGACATCGCACAGGCTCGGGACCACCTTTTAACGTCCCCTCCGAAGGACCGCATAACTAAGGAATTTTTACTCCCATTGAAAAATCTTAGGACCATCTGCGGTTTGAACCCGTGACCTCTAGCATGGGAGGCTGTTACGCTAGCCACCCAGCTACAAGTGATCCTAAAAGTAGTTCGTTATAAGAGAATATTTCGTTATAAACGAGAAGAAAGCATAGTTTTCTATTCATTTTTCAAGGGACCGCAAAGATAGTTCGTTATAACGAGTGTTCGTTATAACCGTGCTCGTTTGTTTATTTATTTAACGTCACTTTATGCTACTATGGCTAATCGGACGATGCTACAGTGGAGTCCTAAATTTTGCCTATCCAGGTTTTTATTAGGATAGGGATCTTAAACGAGTACGTGACATCGCACAGGCTCGGGACCACCTTTTAACGTCCCATCCGAAGGACGGCATAACTAAGGATTTTTTACTCCTATTAAAAAATCCTAGGACCACCTGCGGGTTTGAACCCGTGACCTTTGGCATTGGAGGCTGTCATGCAAACCACCCAGCTACTAGTGATCCCCAAAGCCAAAGATCGTTAAAAAAGAGGGTTTACTGTAAGTGGAAGATTAGAACGTCTGTCTAGTAAGTGTTGGACTCAATATGTTAAAATGTCAAGAAAAGCTGAATACATTATGCTCAATAATGATACCAGAATGACACTTCGGACATGGAGAACCTTAATTGTACTTTGGACTTTCAGTGGCAAAGACAACATTGAAGGTCTAGTTTAGTGCGTTGTTATACGATATGACTGTTATTGCTATAACGGACAGTGTCAGAAGAATGTATGTGTGATTGTTGCGACTGTTCTGCCTGGCGACTGTATACCTGGGGGTTACCCCACGCCTCCTCAACAATACTGTACAATAGATTATTATTCGAACTATATTGACACGTGTAAAAATGGAGGGGAAATTGTGTTAATTTAGGAATACTAGAAGTCCACCCCCACCTATCCATCATTTATACTGTCACGACACTTCTTGTGCCATCGCTGACTTCTTCCAGCTGTCCTTCCTTCATAGCGGTCCAGTTCATGCTTTTATTTAATTCCATTATAATTTAAAATTGTCCTTTCCGTGCATAACCAACCCTTCTTTTAACTGGAAGAGAGATTAAATATTAAAAGTGTCCTTTTTAGTATGTATAGAATAATTTTTTAGAGTATATACAACGAGATTGCCAACGAGAACTTCCTAAAAAAAAAAAAAAAAAAATGGTGCGCGCAACACACGACTTTCACTTACCTCCGTTGTTAGAATCAATTTTAGAATTTTTAAATACATTTAGAGATAAAAAAAAATTGTTATAGAATTAATTCAATTGAATTTCAATAGAAGCTTACACGTAATCAATAGAAGCTTACACCTTCTAGGTGGAAAATAAAGATGAACGAGTCCAAGAGTGCTCATGTAGTGTTCACCCTGAACCATAAACCTTTTCCTCCCATTAACTTTAATAATATTCCTATTCCGACTTCCGACGAAATTCGATATTTAGGTATTCACTTGGACAAAAGACTGACCTGGAGTACCCACATTCGACAAAAACGCAAAGAACTCTTTTATCAAGATTACTTGACAGACGTTCTAAATTATCATTAACCAACAAACTAACTCTTTACAAAGTTTTGCTAAAACCAATCTGGACATACGGGATAGAACTGTGGGGCTCTGCTAAACCATCAAGCATCCAAAGAATACAGTCTTTTCAGTCGAAAGTGCTGCGCAAAATAGTGGACGCACCGTTCTACGTAACAAATGACGTTATACATAACAACTTAAACATTCCGACTATTTCAGCCACTGCTACAGAACAATACAATAACTTCCACCAAAGACAAACATACAAGACCAGCCCTCTTACAGAAACATTAAAATGCTCTACGAATCCTTACAGCCCACCCCGACGACTACGCAGGCGGTGGCCAAGAGATATGCTGATCACTTAACGAACTCTGCTGTGATGAGCCGCTGCTTCAGCAGTCCACAAATTTGCTTATTCCAAAGGAAATGCAGATGGCAAATTAAATTTTATGTCAAAGTTTTTTGTTTTGTAATAAATAAATAAATAATCAATAGAAACATGTGTTTTATTAAATAATCTATTATATTTTTATCTACAACAATCAGTTAGTGTTGCCCTTTACAATTCCGTGTATCAGATAATATTTTTTCTAAAATCGTTAGCTATCCAACGGTATATTATACATCTATATTACTATACTTGTGTTCAAAAACACAAAAATAGCATAAAAAAATATGTATGGACGTTTCTCTCTCAGTTGTATATCAAATTCGCTCAACTTGCATATTTAGCTATTATTTATGAATGCTAATAAGATGATGTGCCTATGATATATAGAGTGATATATAGATGATATGATGTGTTATATAGAGTTTAATCAAAGTGGCTCTTCCGGTCAGCCGATTTTATTGAAAATGTTGCTGTAACATCTCGGGTGTGTTAGATGTCTTAAATATGAAATTTTATTTTCGTACGACTTACGAGATAATATTTTTTCTAAAATCTTTAGCTTTCCAACGGTATATCATACATGTATATTACTGCTCTTATGTTCAAAAACGTAAAATTGCATTAAAAAAATATTTTTTCTGTTTTCTCCTTTAGTTGGGTATCGAATTTATTCAATTTATATATTTACCTGTTTTTCATCAGCGTTAACAAGATAATCTAGTTATAATTATTGAATCTAAAAAATTAAAGATACTTTAGGGGAAGAAAATTTAAAATATCGGCATTTAAGCCCTGTCAGACCATTTTTATCCAAATAAAACCTACATGATATTAAAGCCCATTAAATTTTACATCGATATAGCGAGTTTAATCAAAATCGTCGGAACCGTTTTTGAGAAAATCGAAAAAAGGTGCAAAATGCATAGTATAAAGTGCCTCTTCTGGTAAGCTCATTTTGATTAAAAAAAGATTTGTCACGTCTCTAGTTGTCTTAAATATGAAATTTCAGTTTCATAGGACTTACCGTTTCCGCCCGGGAGTTATCACACACACACAGACCTTTTTGCGGGACTTGGTTATTTGGACTCAGGGGACCCTAAAACGTGTATTTCCGTTGAAAACTGGAATTTGAAAATTTTCACGATCGCAATACTTTCCTTACTATATATAGTAAGTGGAAGTAATAACATTGCCCTTAACATAATAAATGTTTATGTATTTATATTTTTGTAAATAAAGTTGGAAAATAAGAGAAAAAAATCCAATCAGTATTTATAATCTTACAATATTGAATTCCACTGGATGTGATCACAGAAAAATCATAATTTTAATCATTACCTTGTAAAAATATATACAATAGCGCTTAAACTTAAGAACCCGAGTTTGGCAAAGATAACTAACTAGACTAAGATAACTAGTCTAAGATAATTGGTAAAAATAATAATATATTACTCTCACTTACTATATATAGTAAGGGGAAGTATTGCGATCGTGAAAATTTTCGAATTCTAGTTTTCAACGGAAATACACGTTTTAGGGCCCCCTGAGTCCAAATAACCAAGTCCCGCAAAAAGTTCTGTGTGTGTGTGGGGTGTGTGTGGTTAACTCCCGGGCGGAAACGGTAAGTTCTATGAAACTGAAATTTCATATTTAAGACAACTATACGCCCGAGACGTTACAAAACTTTTTTCATCAAAATGAGCTTACCAGAAGAGGCACTTTATACCATGCATTTTGCACCTTTTTTCGATTTTCTCAAAAACGGTTCCGACGATCTTGATTAAACTCGCTATATCGATGTAAAATTTAATAGGCTTTAATATCATGTCGGTTTTATTCTGATTAAAATGGTCTGATAGGGCTTAAATGCCAATATTTTAAATTTTCTTCCCCTAAAGTACCTTTAATTTTGTAGATTCAATAAAAATAACTATATTATCTTGTTAACGCTGATAAATAACAGGTAAATATATAAATTTAATAAATTCGATACCCAACTAAAGGAGAAAACAGAAAAAATATTTTTTTAATGCAATTTTACGTTTTTGAACATAAGAGCAGTAATATACATTTATGATATACTGTTTATAAAGATTTTAGAAAAAATATTATCTCTAACACAAGCTTATAAAAGTTAATAGAGAGTGATGAAATGAACATAAAACTAACTCATTATTTTAGATAATAATATAATAGATTTTTTAATAAAACACATGGTTTTTCTATATAAATTCAACTTAATTAATTCCTTAATAGTTTCACGTATTTTTATCTCTAACTGTTTTTGAAAATTCTTTCATTGATTTTAAAAATGGAGGTTAGTGAAAGTCGTGTGTTGCCCGCACCAGATTTTTTCCTAAAGCATAAGAACCGTTGTTGCTCGGACACCAAGATCTCGAAGACTACTGTCTCCAGCTGGAGCCGCAGTGAGTTAGCTGTAGGTCGTGCACTGATATCCTGCCTGGAGACAATGTCTTGGAGCAGAGCACGCCTTCCGTGACGCTGGACAGTTACCATCCTCCGCTCCTGTAATAAAGTTGCATATCCTCTTCATTCCAGCCGTTATCATTAGTCATCTCCTCTCTGCCGAGATAGAGACATATTTCTGTAGTGCCCGGTAACGTCTTCACAATCCCAGTTTCCATGGGAGCCTGTAACTTAGTGGGAAGACAGGGTAAGATGGTAAATTTACTTCAACATCTTACTCAAAGTGGGTAAAAATAAACACATTGTCCTTAATCAACCATTTAATTAGTATAATAACATAACTTTATAGTATATATATATATATATATATATATATATATATATATATATATATATATAATATATATATGTGTGTGTGTGTGTGTATATATATTTGTATATACATTATTATCGTTATTTCACAGCGCTACAACCCGGTCACGGGTCTTGGCCTCCTCCAATCATCACACACTTGAGCCGCTGCCCTCCAGCCCTAACTCCCAGCATGCTGCGAGCGTCTGCTGCCACACCATCCGACCATCTCAACCTTGGCCTTCCTCTCCTTCTTATCCCATGGATCGGCTGAGTGAGCAATAATAACATTTAAAATAATAAATAAAATAACCGAAAATAAGGTACCTAAAATATTTGGTCCGAAGAGAGATGAGGCCACTGGGGACTTTAGAAGGTTGCACAACGCGGAATTGCGGAGCTTGTACCCTGTGAATATAATTGAGTTGATAGCATCGCGGAGACTCAAATGGGCGCGTAAAGTTGTTGGGCTCGGTGAGGATCGGATTCCAAGGAAGTTGGTATCGCTGAACCAACTGGTAGGCATTGGATTACGCTCTGAATTTTATTAATAAATCAAATACACATTTAAGAAAATATTAAAATTAATTTATCACTATGATTTTTTTAATTTTTAATGTATTAAAATTTACTAATGAATTTTATAATATAAGAAGTATTGTATTGTAGATGAACTATATGATAAAATACAAAAAAAAAACCAGCCCACTGGCAGCACTCCTGTAGATAATCTAAAAAATAATCTCCTTTTCAGAGGCCTCCAACGATTATCAGGAATCGAAGAAGAAGCAACACGTAATTGAAACATGATGGTAGCAGGTTCGGGCCTAATTAGCAAAATATGGAACAAAATTAAGGTCGTTATGGGTGAGCTTATTCCTGACATAGCAAGGAGCGTTGAGGATTTTGGAGTGTAAAGAATTCATTGGGAAACAATTTGATGGTTTAGCAGAGACCTAAAGCTCAACTTGCTCAAGTTCAAATAGGCCTCTTAAGTATTTTGAATTAAGTAGAAGGTTAGTATGAAAATACATAAAGCCATATTATAAATAACTACCAGACGAACTAAATCAATAGGCAAAGTAGGAGTGCAATAAAGTATTAAATATCCTTATTATTCCTAATTATTATAAATTTCCTTAATCCTTATTCCTTTATTAATTTATTAATCCTTATTATAATCCTCCTAAAAATTCCTAATTCTTATTAAATCCCTTGTATTTGAATGCTTACTTATTAATAAACTTTCACTCATAAAAGTGCGATGTTCAATTTAATTAAAATCGTTAAAAATAGGTTTATGTTGCCTTATGCCTAGGTTTAGCCTTATGTTTTTAAAGGTTAAAACCTTTTTTGTTAAAATTTTGTATTTAAAAGAAGTTTACAACTGTATTATACAATAAAATACATTAAGTAAATGTGCTAATAGATCAAGTGGGCGGGATACAGGCATGTGAAGAAACTACCCAGTGGTCTTTTCGTCTTTTCAGCCGCCTAAGAAGATGATCAGGAATTTTTTTATTTGTATATATTACAATTTGTCATAATAGACAATAATAATAGTGCTACAGGATCTCATTCATACAATATTTACAATATAAACAAAAGGAAAGTCAAATAACATAAAATAAAATCAAAATAAATAAACATATACAATAACAAAATTAAATAGACAAAATAAATACAAATAAATGAAGTTAACAAATAAATAAACAAAACATGTTCACATTCATACCTATGTACAATATTTACAATCAGCTCGGGAACCCCGGACGGGGCTTGTCCCCCCACTTGTGGAAGGACAAGCAGAGTCCAAAGGATCCCAGCGCCTCCCTCTCAGCCGCATCACTGGTGAGAGCTAGCGGAAGCTAAGTGAGGGCGCCATAGCCACAATCACACCGCACATGAGAGGAGAAGCTCACCAGTGTCAGAACTCCAGCATACGTATTTACAATATATCTCGGGGCCACTGCCATTTCAACCTTCTAGGTGGTGGGTTGTATGGATGAGTGGAGCTGGATAAAGATCGTGCTGAAGGATTAGGATGATGAATGAGGTTCTGATGGAATTTGAAAATTTGGATGGAATTAGGTCTGAAATAAATGGAACATTAAGGTCGTGGTGCAAGGTATAGTTGGATACATAATAAGGAGCATTTACTATTATTCGGAGGACTTTGGATTGAAAGGATTGAATGCGTTTGATGTTAGAACGTTTAGCTGTCCCCCACAGTTCAAGTCCGTAGGTCCAGATGGGCTTCAGTATTGTCTTATAAATTAATAATTTGTTGTCAACTGTAAGTTCAGATTTTCCGTTTAATAGTCTGTATAACTGTCCGAATCGTCGATTGAGTTCTTTCTTTTAAGTCTTGTATGTGGGTTCCACGTCAGTCTTTTGTCTAGTAGTAAGCCAAGATAGCGGACTGTATCTGAAGGAGGAATAGGAATGGAATTGAAGTAAACTGGCGGACAGGAGTTTCATCGAAGAGTGAAGGTTGATCAGCAATAGGAGATGAGAGTTTGCGGACAAGTGGGTTGGAGTGGACGGGTAATTTGGAATAAAAGGAGCAATATCTTGTTAGGCGACTAATGGGATATTTAGGTCTTTATGAATTATTTTATTGGTGACAAAGTAAGGGGCGTTTAGGATCTTTCGGAGGATTTTAGATTGCAAGGATTGAATGTGGGAAGAATTGGACGGTTTGGTGGATCCCCATAACTCAATCTCATATTTCCAAATAGGCCTGCTGATGGTAATATAAATTAATTTTTTGTAGTATGTGGAAAGTTTTGATCGTTTGTCCAGTAAGTGTTGTAGTAAGCGGTATCTAGGAGCTGTTTCTTGTCGTTTCAGTCTAGTGTGAGATTCCAAGTAAGACGTTTGTCTAGATGAAGTCCTAGGTACGGGATCTGTTCAACTGAGGTGAATGGAATATCGTTAAAGGAAATAGTGGGACAGGCGGACATAGGTTTTCGACGAAGGGTGAAGGTAATTTGATGGGATTTAGTAGGGTTGACTTTAAATTCTCCACTTTGGACACCGTTATTCAATGGAAGATTAAATAAATAATGGGTCATTATTTATGGGTAACACACAAGTGTCATCTGCGTAGGTTGTAAGGAATTTGTTAAATTTTTTTTATTTATTTATAGTAATTTACAACTGTACTAAAGAATACAATAAGTAAATATGTAGAATGAATATAAAAAGTCATGAAAATGTCTTGAGAAAGAACCAACCAGTGGTAGCACTTCACTAACTATTTTAATAAAGTAGGTCCCGAGGCCACCTTCTTTTCAGTCGCCTTGGAGGGTTATCAGGGATATCTGAGGAAGATAAATTACGGACAAGTGGGTTTGTATGGGCAGGGAGTTTAGAATGAAAAGAGGGTATCTATCACGGGCTATGTCTGCAACAAATGGGATGTTTAGGTCATTATGGAGGAGTTGATTTGTAACAAAATAAGGGCATTTAGGATTTTGTGAAGGATTTTGGATTGTAAGGACTGGATCGGGAGAAATTAGATGGTTTCGTAGAGCCCCAAAGCTCGATTCCACATGTCCAAATAGGTTGATAATTGTGATGTAGATGAGTCTTTTGTAATGTACTGGAAGTTTTGAACGTTTTCTAGTAAGTGTTGTAGTAATCGATATCTTCGAGCAGTTTCTTGTCGTTTCAGTCTTGTGTGAGGATTTGTTAAAATTAAAAAATTAATTTCACTCTTTAACTTTTTGAACTATAATAGTAAATTTCGTACAAATTTACGGCAGTTCTGTTGACGCAACTCGGAATAGTTTATTGGTGATTTGAGTATGCGAAACGTTTTTCATGATACTTTTTTTTTTTTCAACTGTCATATTAAACCCTATTTTGTAGCAATATAGTCGAGTGCTGCAAACAAACCGACAGCCGCTAAAACCATCACAAAAGATCTCAATCAGAAGCGGAAAAGGGTTGAGTGTTCTGGTGTTTAGGGATTAGTTAGGGTCGTTGTCAGTAAATCTTGGTAAAATGACGGCCCTGGAAGGTACGGGATGATCGGATTTGTCGGTGACACGGGCCATTGAAGAGGGCGCCCGTTGCTGCGGAATTGTGCTAGCCTGGTATTGTATGTCTCTTCCCCTCCAACTACCGGCTATAACTCAATGCTGCTTATTAGCCATGAATCGAAACTAATTCCTCGGCTGTTTGCATTCACTGGGGACATATTTTATCCATTAAGAGCGGCCATTATGCGACAGACATCCTCCTCTGTTGCCAGCCACTTAGAACACTTTAATTCACTGCCGGTTCACAAAAGCTCCCACAAAGCCCTCTGTACCTCCTTTATGCCCGGGATGTTTTTGTACCGGTGTCCCTCCATAAATATCGATACTATTATCATCGATAAATAATTAGGGTTCTCCCTGTCAAGGTACTTGACCTACATACTCCCTCTCATCCATTCGCTCTCAGCAAAACATACAAGTTTTCCCGCAATATTTATATTTTTACAAAATTTATTTCTGATCGGTTAAAAAAAGCCAAAATATTATATATTACTATTGAAATTGTAAGTTCGCTAAAATTAAAAATCATTCCCAAATTAAAATTGAGTTGAGTTGTGATTTTAGATATATTTGAATGAGTATCTGACAAGAAACATATGTGAGGTTATAACACACAGCTGGTGGGAGCAAAGAGGTTATGTGAAATGGATTTGTCACTGCCTCAAACATGTTTATATTTTAGTTCTCTTTATATTTAATTGAAGCTCATTTTTATTTATTATTTTATTTTCTGTGTTTTATGATAGTAGAAAGATTATTTTATTTTACAGTGGCAAATCCATTGCAACCTCTCACCAGCGGTTGTTCATCTATCTCCTTTATTATTCTTATTGTGCGCTCCTCATTGTTGTCTCTCTTCTGTGTTGATTTATTCTCCGTTTTTATTTTGTGTACCTGCAGGACAATAAAAGAATATCTTTGACGCCTCTTTGCAGCTCGTATTCATTTCACCCTCACCTCCTCTAAATATGTATATAAAAAAAATGTGTATGCAGTAGGTAGACATTACTAATTTTAAAGTTAGCATCAAATACAGTGTCTTTGAGCACATTTATCAATAACTTATTGGATACTCTCAACGATGAGCTGAAATGCATTAAACTTTCACCTACTGCACAAGCGTTTGGGCTATACCTCATCAAAATCTACTCATTTTAAATTTTAATTTTTTTTTTCATAAGCCCCATGGATTGGGGTTGAAAATCGGAAATAGAGGAAGGGATCTGGGATCTCTTTTTCTGCATTACATGTATTCTAAGAGGGAACAGAGGATACGAAAATATTCGGTATAAGGGAGCGAATGGGAGTCACTTCTAGTGATGGGGCTCACTAGTCTTTCTGAGTCAGTTTTTCAAGTTATGTTTTTGAAACTTTAAATAAAATTGTCATCGAAAAACCCTTTTAATGTCACCTAAGTCTAAATGATCAAGTCCTGCAAAAGGTGTAAGATTTCTCGAAAAGTAAGTTGTATAAAACTGAAATTTTATAATATATATGCCTAAAATGTTACACTTACTTTTTCATCGAAATCGCTGAACCAGAAGAGCCACTTTATACATGCATTTTGCACCTTTTTTCGATTTCTCAAAAACGGTCGATATTTGTTTAAACTCGCTATATCAATGAAACATTAATGGACTTTAATATCATGTAGGTTCATTTTGATTGCGATAGTCTTACTGAGCTTAAATGCTGATTTTTTACTTTCATTACTATATATAGTAAGGAGAAATATTGCGAACGTGAACATTTTTGAATTCCAGTTTTCAACGGAAATACACGTCTTTGAGTCCAAATAACCAAGTCCCGCAAAAAGGTCTGTGTGTGTGTGTGTGGTAACTCCCGGGCGGAAACGGTGAGTCCTATGAAACTAAAATTTCATATTTAGAGTATAGTGTTTGCCGGAGACGTGAAAAAAACTTTTTCATCAAAATGAGCTTACCAGAAGAGGCACTTTATACCATGCATTTTGCACCTTTTTTCGATTTTCTCGAAAACGGTTCCGACGATTTTGATTAAACTCGCTATATGATGTGAAATTTAATAGGCTTTTGGCATTAGGATTAAAATGGTGTGAGAGGGCTTAAATGCCGATATTTTAAATTTTCTTCCTCTAAAGTACCTTTAATTTTGTAGATTCAATAAAAATAACTATATTATCTTGTTAACGCTGATGAAAAACAGGTAAATATTAAATTTAAATAAATTCGATACCCAACTAAAGGAGAAAACAGAATAAATATTTTTTTAGTGCAATTTTTCGTTTTTGAACATAAGAGCAGTAATATACATGTATGATATACCGTTGGAAAGCTAAAGATTTCAGAAAAAATATTATCTCATACACAAGCTTTTAAAGTTTATAGAGAGTGATGAAGAAGATAAAACTAATGATTATTTTAGATAATAATATAATAGATTTTTTTTTTAAAAACACGTGTTTCTATAGAAATTCAATTTAATTAATTCATTAATAGTTTCATGTATTTTTATCTCTAACTGTATTTGGAAATTCTTTCATTGATTTTAAAAATGGAAGTAAGTGAAAGTCGTGTGTTTGCCGCACCAGATTTTTGTTTTTTTCATTACGAAAATTTTAACTCTCATTTACCTATGTATTGAAATCACAACTGGTTTCTTATACACATACAATGCTACAACATTATAGAGTTATATTCTGTATTATCTCTTAGTAGACTGTCGGTCGTAAAAAGTCGAGTTTATTTTCGAAGCCAAGAGGTTCGCTCCAGTTTGCAAGTATTGGCCGAGATCATGTTATCCCATCTATATTATATAATAAGAAACGATTGAGCGAGAAATAAAAGATATTGCAGAAGGAGTGCAATAAATATCTGCATTGCTGATTATCTTAATGGCATCGGCGATTACGATCGGGGAGGCTAGCGTGGGACCCGGTAGCCGCCGTACAGCAGTAAATCCTGAAAGGGAGGGAGAAAAAGAGAGGAGGTGAGGAGAGTTGCGTGAAGAGGTGAGGAGCGAGGAGCGAGGAGGGAGGAGGGAGGAGGGATAAAGAGAGAGAGAGAGAGAGAGAGGACTGCAATTAGCTCTAAATCTGCCAGCTGCATTACTGCATGAGGTCCACTTGGAGTGCGGTCCAGCGATCGGCCGGCCACTGTATATATTGGATTGTCTGTCGAGATTATGACTTATCGTTAATCTATATTATATTGTACCTGCGATCGGGGATCTTATATCTACTGCTCCCTATTCAATTATATCATATTACTTCTTATCAAGTGGTTTATACTTTGTCTATTTTAGCTCCATCCTTATTCATTTCACGATTGAGTTGTTTTGATTAAGTTATAAAACTCTGGTGCGCGCAACACATGTCTTTCACTTACCTCCCATCTATACTAATATTATAAAGCTGGAAAGTTTGTTTGTTTGTTTGTTGTTTGTTTGAACGCGCTAATCTCAGAAACTACTGGTTCAAATTGAAAAATTTTAGTCCTATGGAAGGCTATAGGCTATATAACATTACGCTGCGACCAATAGGACCGAAGAATCAGTGGAAAATATGGGAAAAAAACAGGGAAAATTGACCTCGAATCCCAACGATTTCAAAAGATTTACCTTTTAATTTTAAAATAATTCAATTTCCGTTAAGATATCTTTTGCCGTAACAATTAATAAATCATATGGGCAAGCATTTAAACACGTAGGAATCGATTTACGTCGCGGAGAAAATCAGTATGTTCTTCTGCCACAAGAAAATAAAACCAAAAATATTATTTAAGCAGAAATACTTTAAAATATTGGGTCGTCCGAAAAGTTGGTAGAGGTTTTTAAAATAAAATTTACCTTCTGTTTTTTCTACTAAAATGAATCACGAGGCTAATGTTTATTTATATGCCTTTAAAACCTCATGGAATTACTATATTTACACACTGAATTCGTCTTTATGAAGGATCAGTAGAGTAGTTTATTGCAATGCAACATGAGTGACGATTCAGTTCATTTTCGAAATAATATGCCGTTCTTTTTAAAAGAGGGAAAAACGTAGCCCAAACTGCGAGAAAGATTCGTTCCGTGTATGGCAGCGATTCAATTGCTGAAGCAGGTTCAGAAGTGGTTTTCGCGGTTTAGAGGGTCTTCAATTTGGAAGACCAATCCAATTTTTGTAGATTAAATAAACAAATTTTAAGCTGTCCAATTTTAATTGTTGTCCAAATTTTTCTACGAACTTTCCGGACAACCCAATATATTCTTTTAAAAACGTCTTAATAGCGATCATAATAACTGAAATTGACGCAGACGAAGTCGCGCGCAACAGCTAGTATTAAAATATATTTGCAGGGTACCATCAGATATTATCAATAATATTGATAACAAATGCCTAATTATCGATTCGATTTGATCAAATATTAGAGAAGATGTGTGTACAATTTGGAGGCCCGGTAAGTGTTTTACCACCGGAGCTCCAAGGAACCGACATGCTCGGGGACCGAAAAGTCAGTATCCTCTTTACCCATATTGAAAAAGATATAGAACTTATCTGATTAAGAATTAATTAAATCAGTGACGGTAAAACAAAAATTATTAATTCGATCGCGTGCTGTATGAAATAAATAAATTATGAATGCACAAACAATTTTGAGATTGACATAAAATACGACGTAACGTTTATAAAAAATAGTTAACGTCGAGAAATAAATACGTAGCCTAAGGTAAATATAAATTTTTTTTTTTCTTTTATTTGCTTATCCGCCTTACTACCCTTAAGGGTCATTGGCGTGATCGAAATAATTATATTCTATGGTAGAATCCTATCATTTTCGTGAATTATATTAATTTGTTAATACTTTCTTCCTCATCTTTAAGTATTTCTTTCATGTCTTTCTTTACATTCAACCCTTTTCTTTACTGCTCCTGAAGCGGGCACTCAATCAGCAAGTGTTCTACAGTTAGAGGAGAATTGTTGCAAATTTTCGCAGGTTGGCGCTTCCAGGCGTCTCAAGAGGTAACCATGCGTAAATTGGCAGTGCCCAATTCTTAGCCTGCATACAACAATTTCCTCTCTCCTTGAAGATCTTGCACTAGTTCTCCATTTCTGACAGTCGGATTTAATTGTTCTCAATTTCGATATCTTTTCTCTCCAACCATCCTCCCACTCTTTCAGAAGACTTTCTTGTAGCTACTCACCCAATCCTCCATTGTGGTTTCTTTTATTTGAGTAATCTCTTCGGCTTCACCTTTTCTGGCTGAATCAGCTGCTTGATCGGCTCTTTCGTTCCCAATAATTCCACAGTGAGATGGTACCCAAATCATAATCACTACCTTAGACATTATGTTTGTTTCCCACCATTCATTTATTAGGTCTCTAATTATGGCGTTAGAAGATGTTTGGCTGTCAATGGCTGCAAGAACACTCCACGAGTCTGTAACGATAGTCCATGTCATTTTTTCTGAGCTACTTATCCATTTGAGAGCTCTCAGTGGCTTCTCCGGAGAAGACGGAGCTCTCGCCTGGCAGACTGAACATGAGTTGTTGCTCTCTGCTGTAGACAGCACAACCAACTCTGTCTTCCATTTTGGATGCGTCAGTAAACAACATATTGAAGTCTTGATATTTTTCTGTCAGCCTGAGAAAAGAGTTCCTAATTTCTATTGGGAGTGCTTTCCTTATTTTCGCCATTAATCTATCTATATACGGTCTCATTTTTAGCCAGTAAGGCATTTTCAGTTCTGGGATGGATTTAATACTATTTATACTCATATCAATTCTGTTCAATATTTTATAAATGATATCCTTGATCCCACGGTCTCTTCCCTCTTCAGCAAACAACCAAGAAGCTAAGGGTTGATAACCATAAGCTTTTACTTTGGCGACATATTTGAGTAATAAAAATTCTCGCTGTAAATTTAAGGAAGGCTCTCCAGACTCTACACTGATGCTATATATTAATATAGCATAAATATAAATATTAAATGGAGTCTAGATAAATATTTCTTAAATCTAAATAAATAAGCCCTAAATCTAAATAAATATTTTTCAAAATCTAAATAAATATGTCTTAAATCTGAATAAATATTTCTTAACCATTTAATAATACGTTGAATAAACATGCATTCATATAAATAAATAACTTTTAAACATTAACACCAACAACATGCATGGAGACTGTTTATTAAATTGGATAATAAATTACGGTGGAATTAAGGCTCTTAAAAACATCCCGACTTCAAACGTAATGTTAGCTCGTAATAAATTTTTATTTTAAATTCAAATTTCAGTTTAAATTTAATTATTAATTGTTAAATAATTTAACCTGATGGGCGGTACGCGTTACACGGTTCCTCACCCGGGACACCATTTTGTACAATTTGGGGGCCCGGTAAGTGCTTTACCACCGGGAGCCCTTTATCGTGCCTTAACAAAAAAAGAAGTAAGTTCGTTTAAAGTGTTTATTGATTTACAATGTTTATAATTACTGGGTCAGGTCCCTGTTAATATTTACGACTGGCGGGCGGCGTCCTCAGTCTCGTCTTCCGGGAAGTCATCGGTCCGCGCTCCGTCGGTCCTGATCTCGATATAGCGGCCGCTGCGTCTAACTCGGGACGGTGATCCGTTGAGGGCGGCTACTCTATCTGGCTCGGGATGTAGATCCGTTCAGGGCTGAAGTCAGATGAGGAAGAGAGAAACTCCGGGGGAGCCCCACAGAAGTAAATTCTTTAAATGGTGGGGCTAATTCCGTCTGGAGCGTGCATGCCCGCCTTTCCTGTGTGGAAACAGAGACCCTGACCCGGGTAACATTAATTGCAAAATATTATGTGCACAATAGTTATCTTTATAATAATCCCGGAGGAGGTTTAAATCCGACAGTATGTTTGTTTATTTATTTAATAGCTAATTGGACGATGCTACAGTGGGAGTCCTAAATTTTGCCTATCCAGGTTTTATTAGGATAGGGATCTTTAACGAGTACCTGACATCGCACAGGCTCGGGACCACCTTTTAACGTTCCCTTCGAAGGACGGCATAACTAAGGATTTTTTACTCCTATTAGAAAATACGAGGACCACCTGCGGTTTCAAATCGTGACCTTGGCATAGGAGGTTGTTGTGCTAACCACCTAGCTACAAGTGATCCCTAGAGAAGTTAAACATTTTTACGTTATAATGTAATATGCGAAATAAAAAACAATATTTTTAATGTTAAGCTGATTTATTTGATTAAATTTAAAGACAGCAACAATTGAGACGTTGATTTCCAAAAGGTACTATATCCACTTTAGAGAATTTTACAGGAAACGCAAAAATCTGTCATTTATATTATTACTGGACCAATTTACGTGATTATTTTTTTATTAAAATCAAAAGTTGATTTTTAAGTGTGTTACCAAATCATTTTTCCAAATTATTGCACTTTTTCGATGATTTCAAACAATATAATATGGATATAGTACTTTTTGGAAAGAATTAAAAGGAATATAGTACTTTTTGGAAGAATATCTATTATTCATAAAGAAAGTGAATATTCAAAGAACAATTTATCTATTTATGGCACTATAATAACAAAGTATGTTATTATGAACTTTGTCTTGAACTATTATTTACTATTTGTGTGAATTTAGCAAATTTATCTATATTATTAACTCCGTGTAAACAATATTTAACAATAGATACTGATAAATAATAACTTTTGAGCTTTTATTTTACATAAAAAAATCGACAACTAAGTTAGATCATGCACGGATTTTCTTCACATATTTAGCAAGTTCGTGGAATGCTAATTCCAACTATTTGCTGCATCAAATACCATTATTATATTAAAATGTGAGTTTCTAAAAAAATTGTAAATTAAATTTATGTTTCTGCAAGGAGAAATAATATGAAAAAACTTAATTAATTGACAACCTAAAAGAATCAAAGCGATGCAACTAAGTTGTTTCACATAGCCTGAAAACTGATTATTAGGTTAAAAGCAGTGACTAAAATAATAACGGTGATTAAAGACGTGCTAAATGAATCAATAAAATGCATACAATGATGAAAACAATAAATTAATGGTGATATATTACGGGGTTAGGTGCTTCTGCCGTATAGTAGGAAATATAGTACCTTTTGGAAGGAAATGAAAGGAAAGGTTATATCTGTTTACATAGGATATAGTACCTTTTGGAACGAAACATGGATATAGTAGTTTTTGGAATGAAATTAAATGTGGATTTAGTACCTTTTGGAATGAAATGCCATTTTTAAATACTTTTTTAAAGGATTTTTATATTTTTTAGATAAAATTTGATGACGGATTTAGATAAAACTAAACCATTAGAATACAAATATGTGAAAATATCAACTTTGAAAAAAATGTCCTTTAGTACTTTTTGGAAATCAACGTCTCAATTGGTGACCCCGACGTTCACGATGTCGCAGAGTGGAAGCGGAAATACTGATGTTGGCGAAAAAGGTGAGATCAAACCTAACTTACATGTAGACAGGGTAGCTATTGCCCCCGTTCTGGGTGGAAAAGCCCCAAATATGGTTTTGCCAAGCCGAGGCACAGTTCGAGCTTTCGAATGTAACCTGGGAAGAGACCAGCTTTAATTACTTAATGGCTTAATTAGATTTAAAAACGGTAGAAAATATTTTGGACTTGGTAAAATCGGAGGAAAAAGATAAGTATACTGGAGCCAAACAAATGTTAATAACTATTTACAGGGAAAATAAAGATTGTCAAATACGAAAATTAATCAGCGGCTTGGACATTGGTGACATGAAACCAAGTCAGCTTCTGAGGAAAAGGATGTCACAGCTGACAAATACTAGGGTTGGAACAAACCCTCGCTCTGATGAAATCAGCTGATCTTTTAATTAAAAAGTATTTAAATTAAGGGAGGTTACAAAAACATTGGTGGTGTTATTGGTTATGTATCTTAGTCATGTTCAGTTTATGATACATGTTTATTATGTTAGTTTTGTTTTGATATATTAGTCAATATTGAACCCGTAGGGGTAAGTTTATCTTTGATGTTTAGTATTTTTTTTTGTTTACAGTAAGCGTTCTAAATGTGATTTATTATAAAATTGTATTTTAACCTTTTAGGTTCAATTACCTGATGTGAAAATAAAGAAGTTTCAAGTCAAAAATGGTTACTACTCACTCCCCCTCCGCTGGGCTAGCACTTATTTAAATAAATAATTATGTAACGTAAATAGAGACGTTACAAGGAAGGGATTAGCTACGTCGGAATTTCCTGAAAAATGGATCAAAACTCTCTGGCTTGATAAGCTTCCGAATCAAATAAGAAGCATTTTAACTATCACGGACGGAGATTTAGATAATGAAGAGAAGAACTTTGAAATTAAGTTAGAGATTAAAATATGCGTTTAATTAAATAATCGATTACGTCATTATCTAGAACAATCTCTTAGTTTTTTCCGCTTTTCATTACTACCCATTGGCAGCTCAGGTCTCGGGGCCATCTTCTTTTCAGGCGCTTCGGAGGATTTTGAGGGATTGTAGAGGAAGCAAGGATTGAAACTAGTGGGTTAGAGTGAGAATGGAGTTTTTCATGAAAGGAGTGGTACCTGGTTCGGGCCAAGTCAGCAACATAGGAAACATTTAAGGAACATATATGGATGAGTTTATTTGTCAAAAAAATAAGGAGCATTGAGGATTTTTCGAAGGATTTTTGATTCTAAGGATCGGAGACAGGGTTAATTTTATGGTTTATTAGAGCCCTAAATCTCTACTCCTTAAGCACATATCGGTCTTATGATAGTCATGTAGATGAGTCTTTTCTAGTTAAGCGGAAGGTTTGCGCATTTGTCCAATAAGTGTTGAAGAAGTCGAAAACGTAGAGCAGTTTCTTGTCTTTTCAGTCTTTTATGAATGTTCCATGTAAGATGTTTGTTCAGGTGCAGTCCTGGGTATCGGATCTGTTCAACCGGGACAAGAGGGGAGATATTGAAGGATACTGTTGGGCAGAATGTCATAGGTTTACGACGAAGGGTAAAGGTTATTTGGTGAGATTTATTAACGTTTAATTTGATTCTCTGCATCTAGACTGTAAGACGAACCTACAGGAAAAGTTCACAACTATAGTAATTTTTGAGAAACTGCGAAGACCAGAAAATCGAGTGAAATAGCACTTTATTTCATAAATATTGATAACGGAAGTAAGTGAAAGTCATTTGTTACGCGCACCAGAGTTTTATTACATACAATAAACTTAATCAAAACAAATCAATCATAAAACCGAAGAAGAGTACTTATATTTTTTCAGGAGATGTATAGTTTCTGATTTATTCGAAAACCATCTTTGTTTTACGTTTTAGGAATATATTTTTTTCATTCTCTTAGAGGACGAATTTTCCCAAATCCATGCCACTGGACGATAAGACGAACCTCCAGGAAAAAGTCCAGCTTCACAACTGCAATCATTTTTTAGATACTGCGATGACCAGAAAAGGGAGTGAAATACATTCGTTTATAAATATGGATACTCTTTCATTCCAAACGACCTTCATAAATTAGAAACATAAAAAGTGGAGATCTTTAGCTTTCCAACGGTATATCATACATGTATATTACTGCTCTTATGTTCTAAAACAAAAAAATTGCATTAAAAAAATATTTTTTTCTGTTTTCTCCTTTAGTTGGGTATCGAATTTATTCAATTTATATATTTACCTGTTTTTCATCAGCGTCAACAAGATAATATAGTTATTTTTATTGAATCTACAAAATTAAAGGTACTTTAGAGAAAGAGAATTTAAAATATCGGCATTTAAGCCCTGTCAGACCATTTTAATCAGAATAAAACCTACATGATATTAAAGCCCATTAAATTTTACATTGATATATCGAGTTTAATCAAAATCGTCGGAACCGTTTTTGAGAAAATCGAAAAAAGGTGCAAAATGCATGGTATAAAGTGCCTCTTCTGGTAGACTCATTTGATGAAAAAAGTTTTGTCACGTCTTGGGCGTATAGTTGTCTTAAATATGAAATTTCAGTTTTATAGGACTTACCGTTTCCGCCCGGGAGTTACCACACATACACACACACACACACAGACCTTTTTGCGGGACTTGGTTATTTGGACTCAGGGGACCCTAAAACGTGTATTTCCGTTGAAAACTGGAATTCGAAAATTTTCACGATCGCAATACTTCCCCTTACTATATATAGTAAGTGAAAGTAAAAATGTATTCAATTATAAAAACAATTAACACTTGCTAAAGCATGTAATAAGACTTAAATCCTCAATCATGGCAAGTATTGAGGGACGGCTGATACCGGATTAGAGATGTTAGGATAGCCGAGCCGTACAATGCGGATCAGCCACCCCTGTCCTTCCTAATTATCCTCTAAGCTTAAGATAACATTACAATTGTCAACACAGGCTAGCAGTCAGCTGCCGCGTCTGCATATCTAAAAACCCACGGGGACTGCCCATCATCCACGCGGTGTGTGTTGACTCCATTAGTTGGGTTTCGGATGTCCGACATCGCTACTTCGTGTTTACTGTGTTGGTTTAGGCCCTGTACCTCCCTACTCGGATGTAATCCTGCATGTTAATAACTTTAGAGGGCCGTGAGGTAACAACCGTTTTTGACTATCGATCAGGTTAAAAAAATTATATCAATGGGTCATTGAGTTTTCAAATGATTCTTTTTTCGTTGGAAGAGGTGAGACAGTGGTGATCTAGAGTGTTTAGACGTCATCTTTCAAGCCAAATTCATTTCGTGACTGTACGGTTTGCCTTATATGTTTAATGATTGGAAAACAAATCCTATAGGAAAAAATCCAAATCAGTTTGCTCCTATTCATGAATTATAATTATCATCACTAATTAATCCTGGGCTCACTGGGCTTCTTGCACCACCATATATATTAAGGCAAGCCTGGATTTGTAAATTTTCCAAGACTGATTTCAACATAAATAATATGGCTAATATGTTTATTTGGAAATATATCTTCCATTTTTTATTTGTTAAAGATTGCCTTCATGATTGATCAGTATGCAGAGTACTAATAGCAACTCAGTTAAGTTGAGCAGCCGATCTAAATGGGAATTTACCACTCTCTTCTCTCTGATTGACTTAATTAAATATTAAGGCAAAACTTAAGAAAAACAATCTCTCAAAAATTATGTAATAAACCAAAGAATCTGCAAAATGAGATTAGCCAACAAGCTGAATACAAATATTTACAGTGAACTGAGAATGGTTGACTTTTTGTATATAATAATAATAATAGCTTTATTGGCATCATATTTACAAAAGCCTCTCCCATAGTGAGGAATTTATAGAAGTTGGCTATAGTTAGAAATAATAAAATATTGAAAAAAAAAGCAAATAATCCAAAGAAAGAAAAATACAAATAATTATAAAATACAAAACTCTAAAAAAACAAAAAACAAAACAGAGTCCTTGAAAAATACACCAAAATCAAACACCAATTAAATATTTTTTAAAACGTTTACCCACCAGGATTTGTCCCTCGCAACCAGCCACCAGTTTTCGCCAACAGTCTGCGTCAATTCGTCCCTCCACCTGCGATGTGACCGCCCCCTCTGCCTGCTGTCCTCTCTCGGGATCCACTCCGTGCAAGCTCTGGTCCATCTTTCGTCTTTCAGCCTGGCCAAGTGCCCAACCCAGCTCCATTTTAATCGATGTGCCTCAACCCTTAGACTTTTAATATTCACTTTCTGAAGAATATTTTTGTTTTATATTCTCTCCCTTTTCTGAATAAACGTTAAACTTCTTAGAAGCTGCATTCAGCCTCCGGTCGAGTTTTCTTGTAAGTTCCCAGGTTTGAGCCCCATAGAGAACCGTGAGATATACACATGTGGTAAGAACTTTGGTTTTAAGATCTAGTGATAGATTGCTTTTGAAGATCTTTTAGAGAGACCAATATTTGCACCACCCGAGCTTAACTCTTCTTTCTATATCCTTATTCATATTTTCTCTAAATGATATCGTCTGCCCTAAGTAAATGTACTCCTCTACATATTCTATTTTACTATTGTTAGCATAAACTGGTATTTTTATTGAGGTTGTCATGATTTTAGTTTTTGCTGTATTTATATTAAGTCCATATTTTTTGCAAATGCCTACTATTTCCTCTATCATCCGCCTTAGGCCGTTCATGTCCGGAGATATTAGACATATATCGTCCGCAAATCTTAAGTTGCTGAGCATTTTCCCATTGACAGTGTGTGTATATATAGGGGGAGATTCCGGGTGCAATCAACTTTAAGTTATAAAGTTTAGGGCGAAACGTTGACACAAATAAATTAATTTTTCTGCTCAGTCAAGTGTTTTGTTAACTGCACCCGGAATCGGCTTCTCCCCTATAAAAATATTTACAATAAAAAATCCATCTCCAGGAACACAAAACCGATGCACAAACACATAGTAAAACCCGAGGTACTCTATGCTCGCTCCTCAAATAAAATACGGATGATTTTAGGAGGACGAAAAATACATGGGAGACTTACAGGCAGGAAAACAACATATTTAGAACTGAAGTGAAATAAGGGTTAACAATTTCTGTCTTCCGAAAGGAAAAAAGAGAGAAAATCTGGTCAAAAGAGAGAATGATGGCTCTAAGTCACTTGGTGAAAGATTTTTTTTTTTTTTTTTTACAATCGTTTTTGTTTGAGCTTTAATGTTATTTGCTATCTGCAAAAAAAAAATTGCAATAAGCAAATATGACGACTTCCGAAAGTCGGTTAAAGCAAGGCATCTCTAGGCCACCGCCTCAAAAGTCGTCGGGGTGGGTTGTACGGGTTCGTGTAGGATTTAAGTGTTTGGGGTCCATGGGTTCATGTTGTAAGTCAGTCTGTCATGAAATATTTTATAATATTCTGTGGCTGTTCCTGAAACTGTGAGTATGTCCAAGTCCTTGTGAAGTAATTCGTTGGTTACATAAAACGGCGCATCCACGATGTTTCGCAATATTTTCGATTGAAGGGTCTGAATAATTTGGATGTTAGAATATTTGGCAGATCCCCATAGCTCTATCCCGTATGTCCATAATGGTTTGATCAGTACTTTGTAAATAGTAAGTTTGGTGTTCACGGATAATTTGGATCGTTTGTCAAGCAGACGGGATAGTAGTCCAAATCGTCTGTTCAGTTGTTGTCTTTTAAGTCTAATGTGGGTCCTCCATGTCAGTCTTTTGTCTAAGTACAGTCCCAAATATCGTTCTTCATCTGATGTCGGAATGGGTTTAGCCTCAAAATAGACTGCTGGGCAATCCCCATGATTGAGCGTGAAAACGATAAATAGACTCTTTGATTGGTTTATTTTCACTTTCCACCTATTAGCCCAACTGGATAAATCATCAATGTGATTTTGCAACATGAAGGATGCCAGAATTGGGTTTTGATGGGATGTCAAAAGAGCTGTATCGTCTGCAAAAGTGGCTAGTAAGGTGTGGTCATTTTCTGGTAAGTCTGCCGTGTAGATATTAAATAGTAACGGTCCCAGTACACTGCCTTGTGGGATCCCTGCTTGAACACGTTTTATTCCAGAAAATGCGTCTCCCTCTTTTACAGTAAAGTGTCGGTCTGTCAAGTAAGAGAGTAATATTAAATAATAAGTCGGAGGGAGCAAATTTTTGAGCTTGGAAAGCAATCCTTCATGCCACACCTTATCGAATGCTTGACTAATATCGAGAAAAACCCCTGGGCAATATTTTTTAGACTCTAAAGCATTCGAAATGTAGTCTACTAATCGATGGCAAGGTAAGTTCTTTAGTATAAAATTTGAAATTAAGTCATAACCTGGGGCTTTTTTGTTTGGTAATTTGGCGATAAAATCACAATCTTCATTAGGATGTATTGCCTTTGGCGGGAGAGTCATCGGTAAAGGTATGTTAACGTGGTGTGACACTAGTTCATTTGTAAGTTGGTCGCTGATATCAGAGTGCGGTTTAAATGTCTCTTCTAAGTGCCTAGCAAACAATTCAGCCTTTTGAGCATCAGATTTCGCCCAAGAACCATCAGGCTGTCGAACAGGATGCGAGACATTATGATGGTCCAGTATGCGTTTTGTCGCTTTCCAAAGTATGTTGTCAGAAGTAGTCAAACTGTTTAAAAATTTATCAAATCTTTCAGTCTTTGCCTGTCTAATTTCGTTGTGAAGTTCTCTTGTTAGTCGATTAAATTTACGTTTGTCAGTGGGATAACGAGTCTTTTGCCAAGTTTTTCGCGCTTTTCGTTTCAGTTCAATTAGGTGTCGAATGTGTGGTGGAAGAAATTCCATATTTTGATGGTGCTCTGTTTCCTTATAGGGAATAGAGGAGCCCCAGGCAGCATTTTGAACAGTTTGTGTCAGGAGCTGCACTGCATCATCCAAGTCTTCCGGTGTACGTATCTTTGTGTTGAGGGATAACGAGTTTTCGATTAATGCCCTAAACCTGCACCAGTCCGTTTTTCCAGTTGTCAACGTCGGACCTGGAATCCTAGCAACTGGTTTTAAGTTCATCGTCATCAAAAGAGGGGAATGATCAGATGATAGGTCAGTGAGGTTTGTGATATCACAATGCTGTAAGTTCAGTCCCTTAGTAATAAAGAAGTCTAGTACGTCTGGAATCCTGTTCGTATCTGTGGGCCAATAAGTTGGTGAACTTGGGAATAAAAATTTACAGTTTCGGCCTATAACTGCATTCTGAAGAGCTCTACCCCTAGAGTTTGTTGTTCGGCTGCCCCATACTTGATTTTTGGCGTTGAAATCCCCGCCACATATAAATGTTTGGCCAAATGAATTTAGCAGATTGTCCAATATTTTAAACGATAATGTTTTACCTGGAGGGCAATAAAGAGCTGCAATAGTAATTTTAAAATGCTGCATATCCAACACAATTGAAGTACACTGGATTCTCTCATTGCCTTCTGAGGAACTAAAGTAGTGGCTGATAGAGCACTTTATCAGAATGAGAGTACCCCCTTTAGCTTTGTTTGAAGGATGGTCAGTCCTGTAGGTGACGTAGGACGGTATGTGGAACTGCATGGTCTTCGTCAAGTGAGTTTCAGTGAGCAAAGCAACGTCTATGTCATTGTCAGCTAAAAAAATTTCTTGTTCGTTTTTACGGGATAGTATGCCATTCGCACTCCAAAGAATCAGTCTAACTCCCCTCATTTATTTAGCATTTTTTTTTATAAAATGTCAAAAACATGCTGAAAGATAGTTCGAAAAGAAGGAAAAAACAATTCAAAATTATATTAGTGAACTGATGTAGTCCTTAGGGTAGGCCTAAAAATAAAAAATAATAGAAAACGCTATTTTACTTTTAACTCAGAAGTGGTTTCTATATAAAAGCAAATTAGAAATGTTTTCATATTTGTAGTTTAACGATTAATTTGTTTAGATTTTATTACTATTATATATTTTAATAGATATTTTTTTCCTTTCCAAATATTTTTTTTTTAATTTGTTTGTTTATTTATTTAACGTCACTTTATGCTACTATGGCTAATCGGACGATGCTACAGTGGGAGTCCTAAATTTTGCCTATCCAGGTTTTATTAGAATAGAGATCTTTAACGAGTACCTGACATCGCACAGGCTCGGGACCACCTTTTAACGTCCCCTACGAAGGACTCCCATTAAAAAATCCTAGGACCACCTGCGGGTTTGAACCCGTGACCTTTAGCATGGGAGGCTGTTACGCTAGCCACCCAGCTACAAGTGATCCCTTTTTTTTTTTTTTTTTTATTTAATACATCATATTTCTTTAGTGTAAAATACTTGTTACATCTTTATATCTAATTAGTTTACTTTTATAGGTCCCTTTACCCTGCAAAAATAATTAATTATAATCATAATAGTTTTAAATTTAATTTGAAATTTCTTTTAATATGTGTAATTAGTTTTCTTTTGAATCGAAATCAATTACGGTTTTCAAATGACATTTTTATTTTTATTTTCTATATCACTAATCTTAATATATATATATTTTTTTTTTTATCACACAGTTCTTATATTTGACCGTGGTTAGTAAATGCAGAATATGTTTGACGCAAAGGTCAAGGTGTTGATAATGTCGCATTAAAACCTTGAATTATCAATTTCAATAACTGATGGATGTCCTCTATTACGTTTCAGTTATTCCATGGAGACAAATTATTTACAAAATCCTACCAAAGTGTGTTTGATATTTGAACTTTAATTATGATTTAATAGTTGGTACTGTCAACTTTTAAGATTCCAATGTGTATTTTCTCTGGGTTCATAGTACTCATAATTTTTCGATTAACTTGTTCTAAAGTAAGTTATCACATCATAAATAAAATATTTGTAATTTTTAAGCTATTGAAAAATGGTGCCAAAACTGGAGAATTAAAATAAATCCTATCTATATAAATTTATCCTCGTTTACAAAGATTCATTATTGAAATTATACTAGACTGTGTTCCTATTTACTATTCTTTTCTTTTCTTTCGATTTTCATTCAAATAATTCAAATAAAATTTTATATATATATATATATATATATATATATATATTTCTTTTATCTAATTATATATATATATATATATATATATATATATATATATTTTTTTTTTTTTTTTTTTTGTATCTAATTTTTTGTTCTCATGTTAACATACATTTATTTTTCTGGTTAGTGCATTTATATTATAATTTACCTTTTAAGTTATTTTATTTTTTCAAGTTATTAGATTAACTCTTTTCTGTTTTTCAGTCATTTTACTATAACACTCTAGTCTTAGGTCCACCTTTTTGTTTCCTGTTATGTTATTCTGAAGGGACTTGTCCCAGAATAAATAAAGAATTATTATTATCATTATTAGTATACAAACATAAGTATGAAGAGACGGAGACCAGAGCGATCAGTTTAGAGAAGGCTGGTGACGAGAACAGCTTTAGCAGTGGGGAGGTTGATTACAGTAGGGAGGGCGAGATAAGATCTTAGCTGTACTGCCTAGATAAGGGACGTCATGTGCAACGAGGAACCACTTAAAACAATGATTCAACAATTAACCATGGGTCACGCGACCATATGGTTAGGGCATCATATGCTGTGGAATGGTGTATTGTAGGGTCACTCTAATTCCACACTGGACCTGATAGCTTCCGATTTCCGTCCCTCCTGTCTTCTCCGGATTAAGAGCTAATAATAATAATATGTATATAATTTTTATTTTTTGATTTATTTTTACTTTCACTTACTAAATATAGTAAGGCAAAGTATTACGATCGTGGAAATTTTCGAATTATAGTTTTTAACGAAAATACACATTTTAGGGTCCCCTGAGTCCAAGTAACCAAGTCCCGCAAAATGGTCTGTGTGTGTCCATGTGTGTGTGTGGTAACTCCCGGGCGGAAACGGTAAGTCCTATGAAACTGAAATATCATATTTAAGACAAATATACGCCCGAGACGTGACAAAACATTTTTCATCAAAATGAGCTTATCAGAAGAGGCACTTTATATCATTCATTTTGTAACTTTTTTCGATTTTCTCGAAAACGGTTCCGACGATTTTGATTAAACTTTCTATATCGATGTAAATTTCAATGGGCTTTAATATCATGTAGGTTTTATTCTGATTAAAATGGTCTGACAGGGCTTAAATGCCGATATTTTAAATTTTCTTCCCCTAAAGTACCTTTAATTTTAAATTTTCAAATACACTTAAAGATAAAATTACGTAAAACTATTAAAGAATTAATTAAATTGAATTTATATAGAAACATGTGTTTTATCAAAAAATATATTGTATTATTATCTAAAATAATTAGTTCTATCTGCTTTTCATCACTCATTATTAACTTTTACAAGCTCTTTTGTATTAGATAATTTTTTTTTCTGAAGTCTTTAGCTTTCCAACGGTATATTATAAGTGTATATTACTGTTGCTATGTTCAAAATAAAAAAATTGGATTAAAAAAATATTTTTTTATTTTTTCTCCTTTAATTGTTTTTTAAATTCACACAACTTACATATTTAGCTGTCATTTATCAATGCTAACAAATAATTTGGTTATTTTTATAGAATCTACAAAAAAAAAAACTAAAATATCGGCATTTAAGCCCTGTCAGACCATTTTAATCAGAATGAAACCTACATGACGTTTTACCTAGTAAATTTTACATTAATTAAAATCCTCGGAACCGTTTTCGAGAAAATCGAAAAAAGGTACAAATTGGTATAAAGTGGCTCTTCTAGTAAGCTCATTTTGATGGAAAAGGTTTTGTAACGTCTTGGGCGTATATATATATAAATATGAAATTTCAGTTTCATAGGACTTACCATTTCCGCCCGGGAGTTACCACACATACACACACACAGACCTTTTTGCGGGACTTAGTTTATTTGGACTCAGGGGACCCTAAAATGTGTATTTCCGTTGAAAACTGGAATTCGAAAATTTTCACGATCGCAATACTTTTCCTTACTAAATTTTGCGTTTCTCATAAAATTTCCTAGAATATATAATAGTATCTTTTTGAAATAATTGTCTCAATGTTGGGAAAATACAACTTTCTGTATATTTTAGATTATTAGAACATTAAGTATTTCTTGCCATAAATATTTCAATTCGAACGATTAAAAAAAATCTGGTGCGGGCAACACACGACTTTCACTTACCTTGATTTTTAAAATCAATGAAAGAATTTTCAAATACAGTTAGAGATAAAAATACGTGAAACTATTAAGAATTATCAAATTGAATTTATATAGAATGTGTTTTATTAAAAAATCTTCTATATATTTATCTAAAAAATCGGTTATTTTATCGTTTTTCATTACCTCCTATTAATTTTCAAAAGCTTGTATATTAGATATATTTGTTTCTAAATCTTTAGCTTTCCAACGGTATATCATACATGTATATTACTGCTCTTATGTCAAAAACGAAAAATTGCATTAAAAAAATATTTTTTCTGTTTTCTCCTTTAGTTGGGTATCAATTTATTCAATTTATATATTTACCTGTTTTTCATCAGCGTTAACAAGATAATCTAGTTATTATTATTGAATCTACAAAATTAAAGGTACTTTAGGGGAAGGGAATTTAAAATATCGGCATTTAAGCCCTGTCAGACCATTTTTATCTAAATAAAACCTACATGATATTAAAGCCCATTAAATTTTACATCGATATAGCGAGTTTAATCAAAATCGTCGGAATTGTTTTCGAGAAAATCAAAAAAGGTGCAAAATGTATGATATAAAGTGCCTCTTATGGTAAGCTCATTTTGATGAAAAAAGTTTTGTCACGTCTCGGGCGTATATTAGTCTTAAATATGAAATTTTCAGTTTCATAGGACTTTTTGGACTCAGGGGACCCTAAAACGTGTATTTCTGTTGAAAACTGGAATTGAAAATTTTCACGATCGCAATACTTCCTTTACTATATATAGTAAGTGAAAGTAAAAATAGTCAAGATATAAATGATAAATCAAATATGATATATCATTAAGAAATTAAGATGAAATGATAGTTTTAATAATACCAATTTTTCCCCCCTAACCGTTTCCATATTCAGTTGTTTACGCTGTTTAGACGTAACACCTTTGATACCGCTTGGTGGCAGCCCCCTCTCTGCGGTGCTTACTGCTAGTCACGAGGGAGCGCAACAATCGCTCTATGATTGCGCGCATCTGCCTCGTGTCTGTTAGCGATTGTCTCTGTGAGTATGCGTCTGTTTACTGGGTCAGCTGTTTGTACACCGAGTCTATAAAATGTCAGAGCTTTCAGGGGAAAAAAAAGACAGATTGTGTAACATTAGAATGTTTTTTTTACATTCGAGTTTAGAAATTTCAAATGATACATCATAGATCTTGCATGATTTATGTTTATATAGCAAATCAGATATCACAGAGTTGAAACTAAAAGAGATTAAGAGTCAATAATTGTTAACCACTAATTACATTTTGGTTTGTAATTATTCCTATAATTAAATTTAAGTGTTTAAGTATAAAAAATACAGTTTTAGCATTGCGGCAGCTCAAATGAATTCCTAAAAAGTTAATTTGCGCTGAAGCCGTACAAGAGGTAGGCAGCGAGACGTAAGTGGGAGGATTGTGTTTAGTCACATCTCAGAGATCTAGGTTAGGACGTTAGTCATTGCATATACAGTATATTTAAATAAAAAGTCTTAGGATGAGTTTAAATTTAATTTTTTTAATTTATATTTTATTGAATTTTACAACTGTATATTACATAAATACAATAAGTAAAAGTGATGAATTATAATAAAAGGCGCATAAGGCTTGTGAAGAAACTACCCAGCGGTAGTACTTCGATGTTTATTTAAGTAAGTAGATCCCGAGGCCATCTTCTTTTCAATCGCCTCGGAGGGTTGTCAGGAATATGTGAGAAAGGTCTGCCACAAATGGGATATTAAGGTCGTTATGGATGATTTTATTTGTTACGAAATAAGGAGCATTTAGGATTTTGCGAAGGATTTTGGATAGTAAGGATTGGATGCGGGAGGAATTAGATGGCTTAGTAGAGCCCCAAAACTCGATTCCATATTTTCCAGATGGTCTGATGACAGTGATATAAATGAGCTTTATGTAGTTAATTGGAAGTTTTGAACGTTTGTCTAGTAAGTGTTGTAGTAATCGGTATCTACGGGCAGTTTCTTGTCGTTTTAGTCTCGTGTGAGGGTTCCATGTAAGACGTTTGTCAGATTAGGCCTCGAGTGGGAGAAGTATATCCAATTGTCAGAAAACATAAGTGGAAATGTTCTATCTATCCGGTCTCACTTAATAATAATAGGCTTACCGAAACCGAAGGTTCAATGCCGATACCGCCAAATTAGGCCAGACAGACTTATCCAATGTTCACTATTCAAACCCAAGCCCCTGAGCAATCCTCCCATCGACGCTTCGGCCTACCTTCCGGACGCCTACCAGTCGGATCAGCGGATAATAGCTTTTTCGGAATCCGTCCCTCACCGAGCCCAACAACTTTACTCGCCCATTTCAGTCTCCGCGATTCTATCAAATCAATTATATTCACAGGGTAAAAGCTCTGCAATTCCGCGTTGCGCAACCTTCTAAATCCCAGTGGCCTCATCTCTCTTCGGAACAAATATTTTACGCAGTACCTTATTTTCTAATATTATGAATAATAACACCCATTTCCCGCATCTAGTCTCACTTATATTTTAAAAATCGACTTTCACTTACCTCCATTTTTAAAATCAATGAAAGAATTTTCAAATACAGTTAGAGATAAAAATACGTGAAACCATTAAAGAATTAATTAAATTTAATTTATATAGAAACACGTGTTTTATTAAAAAATCTATTATATTATTATCTAAAATAATCAGTTAGTTTTATCTTATTTTCATTACTCCCTATTAACTTTTAAAAGCTTGAGTATAAGATAATATTTTTTCTAAAATCTTTAGCTTTCCAACGGTATATCATACATGTATATTACTGCTCTTATGTTCAAAAACAAAAGAATTGCTTTAAACAAATATTTTGTATGTTTTCTCCTTTAGTTGGGTATCGAATTTATTCAATTTATATATTTATCTGTTTTTAATCAGTGGTAACAAGATAATATAGTTATTTTTATAGAATCAACAAAATTAAAGGTACTGTAGAGGAAGAAAATTTAAAATATCGGATTTAAGCCCTGTCAGACTCCATTTTTTTTACGAATGTAACCCTTAAATATATATTATAAAGCCTATTATATTTTACATCGATATAGCGAGTTTAATCAAAATCGATAGATATATTTTTGAGAAAGTCGTAAAAAAGTGCTAAATGCGTGGGATAAAGGAGGACTAGGACCGGTCAGCCGGTTTTAGCGAAAATGCTGCTTTAACATCTCGATCGTATAGTAGTCTTAAATGTGAAATATCAGTTCCGTACATTTCGTTTTTGCGCTAGACTTACCACACGGGACTTGGTTATTTGGACTCCGGGGACCCTAAAACGTGTATTTCCGTTGGAAACTGGAATTCGAAAATTTTCAGAAATGCAATACTTTCCCCTACTATGTATTTCATATATAGGTAAGTGAAAGTAAAAATTACCATATTTTTAGTAGATAATAATTGAAATGAAATACCACCAAGCAGTAATTTCTTCCTTACCGAACTTCCCAGTAATATAATCCATGGTTAGAAAATTAAACAGTTTAGTGCGCGCAGTCCAGTCCCACGGGTCTTGTGTAACCTTAAACGAGTAAACTTCATCTATAAGAGCATTAATTCGGACAATTAACCATCGGCTATTGAATAGGCTAATTGAGCGACAGTGGGCAGTGGGATCCCCTCGCTCCTTGGGTTACCCCATACTGCCGTACTGCGCACGCGCCTGCCTGTCTGCCTGTTTACTATTCTAATAAGGGTGACAATAGAGGCAGTTTAAGGGTCAAAGCCACGATGTTTTAGGTTGGAGGGCTGATCCGTAGGTTTCATCGCGAAATACTTATCATTTTTTGAGATATTATATTTCAATAAAATTTTATTAAACTTTCCCAACAAAGTACCATATGTTTTGGGGGTGCGGTCATAAATTAGAAACACACATTTAAAATAAGTGCTATTTTAATTACCTGCCGACGTTTCGGCCTACAATGTAGGCCTTCATCAGGGCTAAAAGAAACAAGATAAAAAGATCTTCTTGTGCTTGTTGTTGTTCCAACTTCTGTGCTTCCAGAGATCGCTCCGCGAGACCCAAACCATAGACCTCTAACGGAGAACTGTCTCTCGCCAAATGTCTCGCGGAACTTTTCTTTTAGGAAAGGAATGCATTTCTCGTAGATGAGTCTCTTCTCCCTTTCACTCCACATGCTTGATCGAGGTCATTAGTCTCATATCGAACTGTAGGTCCAGGATCATTGCAGATTCTGTTCTTCGGAATGCAACGATGTCTGCGTACCTAACTGATCCGTCCGTATCAATGCAGTAGACCTTGTCAAAACAAGTGAAATATTTTTCTCTGAGGAGCTTTGTTGATTCATTCTTAACCTGTAGTGCCGACGGTGATGAGTTGTTGGGGCAATTTCCCAACAATAATAAAATATCCTTGAAAGAAAGAAGAACTGTATCGTCTGCAAAGGTATAATGGTGGTGCAAGGATGCTCAGGGATATCGGAAGTGTAGAGTAGAGAAGAAGACTTTATGCGCTGCATTGTAGCACATCTGCGGTTTGAGGAAGGATACAATTTGTAATGATTTTAAATCTAGATACAATTCACGATCATTTGTCAAGAAGATTGATAAAAACTCTCCATTATTTTTTAAGGTTTCTACAGAACTCTGGCATAGTAGAATTAAAGGGGGAGATGTGATATAATTTTAAAAAAAACGTTATCACATCATAAAATATTATTTTAAATAAAAGGTTTAAAAAAAAAAAATGCTAAAATTACATATAAGAATCATTTTCAAGATCTTAATATTGGGTTGTGTCACATTAAATGTCCGTTTTCAAGGTAAAGGATTTTTATTAAAAATACGATTTGAAAACAAGATAGTTTTATTTGAAGTATTTACCTTCTTTTTCTACACATTTTTCCCAACGTGACATCAACATTTTTTATCCCCGAACTGAAGAACTCTGAGCTTTGAAGTGAAACAAAATCTGAAAACGCACTTTTCACTCGATCATCATTTTCAAAAAGTTTTCCTTTGACGAAGTTGTCTAAATTCCTGAACAGGTGTTAATCTGTTGGAGACAAGTCGGGAGAATATGGTGGGTGCGGAAGAACTTCGTAGCCCAGTTCTTTCAATTTTTGCACGGTATGTTTTGAAACATGGGGTCTTGTTGCCGCTCAATGAGATCATGAGGTATCGAGCTTTCTTAATTGCCCAATACACTTTAAATATCTGGAAACGGTAGATGCACTTGCATTTAGTTGTGCTGAGAGTCCTTTAACTTTTTAGCTGCTGAACGGCCGAGTTTAAACTTGTACAAAAATATTACTCGAAAATCGCGTGTTTCCATGTTCATATTTGGAGATATACTAAAAAGTGGGTAATTGATTGGAAAGCTAATGTTTATAATACAAATGTAGAGGATTAGTAAATGTTTGCTTTAAATATGTAAACATTCGGAAGAAAACAACAGAGACCTGCAAAATCCTTTATGTATTTCAGAAACTATAAAAACGGATATTTCTTGTGAAACAACCCAATACTTCCCCTTGGTATTTACTTCATATATATGTAGGAAAAAATAAAAATTGTTACAAATACATAAGTGATTTTTAAAGTTAGAACAAAATAAAAAATTTAAAGTATTATTTTTATGAAAGTAAAAAAATAATTACGTAATATTACATAAACGTTGTTATAATAATAATAATAGGCTTACCCGAAGGTTCGATGCCGATACCACTAAATTAGGCCAGACAGACTCGTCCAATGTTCACTGTTCAAGCCCAAGCCCCCGAGATCAGCCTTAACGCAATCCTCCCATCGACGTTTCGGCCTACTTTTCGGACGCCTACCAGTCGGATCAGCGAATAACAACTTTCTCGGAATCCGATCCACACCGAACCCGACAACTTTACTCCACGATGCTATCAACTCAATTATATTCACAGGGTACAAGCTCCGCGATTTCGCGTTGTTCAACCTTCTTAAGTCCCCAGTTGCCTCATCTCTCTTCGGACCAAATATTTTACGCAGTACCTTATTTTCGAAAACCTTAAGCCGTTGTTCATCCTTCAAATTAAGCGGTCACGTTTCACATCCGTACAGAACCGTCGGAAGAATAATAGTTTTATAAATTCTAACCTTCAAGTGTTTAGACAGAAGCCGTGAGCTAAGTAATTTAGTAACTGAATAATAACACACTACACACACAAACGTTGTTATATATTTATTTTATACAGGTTGAAATTGTTTAGTACTATCACAAAGATGCTTTAGAATTTTCCCTTTTAAGGAATATTGTAATGAAATTTGTAATATACTTGGGAGTGATCAACCTAACATATCATCGATAACCGCGGTGTAGAATCTGTGGAAACCACTGTGTGCGACAAAGGGCCTCTACGCCCTGTCGCGCCAACGGAAGAAAAAAAATAAACTTTTTTTATAGAGAAATATCCACAATCATATGTTTCAGACTATCAGTTTAATAAGTGTTAGACCCGCAGGTGGTCCTAGGATTTTTTACTGGGAGTAAAAAATCCTTTGTTACGCCGTCCTTCGGAGGGGACGTTAAAAGGTGGTCCCGAGCCTGTGCGATGCCAGGTACTCGTTAAAGATCCCAATCCTAATAAAACCTGGATAGGCGAAATTTAGGACTCCTACTGTAGCATCGTCCGATTAGCCATAGTAGCATAAAGTGACGTTAAATAAATAAACAATAAGTGTTAGTGAACCACTAAGTACTCAGACAGTAAATTTTAAATGCATCTTGTTATCATATCGCTACCAAAAATATCACCAACAAACAGTCTTTGTTTAATGGTTTAAATCCGGTAGAAAAATTCATATATATCTAATATAAAAAAAAAATTATGTAAAGATATTAATAAGAGAAGTTGGTTGAGGGTGCAGTCAATTTAACACACAATTAAGCGTAAACTTAATTTATTGGTGCCGACGTTTCGGCCTAAATTATAGGCCTTCTTCAGGGTGGTTGTGTGAGCTGAGAAAAATATTAAGTAAAATTTGAATTATATTCTACGAAGTAAAAAGTTTTTATTTATTGAATAACTTACTACAGCCCTTGCCAATTTTCATTGATGACGACCTATCATCCCACTAAACAACATTTTTTAGTTCTATATTTAAGATTATAAAACAAATTGAATGCTAAATAAATACATGTTTACCATAAGTAGTTTCATATCGAGTACTTAATGTTCATAAAATGAATCTTTGGAGTAATTATTTGGATTGTTCTAAGGCAGACCACCGATACAAATACTGCCTAGTTATAAACTACAGGTAGGCATTTTATGCTACCTGATTGTGACGGAGAGGTTTGGACCCGTGGCAGGGTAAACAAAGCGCCCTGATGTGAGAGACGCGTGGCAGCGAGGTAGCCATATTGTCCACCTCCGGTAGACAGGCCACTTTAGATGAGTCGATCTAGATAAGTTGAAAGTCACGGTCAATTTAGCCGTGGCGTGGCATATGCTGCAGCAACTGACTCTCCAATGCAAATCGCCACATATTAGATTATTCCGAGCAACATGTGGCTAGCACATATGCCTTTTAAATTTATCGTTCCTTTAAAGAGGCACGTCACCTATCGTCACGTCTGCGGTAGTGTATTCATTATTGTCCGTTCTGCTCGTCACTTCCGATAATGGTCATGTTTTTCACTTTTAGGAAATTTAGGATAAAAGCTGAAAAGTTAGGGCGTAAATATTAGGAATAAATGTTATAGGTAATTAAATTCTACTAGAATTGGTTCCAGGCAATTGAACCTAGCAACCTTGGGAACCTAGTTAACTCAGAGGATTTTTACTATGAGCCAACAGTAAAATTTTATGATTAATCAAACAGTAATCATAAAGTTTAGAAAGTTAATATTTTTAGAATAACCCAAATGCGCTGAGGGAGCGTTAGTAAATAAGGATGTGTGTAGGGTTTGTTTGTCCATTTAACGTCCCTTTATGCTACTGTGGCTAACCAGACAATGCTACAGTAGGAGTCCTAAATTTGGCCTATCCAGGTTTAATTAGGGATCTTTAATGAGCATCTGACAACTCTTTTACGTTTCCTGCGAGGGACGGAATATCTAAGGATATTTTACTCCCATTAAAAAACCCCAGGGCCATCTGCGCCTTTTATGGAATGGAAGGCTGTTATGCTAGCCACTACGTCACAGGAGACCCCATCGCGTATAGGGTTAAATATAAATTAAAGGTCTCCAAATAAATTAAAAAATATTGTTTCATATTCAAAAAATCTGGTGCGGGCAACACACGACTTTCACTTACCTCCGTTTTTAAAATCGATTAAAGAATTTTCAAGTACAGTAAGAGATAAAAATGAGTTAACCATTAAAGAATTAATTAAATGGAATTTCTATAAAAACATGTGTTTTATTAAAAAATCTATTATATTATTGTATAAAATAACCACTTAGTTTTATCAGCTTTTTATCACTCTCTATTAACTTTTAAAAGCTTGTGTATGAGAAAATATTTTTTCTAAAATCTTTAGCTTTCCAACGGTATATCATACATGTATATTACTGTTCTTATGTTCAAAAACGAAAAATTGCATTAAAAAATTTTTTTTTCTGTTTTCTCCTTTAGTTGGGTATCGAATTTATTCAATTTATATATTTACCTGTTTTTTATCAGCGTTAACAAGATAATATAGTTATCTTTATTGAATCTACAAAATTAAAGGTACTTTAGGGGAACAAAATTAAAATATCGGCATTAAAGCCCTGTCAGACCATTTTAATCAGAATAAAACCTACATGATATTAAAGCCCATTAAATTTTACATCGATATAGCGAGTTTAATTAAAATCGTCGGAACCGTTTTCGAGAAAATCTATATATAGTAAGGGAAAGTATTGTGGTCGTGAAAATTTTCGAATTTCAGTTTTCAACGGAAATACATGTTTTAGGGTCCCCTGAGTCCAAATAAATAACTAAATCCTGCAAAAAGGTCTATGTATGTGTCTCTCGGGCGAAATCGAAAAGTCCTATGAAACTGAAATTCCATATTTAAGGAACGGCTCTAACGATTTTGATTAAACTCGCTATATCGATGTAAAATTGAACGGGCTTTAATATCATGTAGGTTTTATTTGGATAAAAATGGTCTGACAGGGCTTAAATGCTGATATTTTAAATTTTCTTCCCCTAAAGTACCTTTAATTTTGTATATTCAATAATAATAACTAGATTATCTTGTTAACGCTGATGAAAAACTGGTAAATATATAAATTGAATAAATTCGATACCCAACTAAAGGAGAAAACAGAAAAAATATTTTTTAATGCAATTTTAATATACATGTATGATATACCGTTGGAAAGCTAAAGATTTTAGAAAAATTTATCTCATACACAAGCTTTTAGAAGTTAATAGAGAGTGATGAAAAGAAGATAAAACTAACTGATTATTTTATATAATAATATTATAGATTTTTTAATAAATACATGTTTCTAAATAAATTCAATTTAATTAATTCCTTAATAATTTCACGTATTTTTATCTCTAACTGTTTTTTAATATTCTTTCATTGATTTAAAAAATGGAGGTAAGTGAAAGTCGTGTGTTGCCCGCACCAGATTTTTTATTTTTGAACAGTAGAACAGTAATAGCAAATGAAGCTAGTGAAGGTTCTAATTACCATTTTAAACATGTTTAGCACTAAGTAGGTGTTAGTTATGGTCGAGGGGCGGGCTCTATTGTACGACAAGCCGTCCCATCTTTTGGAGTGCTTACATCCCGTTCTCATGGGAACATTATATCACGTATCCTAATTTTTTTCTCCTTCCATTCTTTCAGTATAGGAATCTACAGGCTGTAAAAAAAATAATACGTCAGAAAATTAAGTCAGAAGCCTATAATGTATTCTGATAATTAACACATTCTACAAAATTTGTTGATATTGTTCTGCAGATAAACTTTAACATACCCAGAGGTCACCCGAAGAACCTAATTTATAATATAAGCTAATCAACTAAGGAACCTTGTAAAGCCCCTATATTGTGGCTTTGTTAATCATATAAAATGACAGATGTCCTTAATAAATACTATGCTTAATTAATCCCATGCTAGGGTTCTTCTGAGCGATATCTGGCACTTTATTCTCTTAATTAAATTTATTTATTGAGGTACATTACAATTTGTTACAAAATGAACAGTAGTAATATTGATATGAGATCACGTTCATAGAATATATACAGAAAATAATGATAATAGTCAAATTACATAAAATAAAAAAATAAATAAATTCATATATATATTCAATATAATAATAATAAATAAAAAAACAAAACAACAACCTATAATTGAGATAAATAAAAAATTGGAACAATAAAAACGGACATTTCATGTGAAACAACCCAATACTTTCTTAAATTTAAATTATATATTGCATAGTTGAGTTTTTCACCGAATTCTTCTCGTATCTAATCGTTAAAATCCTTCCTGGAATCCTCAATGCCCACTTTTACTCGAATAAAATCATTCATAAAGAACTTAATGATATGATATTGTATTCATTTTATGAAATATAAGCATATGGATGTTGCTGACTTAGCCCGAACCAGGTACAATTCCTTTCATATGTAACTCCATTCTCTCTCCAACCCACTAGCTTCCTCTTAGATTCCTGATAATCCTCCAAGGCCTCTGAAAAAAAGATGCCCTCGGAACTGATTTGAATATTTATTGGAGTGCTGCAAATGGGTAGTTTCTGTGCAAGTCTGCTTCATGCATTTTGTCTATTGGCATTGTACAATTTGGGGGCCCGGTAAGTGTTTTACCACCGGGAGCTCTTTATTGTGCCTTAAATGAAAAAATGCTTGGGTTCGTTTTAAGTTATTTATTGATTAACAAATATAATTTAAGGGCCAGGTCCCTGTTAATATTTACGGCGGGCGGCGTGCTCGACCTCGTCCTCCCGGAAGGCTTCGGTCCTCGCTCCGGTCTCTTCCTGTTCTGGGTACAGGGGCTGTTGTGTCTGGCTCGGGATAAAGATCCGTTCAGAGCGGATGTTAGACGAGGAAGAGAGAAACTCCGGGGGAGCCCCACAGAAGTAACTTCTGTAAATGGTGGGGCTAATTCCGTCTGGAGCGTGCATGCCCGCCTTTCCTGTGTGGAAACTGAGACCCTGACTCGGGTAACATTAATAATAATAATAGGATTACGGGACCCGAAGGTTCGATCCCGATATCACCAAATTACGCCTACACAGACTCGTCCAATGCTCTCCGTTCAAGCCCAAGCCCCCATGATCAGCCTTGACGCAATCCTCCCATCGACGCTTCGGTCTACCTTTCGGACGCCTACCGTTCGGATCAGCAAATACCAACTTTCTCGGAATCCGATCCACACCGAACCCGACAACTTTACTCCACGATGCTATCAACTCAATTATATTCACAGGGTACAAGCTCCGCGATTCCGCGTTGTGCAACCTTCTAAACTCCCCAGTGGCCTCATCTCTCTTCGGACCAAATATTTTACGCAGTACCTTATTTTCGAAAACCTTAAGCCGTTGTTCATCCTTCAAAGTAAGCGGCCACGTTTCACATCCGTAAAGAACCGTCGGAAGACTAATAGTTTTATAAATTCTAACCTTTAAGTTTTCAGAGAGAAGCCGTGAGCTAAGTAACTTAGCAACTGAATAATAACACACGCGTTAATGAGATCCGCGCGAGGCGGGTGACATTAGCATTGCAAAATGTTATGTGCACAATAGATACATATAATAATCCCGGAGGAGGATTAAATTCGACAGGCATATTTACTGGTTGTGTTATGCAATAAAGTAGTCAATTTCAGTAAATACTAATTAAATGAAAATTTGCGTATGGTGTATGGGTCTTGTACAAAACACCCATGTATTTTTGAGGGAATATTAATATCTTTAGTGTTGAACTCCTCTGTACTTTCTTCAAGAAAGGCATTTGCCAGGTATACATCAATAAAGCTAATTGATATTTTTCTAACCACTGTATTAGATTTGTACCAAATAAGAGGTGAAATGATGCGTTTATTGTTTTAAAAGAGATACCATGGATGGACGTTTCAGCAACAAAAGAGAGTGCTATCAAAATGCGGATGAGTCAGAGAAGTGAAGCCATATGTAAATAGGACGGCAGTGGCTCTAGATAAGGCAGTTACTAGGATTTAGCCGCAATAACCCCAGGGTTTACAGCCATAAACTTGGGGTTTCCTGATTTTCCGAAACAGGCTCTGAACCCCCAAGCCACGCGCCTAGATCGTATCGCTTTTATTGTTAGAAGAGGCTGTTAAGATCGCCTCCTATCTGACTTAGCATGGCTATTGGGTGTCCAGGCTGATCGAGTGGTAAACTATGTCGTGGTGTCTGAACGTCTGGTGATAATTGCCATGAGATCAAGCATTATTTAATGGTATTTTAAAATATAGAAAAAAAAATTTACTTTCACTTACCTATATATGGAATATATAGATAAGTGAAATTAAAATTCCCCGCAAAAAGGTCTATGTGTCTGTATGTCCGTGTGTGGTAAGTCCAGCACTTAAACGAAAAGTCCTATGAAACTGAAATTTTATATTTAAGACATCTATATGCCCGAGATGTTACAGCAACTTTTCCATCAGGATCGGCTAACCAGAAGAGCCACATTATACTATGCATTTTTCACCTTTTTAAGATTACGGTGTGCCCCAGGAGGGTGTCCATGCCCCAGGATCGCCCCCCGGCTGAAATAGTTTTTTCAAAACAATTCTTTATTGAGAAATATTACAATCTGTCCAATTTAAGACATTTTTAATAGGGATAAAGTACAACATTCATACTGCATTCACACGATATATACATGTTTCGTCCACCAATCTGTCTCAATGCTAGAGACTTCAATTGGAAAGACTAATAAAAAAAAAAAAATATTCTGCCGGATAGCATTGTCTGACCTGAAGTCATATTGAAATACACAATGAATAAAAACTAAACTAAGGAACATTAAAAACAAAATATTTAATCTGTTTATAAAACAAGAGGAAAAAAATAAAGTTACAAAATAAAATGAAAATAAACCTTTAAAGCTGTAAAACTAATAAAACCTAAAAAACTTAAAACTAATACAATTAAGGAAAAGAAAAGGGTACTTAAGAGTTCAATTGTAAACTGTCGCTGTACGCATGCAGTCCGTCGGCTGATGTACGACTGATGTCCGTGCGCAGAGTACTCGTACAGAGCGAAGAAAAACAAATATTCCCGAAGGAATATTAGAATGGAGACCGTAGGTACTTCTGTGGATGATGGCATAGAACGTCTAAAAACAAATATTCCCTAAAGAATATGACGACGGGAGACCGTAGTAGATACTGCCTGATTGAGCGTCCAAAAACAACTGAACGGAAAGATAAGCCGGCGTATTGCTGCAGGAGTAAACAAACTGAGTCTCTTTGGATATAAACACACCGCCGGCTTCCTTTCTTCGAAATAAATACTTAAAGTTTAAATATGAGATATTGTACATAATTTAAATGAAGTAACAAAAGTAGCGTTATTACAATGGAATATAATGAAAAATAATTAATATAAAACAACAAGTATTTAAATGAAGTAACATGTAAATGAGTAATAAAATATAACGCATTCGGGCCCGAACAATACAAAACAATAAATTTATATAATAATAATAATAATACAACATAAATATATACAAAACCAAATCAATAAAAGTATATACAAAAGTCACTCATACCTATATACAATTCACAAGCATAAAGCACGTGAGTGGAGAATCTAGCCAATGCTAGAACTCCAATATACATGTTACAAGAGTTCTCGGGGCCACTGCCGTTTCAGCCTTCTAGAAGGATGGTAAGGATGTGTGGAGCTGGATAAGGATTGAGCTAGGGGATTAGGGTTATGGATAAGGTTCGGATGAAATTTAGAGAATTTTAATGCTAAAAGGTGTAAATTAATGGAATATTTAGGTCGCGGTGTAAGGTATGGTTGGATACATAATAAGGAGCATTAACTATTGTTCGGAGGACTTTTGATTGGAAGGATTGAATGGGTTTGATGTTATAAAATTTGGCTGTCCCCCACAGTTCGAGTCCGTAGGTCCAGATAGGTTTCAGTACTGTCTTGTATATTAGCAGTTTGTTCTCGATAGATAATTTAGAATTTCTGTTCAGTAGTCTGTATAATTGTCCAAATCGTCGATTAAGTTCTTGTCGTTTAAGTCTAGTATGCGGGTTCCAAGTTAGTCTTTTGTCCAGAAGAAAGCCAAGATACCGGACTGTGTCGGAGAAAGGAACCGGAACGGAGTTAAAGAGAACTGGAGGGCAGGATTGTCTTCGAAGGGTAAAGGTGACATGTTTGCATTTGGATTGATTGACTTTGATTCTTCAGTTGTTACACCAGTCTTCAATTTGAGAAAGGTGCGTTTGGAGGCCTATAGATGCAATTTCGGGATCTTAGTGAGAGGATAGGATAGCTGTGTCATCAGCGTACGTTGCTAGGAAGGTATTAGGGCAAACAGGAATATCCCGGCTGAAATAACAGAATAAATAATATTCCGCCACAGCCGGGATTCGAACCCAGGACCCGGAGCAGTAGACGCTCTACCCACTAGACCACGCTACTCCCTCGATGAACAAAGAACAAAACAAAACAAATTAAAAAAAATCATTTTATATGGTCAAGCCACAACCTATGAGAGGTGTGATTCCCTGATAACTCGGTTATTATTGATGATAAAGATAAAATGTAAGGTGTTCTGGAATCAGGAAATTTTATTTGAAGTATTTAAATGAAAATAAAAAAAAAAGTAATAGTAACTCAGTCCTGTATAAGCTTTTGGTTTATTATTTTCAATAATCAACCTTTGTAATCGACAAAACAAAAATGCTTGAGCTTACGTTCCAAGATGCGTAGAATCCGAATAACGAATAAAAAAAATACGTTCTTTTTGTGCCATGTAATGGATAATTAAATTTTAAACAAAATGAAAAAAGAATTATTGAAATTGGTTAATAACTAGCTTAGATATTGCGTTTTGAATTTAGCTGTAGTGATATGATGTAATCCTTTGAATTATTGCTTTCCATATTACTTAATCAATAACTATGTAAACAGTTATACCCTAATATTGGTATTTGGAAATAATAAACCATTGTGTAATAATTTGCAGCGTTTTGAGATTCTCAAGAGTATTATTATTAGCAATCGAGAACAAGATGTGATATATATTTAAATGATAAGTGTCAGATTGCTCAACTATTTATTGACAACTTGGAACAATAATCGAAAATTAGCATCCCTCATTTGTCGAACGCCCAAATAGCCTGGTTGCCTTATCACAATTATACATAATGTATTAGCTGAACCATATGCCCTTTCTGTATATTAATGGTCTGGCAGAGGCAGATGTCTTTATCTTTATTGATTATGAAAATTTATTTATAAAATTAAGTATTTTATTTTAGAATTAAGGTCTCAAGTGTTGGACATCTGTTTGGGACCCGTATGAAGCAGTCACATCTCAGGTTAGTCTGAATTTTTATTTTTTTTTTTATGTGTTTTTTTCGACAAAATATTCTATATTTTTTGGGATTTGGCGTGTGGCGTATATATGAGGGAGCGTGTTTCTTTGATACAATTTAATTTGAAATAATTATTCCACCACTACTCCTTCCCCTGTTTGTTTATTTATTTAACGTCAATTTATGCTAATGTTACAATGGGAGCCCTAACTTTTGTGTGTACAGTTTTGATTAGGACAGGAACCTTTAACGAGTTCCTAACGTCACACAGGCTCGGAACCACCTTTTCAAGTCCCCTCCAAAGGACGACATAACTGAGGATTTTCCTCTCAAGTTTCGAACCAATGGACATAGAAGGCTGTTATGCTAGCCACTATGCTATAGGTTACCCCTGGCAACCGAATTAAATTTTACTTAGATTTCTTAGAAGATTCAGAAAATATTATTGATTTTAATGACTTTCCACCGATGGTAACAACCCAAACTGTTAGTAAAAAACAATACAAATAAATTAAAAAAGACTGCAACAAATTCCACGATTAACCTTAAAGGCACCCAAAGTCCCTTTTTTAATGGCTGCCGTTTTGTAATCCACCTGTTTTGAGTTAGCAGACGTGTATTTTTACTTTCACTTACCTATATATGGAATATATAGTAAGCGAAAGTATTGCGATCGTGAAAATTTTCGAATTCCAGTTTTCAACGGAAATACACTTTTCAGGATTCCCTGAGTCCTAAGGACCAAGTCCCGCAAAAAGGTCTGTGTGTCCGCGCGCGGGCGTGTGTATGTGTGGTAACACCAGCGCAAAAACGAAAAGTCTTATGAAACTGAAATTTAATATTAAGATAACTGTACGACCGAGATGTTACTGCAACTTTTCCATCAAAATCGTCTAACCAGAAGAGCCACTTTATACCATGCATTTTGCACCTTTTTACGATTTTATCAAAAACGGCTCTAACGATTTTGATTAAACTCCCTATATCGATGTAAAATTTGATAGGCTTTAATATAAAGTAGGTTTCATTCCGATTGAAATAGTCTGACAGGGCTTAAATGCCGGTATTTCAAAATTTCTTCCTCTTAAGTACCATTTATTTTTTAGATTCTATAAAAATAACCATATCATCTTGTTAACATTGATGAATAATAGGTATATATATATATATATATATATATATATATATATATATATATATATATATATATATATATATATATATATGTGTGTGTGTAAATTAAACGAATTCGATGCTCAACTAAAGGAAAAATTTTGTGTTTTTATGTACAATATACCGTTAGAAAGCTAAAGATTTTAGAAAAAATATTATCTTATACACACAATTTTAAACGTTAATAAATAGTGACGAAAAGCCGATAAAACTAACTGATTGACATAGATAATAATATAAGTTACCCGAACCAGACATTTTCCCTTACCATGACAGATGCTTGCATAAAACATACTATAAAATTTTGTAAAATGGGCTGCATTGTTAACGCCACTTATTTCATTTGTCCTGATTTTTTATTATGTATTCTAAATTCCTCAGAAACTTTCTTCAATCACTATTTATATTTCTTATCAAGTGTTCCTGATTATTTCTATCAAAAAGAAAAACATTTTTTTTTTTTTTTATAACTGTTGGAAGTCTGGATCCAAAAGTGTTTATTACCTAATATTGAGTTTTATATTATCTTACCATTTTTACTTTCACTTACTATGTATAGTAAGGGAAAGTATTGCGATCGTGAAAATTTTCGAATTCCAGTTTTCAACGGAAATACACGTTTTAGGGTCCCCCGAGTCCAAATAACCAAGTCCCGCAAAAAGGTCTGTGTGTGTGGTAACTCCCGAGCGGAAACGGTAAGTTCTATGAAACTGAAATTTCATATTTAAGACAAATATACGCCCGAGACGTGACAAAACTTTTTTCATCAAAATGAGCTTACCAGAAGAGGCACTTTATACCATGCATTTTGCACCTTTTTTCGATTATCTCGAAAACGGTTCCGACGATTTTGATTAAACTTGCTATATCGATGTAAAATTTAGTATCATGTAGGTTTTATTTGGATAAAAATGGTCTGACAGGGCTTAAATGCCGACATTTTAAATTTTCTTCCCCTAAAGTACCTTTAATTTTATAGATTCAATAATAATAACTAGATTATCTTGTTAACGCTGGTGAAAAACAGGTAAATATATAAATTGAATAAATTCGATACCCAACTAAAGGAGAAAACAGAAAAAATTATTTTTTTAATGCAATTTTTCGTTTTTGAACATAAGAGCAGTAATACACATGCTTTTAGAAGTTAATATAGAGTGATGAGAAGAAGATAAAACTAACTGATTATTTTAGATAATAATATAATAGTTCTTTTAATAAAACACATGTTTCTATATAAATTCAATTTGATTAATTCCTTAATAGTTTCGCGTATTTTTATCTCTAACTGTATTTGAAAATTCTTTCATTGATTTTAAAAATCGAGGTAAGTGAAAGTCGTGTGTTGCCCGCACTAGATTTTTACCTTTGTATCTATACCTTTTATCTTGTACCAGATATACCTTATTATACCAATTACTTATTTATTCGATTTATGTTGTTTATGCTCGCCACTTTCGGTTACTTAACACTTACTAGACAAACGGTCAAACCTTCCTCTCAACTACAAAAGGCTCATCTACATGACTATTATAAGACCAATCTGGACTTACGGAGTAGAGCTTTGGGGCTCTACTAAACCATCAAATTCTTCCCGCATCCAATCCTTACAATTCAAAATCCTTCGTAAAATCCTCAACGCTCCTTACTTTGTCACGAATAAACTTATCCATAAAGACCTTAATGTTCTCTATGTTACTGATTTGGCCCGGACCAGGTATCAATCCTTTCATGACAAACTCCATTCGTACTCTAACCCACTACATTCAATCCTTTCTTCCTCATCAATTCCGGATAATCCTCCGAGGCGCCTGAAAAGGAAATGGCCCCGGGACCTTCTAGTTTAGAATATTTTTAGAGTGCTTCCAATGGGAAGCTTCTCTACATGTATATCATGTCATTGTATTATATAACACATCACATTTACTTGATGTATTTTTGTTAATTGTATTTACAACACCAATAAAATGATTAAAAAAAAAAAAAAAATCTGGTGCGGGCAACACATGACTTTCATTTACCTCCACTTTTAAAATCAATGAAAGAATTTTCAAATACAGTTAAAGACAAAAATACGTGAAACTATTAAAGAATTAATTAAATTGAATTTATATAGAAACATGTGTTTTATTAAAAATCTATTATATTATTATCTAAAATAATCAGTTAGTTTTATCTTATTTTCATCACTCTCTATTAACTTTTAAAAGTTTGAGTATAAGATAATATTTTTTCTAAAATCTTTAGCTATCCAACGGTATATTATAACATCTATATTACTATTGTTATGTTCAAAAACACAAAAAATGCATGAAAATATATTTTTAAAAGGAGAAAACTCTTTAGATGATATAATTATTTTTATAGAATCGACAAAATTAAAGGTACTTCAAAAGAAGAAAATTTTAAATATCGGCATTTAAGCCCTGTCAGGCCATTATAATCCGAATGAAACCTAAATCATAATAAAGCACATTAAATTTTACATCGATATAGCGATCTTAATGAGAATCGTCGGAACAGTTTTTGAAAAAATCGAAAAAAAGTGCAAAATACATGGTATAAAGTGGATCTTCTGGTAAGCTCATTTCGATGAAAAAGGTTTTGTAACGTCTCGGGCGTATATTTGTCTCAAATATGAAATTTCAGTTTCATAGAACTTACCGTTTCCGCTCGGGAGTTACCACACACACAGACCTTTTTGCGGGACTTAGTTATTTGGATTCAGAGGGACCTAAAATGTGTATTTCCGTTGAAAACTGGAATTCGAAAATTTTCACGATCGCAATACTTTCCCTTACTATATATAGTAAGTGAAAGTAAAAAAATGTTTGTTTATTTATTTAACGCCACTTTATGCTACTATGGCTAATCGGACGATGCTACAGTGGGAGTCCTAAATTTTGCCTATCCAGGTTTTATTAGGATAGGGATCTTTAACGAGTACCTGACATCGCACAGGCTCGGGACCCCCTTTTAACGTCCCATCCGAAGGACGGCGTAACTAAGGATTTTTTACTCCCATTAAAAAATCCTAGGACCACCTGCGGGTTTGAACTCGTGACCTTTTGCATAGGAGGCTGTTACGCTAACCACCCAGCTACAAGTGATCCCAGTAAAAAAATGTTGTTTATGACTCCAATTTATCTGTTCTGCAAAACATAAATTAATATCAAGAAACAAATCGTTGAATCAGCTTCGCTACCAGACACAGCGTAAGGAAATCCTTAGGACGACCCCGCTGGCCCCAACAACGATACCTCGTTTTGCTCAAAATAGCAAGCCTACTAGCCGCCTGGACGATACCCGGCTGTAGAGCAGACAAAGCAGAGGGCCTGCCCGCATCAGGAGCACACGCAGCCTAAGCATTATGTTTGTTTAATTAGTTGTTGTTCTATTCGGCTCGTGCCTCCTTTATCAGCTCCTCCTGTCAGTGCCAGTTCTCGTTCCCGCCGCCGCTTCCTCTTTTATCGCTCTCGTCGCTGGTCTAGGGATGGCCTCTTTGAATATCCACTCGTGTGTACCTCCCTTTGAATCTTTGAAGTATTTTTTGACATCCAGCTCGCCTTTACACAGTCTAGATTACTTAGCCTAGCCAGGGTTAATTACATACGCCCTAATCTCAGTTAAAAAGGATCAGAAAATAAGTATCAGAGAAAGGATTCAGACATGAACAGTGGAAGAGTAAAAAAATAGAATAAAAAAGTTTTACCAGCCTTTTTTTTTTTATTCTGTTAACTTTTTAGCCATTTGGTATACTTTAAAACTGGTTGAATGCTGCATTTCCAACATCTCGAACTAGACACTCGAACTACACTTGCCTCACTTGATAACTATTGGGTACGATATGAAAACAAGATAATTTTATTCGAAGTATTTAACTTCTTTTTCTACACATTTTTCCCAACGTGACACCAAATTTTTACTTTCACTTACTATATATAGTAAGGGGAGGTATTGTGATCGTGAAAATTTTTGAATTCCAGTTTTCAACAGAAATACACGTTTTAGGGTCCCCTGAGTCCAAATAACCAAGTCCCGCAAAAAGGTCTGAGTGTGTGTGGTAACTCCCGGGCGGAAACGGTAAGTCCTATGAAACTGAAATTTCATATTTAAGACAAATATACGCCTGAGACGTTACAAAACCTTTTTCATCAAAATGAGCTTACCTGAAGAGCCACTTTATACAATGCATTTTGTACCTTTTTTCGATTTTCTCGAAAACGGTTCCGACGATTTTGGTTAAACTCGCTATATCCATGTAAAATTTAATGGGCTTTAATATCATTTAGGTTTCATTTGGATTAAAATTGTCCGACAGGGCTTAAATGCCGATATTTTAAATTTTTTTCCCTAAAGTACCTTTAATTTTGTTGATTCTATAAAATAACTATATTATCTTGTTACCACTGATGAAAAACAGTGATATTATAAAATTGAATGAATTCGATAATCTACTACAAGGAGAAAACAGAAAAAAATATATTTTTTCAATGCAATTTTTCGTTTTTGAACTTAAGAACAGTAATATAATGTATATAGTAATATAATGTATGATACACCGTTGGAAAGCTAAAGGTTTTAGAAAAAATAATTATCTCATACACAAGCTTTTAAAAGTTAATAGAGAGTGTTAAAAAGCCGATAAACTAAGTAATTGTTTTAGATAATAATATAATAGACTTTTTTAATTAAACACATGTTTCTAAAAATTCAATTTAATTAATTCTTTAATAGTTTCACGTATTTTTATCTCTAACTGTATTTGAAATTCTTTAATTGATTTTCAAAAAGAGGTAAGTGAAAGTCGTGTGTTGCCCGCACCAATTTTTTTAACTCCGAACTGACAAACTCTGAGCTTTGAAGTGAAACAAAATCTGAAAACGCACTTTTCACTTGATCATCATTTTCAAAAAGTTTTCCTTTGACGAAGTTGTCTAAATTCCTGAACAGGTGGTAATCTGTTGGAGACAAGTCGGGATAATATGGTGGGTGCGGAAGAACTTCGTAGCCCAGTTCTTTCAATTTGTGCACGGTATGTTTTGAAACATGGGGTCTTGCTGCAGCTCACTGAGATCATGAGGTACCCATGTATCGAGCTTTTTTACTTTCCCAATACACTTTAAATGTACACTTGCATTGTACTGAGAGTCCTTTAACTGTTTGGTAGGTGTTTCCTTCTACTGTATGTTTGAGGACATCGTTGTCTATTACGGACGGAATTCTACGGCGAATGGTCCGTTCATTAACACTCCCTTCCCCAAACGCCTTACAAATATTTCTAGCGGCCTCAGCTGCTGAATGGCCGAGTTTAAACTTGTACAAAAATATTACTAAAAAATCGCGTGTTTCCATGTTCATATTTGGGTAATTGATTGGGAAGCTAATGTTTATAATACAAAGGTAGAGGATTAGTAACTGTTTACTTTTAATATGTAAACATTCGGAAGAAAACAACATAGACCTGCAGAATCCTTTATGTATTTTTCAGAAACTATTAAAAACGGATATTTAATGTGAAACAACCCAATATATATTTTTTTATTCAGAAATATTACAATTTGTCTCAATGGACAATAATAATTGTGCTTTAAGATCCCAATCATACAATATTTACGCTAAAAACAATATAAAAGTCAAGTTACATTAAATAATAAATACAAATGAATAAATAAAGGTATATAATAAAAAAATTATAAATAAAATAAATACAAGTTAACAAATAAATGAACACACTCATACCTATGTACAATATTTACAAACTGCTGGGGAACTCTGGACAGGGCTTGTTTCCCTACTTATGGATGGACTTTTTAAATGTCGGCAATTAAGTCCTGTCAGCCGATTCAATCCGAATTCTATGCGATATTAAAGTCCATTAAAGTTTAGATCGAGCGAGTTAAATCAACATTGTTTGAGCCGTTTTTTAGTAAATTGTAAAAAGGTGTAAAATGCACGGGACAAAGTAGCACTTGTGACTAGCCGATTTTAATGAAAAGGCTGCTGTAACATTTCGGACGGTTAGTTGCCTTAAATAAGAAAATCCAGTTTTGTACGACTTTCGTTTTCGTCGTGTTGTATCGGTCATACACAGACGGACACACAGACCTTTTGCGCGACTTTGCTATTTGGACTCAAGGGACCCTTAAACGTGTATTTCCGGTGAAAACTCAAATTCGAATATTTTCAGGATCGCAATACTTTCCCTTACTTTATTAATTATATATAGGTAAGTGAAAGTAATATACTTCTTGTTCTGGCACTACAGACCGAAGTGGTCCTTGGCCTACCTCAACATAGCCTGCCACAGTCCTCCACCATACCTACAGTATATACTATATAATAATAATAGGCTTACCGAACCCGAAGGTTCGATGCCGATACCACCAAACTTCGCCTGCACAGACTCGTCCAATATTCACCGGTCAAGCCCAAGCCCCCGAGATCAGCCTTTATATACTATATACTTACAGTATATATGTAAGTAATATACTTACAGAACAGTAATGATGAAAATTTATAGTTCCTATTGAAATAGGATTAGGTTTAGGAATGATGATTAGGCGTTTTTAACTGCGCGGTTTTTTACGCCATATACTAATTGTTTGGTGATTGTTATTATTATTTTCTTTATAGTACTTATTTAATTTTGTGTATATATATATATATATATATATTATATATATATTTTTTCTTTATTTGCTTAGTCTTTATATTTTTTTTTTCTTTAATTTTATTTACAATGTACATATGGATGAATGATTATTTTATCTCTAATACTCATTGCCAGAAGTGCAGATTGTATATTCTTAATAAAACAATTAAAAAAAAAAAAAAGATTGTTTGGTAAATTAGGTGGTATGAATTATTTTACAATCAAAATATGCTTTCCCTTTATAAATTAAAGTTATATAGCTTGCATACAGATTAAGTAAAAATATATATATACTTATACACACACACACACACACACACACACACACATACACACACACACACATACATATCCATACACATACACACACATATACATTTTTTTTTTAATTTATTTATTTTATATTATTTTTATTTATTTATTTTATTTTTTTTTATATTTTTTTTATTTATTTATTTATTTTTTATTTATTTTTTTTTTAATTTTTATTTTTTTTTATTTTTTTTTTTTTTTAGAATACGTTACTTATAAGTACTACAATTGTAAAACAGAACAATGTTAGCCATTAAGCCACCTAGAGGCTAGAGCGCTTTAATTAATTTGGTTTCTTTTAGGAACCTATTGAAATATTGGCAATTATCATGTGAATAATACCAAGATTGGAGTAAGGCCGCTTTCAAAATTAACAACCAGATTCATTTTACAGAATGGGAGGAGTTCAAGTTCATTCAACATAATTTAAGATTCTTCAAAAAAAAAAAAAAAAAAAAAAAAAAAAAAAAAATCAATACTCAATTAATTTTACATACCTCAAAAACATAATTTGTACGATTCAAAATATTTTTTAACTATATAAAGTATAAAATTACTAACATAAATGAGTAGAACAAATATAAATCACTAAACAGCTTACTATCCACTTACATTTTGTTTGTGTAAAAGGGATTTAAAGAAATGATAATGTTCCGGTGTTATTTATAGTTAAAGGCTGGATTTTCGTGCAGTAAAAAGATAAAAAAAGGTCTAATAAAAACATCGAAACACGCAATATCGTGCAGTAAAATATAAAATTGAGGGTATATACCTTAAAAAAAAAAAAAAAAAAACCTGTACCACTACAACCCATGAAGGGTCTTGGGCTCAGTACATATAGAGATTCGTACTGTTTCTAGGCCAACGGCAGTGCAATGAGGTGATAAGGCCTTAATCGCGCTCAGCCGCCAGGTTTTTCCCCTGTATATACCTTAAATGTCCAAAAATAAATTTACCTAAATCTATATGGCAGTGGAAGTTAACCTTCAAAAATTGTTTTCTTGATAAATTACTTAAAAATAATACTCAGAGAGAATTCTAAAAAGTCGCAAACAGAGGATTTAGCATGAAAACAATAGCAATGGACTTCGAATTAACCCCAGACTAATAAAAACAATGGAACGCGTTATTGGACGGATGTGTTTACTTACTGAAGTCGGTAGCAATAATATTTCCGTTCATTTTATCTCTTCTTAACTAACAATTTAATTCTAGATTTAAACAGAGAAAGTATTATATAACACATCACATTTACTTGATGTATTTTTGTTAATACAGTTGTAAATAACAATAAAATGATTAAAAAAAAAAAAAATCTGGTGCGGGCAACACATGACTTTCACTTACCTCCACTTTTAAAATCAATGAAAGAATTTTCAAATACAGTTAAAGACAAAAATACGTGAAACTATTAAAGAATTAATTAAATTGAATTTCTATAGGAACATGTGTTTTATTAAAAAATCTATTATATTATTATCTAAAATAATCAGTTAGTTTTATCTTATTTTCATCACTCTCTATTAACTTTTAAAAGTTTGAGTATAAGATAATATTTTTTCTAAAATCTTTAGCTATCCAACGGTATATTATAACATCTATATTACTATTGTTGTGTTCAAAAACACAAAAAATGCATGAAAAAATATTTGTTCAGTTTTCTCCTTTAGATGATATAATTATTTTTATAGAATCGACAAAATTAAAGGTACTTCAAAAGTAGAAAATTTTAAATATCGGTATTTAAGTCCTGTCAGACCATTTTAATCCGAATGAAACCTAAATCATAATAAAGCACATTAAATTTTACATCGATATAGCGATCTTAATCAAAATCGTCGAAAATGCATGGTATAAAGTGGCTCTTCTGGTAAGCTCATTTCGATGAAAAAGGTTTTGTAACGTCTCGGGCGTATATTTGTCTTAAATATGAAATTTCAGTTTCATAGGACTTACCGTTTTCGCTCGGGAGTTACCACACACACAGACCTTTTTGCGGGACTTGGTTATTTGGTCTCAGAGGAGCAATGGACTTCGAATTAACCCCAGTAATGGCTAATTCCAAAGTGAAGTTAGACTAATAAAAACAATGGAACGCGTTATTGGACGGATGTGTTTACTTACTGAAGTCGGTAGCAATAATATTTCCGTTCATTTTATCTCTTCTTAACTAACAATTTAATTCTAGATTTAAACAAAGAAAGATGATAACAATTTTAAATATTTATTAGTATATCTATGTATTACATCCTAGGACCCATTCTTTACACAGTCTATACCGCTGACATCCCAACCCATCTTAACGCTTTCCTTTCTACTTATGTTGATGACACGTGTGTGCTATCAGTAGATAATGATCCTGTTACTGCCTCCCACATTCTTCAATCTCACATCCGAGTCCTAGAAGTATGGTGTCAGAACAGGAAGATAAAAATTAATTCCAACAAATCCCACCAAATTACTTTTACCCTTCGTCGTAAACCTATGACTTCCTGCCCTTCAGTATCCTTTAATAACTCCCCAATAGTTCCTGTTGAACAGATCCGATACATAGGACTCCATCTTGACAAACGTCTTACTTGGAATCCTCATACAAGACTAAAACGACAAGAAACTGCCCGATGTTTCCGACTACTTCAACACTTACTGGACAAATGCTCAAACCTTCCACTTGACTACAAAAGGCTCATCTATATTACCATCATAAACTGATATGGACCTACGGAGTAGAGCTATGGGCCTCTACTAAACCATCGAATTCTTCTCGTATCCAATCCTTACAATACAAAATCCTTCGGAAAATCCTCAATTCTCCTTATTTTGTCACAAACAAACTCATTCATAAAGGCCTTAATATTCCATATGTTGCTGACTTAGCCCGAACCAGGTACCATTCGATCATGACAAACTCCATTCCCACTCCAATCCATTAGTTTCAATCTTTGCTTCCTCTTCGATCCCTGACAATCCTCCGAGCGTCGAAAAGAATAGCCGAGACCTTCTAGTTAAAATATTTTTAGAGTGCTGCACTGTTAGTGTCTCTACATGCAATTCATGACATTTTTCTATTTTATCATCACATTTACTTGATGTATTTTTTTGTAATACTATTGTAGATATCAATAAATATGTTATAAAAAAAAAAAAAAATCTATGTATTAATATTACCTAAAATTTGGTTCGACAATTGTGATATTAAAATTTAATAATCAAATTATCTCAAAAGTTCAAAAATCAATTTAATCCGATAAAAATAAAAAAGTGAAATTTAACCCAAAAAGGAGCAAAACGTTCAATTTTGTGCAAAATATAATTGTAATATATAATTCCTTAATACATGAACGGTATAGATGCCAGGGTTTGAAACTGATATCATGGAAATCCGGTCTCTATTTATAATAATTGGCCAATAATGTCCTTGAATTCGCTTTTTTAATTTGTCTGATATTTTTATCCAGTGGTGTCAATACAATTTTTTCGCACTTTCAGGGTCTAACAGGACGTGGTAATAAATTAATGGCTTATCATCTAATCATTATTTTATTTTAAAATATATTCCGTTAAAATAATCTCGATTACAGTCCGGTAATTAATTATTCAGACACCACTTACGTCACATGAAAATTAATATACACACACTAATTGGAGGTGGGTCATGTAATGAGCTCATATATACTATGACCTGTTGGAAAAATCTTAATTACTCTGATAAAATGCGGGTATAATTACTGCCTTCGTTGTATGGGCTCGATATACTACACCCGACTCGTCGCTCTTGTTTTTTTTAGTTGCTTTAAGTATAATTTTTTAGCACCATTACTAAAATAATATGCTGATCAGTTACTCTTTTAAATTGAGTAATTAAACGATGAAAAATTATGGCAATACTTTTTTAATATGTATGATGTTATTTTATGTCGCAATAATTTATTTTATCTTACACTAAATTTAATATATAGGTCCCATTGTATAATTAATGTATTTTTCTTTTAAAAGCTATTCCGAAATACCTTGTTTAGTTTATTTATATAACGTCACTTTTATGCTGCTAAGGCTAATCGGACGATGCTACAGTGAGAGTCCTAAATTTAGCATATCCAGGTTTTATTAGGATAGGGATCTTTAACGAGTACCTGACATCGCACAGGCTCGGGACCGCCTTTCAACGTCCTCTCCGAAGGACTCCTATTAAGAAATCCTAGGACCACCTACGGGTTGAACCCGGTACCTTGGGCATAGTAGGCTGTTATGCTAACCACCATGCTACGGGTGACCCCCTGACCCCCTAACCCAAACCTTAAATATCTTAATTCAAAACCACTTTCAATATATAAGGCTGACATACATGTTTAAAAAAACAGACTTATTAATGATTCGACGTATCATAATTGAGACGTCGATTTCCAAAAGGTACTATATCCACATTAGAAAATTTACAGGAAACGCAAAAATCTGTCATTTATTTATTATTGGCCTAATTTACGTGATTCTTTTTTTATTAAAATATAAAGTTGATTTTTAAGTGTGTTGCCAACTCATTTTTCCAAATTATTGTACTTTGCCGATGATTGTAAACAATATAATATGGATATAGTACTTTTTGGAACGAAACATGTGTATAGTACTTTTTGGAAAGAATATAAAGTGTGATAAGTTGGTAACAGTCACTATAACCTTCCTGATACATTGCCGATAACTAACGTCTTTATATCGTTAATTACTATGTTTTGTAAATTTCCTTATTCCCCTCTGAGAAATATCTTTCTTTGTTGGTTAATTACAGTGATTATCTATTCTTCATAAAGAAAGTAAATATTCAAAGGATAATTTATCTATTTATGGCATTATAATAAGAAAGTATATAATTATGAAGTTTGCTTTGAACTTGTATTTACTGTTTGTGTGAATTTAGCAAATTTAACTATATTATTAACGACGTGTAAACAATATTTAATCATAGATACTGATAAATAATAACTTTTGAGCTTTTATTTTACATAAAAAAAACGACTACTAAGTTAGATCAGGCACGGATTTTCTTCACATATTTAGCAAGTTCGTGGAATGTCAATTCCAACTAAACTGCTGTGAAAAAATATTGCATCAGGATAAAATTAAATTTAAAAAATTGTATTCCTTTATTCACATTTTCCTAAACTTCATCTCTTGATACTTTAAGATAATACTGTCTTTGCCAAAGGTCACAAGTAGAGAATTAATGCTTTACCCTACTCTGTAAGCCAAAAGAAGATAATTACTCCTAAATCAGCCAGTATGCAACTTTCCTTTGTCCTATTCACAATAGCTTTTCAAGTTTTTTCTTCAATTTTTTCTTATGATTTCTTCAAAGAGTCTTTTTTCTGCAAATTATGAACCGCGAGACTCACTTAACTGAAACAGATTGTGCCAGAATAGTGACGTTTTCTGAAACTGGAATGAGTCAGCGTGAAATTGCTCAGCGACTTAGAGTAAACCAATCCACAGTCTCAAGAGTTCTTCGTAGGCACAGGGAGATCAGCAGCTACGGTTGAAGACCCGAGCAAGGCAGGCCAAGGATAACTACGGCTCAAGAAGACAGATTTCTTCGGCTATCTGCCTTGAGAAATCGTACTTTCACGGGAAATCAGCTACGAGGACTCATCAGCCAATTCAGGAATGTTGAAATTTCAAGTTGTACAGTTAGAAGGCGTCATTAGGGAGAACAACTTATCGTCTAGATTACCTGCAACTGGGCCTCTTCTTACTAGAGCACACAGAGTTTCCCGACTGGCATTTGCTCGACAACATGCCGAATGGACAGAAGATGATTGGAGGCGATTTCTGTTTAGTGATGAGTCCAGATTCGCTTTGCACTCACCTGATGGAAGGAGAAGAGTGTGGAGAAGGAGAGGAGAGAGGTACGCAGCTTGCAACATGTCCTACAGATTAAGTTTTGGAGGGGGCTCAATAATGGTTTGGGGCGGAATCAGCATCGAGGCACGAACGGAGCTTCACAGGATAACTGGAGGGGCTTTGACTGCTCACAGGTACTTGACAGAGGTGATTGATGATCACGTGATCCCTTTTGCCCCATATGTGGGTGATAACTTCCTTTTTTTACAAGACAATGCAAGACCCCATACGGCGAATGTTGTCCGACAATACCTACAGGAGGTTGGAATCACACTTTTGGTAGATCCACCAAGAAGCCCTGATCTCAATCCTATTAAGCACATTTGGGATGTGATAGAGAGGCGGCTCAGAGGTCAGCAAAACCTCCCGACAACCCTGGATGAGGTGGAGACAGCTCTCAGGGAGGAATGGGAGAATATTGACCAGGCCGTCATCGTGAACGTTATTTCTTCGATGCCTGAGAGACTCAGAGAGATTATCCGTGCAAGGGGAGGGCTGACAAGATATTGTTAGAAGATTATTAACCACATTTAAATGTTTTTACATTTTTTTCTTTATTTTTCTTATGTCAATAAAGAGACATTTTCATTTGTTTGTTTGTTTGTTTTTATTTATCCCTTCCCAGATAATTTTGAATGCTATAAATTTGTTTTATACATACTTCACAACAGTCTTATTAAATAAAATCGCCCGAAAAGAAAGCATTGAAGTAATGTTTTATGAGATATTAAAAAATATATAAGTGATGCAATATTTTTGCACAGCAGTTTATTTGCTACATCAAATACCATTATTCTATTAAAATGTGAGTTTCTGAAAAAATTTTAACCAAATTTATGCTGCTGAATGAAGAAATACTATGAAAAAAATTAATTTAATTGACAACCTAAAAGAACCAAAGCGACGCAACTAAGTTGTTTCAAATAGTCTAAAAACTGATTATTAGGGTAAAATCAGTGATCAAAATAATAGTGGTGATTCAAGACGTGCTATATGAACCAGTAAAATGCATAAAATGATGAAAACAATAAATTAATGGTGATATTACGGGGTTAGGTGCTTCTGCCGTATAGTAGGAAATATAGTACCTTTTGGAAGGAAAAATTATATCTGTTTACATAGGATATAGTACCTTTTGGAAGGAAATGGAAGGAAAAATTATATCTGTTTACATAGGATATAGTACCTTTTGGAATGAAATAAAATGTGTACTTAGTACCTTTTGGAATGAAATGCAATTTTTTAAATACTTTTGTAAAGGATTTTTATGTTTTTACTTTCACTTACTATATATAGTAAGGGGAAGTATTGCGATCGTGAAAATTATCGAATTCCAGTTTTCAACGGAAAACACGTTTTAGGAACCCCTGAGTCTAAATAACCAAGTCCCGCAGAAAGGTCTGTGTTGTGTGTGTGTGTGTGTGTGTAACTCCCGGGCGGAAACGGTAAGTCCTATGAAACTGAAATTTCATATTTAAGACAAATATGCGCCCAAGACGTAAAAAAAACTTTTTCATTAATATGAGCTTACCAGAAGATCCATTTTATATCATACATTTTGCACCTTTTTTCGATTTTCTTGAAAACGTTCCGACGATTTTGATTAAACTCGCTATATCGATGTAAAATTTAATGGATTTTAATACCATGTAGTTTTCATTCTGATTAAAATGGTCTGACAGGGCTTAAATGCCGATATTCTACATTTTTTTCAGTAAAGTACCTTTAATTTTGTAGATATTGTAAAAATAAATATATTATCTTATTTTACCGATGAAAAACACATAAATATATAAGTTGAACGAATTCGATATCTAACTAAAGAAGAAAACTGAAAACATATTTTTTTAATGCAATTTTTTTATTTTGAACATAGCAACAGTAATATACCGTTGGAAAGCTAAAGCTTTTAGAATAAATATTATCTAATGAACAAACTTGTAAAAAGTAATAAAAAGTGATGAAAAGCCGATAAATCTGATTATTTTTATATAATAATATGATAGATTTTTTAATAAAACACATGTTTCTATAGAAATTTAATTTAATTATTTCTTTAATGATTCTCGTATTTTAATCTCTAACTGTATTAGCAAATCCTTTCATTGATTTTTAAAATGGAGGTAAGTGAAAGTCGTGTGTTGCCCGCACCAGATTTATTAGATAAAATTGATGACGGATTTAAATAAAACTAGATGAGGAAGATGGTTGGGGGTGCGGTCATAAATTAAAAACAAACATTTAAAATAAGTGTTATTTTAATTATGTGCCGACGTTTCGGCCTACAATGTGGGCCTTCATCAGGGCTAAAAGAAACAAGATAACAACCAATGTAATTATAGACTTAATAATGCGTTACGTATATAATAATAATATGGTGACAGTAATATAATATGGAAACATAAATAAAATTAAATGTAAAATGATAATAAGATGACAGTTATAAAGTATGGAAATAAACAAAATTAAGATGATAGTTATAAAGTATGGAAGTAGACATAATTGAGATGATAATATTGTAATGAGAATATATAAAGAGAGACTAAGCAAATGAAAAAAATGATAAAGGAAAATATATGAATAATTAAAATTTTAAATATTAACAATTTTGAGTTGATATATGACGTAATATATTAAAAACATAGTTAAGAGTATAGGTAATATATAAAAAGAACATAGTCATTACAAAAGAGAAACAGTATGAATAAAAAATAATTTAAATTTTAAAATAATGTAATATTAAACTAATAATTATATGTCAGGATATGTAACGGAGAAAGATATGAGTATGGATAGAGGGAGAAAGAAATGGGCGATGAAAAAAGATCCTTATCAATAAGAAAAAAATACATACTTGACTCGACGTGAAGACGGTGTCTAAAGATGTGATGTTTTTTCCGTTTTAAAAAACGCTCATTGCGTGGAACGGAAAATATGAGAACTAGAATGTCCGTTAAGACTATTCCAAGAAGCTAAGTTATGTTTACTGATTCGATTGTTAAAAAATAGCCAAAAGTTATTACTTAAGAGTACTTGAGTTATTACTTATAAGTATTTGATAAAATTGTAAGAAATAGTGACGAGGTAAAGATTAAAAGATATTAAGTAATAACGGATGACGATGATAAACTCATTTTTTAAACAACCATCTGATCATCTCTTCATAATTTTATTTTTATTTATTTATTATCATTTTTTTTATTTATATATTTATTTAATTTTTGTACTCCCCTTTTATTTATTTATTTGTTCACCTACTAGATTACTGTTTATTTATCATTTCCTTCGACAGTTCCTTATCGTCATTCGTTATTACCTAATCGTCATTTATCATCGTCATCCGTTATCACTTAATATCTTTTAATCTTTACCTCGTCACTATTTCTTACAATTTTATCAAATACTTATAAGTAATAACTCAAGTACTCTTAAGTAATAACTTTTGGCTATTTTTTAACAATCGAATCAGTAAACATAACTTAGCTTCTTGGAATAGTCTTAACGGACATTCTAGTTCTCATATTTTCCGTTCCACGCAATGAGCGTTTTTTAAAACGGAAAAAACATCACTTCTTTAGACACCGTCTTCACTTCGAGTCAAGTATGTATTTTTTTCTTATTGATAAGGATCTTTTTTCATCGCCCATTTCTTTCTCCCTCTATCCATACTCATATCTTTCTCCGTTACATATCCTGGCATATAATTATTAGTTTAATATTACATTACTTTAAAATTTAAAATTATTTTTTATTCATACTGTTTCTCTTTTGTAATGACTATGTTCTTTTTATACATTACCTATACTCTTAACTATGTTTTTAATATATTACCGTCATATATCAACTCAAAATTGTTAATATTTAAAATTTTAATTATTCATATATTTTCCTTTATCATTTTTTTCATTTGCTTAGTCTCTCTTTATATATTCTTATTACAATATTATCATCTCAATTATGTTTACTTCCATACTTTATAACTATCATCTTAATTTTGTTTTTTTCCATACTTTATAACTGTCACCTTATTTCCATACTTTATAATTGTCATCTTATTATCATTTTACATTTTATATTATTTATGTTCCTATAATTTATTACTGTCATATTATTATTATATACCTAACGCATTATTAAGTCTATAATTACATTGGTTGTTATCTTGTTTATTTTAGCCCTGATGAAGGCCCACATTGTAGGCCGAAACGTCGGGCACATAATTAAAATAACACTTATTTTAAATGTGTGTTTTTAATTTATGACCGCACCCCCAACCATCTTCCTCATTTAAATAAAACTAAGCCATTAGAATACAAATATGTGAAAATATCAACTTTGAAAAAAATGTCCTTTAGTACCTTTTGGAAATCAACATCTCAATTATTAACATGACGATACATGTCGACTATTTTTCAAGGAAAATCACCCCAAAAAATCTTATCAAAATTGGCGACGGGCACACGTGCACACTCACCCACTCACTCTCGGATTGTGGTGACCTAATTCTAGGGGTGGGCATAATCGAATTATCGGATCATTCGATTATTACAATCATTCGGATTAATCGATAATCGGATTAATCGGTTTGGATAAGCGAATGATCATTTGAACTGAACTGTTTAACGATAATCGAGGGATTATGAGGAGCTCGAATCGAACGAACTTTTTTTTTTTTTTTTCATTTTTTGCTTATCACATAAATCGTCTCTCACAATGCATACTAATCATTCGATTATTTAAATCATCGAAGTCACATCATCCGATTATGACGATCATTCGATTATGCCCACCCCTACCTAATTCCACCCGACGTTCCATCTGAATGGCATTTTGTTCCGCACCTTGCCCTCCAAGTATCAGTAGCTCGTATTCGTGCAGGAGTTCAGGCACTTACGGACACATTTAAGAATGAGACGGAAGGAGTGAGACCACTTACTTACGTTTCATCTGTACTAAATTATTGTCATGAAGCCAAATTTTAAATTTAAATACAGGCGTCTGTCCATCCGTCCCCTCTTTTAGTCAATTTTAAATTTAAAAAATACCAGGAGTTAAGCTGCGAGAAGGAGCTATCGTAGTTTGGTCGGGAGGAGTGTCAGTTTGACCGGTTAGTATCTTCGCTGGTCTCAGGGACCCATCCAACTTTAGTGTGGGGAAATGTCTACTGCGTGAATGTTCACTATTTATTTATTTATTTATTTTTTTTCATTTATTGAGATTTACAACTGTATTAGTTATTACATCAAGTAAATTAGCTGTCAGATAATATACATGAAGAGAAAAGTTCCATTGGCATCACTCCACTATGAATCTAAGCTAGGTCTCGAGATTATCTTCTTTTCAGGCGCCTCGGAGGATTGTCAGGAATAGAAGAGGAAACAACGATTGAAACTAGTGGGTTAGAGTGGGAGTGGAGTTTGTCATGGAAGGATTGATACCTGGTTCGGGCCAAATCGGCAACAAAGGGAATATTAAGATCGTTATGGATGAGCTTGTTCGTGACAAAGTAAGGAGCGTTGAGGATTTTTCGAAGGATTTTGGATTGTAAGGATTGAAGACGGGAAGAATTTGATGGTTTAGTAGAGCCCCATACTCCGTAAGTCCAGATATGTCTTATGATGGTCATGTAGATGAGTCTTTTGTAGTTAAGTTTAGAGCGTTTGTCTAGTAAGTTTTGAAGTAACCATTCAATGCCATGTTAGACGTTTGTCAAGTAGAAGTCCTAGGTAACGGATCTATTCAACTGGAACAAGCGGAAATTATTAAAAGATACTGTAGGGCAGGATGTCATTAGGTATTTTAATTCTCTAATTCTGACACTATACCTCAAACTATTTATTTCTACTACATTTTTATTTTTTTTATATTAATTTCCTTAGTAAATTAATATTTCCTTAATATTAATAATAATTTATTTTAATACCATGTATTAGACCGCTAAATATGGTTGACCGAGAAATGTTAAACTATATAGGAAGTCTAGTCAAAAAGTTACAAAACGACTTATTAATATTCTATATGCTAAAGATTTTTAATCTATTAAAATATTAATCTACATATGTGTGTTGAAAGATTCGTGGTTAAAATCAAATCAACCTATCAATCCATTTCTATTATATTAAAAAATCTGTTGCACACAACACACGACTTTCACTTACCTCCGTTGTTAAAATAAATTTAATAATTTTTAAATACATTTAAATCTATACTGATATTATAAAGCTGAAGAATTTGTTTGTTTGTTTGAACACGCTAATCTCAGAAACTACTGGTTCGAATTGAAAAATTCTTTTTGTGCTGGATAGTCCATTTATCACGCTGCAACCAATAGGACCGAAGAATCCGTGGACAATCTGAAAAAAAAACGCGGAAAATTGACCTCGCATCCCAACGATTCCAAATGATTTACCTTTAAATTTTAAAAGAATTCAATCTCCCGTTAAGTTAACTTTTGTCGTAACAATTAATAAATCACATGGACAAACATTTAAACACGTAGGAATCGATTTTATCCATCCTCATGGAATTAACGATGTTTACATACTGAATTCGTCTTTATTGAGGATCAGTATTGTAGTTTATTTCAAACCAACATGAGTGACGGTTCGGTTCATTTTCGGCATATTATGCTGTTCTTTTTTTAAAAAGGTAAAAAAGCTTCCCAAACTGCAAGAAAGATTCGTGCAGTGTATGGTAGCGATTCAATTGCTGATAGCACGGTTCAAAAGTGGTTTTCGTGGTTTAGATGAGGAGATTTCAATTTGGAAGACCAACCCCGGGCTGGCCAGAGTTCAACTCTTGACATCGAGAATATTATGACGTTCATCAAAAACAATCCAGGAATTATTGTTCGTAAGATAGCTGCGGAGTTAAGATCCTGCAAATCGACCGTTTTTGATCATCTAAAGAAGGCCGGGTACGTCTGTCGTTACGACGTTTAGGTTCCCCATGAGCTTATTGAAAGGATTTCATGTTGTGATTTGCTGCTGAAAAAAAAATGTGAAGGATCCATTTTTGAAACGAGTTGTTACTGGTGACGAAAAATGGATTCTCTTCATCAACAGCAGCCAAAAAAAACTTGGGGGTTGCCTGGAACGACGCCGCTCGCAACACCAAAGGCCGGTTGCATCCAAGAAAGGTGATGGATGCTCAGTATTTGGCGGGATTGGAGGGAATCCATACATTTTGAGATCCTTCCACCAAACCAAACTATAAATAAATTTCCATATTTTCTGTTCCCTCGAAAATTTTCTACAAGGGAAATCCTACTCTTCAGAAGATGACGTCAAAACGGACCTTTTATTGTTCTTCAGGAGTAAATAGTGATTTTGGAAAAAAATGGGATAATGGACCTTTCAAGCCGTTGGGAAAGGCTAATCGCTAATGGTGGTATCTATTTTGTAGATTAAATAAATACATTTTAAGCTGTTCATCAATTTTAATTGTTGTCCAAATTTCTCTACAATCTTTCCGACTGCCCAATATATTTTTTTAAACACGTCTTAATAGCGAACATAATATCAGAAATTGACGTAGACAAAGTCACGAGCAACAGCTAGTTACAAATAAAATGTTAAAGAATTAATTATTTTGAATTTAAATAGAAACATGTGTTTCATTAAATAATCAATTATATTTTTATCTACAACAATCAGTTAGTTTTATCGGCTTTTTATCACTCTCCATGAACCTTTAAAATTACGCGTATAATATAGTATATATTTTTTTATAGGGATCACTTGTAGCTGGGTGGTTAGCGTAACAGCCTCCTATGCAAAAGGTCACGGGTTCAAACCCGCAGGTGGTCCTAGGATTTTTTAATGGGAGTAAAAAATGTTATGCCGCCCTTAGTTAAAAGGTGGTTATGTTATGTTATGGGACGTTAAAAGGTGGTACCGAGCCTGTGCGATGTCAGGTACTCTTTAAAGATCCCTATCCTAATAAAACCTGGATAGGCAAAATTTAGGACTCCCACTGTAGCATCGTCCGATTAGCCATAGTAGCATAAAGTGACGTTAAATAAATAAACAAACAAACAATATAGTATTTTTTCTGAAATCTTTAAGATTTAATTGAATTTCAATATAAACATGTGCTTAATTAATTAATCTGTTAAATTGTTATTAACAACAATTAGTTAGTTCTATCACTTTCTATTAACCTTTACAATTCCTTGATTTAGATATTATTTTTTATAAAATATTTAGCTATCCAACGGTATATTATACATCTATATTACTATTGTTGTGTTAAAAAACGCTAAAATTGCATAAAAAAATATGTTTGCACTTTTCTCCTTTATTTGTTTAATAAATTCGTCCAACTTGCATATTTATCCGTTATTTATCAATGCTAATAAGATGATGTTCCATTTTTTTGAAATCTACAAAATTAAAAGTACTTTAGAGGAAGAAAATTTCAAATTTCGGCATTTAAGCCCTGTCATACTATTTCAATCAGAATGAAACCTACATCATATTAAAGCCCATCAAATTTTACATCAATATATTGAATTTAATCAAAATCGTTAGAGCCGTTTTTGAGAAAATCGTAAAAAGGTCTAAAATGCATGGTATGAAGTAGATCTAACAGCTGATTTTGATGAAAAAGTGTTAATATAATAACAAAATTTGATTTTTTTCTTTGGATAATTAACTGAAAATATAATAAACAAAACATACATAAAACAATAGCTCAACTAACCTCGACCCGGAATTTGAAAACAAAAGCGAGGTTATAAAAAATTCTTAAGAATTATACCCAGAAAAAAAAATCCACATATCAAAAGTACAATAATTCTAGTAAAGATTAACACTGAACTGATTAAAAACCGATAAAAATTGACTGATACAAACTAAAAGTTGTGATGAACTACGTTCTTGGTCACAAAATAAAAAAATCTGGTGCAGGCAACACACGACTTTCACTTACCTCCATTTTTAAAATTAATGAAAGAATTTTGAAATACAGTTAGAGATAAAAATACGTGAAACTATTAAAGAATTAATTAAATTGAATTTATATAGAAACATGTGTTTTATTAAAAAATCTATTATATTATTATCTAAAATAATCAGTTAGTTTTATCTTCTTTTCATCACTCTCTTTTAAAAGCTTGAGTATAAGATAATATTTTTTTTAAAATATTTGGCTTTCCAACGGTATATCATACATGTATATTACTGCTCTTATGTTCAAATACTCAAAATTGCATTAAAAAATATTATTTCTATTTTCTCCTTTAGTTGGGTTTCGAATTCATTCAATTTACATATTTACCTGTTTTTTCATCAGTGGTAACAAGATAAAATAGTTATTTTTATAGAATCTACAAAATTAAAGGTACTTTAGGGAAAGAAAATTTAAAATATCGGCATTTAAGCCCTGTCAGACATTTTTAATCAGAATGAAACGTACATGACGTTTAAGCCTATTAAAGTTTACATCGATATAGCAAGTTTAATCAAAATCGTCGGAACCGTTTTCGGGAAAATCAAAAAAAGGCGCAAAATGAATGGTATAAAGTGGCTCTTCCCGTCAGCTTAATTTGATGAAAAAGATTCTGTAACATCTTGGGCGTATAGTTGTCTTAAATATGAAATTTCATTTTCATAGGACTTTTCGTTTCCCGCCTGGGAGTTACCACACACACCCCTTTTTGCGGGACTTCGTCATTTAGACTCAGGAGACACTAAAACGTATATTTCCGTCGAAAACTGGAATTAGAAAATTTTCACGATCGCAATACTTTCTTATATATAGGCAAGTGAAAGTAAAAAAGTTATTCACATTAATAGATTAACTTTCATCTTGGCCCCTACCCGATGATCGGTAGCTACTGTAGATCATCCTCCGGCCGATGGACCCCGCATGGTTTACGAGGAGCCGTGGAGCCGAGGAACATAGGCTGCGTGAACTAGTTGCAGGTACTATAAACAATATGGTGGACGCTCAATGGCGAGGTGTAGATGGTAATTGCCGGGGTCGTAGTTTTCCTTTATAGCCGCTTCTTAGTCATATCTGTCCTCTACTATATATGTATACATTCTTACCTCCGCTCAACCTATATGCTCGCTTATAACTGAGTCAAGAATGAAACTTTGTAATCAAACGAGAGACTGTAAAAATTCAATTTGAGGTTTTAACTATTAAGACTATTGAGATTTCTAGGAACAAAAATCCAAATAAATCATTTATCAATCGTCCATGGTTTTATTTTAATATATTGTGTCTGAGAAAAATTAAATTTGGTCAGTATTTGCAGAGATACAACACATTGAACGTTTTGTACCGTTTTTATTTCTTTCTATAAAAACAAATTAACATTTTCTTAGTTTTAGGTAACTATTTATGTTATCTCTTGTCTTTCTTTGGACGAATCTCAAATTTATTAAATTTTAGTTTCAAATAAAAACTTATTTTTTCTTCCATTGTCATAAATATTGTATATTATGTTGTTGTTTTGGTTTTAGGGGCAAAAAAATGCGAGTGGTTATTATTGCCCGAAACATCTTCAGAAGACGATTTACTTACCTAATGATATTTAAAAAAAAAAAAGTAAATAACAAATAAAATAATAATAATGATTTTTTTTAAGTAAATGAATAAAAAAAAACCTGGTGAGGGCAACACACGACATTCACTTACCTCCGTTGTTGAAATCAATTAAAGAATTTTCAAAGACAGTAAGAGATAAAAAGTAGTGAAAATATTAAATAATTAATTAAATTGAATTTATCTGGAAACTGTGTATGTAAAAATGTGTTTTATTAAAAAATCTATTAACTTTTATAAGCTTGTGTATAATATTTTATCTAAAATCTTTAGCTTTCCAACAACATATCATACATGTATATTACTGTTATTATGTTCAAAAACGAAAAATTGCATCAAAAAAATATTTTTTCTGTTTTCTCCTTTAGTTGGGTATCGAATTTATTAAATTTATATATTTACCCGTTTTTCATCAGCGTTAACAAGGTACTTTAGGGGAAGACAATTTAAAATATCGGCATTTAAGCCCTGTCAGACCATTTTAATTCGGATGTATTGTTGTCTTAAATATGAAAGTTCAGTTTCATAGGACTTACCGTTTCCGCCCGGGAGTTACCACACACACACAGACTTTTTTGCGGGACTTGGTTATTTGGAATCAGGAGACTCTAAAATGTGTATTTCCGTTGAAAACTGGAATTCGAAAATTTTCACGATTGCAATACTTCCCCTTACTATATATAGTAAGGGGAAGTAATACAATGTTTCTTTTGGACCCTACAGATTTGAGCAGGTCTCCGAGTTCATTTACCTGGGATCGATGGTAACATGCAATAACGATGCTGCTAACCGCTGCTATTTGGACTCCGGATGCATCTGACAAGCAATTTGATAAGCAGGAGAACCAAAGTTATCATATACAGAACTCTCATCCGTCCTGTATTATGTGATGGCTCGGAGACATGGACCACAACCAAGGCTGAAGATCAACTCCTTCTCACATTTGAAAGAAAGTATTACGTCGAATTTACGGCGGGATATATGAGAACAATGAACGGAGGAGGAGAAGTAATCGGGAGCTGTACGACATGTACCAAGAGCCAGACATCTCTTTCATCAGCAAGCTTGGAAGACTCAGGCGGGCAGGGCATCTGGCCAGAATGTCTGACGATCTGTCTACAAAGAGGAGTATGACTGAGCCTTTGTATAGCCGTCGAAGAGTTCGAAGACCGAATCTGCGATGGGCGGATTGTGTGGCCAAAGACGCTAGAAAATATTTGAAGGTTCGAAACTGGATGGCAGCGGCACAGAACAGAGATGCTTGGCGGTTGCTGTTAGAGGAATTCAAGACCCTTTATGGGATGTAGAGCTATTAGATAGATAGATAACTGTTTTTTATTTCTTCAAGCATATTACAACAACAAAACAAATATTATAAATATAAAAAACATTTGTAGAACTATGGTCTTTTAAACCGTCAGTCCGAAGCCGATTTGTAAAGTTTTACAAATTATATAATATTAAAACAGGTCACTCACTGATTCTATTAAACTTCTAACTGTATTAACTTATAAATAAAACAACAGTACACAACAACAGTGTAGAGCTATTAAAAGAAGAAGAAGAATAATAAAAATAAAGTAAATAAATATAATAATAATAATTATATATCCAGTTTTCTGAGAGGAAAGGATGGAATCGATTCTAAAAGGACATCATCAAAAATAAAAAAATCTGGTGCGGGCAACACACGACTTTCACTTACCTCCATTTTTAAAATAAATGAAAGAATTTTCAAAAACAGTTAGAGATAAAAAGACGTGAAACTATTAAGGAATTAATTAAATTGAATTTATATAGAAACATGTGTTTTATTAAAAAATCTATTATATTATTATCTAAAATAATCAGTTAGTTTTATATTCATTTCATCACTCTCTATTAACCTTTATAAGCTTGTGTATGAGATGATATTTTTTCTAAAATTTTTAGCTTTCCAACGGTATATCATACATGTATATTACTGCTCTTATGTTCAAAAACGAAAAATTGCATTAAAAAATATCTTTCCATTTTTTCCTTAGTTGGTTATCGATTTATTCAGTTTATATATATTACATAAGATGCGTTAACAAGATAATATAGTTATTTTTATTGAATCTACAAAATTAAAGGTACATTAGGGGAAGAAAATTTAAAATATCGACATTTAAGCGCTGTCCCACCATTTTAATCAGAATAAAACCTACATGATATTAAAGCCCATTAAATTCCTCATCGAGATAGCGAGTTTAATCAAAATCGTCTGAACCGTTTTTGAGAAAAACAAAAAAAGGTGCAAAATTCATGGTATAAAGTGGCTCTTCTGGTAAGCTGATTTTGATGAAAAAAGTTTTGTCAGTCTCGGTATTTCAGAAACTATAAAAATGGACATTTCATGTGAAACAACCCAATATTAACCCTGATGAAGGCCCACAATGTAAGCCGAAGCTTCGGCTTATATTAAGTTTCCTTGGATCTATTGTAAAGTATCTCGACGGATTCTTTCACTGAGTTTGGCTAGGATTGAGGTTAATCACTTTATAATATTTGCGCTATGAATGGATCTATTTATCACGTGAACGTATACTTCTTATGATGATCATAACTCAATAGAGATCCCGAGGTGGATTTCTTTTCTTTATAAGTAAGGTGTGTGCTGGGAGACAGTCACTCAGTGCGAGGTAGCAGGGACAGCACATTTTATGCCCGCGGCAGATCCCAGCGGGAGCCTGTACTGCCTTCCTAATTAGAAAAAATCTATTTATTGCTCCACTGCCTCCCCTATAGCTAATATAGGAAGCTCTCGCAGATAAATATCGACGCTCTAATAAACAATCCAGAGTTATTACAACTCCACGGCTCCTCTCATTTTTTAAATTTATTTATACGGCGGCAGCTAATCCGTTTAATTCCTCTTATTCTACAATTATCGGTTGGCCAACACATTGATTGCCGGCTGACAAATCGTGTTATTTCTCCTCGAACAATTATTCTACTCTTGACAGTTGTTTATATTGAGTGTAGTCAAAACTTTTTGTGCTCAGGAAAAAAAAAAATGGACGACTGAAGCGTTCTGTGAAAATGTTTTATTTGCAAAATTAAACATAAAAAATGTTTAGGGTGTGAGAATATCACTTAAAAATAGTGATATCAGTAGTAAGGCGATTAATTAATTTTTTTTTTTTTAATTACAAATGTTTTTCCTAGTTCTTGGAGATGTAGCTCCCATTGGTTGTGGTTTTCTTGTAGCTGTAACTTCTTGAAACACCTTTCTTATTGATCACGGAATCCAACAACATTTGACGCTTATTATTTTTCTATAAAATATATACTTCTCGGATTTGTAATAATAATGGCATTCATTTCATTCATGGTATTCGAATGGAAAGAATCAATACTTATTCCGATTCGCAAAAAAGGACCGAGGACGGATTGTAACAACTATCGTGGGATCTCTCTTCTCCCAGTATGCTATAAAATATTCTCGTCAATACTAACTAGCCGAATAACGGAATACGCTGAGGAAATTATCGGAGATTACCAATGTGGTTTTAGGCGGAATCGCTCGACTATTGACCAAATATTTTCCTTACGTCAAATATTAGAGAAAAAATTTGAATACAACGGTGTAGTCCATCAACTTTATATCGATTTTAAAAAGGCTTATGATTCAATAGACCGTCAGAAGCTATATAACATCATGATTGAACAGGGAATACCTAGAAAGTTAGTAAACCTAGTAGAGATGCGTTTGTCGGAAACATTTCATAAAGTTAGTATAGCTTTAGAATATGTCATAGAAAAGGTGATGTGTACCGAGAAAGGCTTAAATATGGGTGACAAGATTCCGGTTTTGGGTATGCCGATGATTTGGTACTGCTAGGTGAAGACACGGAAACCATACAACTAAATACAAGTGTGTTAATAAAAAACCGTAAAGAAATAGGACTCGAATTAAATACCGATAAGACGAAGTATATGATTAGTAGCAGAAATGGTGGCGATCTTGATGATATTAATATTTCAGGTCATGCTTTTGAACACGTAGAGAAATTAAATACTTGAATGAGGTTCAATGATAACAAGAAAAAATGAACTCCAGGAAGAAATAAAGTCCCGGTTAAAGGTGGGAAATGCGTGTTATTATTCAGTTGCTAAATTACTTAGCTCGCGGCTTCTGTCTAAAAACTTAAAGGTTAGAATTTATAAAATTATTATTATTCCGACGGTTCTTTACGGATGTGAAATGTGGCCGCTTACTTTGAAGGATGAACAACGGCTTAAGGTTTCCGAAAATAAGGTGCTGCGTAAAATATTTGGTCCAAAGAGAGATGAGGCTACTGGGGAGTTTATAAGGTTGCACAACGCGGAATTGCGGAGTTTGTACCCTGTGAATATAATTGAGTTGATAGCATCGTGGAGACTCAAATGGGCGCGTAAAGTTGTTGGGCTCGGTGAGGAACGGATTCCGAGAAAGTTAATATTCGCTGAACCGGCTGGTAGGCGTCCGAAAGGTCGGCCGAAGCGTCGATGGGAGGATTGCATTAAGGCTGATCTCGGGGGCTTGGGCTTGACCGGTGAACATTGGACGAGTCAGTGCAGACGAAGTTTGGTGGTATCGGCATCGAACCTTCGGGTTCGGTAAGCCTATTATTATTATTATTAATGGTATTCATTAAACCGGATTTTGAATTATTAGCTTTTTCTAGATACCCCTCACCGCAACCTATTTACGTTTTCATAAAGTTTTAGCGCTCCAACATAATTAGTTTAGTATTTGGAAATATATAGCATTTCCAAGTCAATTGTAACCTTTTCCAAGTCAAATGTAACTTTTTCCAAGTCAAATGTAACCCTTTCCATTTCAAATGTCACCTTTTCCATTTCAAATGTCACCTTTTCCAAGTCAAATGTCACCTTTTCCAAGTCAAATGTCACTTTTTCCAAGTCAAATGTAACCCTTTCCATTTCAAATGTCACCTTTTCCATTTCAAATGTCACCTTTTCCAAGTCAAATGTCACCTTTTCCATTTCAAATGTAACCCTTTCCATTTCAAATGTCACCTTTTCCAAGTCAAATGTCACCCTTTTCTTCACTTCTAGCCTTAAATATTCCGTTTTATTTATTTATTTATTGAAAAATAATTAGTTTAATTAACATTATGACTTTTTTATAATAATTTTTGGCGTATAATAATTGATATTTCTTTTGGGTCTCTTAGATATTTGATATCAAGTTCTGTTTTTTTACTAGCTAATATTTAAAAAAAATAATTATCGTCTATTTAGTTTTAAGATAGTTGTTGATTTGTATTTTTTAGAGAGGAGGGGTAGTTTTTTATAATAATTAATGTGTTTTCGGGTATTATAATTTAATTTTTCGAGCTGTATTTTTTATCGCTCGCGTGCATGTTAACTCGCATTAAATTTTAATGTTTTTTTATTGATATAGGGATTAATTAATGTGCTTTCGGGTGGTTATGATTACGTTTTTTGAGCTGTATCTTTTATCGGTCATGCGTATTTCAACTCACATTTACTTTTAATGTTTTTTATTGATATAGGGATTAATTAATGTGTTTTCGGGTGTTATAATTACGTTTTTCGAGCTGTATTTTTTATCGCTCGCGTGCATTAAATTGTAATGTTTTTTATTGACATAGGGATTAATTAATCTGTTTTCGGGTGGTTATGATTACGTTTTTCGAGCTGTATTTTTTATCGCTCTCGCTTATTTTAACTAAAATTTACTTTTTATGTTTCTTATAGATATAGGTGTTGATAATTGTGTTTTCGGGTGCTTATGATTACGTTTTTCGAGCTGTATTTTTTATCGCTCATGCGTATTTCAACTCGCATTTACTTTTAATGTTTTTTATTGATATAGGGATGAATTATTGTGCATTCCGGTGTTTATGATTACGTTTTTCGAGCTGTATTTTTTATCGCTCGCGCTTATTTTAACTAAAATTTACTTTGTATGTGTTTTATTGATATAGTGATTAATTATTGTGCATTCGGGTGGTTATGATTACGTTTTTCGAGCTGTATTTTTTATCGCTCGCGCTTATTTTAACTAAAATTTACTTTTTATGTGTTTTATTGATATAGTGATTCATTAATGTGCTTTCGGGTCAATAGATTTTTCAAAAAATAGATTTTTTAATGAAACACATGTTTTTATAGAAATTTAATTTAATTAATTCCTTAATAGTTTCACGTATTTTTATCTTTAACTGTATTTGAAAATTCTTTCATTGATTTTAAAAATGGAGGTAAGTGAAAGTCGTGTGTTGCCCGCACCAGATTTTTTACTTTCACTTACTATATATAGTAAGGGGAAGTATTGCGATCGTGAAAATTTTCGAATTCTAGTTTTCAACGGAAATACACGTTTTAGGGTCCCCTGAGTCCAAATAACCTAGTCCCGCAAAAAGGTTTCTGTGTGTTTGTGTGTGTGTGGTAGCTCCCGGGCGGAAACGGTAAGTCCTTTGAAACATAAATTTCATATTTAAGACAAATATACGCCCGAGACGTGACAAAACTTTTTTCATCAAAATGAGCTTACCAGAATTGCCACTTTATAATATGCAATTTGCACCTTTTTTCGATTTTCTCGAAAACGGTTTCGACGATTTCGATTAAACTCGCTATATCGATGTAAAATTTAATGGGCTTCAATATCATGTAGGTTTTATTCTGATTAAAATGGTCTGACAGGGCTTAAATGCCGATATTTTAAATTTTCTTCCCCTAAAGTACCTTTAATTTTGTAGATTCAATAAAAATAACGATATTATCTTGTTAACGCTGATGAAAAACAGGTAAATATATAAATTGAATAAATTCGATACCCAACTAAAGGAGAAAACAGAAAAAATATATTTTGTATGCAATTTTTTGTTTTTGAACATAAGAGTAGTAATATACATGTATGATATACCGTTGGAAAGCTAATGATTTTAGAAAAAAAAATGATCTCATACACAAGCTTTTAAAAGTTAATAGAGAGTGATGAAAAGAAGATAAAACTAACTGATTATTTTAGATAATAATATAATAGATTTTTTAATAAAACACATGTTTCTCTATAAATTCAATTTAATTCTTTAATAGTTTCACGTATTTCTATCTTTAACTGTATTTGAAAATTCTTTCATTGATTTTAAAAATGGAGGTAAGTGAAAGTCGTGTGTTGCCCGCACCAGATTTTTTCCAATCATTTAGCCATCCTGTAAAATATATATACTTTTTCTCCTCCATCTGTAGATAATTATAGTATCTTAATTGTACATGTTAATAGATATCTTAGAGAATAATAGGTAAGGACGTACGCAGGATTTTCGAACGACGGGAGCCAAATAGGTTAAAAATGTATGTTTTTTTTTTAACACCGTATATATAAAGTACATAGAACTTAGATAATTAGAGAGCGAATTCGTTGAGCGGGCTTGATTCTTGATCAAGTTAATAACAAGCAGTAACACTAAAAAGCTAAGCCTCAATTGAAGCTACAGAGCGGCTTATCGACAACCATATTGGAAGGCAGTGACCGACATTAGAACCCCCACATTACTTATACAGCGTTCCACTGGCACTCGGAGTTAGATCGGTCCCATATGGGTTTACCTCTACATAGTTTGAAGTATAACTGATGTTATTATACATTTAGTTTGTCATGAATATAAGTGTCGCTCTTAGAAAGAACTGCTTAAATAATTAAGACCATTTGATCGAGGAAGCAAGGATAACGTTCTAGGCCAACTTTGATTCTCCCTGTCGATAAGATGATAGTATCTCTACGGTGATCAGTAGCCTCCCGTACTTCCCAGACAGAGTGTCGACAGAGGTCCCGTGGCACTCCTTGGAACACATCCTGACTGAAGAGCAGGTGACCCTGGCGGGCAGAGGAAGATACAGCTGGGCCCTCAATCTGCATGGCGGTACGGCACCCAGACAGATGTCGCTAGCACCTGCCTTCGATGACATTAATTCCTGTTACGTTGCCTCTTAGCTCGTGTCGTCTGAATAATGTATGTCCTCAGGAGCATGCGCTTCACCTCCTAATAGCTCTTCTATAATCTCTTTCTCTTAGTCAATGTTGCGGTTTCCAAGCGTGGGTGGTTCCAACCCAACTTACATTAGAACGTAATTAGGAGGTTAGGGTAATATAGGTGCTCAATCTCTTGGTTATTAGCTCCGAATATACTTGTAAAATTAATTTTTATTATAATTGTATTGGATTGTGTCACATGAAATGTCCGTTTTCAAGGTAAAGGATTTTTATTAAAAATACGATATGAAAAGAAGATAATTTTATTCGAAGTATTTACCTTCTTTTTCTACACCTTTTACCAACGTGACACCAACTTTTTATCCCCGAACTCTTCCTCAAGGCTCTTGCCTATCTCCAATCCTATTTAATTTGTTCATTTCTGATCTACCAGCCCATCCATTTGTGACGAGGTCATTATACGCCGATGATACAGCGTTGTATACCTCATCATATCGCATTGATACAATAGTGAATCGCCTTCAACAATATTTTAAAATATTGCATAAAATGGAAATTGAAAATTAATCCCACCAAATCTGAAGCAATTCTTTTCACTAAACGTCGCCCTTAAATAAACCACCAAATCAAGATAAATTCAGCTCTCATCCCATGGTCAAAATCTGTACATTAGATAAATATCTTACTTTCACAGATCATATCAATGGAAAAATCGATTAAGCCAAAAAATTAATATTTAAAATGTTCCCATACGTCAACAAAAAATCCCATTTGAGCTCTCATAACAAGTTAATAATATACAAATCAGTTATTCGCCCGTTAATTACATACGCCTCACCAGTCTGGAGCTCAACCTGCTTGACTAACAACCGAAAACTTAAAAGATTTCAAAATCTATCAATGCGGATAATTAACAATTACCCCCGCTTCACTAAAATATCATCTATGCTCCAGGACTTACAGCTTCCAACAATTAAAATTTTGTCCATACTCAAACAGCTTCTTACTTCAGTAAAACACCAGTCTCCAAAAATCCATTAATAAAGGAAATCGGTAACTTTAATAAAACATCTCTAAAACGTTACACTCATAAACGAACTAAACATGTGTTGCTAACTTAAGCTAGTTTGTTTTAATTTATAATTTTATATTATCAATTATGTTATCCGTTTTTATTTATAGATTTTTGTATAATTTTTCCTACAACCATATATAATCACAATTTAATTTTACCACTAATTATAGATTAATTAATTAGATTATAACTATGAAATGAACCAAACATTTTCTGATTGTAAGGATGTCTCATCCGAAATCATTTATAAATATTTTGTCAGTTTGTAAATATGTAAATAAAGTTTATTTTCTCCTTCTTCTATCCCCGAACTGAAAAACTCTGAGCTTTGAAGTGAAACAAAATCTGAAAACGCACTTTTCACTTGATCATCATTTTCAAAAAGTTTTCCTTTGACGAAGTTGTCTAAATTCTTGAACAGGTGGTAATCTGTTGGAGACAAGTCGGGAGAATATGGTGGGTGCGGAAGAACTTCGTAGCCCAGTTCTTTCAATTTTTGCACGGTATGTTTTGAAACATGGGGTCTAGCGTTGTCTATTACGGACGGAGGTCTTCCTCGGAGCAAGTTTTCCAAGTCGGTATCCCCAGCTGAAAAATTAGCAAACCAACGGCGAATGGTCCGTTCATTAACACTCCCTTCCCCAAACGCCTTGCAGATATTTCTAGCGGCCTCAGCTGCTGAATGGCCGAGTTTAAACTCGTACAAAAATATTACTCAAAAATCGAGTGTTTCCATGTTCATATTTGGAGGTATACTAAAAAGTGGGTAATTGATTGGGAAGCTAATGTTTATAATACAAAGGTAGAGGATTAGTAACTGTTTACTTTAAATATGTAAACATTCGGAAGAAAACAACAGAGACCTGCAAAATCCTTTATGTATTTCAGAAACTATAAAAACGGACATTTCATGTGAAACAACCCAATAATTTGTTTGAGTGAATAAATGTATTAATAGGCCATCTGTTACTTATTTTAGTTTATACTAGGTGTTTTAGTATATTATTTTCATTTTATCTTATATTCACATCAATTAATCTTGACGATTCTTCCATGATTTTGTGAATCTAAATCTATTACGATTTATTAATAATAATCTCAACCTCAGGCAGCCAGAACCAACGTGTGACTTGTGTAGAGTTCCTCTCTCAATAAAAAAATACTTGAGAACTGCCAAAATTCCTTTTACTTGAAGGACTCTAGTGAAACGATTAGTTCACTAATGAGGTTCATCAAAGAGTGTCATCTGCTCCAGGAACTATAAAGGAAAAAAAAATCTGGTGCGGGCAACACACGACGTTTCACTTACCTCCATTTTTTAAATCAATGAAAGAATTTTCAAATACAGTAAGAGATAAAAATAAGAAAAACCATCAATGAATTAATTAAATGCAATTTCTATAGAAACATGTGTTTTATTAAAAAATCTATTATATTATTATCTAAAATAATCAATTAATTTTATCGACTTTTTATCACTCTCTATTAACTTCTAAAAGCTTGTGTATAAGATATTTTTTTTTTAATCTTTAGCTTTCCAACGGTATATTATACATGTATTTTACGGTTCTTAAGTTCTCAAACCCGGCAGATTCAAACACCTTGTTGAATGCATTGAGGGTCACCTGGGTGCAGTGGCTAGCATAACAGCCTTCTATACTTAAGGTCGCAAGCCCAAAACCAGCAGATCGCCCTATATTTGTGCGCCACAGGTGTCTCTTAAAACATTTAAAAAGTGGAACTCGTAAAAGATCCCTATCTTAAGTAAACCTGGATAGGCAAAACTTAAGACTCCCGCTGCACCGTCGGATTAAGCACAGTAACATAAATTGACGTTAAATGGATAAACAACAACAAGATTTAATAAAAATGTTAAGTTATTGGTAGCAAAACCTCATTCAATTGACTGTATAAAATGGGTACAAGAAATTATGAAATTGACTAAAAAAATTATGAATTTGATTGAAAAAATTATGAATTTGATTGAAAAAATTATGAATTTGATTGAAAAAATTATGAATTTGATTGAAAAAATTATGAATTTGATTGAAAAAATTATGAATTTGACTGAAAAAAGCTATAGATGTATATCTTTCGAAAGCTAAAGATATAAATTTTTTAAAAAAACTGCTCAATATACAAAGTTGTAAAAGGTGAGGAAAAGTAATATGTTTAGGAAGTCTTCCATTAAAAGTTTGTTTTCACCCAAAGACTTCTTTTTAGCTAAATTGATTATGAATTTCGAAGAGAGAACAAAAATCCTAACTGTATGTGAGTTTTTTTTTTTTTTTTTTTTTTATCATGAACAAATATCGATGCATAGGTTCAGTGTACAAAGTTTGATGAAAGTTGATGGCTGTCCCCGCTAGGAGAGCGAACAGGTTCCCTGATCCACCATCCACGGAGCTATGCGATTGTGCTCTGGGAGAAGAATGCTGGTGGCAGAGAAGTCCATTGGAGGCAGGGAGGCCTCGAGCTCGTGTATACCGTGTCCTTTGTCTTCCAGCGGTGTCCTCTTACTCCTGGATAGCACGTGGTCTTCGTCCTTTGTCTTAGTCCTGTCTCCTCCCAACAATGGTCCTCTTAGAGCTTTCTATTCAATGGTATCGTCTTCAAGGTAGGCCAGTCCTACTTAGGCGTACTCCTCTAGTTTGATTCTAAACATAGCGGAAACCAATGAGATTCTCATGTTATGCTTATAAAGATGTGGATAGGGATCACTTGTAGCTGGGTGGCTAGCGTAACAGCCTCCCATGCCAAAGGTCACGGGTTCAAACCTCAGGTGGTCCTAGGATTTTTTCACCTTAGTTACGCCGTCCTTCGGAAGGGACGTTAAAAGGTGGTCCCGAGCCTGTGCGATGTCAGGTACTCGTTAAAGATCCCTATCCTAATAAAACCTGGATAGGCTAAATTTAGGACTCCCACTGTAGCATCGTCCGATTAGCCATAGTAGCATACAGTGACGTTAAATAAATACATAATAAAGATGTGGGTGTTTACTAATATTAGCTACTGACTCCTAATAATCAGCTAATGACGCTAATGGTATATGAAATGATGACGAATGAGGGAGACGGTACCCCTTGAGTTTTGAGTTAAACTAATCGAGTTTATAAGAAATAAACAGAAAAGTTCTTCTAGATCATGCTTATTTTACACCATCAAAAATGTTTACCACGTATTTGTTATTTATGATAGTTTACTTGAAGGAATATCTATTTTCAATATAAAATTTTTAAATGCAAACATTATTCATGATGTGAAATAACCAGACCCTTGAGGAAATTTGTATCAATGGACTTATTACAATTCGGTAACATCGTCGAACCAAACCGGACCTTTTTGCGGGACTTGGTTATTTGGACTCAGGGGATCCTAAAATGTGTATTTCCGTTGAAAACTGGAATTCGAAAATTTTCGCAATACTTCCCCTATGTTCACGCCATATGTTATGGCCTGATGAGGTTTCATGAAAACAAAAGGAGAAACTGTATAATTTTTACGATATTTATCAATAGATCATTTTTTGTTAATCTTTATTTTTTTTATCTGTTTAAAAAATGGTTATTTTTAAATATATTTAAAAGTTTTGAATAGAAGAGAAAGAAAAAGAATACGATCGTACTTGTTTTTATTACCGCCTAGTGGCGGGGGGTTTTAAGCTAGGGTCTAAAGGGTAGATGAGCCTTAGACCCGAGTCTGCTCTCATACTTAGTACGTTTGCAAACGAAGTTTTTTTTCCTCATCGTTCCCCTTGAAACTTGGAAAAGCCGCCCTGCGGTCATTTTCAACATACCTGAGAACTTCGTCCAAGCCGCCCTGCGGAGATTTTCTACAATACGCAACTGGACTTTTTTTCACGTGAATATAGCTTATCTGTTAATGGAACATTTAATTTCTTAATTCTTATTCAAGAAACTGTTTAATTTTGATAAATATTTTTTTTTACATCTTTAAGCATTTAAATAAGTTAATTTTGTTTCTTCTATTTTCTTCAATATTTTAATTAGGTTTATTTTGTTTCCTACATTTTGTTACAGCTGTTTAATCATATAATTAGGTTAATTTGTTTCTTATCTTTTCTTTTATAAATTTATTAGGTTAATTTGTTTCTAATCGTGTTTATATGTATTTAGTCTATTAAATGTATTGAAGGAGTAGAGCTTTGGGGCTCTACTAAACCATCAAATTCTTCCCGCATCCAATCCTTACAATCCAAAATCCTTCGTAAAATCCTCAATGCTCCTTACTATGTCACGAATAAACTTATCCATAAAGACCTTAATGTTCCCTATGTTACTGATTTGGCCCGGACCAGGTATCAATCCTTTCATGACAAACTCCATTCTCACTCTAACCCACTAGTTTCAATCCTTTCTTCCTCTTCAATTCCGGATAATCCTCCGAGGCGCCTGAAAAGGAAATGGCCCCGGGACCTTCTAGTTTAAAATATTTTTAGAGTGCTGCCACTGGGTAGTGTCTCTACATGTTTTTCATGACAGTTTTGTATATTACCATCACATTTACTAGATGTATTTTTATTTAATACAGTTGTAAATATCAATAAATATGTTTAAAAAAAAAAAAAAAAATGTATTGTGATTCGTCGTTTGCTTTCATTATTTTTATTTATTTTAAATCTATACAGTCCACTAATTTATTTCAATAGAACCACCCTCAATTTTGAGTTGTCACTTGGAAGTACTGTTCTTTCACGGATAGCCAAGCGTATACATAGTAAGTGAAAGTAAAAATATGAATTGTCTTGTTCGTTATTAATTATACAAAGTTAATGGATTGTTGAATAATGGAATGACACTATTCAATCTATTGATTTCAATGTGATCATCACAGGATGATTTGTGTTATAAATCTTCAGGAGTAAATTATACAAAAGAACTGACTGCCCTAGCGGAATGAGTATAATCTACATTGATGGAAGATACAGAAGTAACGATCATTGGCTAAAAGACATTCTTTTCTATGGCCTATTAATATCAATTTAAATTAAATTTATCCAATCTGAACAATTGGGGTATCCTCGGCTAATTATATCGGAGTCTATATTGGCTACAATTGGTGGACAAAGGGGGTGTGGCACCCCGGCAATTGGGGGTGGTCTCCCCTCCTCGCTCCATTGTTAGCCTATTAAAGGAAATCCAAGCCGTCCTCCTCCAACCTCCTTTCTGATTGGTCGTCCAGAGATCTCTTGTATGATACGGTGCTTCCTATTCGGCGTCGGAGGGTAGGTGTCGGAACAGCGGAAGTTGAAATTTAAGTAACTGTCAACCGACAATAACAACTAAAGCTTTGTGATAAGCTGTTCACAAAGTCAATAATTTTATTTTAACTAACTATATATAGTAAGGGAAACTATTGCGATGGTGAAAATTTTTGAATTCCAGTTTTCAACGGAAATACACGTTTTAGGGTCCCCTGAGTCCAAATAACCAAGTCTCGCAAAAGGTCTGTGAGGGCCCAGACGTTACAAAACCTTTTTCATCAAAATGGGCTCACCAGAAGAGCCACTTTATACCATGCATTTTGCACCTTTTTTCGATTTTCTTAAAAACTGTTCCGACGATTTTGACTAAACTCGCTATATCGATGTTAAATTTAATTGGCTTTAGTATCATGTAGGTTTCATTTTGATTATAATGGTCTGACAAGGCTTAAATGCCGATATTTTAAACATTCTTCTCCTTAAAGTACCTTTAATTTTTTTGATTCTATAAAAATAACTGTATTACCTTGTCACCACTGATGAAAAACAGGTAAATATATAAATTGAATGAATTCGATACCCAACGAAAGGAGAAAACAGAAAAAAAAAATTTTTTAATGCAATTTTTCGTTTTTGAACATAAGAGCAGTAATATACATGTATGATATACCGTTGGAAAGCTAAAGATTTTAGAAAAAATATTATCTCATACACAAGCTTGTAAAAGTTAATAGAGATTGATGGGAAGCCGATAAAACTAAGAGGTTATTTTAGATAATAATATAACTGATTTTTTAATAAAACACATGTTTCTATAGAAATTTCATTTAATTAATTCTTTAATGGTTTAAAACATTTTTATCTTTTACTAAATTTGAAAATTCTATTAAATGAAATGAAAATAGCCTTTATTTATGCACTAATATTACAATTTCAAAAGGTAACAAAACAAAATAAAACAATTTCTTTTTTTTTTGCATTATAATTTATACAAAACTTTTGCTATCTTGCATAGGCCTTCCCTTAGGAGTAATAGTCTTAAACACTTCCCTGGGTGACTAGCCCTACTGGGAAGCGGGATTTCTGACCTCTAACCATTTTTCTTTCCACACATCTCTGTCCCTAGCTGTTCTCCACCAGAGAGGTCCTGCCTAGGCCCTGCCAGAAGCCTAAATGGATCTCTCCATCTCTTCATTTGTCGGCCTCTCATCCTTTTCCGGTCATATGGAGTCCATTCGGTGACTATTTTTGACCACCTATTGTCGATGCATCGCAGAAGATGTCCAGCCCATTTCCATTTGCCTTTTCTTATTTGCGAGAGTGTGTCTTTGAGCCCTGTTTCTTCCTTTATCTTCTTGCATCTGATTTTATCCATTTTTTTTTTACTTTCAAAATGCTTCTTTCGATGCCATTTTGCCACACCATGATCTTCCTCTCTTGGGCTTTTGTCAATGACCATGTTTGGTCACCACTGGCATAATACATCTATCGAAAACTAGCCTTTTTAGGTTGATACTTATGTTTCCTTTTGTTATGTACTTCAGAGACCAGAACTTGTTCCAACCAAATGCTATTCTTCTCTGGACTTCTTTTGTACCTCTGTCAGAAAAGGAAACTAACTGTTCCAAGTAAACATATTCCTCTACGTATTCCAGGGTGAAGTTATTCATTTTTATTTCTTCCTTTGAACTATTGGTCATTAGTTTCGTCTTATTGTGGTTTTGGTATAAACCAATTTCTTCACAGGCCCCTAGAAGGTGTTTTAGCATTTCTCGTAATTGTCGGGAATTGTTGGAAAAAAGTACAATGTAATGTGCAAAACGTAAGTTGCTTAAAAATCGACCATTCACCTTTATGCCTGCATTTTCCCATACAAGATACCAAAAGCTCATCTCCAACACCAGAATAAACAGCAAGGGAGATAATGGATCCCCCTGCCTAACACCCTTCTCGACACGAAAGATTTGACCCCTCTTTTCTGTCATTACATATGCTGTTATATCTTTATATAGCTCTGCGATAATTCTAACGTATTTCTCTTCGATTCCTATTATTCTTAAAGCTTTAAAAACACCCGTATGTAGAACACTATCGAAAGCTTTTTTAAAATCGAGAAAACAGAAATACAGAGAGAAGTTATATTCTTTAGCTTTCTCTATCATCTGGTTTACTGTATGAATGTGGTCCACAGTTGAAAAACCTTTTCTAAAACCTGCTTGTTCTTCCTCTATACATTCCATTATTCTTTTGGTGAGCCGTTGTTTAATGACGCTGGTAAAAAGCTTCGCCATGGTAGAACAAAGCGAAATCGGTCGATAGTTTTCCATATCCTGTTTGTTGCCTCTTTTGTGTAATTGAATTATTTTCGCTGTTTTCCACTGTTCTGGAATTTCTTCCTTTTCATCAATTAAGTTAAATAGTTCTGTAACTTCCCTAATGAGAACTTCTCCTCCTGTTTTTTAAATTTCGTTCGTAATATCATCCGGCCCAGGACTTTTTTCATGTTTTAAGTTTTTTACAATAACAGCCACTTCCTGTTCCATTATTGGTGGGATTTCTTCTTGAACTTCATCAGCCTCTCTATTTATTTCCACTCTCTTCTGATTACATTTATAAAGTTCTCTTAAATATTCCGTTGCCACCCTTCTTATATTTTTTCCTATCAGCTATAATTTCTTTCTTCCTGTTTTCAAGAGCAACCATCCATTGCCTACCTCTGGACAATTCTTTTTGAATTTTTCTTGAGGAGTTATTGTTTAGAAGAATTTTAGTGACCATATCATTTTTATAATTTTCCAGATCGTCTTTTATTCTTTTCCTGATTTCATTGTTCAGAACCGTGAGATCTTTTATTCCTTTTCAGTAATGTCTTATCTTTCTTTTATCTTTTTACGAACTCTTAGAAGTTCTTTGGTACTTTCTGATAGTTTACTTGGTTTACTCATGCTGAACCCAGAACTCTGTGCCCTTGTGTCTTCGATGGCTTTGGCAATAATGCTATACTTTTCCTGAACTGAACTAAGTACTTTTCCTTCTATACACAAACACAAACAGACCTTTTTGCGGGACTTGATTTATTTGGACTGAGGGGATCCTAACACGTGTATTTCCGTTGAAAACTGGAACTCGAAAATTTTCACGATCGTAATACTTCTCTTCACTATATATAGTAAGTGAAAGTAAAAATATAAAATTAGTCTAAATGAAATTTGATCAAATATGATTTTGATGAAATTAATTGAAACATTCTAAACAAAATTCGGCTTATCTTTATTTTTGGATAATATTTGTAACTATCTTCCGTCCAAATAATTGTGAATTCTTATTACTGAATTCAAGGATATATATATATATATATATATATATATATATATATATATATATATATATATATATATATTTATATATATATATATGAATGAATGAAAAAAGAACTTTATTCTGGGACTAGGTCCTTAAGAATAACATACAGGTACAAAACTTATTTACAATTTACAATATATATATATTATTATTTTTTTTTTTTTTTCAAGGATTAAGGATTCATTTATGTATATTTCCTTTAAGCTTGAGAGGAATAATAGCGTGGACAAATGGACTCGGACCTCCCTGCTAGCATTCCTCGTCATCCTCCTTGTCCCTATTGAGCTGCCGGTGTACAGCACACCTGATCGGGTAGGTGTAGGGTTTTACAGCGCCAACTCCACTGTTTCCCTACCTCTGATTTAGTTTACCTCCTGGTTGGGTAACTTACATGTTAATTTTAATTAGGCAACAAACAAACGGTCCTTAGGTATTAGGTATCTTATAAAGTTTATGGTTTGTTAAACGTTTTTGGACGCATTGTAAGGAAAACGGCAGAATGCGTTTTGACACCAAGGTTATTAGATTAACTTTCCTTCCATCACCTTTCGGCAAAATGGAGATGAAAAAACTATATTTCTTTTTTTTTTTTGGTCACTTTAGGATAACAGCTAAAAATATTTAGAGCTAAAATAATTTTGTTGTTATTTAGCGCCATAAACAAGTTTTCAGATATTCAAAACCGAGAAATAATCACTTAAAAAAAAAATCTGGTGCACGACTTTCACTTACCTCCGGTTTCTAAAATATTTTTTCTAAAATCATTAGCTTTTCAACGGTATATCATACATGTATATTACTGCTCTAATGTTCAAAAACGAAAAATTGCATTAAAAAAATATTTTTTCAGTTTTCTCCTTTAGTTAGATATCGAATTTATTCAACTTATATATTTACCTATGTGTTTTTCAACGGTGGTAACAAGATAATATAGTTATTTTTATAAATTCTACAAAATTAAACGTACTTTAGAGGAAGAAGATTTAAAATATCGGCATTTAAGCCCTATCAGACCATTTTATCCAAATAAAACCTACATGATATTAAAGCCCATTAAATTTTACATCGATATAACGAGTTTAATCAAAATCATTGGAACCGTTTTCGAGAAAATCGAAAAAAGGTGCAAAATGCATGGTATAAAGTGCCTCTTCTGGTAAGCTTATTTTGATGAAAAAAGTCAGACTATAAGCCATGTCAGACTATTTTAATCAGAATGAATCCTGCATGATATAAAAGCCTATTGAATTTTACATCGATACTGCGAGTTTTATCAAAATCGCCATAACCGTTTTTGAGAAAATTATAAAAAGGTGCATTATGGTATAAAGTGGCTCTTCTGGTTTGCCGAAAAAGATTTTGTAACGTCTCGGGCGTATAGTTGTCTTAAATATGATATTTCAGTTTCATAGGACTTACCGTTTCCGCCCGGGAGTTACCACACACACACACACACACACAGACCTTTTTGCGGGACTTTCCGTTGAAAACTGGAATTCGAAAAATTTCACGATCTCAATACTTTCCCTTACTATATATAGGAAGTGAAAGTAAAAATAATGAAGCAAAAATTCTCAACGAAAAAAACAATCTGGGTATAGGAAATCGGGAGGAAATTAAAAATTTCAATTTTGAGATCATCTGTAAAATAGTTACGTGCTTATTAGAACAACACCTTATCAATATCAGTCGATTATCGACTATGAATGTAGAACGTTAGGTTATTGGTGGATCCATAGTCAGTTTTTTTTGTTTTTTTTTGAAGTGATTAAATTATTAAACTTATTAACAATATCCGCTATCCGTGTGTTTAAGGAGAACAAATCCCGAATGTTAAATTTACCATATTACTAATTACTTTCACTCACCTGTTTCATGAAATATAAAGTTTCAACGGGAATACACGTTTTAGGGTCCACTGAGTCCAAATGACCAAGTCCCGCAAAAAGCTCTGCTTGTCCGTGAATTTGTGGTAAGTCCCGGGCAAAAACGAAAAGTCCTATGAAACTGAAATTTCATATTTAAGACAAGTATACGTTCGAGATGTTACAGAATATTTTTCATCAAAATCAGGTGACAGGAAGATCTACTTTATACTATGCATTTTGCACTTTTTTACGTATTTCTCAAAAACGGCTTTAACGATTTTGATTAAACTCTATATATCGATGTAAAATTCAACGAGCTTTAATATCATGTAGGTTATATTATGATTAAAATTGCAGGGCAGGGCTTAAATGCCGATATTTTAAATTTGCTTCCTCTAAAGTACCTTTAATTCTGTAGATTAGAAAAAATTAACGATATCGTCTGATTAGCATTGCTAAAAAACAGGTGAATATATTAGTTGACCGAATTCGATATCCAACTAAACGAACAAACTGCAAAATTTTTTTTAACGCATTTCATTTTTTTTTTTTTTTAACTTAAGAACAGTAATATACATGTATAATATACCGTTGGAATACTAAAGATTTTAGTGAAAATATTATCTTATACATACTATTGTAAAAGTTAACAGAGGGTGGTGAAAAACCGATAAAACAAACTGATTGTCGTAGATAAGAGTATAATAGATCATCTAATAAAACACATGTGTCTATTAAAATTCAATTAAAAAATCTGGTGCGGGCAACACACGACTTTCACTTACCTCCGTTTTTAAAATCAATGAAAGAATTTTCAAATACAGTTAGAGATAAAAATGCGTGAAACTATTAAAGAATTAATTAAATTGAATTGATATAGAAACATGTATTTTATCAAAACATATATTGTATTATTATCTGAAATAATTAGTTCTATCTGTTTTTCATCACTCTTTATTAACTTTTACAAGCTCTTGTGTATTAGATAATTTTTTTTTCTAAAGTCTTTAGCTGTCCAACGGTATATTATAAGTGTATATTACTGTTGTATATTAAATTGAATTTCTATAGAAACATGTACTTTATTAAAAAATCTATTATATTGTTATCTAAAATAATTAGTTAGTTTTATCTTCTTTTCATCACTCTTTATAAACTTTCACAAGTTTGTGTATTAGATAATATTTATTCTGAAATCTTTAGCTTTATATTACTTTATACTACTTTATATCAACATGTATATTACTGTTCTAAAACGACAGTGCATTAAAAAAATATTTTTTCCTGTTTTCTCCTTTAGTTGAGTATCGAATTCATTCTATTTATATATTTACCTGTTTTTCATCAGTGGTAACAAGATAATATAGTTATTTTTTTATAGAATCAACAAAATTAAAGATACTTTAGATGAAGAAAATTTAAAATATCGGCATTTGACCCTGTCAGACCATTTTAATCAGAATGAAACCTACATGATTTTAAAGCCCATTAAATTTTACATCGATATAGCGAGTTTAATCAAAATCGTCGGAACCGTTTTCGAGAAAATCGAAAAAAGGTGCAAAATGCATAGTATGAAGTGATTCTTCTGGTAAGCCGATTTTGATGAAGAAGTTTTTGTAACATCTCGGGCGTATAGTTGTCTTAAATATGAAATTTCAGTGCATAGGACTTACCGTTTCCGCCGGGAGTTACCACACACACACAGACCTTTTTGCGGGACCCTAAAACGTGCATTTCCGTTGAAAACTGGAATTCGAAAATTTTCACGATCCCAATGCTTTCTCTTACTATATATTGTACAATAAATGAGTAAAAAATATATTAAAAATTTATTTCGTTTCTAAATTTGTTTAAAAATTCTTAAATCGATATAAATAACGGAGGTTAGGGAAAGCCGTGTTTTGTGCTCACCAGATTTTTTCTTTTTTTAGTTCGAATAGACATGTTATGGCGAACCTAAATCACCGAGCGATATCCTCCCTGACTGCATATTCCCTCCCATCGACACCAGCCCACCACGTGACTAACGAGGCAGCCCGGCCGTTCCCATACCCCGGCCACCGACTCGGATGACTCCCCGCCGTAGGGTACGTCGAGGCCAGAACATATATAGGCACTATGATGTGGTGCAGCTGCAATAAAGTGCAATGGGAGGATAAAGTGCAGTAATCCTATAGTCACGGAGCCTACTACCGCTCCAGGGCCGCTAACTCATCCCGGGATATCTTAGTCCTTCCACGTTCCCTCTAATATATAAGTATTAAGAAATATACTTCACCCTCACAGCAAGCTAAAATTGAAACTATTGAATATTCAACTGAAAATTAAGACTGTTATATAAAACTATATCCGACTATTTAATATGTATCTTATTATATCTGGAAAACTATTGAATGAATGTATATTTTATAAATAAGGAACGCATAGAAACTAATAACACACACTTATTACTTTCACTTACTATATATATTAAGTAAGGGAAAGTATTGCGATCGTGAAAATTTTCTAATTCCAGTTTTCAACGGAAATACACGTTTTAGGGTCCCCTGAGTGTGTGTGTTAACTTCCGGGCAAAAACGAGTCCTATGAAACTGATTTATATATATTCCCTAAAACCAAATATAGAGCCATCGGCTGGTTTTGAACTTTCGACCTTAAGCATAGAGAGCTGTTATGCTAGCCACTACTCCACAGGTGACTCTTTATGCATTCAAAAAGGTGTTAAGGATTCATACGTCACGGGTTCAAACCCGGTAGATTCAAACACCTTGTTGAATGCATTGAGCGTCACCTGTGGTGCAGTGGCTAGCATAACATCCTTCTATCGACTAGATCGCAAGTTCATACCTGGCAAATGGCCCTATATTTGCTTTTGGGGAGTAAAAATCCTTGGTTATTTCGTCCTTTAAAAGAGGCTGTTATGCTAGCCACTACTCCACAAGTGACCCTGGATGCATTCAGCAAGGTGTCAAAGATTAATATCCCCAAGGTCACCTGTCAGATTCAAACACCTTGTTGAATGCATTTAGGGTCACCTGTGGAGTAGTGGCTAGCATAATAGCCTAAATTTGATTGAAAAAATTATGAATTTGACTGAAAAAAAATATCTGCATTTAAGCCCCATCAGACTATTTCAATTAGAGTGAAACCTACATGATATTAAAGCCTATTAAATTTCACATCGATAAAGCAAGTTTAATCAAAATCGTTAGAGCCGTTTTTGAGAAAATCGTAAAAAGGTGCGAAATGCATGGGATAAAGTAGGACTTCCGGTCAGCGGATTTTAGTGAAAAAGTTGCTGTAACATCTCGGGCGTAAGTTGTCTTAAATATGAAATTTCAGTTCCGTACTTTTCGTTTTTGCGCTAGAGTTATCACACACAGTTCATTTTGCGGGACTTGGTTATTTGGACTCAGAGGACCCTAAAACGGGTATTTCCGTTGAAAACTGGAATTCGAAAATTTTTACAATCGCAATACTTTCCCTTTCTATATATTTCATATATAGGTAAGGGAAAGTAAAAATTATCATGGCATAGCTTCACTAATCCCCCAATCCTGGAGACTAGTTACAAAATAAAGACAAATAATAATACACCTTATGTGATAAGAAAGTTTATTTATTAAGGATATTTAACCAACAACTGGAGAATTATGGTTTATCTTAATATAATCATTTCAGTATGTGGATCAAACACTTTCATAAATAACTAAATAGATCGGATACACGGATAGCTACATGTCAGGTAGCCCAAGCTGCGCAGGCGCTATGATAAACGCTCAGGTGGACCGATAGAGCCCCTATTGTAACCTAACTGCGTACACGCGACATTTCTGTTCCCTCTGTGACCTGTTTTCCAACTGCTTGTTCTACGTTGGCGCACCTGCGTCAGTATCTAGTCGATGGGTTTAACGGCTTAAATATAATACTTAAGCATGTGAGTCTCAAACAAGATGGCTTAATATACTTTATAGAATAAAGGCACTACTACATAAGGTGACCAGATTTTTAGATGGGGCAAAGCGGAACAACGCAGGAGAGGAGGGGTACCAATCAAAATGTTCATACCTGAACCTGTACCACTACAACTCATGAAGGGTCTTGGGTTCAGTACATATAGAGGTTCGTACTGTTTCTAGGCCAACGGCAGTGCAATGAGGTGATTAGGCCTTAATCGCGTTCAGATGCCAGGTTTTTCCCCAATTAATTTGGGTACCCACTTTATAGAGAATGGGTCGCCCCCCCCCCCCCGACTGAATTAACAGAATAAATAAAATTCTGGGATTCGAACCCAGGACCCGGAGCACAGCAGACTAGTGCTCTATCCACTAGACCACGCCAAAATTTTCATATAGAATAAAAATAATACCGTAATTGTTTTTAACATAAGAACAATTTATAAATATAAAAAATCTATAATATTTTATTCCTTGACATATTTTTACCAGGGTCCCCTGAGTCCCGCAAAAAGGTCTGTGTGTGTGTGTGTGGTAACTCCCGGGCGGAAACGAAAAGTCCTATGAAACTGAAATTTCATATTTAAGACAAATATATGCTCGAGACGTTACAAAACCTTTTTCATCAAAATGAGCTTACCAGAAGAGGCACTTTATACTATGCATTTTGCACCCTTTTTCGATTTTCTCAAAAACGGTTCCGACGATTTTGATTAAACTCGCCATATCGGTGTAAAATTTAGTGGGCTTTAGTATCATGTAGGTTTCATTCTGATTAAAAAGGTCTGACAGGGCTTAAATGTCGATATTTTAAATTTTCTTCTTCTAAAGTACCTTTTTTTTTTTTTTTAGATTCTATAAAAATAACCATATTATCTTGTTAGCATTGATAAATAACAGCTAAATATGCATTTTGAGCGAATTTGAAAAACAACTAAAGGAGAAAACTGAAAAAATATTTTTTTAATGCAATTTTTTGTTTTTTAACTTAAGAACCGTAAAATACATGTATAATATACCTTTGGAAAGCTAAAGATTTTTCTTCCCCTAAAGTACCTTTAATTTTGTTGATTCTATAAAAATAACTATATTGTCTTGTTACCACTGATGAAAAACAGGTAAATATATAAATTGAATGAATTCGATACCCAACTAAAGGAGAAAACATAAAAAATATTTTTGTAATGCATATTTTCGTTTTTGAACATAAGAGCAGTAATATACACGTATTATATACCGTTGGAAAGCTGAAGATTTTAGTAAAAAATATTTTTTCATACACAAGCTTTTAAAAGTTAGTAGAGAGTGATGAAACACAGATACAATTCTGCGTTTTACAACCTTCTAAACTCCCCAGTGGCCTCATCTCTCTTCGGACCAAATATTTTACGCAGTACCTTATTTTCGAAAACCTTAAACCGTTGTTCATCCTTCAAAGTAAGCGGCCACGTTTCACATCCGTAAAGAACCGTCGGAAGAATAATAGTTTTATAAATTCTAACCTTTAAGTTTTTAGACAGAAGCCGCGAGCTAAGTAACTCAACAACTGAATAATAACACGCATTTCCCACCTTTAACCGAGACTTTATTTCTTCCTTGATATCATTTTTTCTTGTTATCATTGAACCTAAATACTTGAATTTCTTCTACGTGCTCAAAATTATGACCTGAAATATTTATATCATCAAGACCGCCACCATTTCTGCAACTAATCATATATTTCGTCTTATCGGTATTTAATTCGAGTCCTATTTCTTTACCGGTTTTTATTAACACACTTGTATTTTGTTGTATGGTTTCCGTGTCTTCACCTAGCAGTACCAGATCATCGGCACCCCAAAACCGGAATCTTGTCACCCACATTTAAACCCTTCTCGGTACACATCACCTTTTCTATGACATATTCTAAAGCTATATTAAATAACACAGGTGAAAGAGATTCTATTTTTCACGATTTTAAAAATATTTCTTTACCTCCCTGTATTCTCGATACATAGCAGAACGCTAAGGATTCTTAGAACGCAAAACAATGATTTTCATAAATATATAATTTAACATAACTCTATAAGTCGGGACTTTTAAAAAAACGGGGACGCGGGACAAATTGTGAAAAATCGGGACTGTCCCGCCAAAAGCAGTATATCTGGTCACCTTACCAATACAGGAATATATCAGATTTTCGAGTGGGATAAAATCTTGAATGAAGCAGATGGGCGTCCCCGATTAGGATCCCATATCACCATTCGATAGAGCCCTTCCTGGTTCTTCCGAGTAATTTGATTGATGTCTCATTATTGTAACCCATCCTTCAATAATGGAAGACCAAGACATGAGCCGCATTGATGAGGGTGAGAAGGTAGCAGTGATTAGGCCGATAAAGACCTTGTAGATGGGACTGAGATAAATTGCTCGCTAATTCCCATCATTGAAGTCACCACCAATCACTCCAGGCGGCAACCTTTTGTCTTCTTTCACAGCTCTGTCTCTTCTGAGTCATATGACATTCCGATAATTCTTATTATTACACTAGCTGTAACCCGCGGCTTTGCTCGCGAATATTTTATTTTGTCTTTATTTAAATTTGCATAAATGCATTTATGATTAGTAACTATAAAACAAATATGATGGAGCAGTTGTTTGGGGATGTGGTCACAAAAAAACTACCAATAAAACAAACTTATTTTATTATTTTCTTACTGGAGTGTTTTCTTGGTAGCTTCACCCTCAATCAACTTTTTAACCATATAGTCAAAACGGTCAACAACTACTCCATTATTATAAGACGTATACTTTTTCAAGAAATATAAATATTATATTTTTAACAATTATATTTATCAAAGTTGTTTTCAAATGAAAATATCCCTATTCGTTGGATCAATGTATATCAATCACATTTATGTTGCATACGTGACTATATACCACGATTAAGATACAGCTAAAATATATCGAGTAATTTTGGGTATGCCTACTTCTACTGGATCGCTATTGTATATTTAACAGAATTAAATGGAAACTTATTAGACTAAAGTTAGAATTATGGTTTATGAGAAAAGTGATTTAAAAACAACTTAACCTATTAAACCCGTAAAGAACCGTCGGAAGAATAATAGTTTTATAAATCCTAACCTTTAAGTTTTTAGACAGAAGCCGCGAGCTAAGTAATTTAGCTGAATAATAACACGCATTTCCAACCTTTAACCGGGACTTTATTCCTTCCTGGATTTCATTTTTTCTTGTTATCATTGAACCTAAATACTCGAATTTCTCTACGTGTTCAAAAGTATGACCTGAAATATTAATATCAACAATATCGCCACCATTTTTTTTTTTTTCTTCACGGCCGTCATAAATTTTTAGGTAATATTGAATACATCTGTTTATGAGTACTTTCTAATTATGAAATTACTTAACATTTTTAGAAGTAGACTTTTGCTTGCCGTAAGTGTTCTTCATGATGTATTCGGGTCAGTGCAAACCCGGAGTCCCTTCCGCCCACATGACAACAGTAACGGCTCCAAGTTCCATTGACAACTCCAAAGACACCGTTAATGTTTCCCCGTTTAGCTACGTTGTACTTATTGGGTCACTAATACAAGCAAAAAGATACACTAGTGGTACTCACTACGTTTGCTATAGCATGCTATTTGTGTTATTTTGCTAAACCCGTCGAGTTCCTACAGTTATTTCCTGTATAAAATTGATGGTTTTAGCACAATAGCACAAATAGCATGCTATAGCAAACGTAGTGAGTACCCCTACTGTAACTGAGGCTATTGTTCTTAAATAAAAACAATAGAAAGTTGGAGAAAACCTAGAAATTACCACCAGTGTTTGCTAATCTTCCTCTCTTGTTCACGTGCATGCCTTTTATTATTTAAGCAAACATGTCTATAGATGTCGAACATAATCTTATGCACCTATTCATTAATATTTTTAGCCTCATCGCATTTTCATCACTGAGTCACCCATATACTAGGCATCCATAGTCAAAGTAGGGGAGGATGAGAGAAGACACTAAGAGATGACGGTTACTTCTAGGATGAGTCACGGAAACGTAGGAGCTCTTTGAGGATAGAGATAGATTTTATGGTGTTTTGTGGAATAGGTTACTCCATGCGAGTTTTGATCAAAACATAACTCCAAGATTTTTTTTATATTTGCATTGAGAAATATGGCTGGATAAGGCCATGCGCTCAACCGAACAAATTCTAATTTTAACACTTAAGTGTGTTCAGATAACTTTTGGTCATATAGTCTAGAAGTTATAAATGCACATATTTTTAAATGTGTGACAAGCCAAAAAAAAAAACAACTATTAGCCACTCTGCCGCAGTGGCTTTGAGGGGGCAAAGGGTCGCCTTCAAATTATCCAGAAGAGCGAGACATGTTATAGAACACGGTGACACATAAAGAGAGAGCAAAGGTGGTAGGATTGGGCCCGCATACCCTGTAGTCCTAATTACGGCTAACATCCATCAATACTAAACATACACCTGCCTTTAGCAGTCCACGTTCTGTCTCTAGTTTGTTCATTAGTGTGTATTCTATAGTAGGAGTGTGTCGAGTGTGCTGCGGTTCGAGTGTGAACCACTCACTAACTCCAACACCTCACTAAGTTCCCTGTCGAAGTATTTTCCTAGTATAAATAGCATTGTCGTAACTTTCGAAATTTATTTAATGATTTCTATGTCTGTCAGTGCCATGTGTCATGCGCCATTGTATGATGCAAAAGATGTAATCTGCAGCAAACACTTAACAGGGAATATTAGTTGAAAAACGCCTTACGCTAAAACGATTTTCAGTTCTGATCGTACAAAAAGGCTTAACTAAGAGCGAGGGCGGTGTGGTCCAGTGAATAGAGCGCTAGTCTACTGTGTTCCGGGTCCTGGGTTCGAATCCCGGTTGTACCGGAATATTATTTATTCTGTTATTTCAGCCGAGGGGGGGGGGGGACGACCTGGGTTATGGAGACCCTCCTGGGGCAGACCCAGTCTCTACAAAGTGGGTACCCAAAAAAGGGTAAAAAAAACTTGGCGGCTGAGCGTGATCTCAGCCAAATCACCGCATTGCACGGCCTTTGGTCTAGTAACAGTACGAATCTCTACATGTAGAATTTAGAATATATTTTATTTGTGAAAGACAAAGTCTTGTACAAATTTACAACATAAAATACAATTACAAAATAAATATAACCGGAGTCTAGTGCTCTTTACCCAAAACATTTAACAAAAGATAAAACATGTACTCCTTGACAAAATAGTAAACAAAAATAAAACGAACTGGATAATACAAATTTTGTTTAAACATAATATTGATTACTACACAATATTAAACTTTAAATAGTGAGACATCTAAAATAAACGGAAGCGTAGTAAAAGTACAGTGATTAAATGGTTTCGAAAACTATTTACATAATATTGTTTATATGGAACTAATAGAATCATATTTATAACATATGTTTAAGATATAAATACAAAGACTGTTCAGTCTGGCTCACTATTAATATTCAAGATATTTTCAATTTTTGTAGGTCACAGGATACGGATTCAGATGGTTTTATGATATATTGTCTATTGTCTTTAAAGGTTGGGCAATGTAGGAGAATATGGTACAAACTATTATTAAAATAATCATTATACTTAATAATAATTGTTTTGTTTCCATCATGGAGTTTGATGCTCTCTGGGTTTCCTACCCTTAGTCGGCTGATACACCTTATTTTCTTAAAATTTAGCCTATATGTTAGGTACTCTTCTGGTTTATGTAGGCTTGTAACTGTAAGTAATCGGTATATCGGGTTACTATTTGAGTTCATTGCTCTATTAATGTCAGTTGAATAGTTATTGTTTATGTTGTTTCGATAATATCGGCTTTGTGATTCAAAATATCGTTTTCCAGAGGCGCATTGAATTTTTCTCTACATCCATAGTTGTGGGCTATCATATTGACCTGTGAAACACTGTTGTTATCTATATCAGGCTTTTCTGCATCTAGCATCCTTAGTCTGTTGAAACACTATTTCGGGAGTCTCTCTTCAGGCATCGATGACAGTTTAGACCAATGGTTGATTACTTTTGAGATTAGAGGACTTCTACCAGTCTCAAGCCTCACTATATGGTTTGGGGTGTTTTTGGGCCATCCATATAGGTATTTAATAAATTTCATTTGAGAAAATTTCTAAAGCATCTAGATATCTCAGGCTCCAAACTTCTGATCCGTACAGGAGAACTGAAGAGATCATTGAATCGTACAACGCCATCTTTACATGTACTGAACCCAAGACTCTTCATGGATTGTAGTGGTACAGGTTAGGTACTCTTCTGGTTTATGTAGGCTGTAACTATAAGTAATCGGTAAATCGGGTTACTATTTGAGTTCATTGCTCTATTAATGTCAGTTGAATAGTTATTGTTTATGATTGTTTCGATAATATCGGCTTTGTGATTCAAAATATCGTTTTCCAGAGGCGCATTGAATTTTTCTCTACATCCATAGTTGTGGGCTATCATATTGACCTGTTAAACCCAGTTGTAATCTATATCAGGCTTTTCTGCATCTAGCATTCTTAGTCAGTTGAAACACTATTTCGGGAGTCTCTCTTCAGGCATCGACGACAGTTTAGACCAATGGTTGATTACTTTTGAGATTAGAGGACTTCTACCAGTCTCAAGCCTCACTATATGGTTTGGGGTGTTTTTGGGCCATCCATATAGGTATTTAATAAATTTCATTTGAGAAATTTCTAAAGCATCTAGATATCTCAAGCTTCGAACTTCTGATCCGTACTAGAAAACTGAAGAGATCATTGAATCGTACAACGCCATCTTTACATGTACTGAACCCAAGACTCTTCATGGATTGTAGTGGTACAGGTTTTTTTTTTTTTTTTTCTTAACTAAAACTTCTCTAGTTGGGATCACTTGTAGCTGGGTGGCTAGCGTAACAGCCTCCCATGCCAAAGGTCACGGGTTCAAATCCGCAGGTGGTCCTAGGATTTTTTAATGGGAGTAAAAATCCTTAGTTACGCCGTCCTTCGGAGGGGACGTTAAAAGGTGGTCCCGAGCCTGAGAGAAGATCCCTATCCTAATAAAACCTGGATAGGCAAAATTTAGGACTCCCACTGTCCGATTAGCCATAGTAGCATAAAGTGACGTTAAATAAATAAAATAAACTTCTCTAGACATAGAAGGGACTCGGGCCTCAGCTAAACTCCTTCACATAAACGAAATATCATCATTACTTTCACTTACCTTGGTATGAAATATATAGTAAGAGACAATTTTGCGATCGTGAATATTTTCTAATTCCTGTTTTCAACGGAAATACACGTTTTAGGGTCTCCTGAGTCCAAATAACCAAAAGGTCTGAGTGTCCGTGTGTGTGGTCGACACGACACGAATAAAACGAAATGTCGTACAAAACTGGAATTTCATATTTAAGGCATCAATAGCAACCTTTTCATCAACATCGGCTGGTCGCTAGGATTTAGCACCTTTTTACAATTTATTAAAAAACGTCTCAAACAATGTTGATTAAACTAGCTCTATCGATGTAAAATTTAATGGACTTTAATATCGCATAGGTTTTATCCTGATTGAATTGGTTGACAGGACTTAAACGCCGAAATTTAAATTTTTCTTTTTCTAAAGTACCTTTAATTTTGAACATTTCAAAAAAAAAGTAACCATAGAGACTATTTTTTTTTTTTTTTTTTTTTTATTATTTATTACGAGATAATACAATCTGCCACCTTCTGGGGCAATGAATATTAAAGATATAAGAAATCATTCATTCAATATGTACATTGGAAATAAAATAAAAATAAATAATTAACAGAGATTAAACAAAGAAGAAAGAAAAAAAAATATATATATATACACAAAATTAAATAAATACGATAAAGAAAATAATAATAACAATCTTGTTCACATTCATACCTATTTACAATATTTACAAACTGCTCCTGGGATCACCGAATCAAACCTCGAGATCCACTAGTGGATGTCGAGGCACAATGCCGATAGATCCCAGCGCCTCTCATTCAACCGCGTCACTGGTCTTGAGAGCCAGTGGAGGCTGAGCGAGGGCGCTAGAGCCACATACACTCAGGACATGAGTGGAGAAGCCAGCCATTGCCAGCACTCCAATGACATATTTATAAGAGATCTCTGGGCCACTGCCGCTTCAACCTACGAGGAGGGTTATAGGGATATTTGGAACTGGATAGGGAGTGTGCCAAGGGATTAGGAAGGTGAGGAAGCTAGAGACTATTAATACTGATAGATAATAATAATAGGCTTACCGAACCCGAAGGTTTGATGCCGATACCACCAAACTTCGCCTGCACAGATTCGTCCAATGTTTACCGGTCAAGCCCAAGCCCCCGAGATCAGCCTTAATGCAATCCTCCCATCGACTCTTAGGCCTACCTTTCGGACGCCTACCAGTCGGTTCAGCGAATACCAACTTTCTCGGAATCCGTTCCTCACTAAGCCCAACAACTTTACGCGCCCATTTGAGTCTCCGCGATGCTATCAACTCAATTATATTCAGAGGGTACAAACTCCGCGTTGTGCAACCTTCTAAACTCCCCAGTGGCCTCATCTCTCTTCGGACCAAATATTTTACGCAGTACCTTATATTCGAAAACCTTAAGCCGTTGTTCATCCTTCAAAGTAAGCGGCCACGTTTCGCATCCGTAAAGAACCGTCGGAAGAATAATAGTTTTATAAAATTCTAACCTTTAAGCTTTTAGACAGAAGCCGCGAACTAAGTAATTTAGCAACTGAATAATAACACGCATTTCCCACCTTTAACCGGGACTTTATTTCTTCCTGGATTTCATTTTTTCTTGTTATCATTGAACCTAAATACTTGAATTTCTCTACGTGTTCAAAAGTATGACATGAAATATTAATATCATCAAGATCGCCACCATTTCTGCAACTAATCATATATTTTGTCTTATCGGTATTTAATTCGAGACCTATTTGTTTACCGGTTTTTATTAACACTGATAGAAAACGGATAAATATACAAACGAATTCGACGACCAACTAAAGGAGAAAGAAGCAAAAGTATTTTTTTATTAAGCCTTATCCAGCCATATTTCTTAATATTAATTATTCTCTGACCATAAATAAGTAGTTACTTCAGATAAATGGACCAGGTTGCTCCGAGCTGAGAACATCTTGAAACGATAAATGAGGAAAATTTGACATTTATTTAATTTAACGCATAATGAGTCTATGTATATATGGTAAACCTCTGAAAATAAATGAAGTATGATTTATTATTTCCATACAATTATGTATTTTTTTTAATTATTAAATTTGATAATATTAATAATATAATAATTGGTGAGGCAAGTGGTTCAAGCTGGAGGAGGCGAGGTGAGGTACACTGCTTCAGGTGGTACAATAGAATAAATAAATTATTTATTCATTGTACTATTAATGTAATTAATTTTGTATTCTGCTTTCCCGAACGATTGTACTTATTTATATACGAAATATCGAACAAAACGAAAAACTCGTACAAAACTAAAATTTCATATTTATGATAAACTAGAGGTAGGAAGTATTTTTTTTTTATTTATTGATAGTAATTTACAACTGTATTAAAGAGGACAATAAGTAAATACGAGGAATGAAAAAAAAGTTTATACCCTATTCGTCACTTCTGAAAGGTAGGCCGAAGCGTCGATGGGAGGATTTTCTTTTTTTTTAAAAGTATTTTTAATGTAATTTTTTTTTAGTTTTTTTTTAATGTAATTTTTTAAAAGTATTTTTAAGTATTTTATCATGTGGATTTTTAAGTAAAATACATTGCAATTTAGCTTTTCTTTAGTAGGGAAAAATAAATTTTCTGTAACCAAGTCATCAACAGAAAAAAGTATTCCTGAAACACGAATAATAATATAGATGTATAATATACCGTTGTAACACGCAAGATTTCAGAAAAGTTAATATGAAATAAAAGAAATCGTAAAGGCACTAAGTTTTTGTAAGTTCATAAACCTATGACCATAAAGATTGGTAAATAGGGAGGTTATGTTAGTTCAATGTTGCCACAGTTATAGAGTATCGTACAAGTTATATTCTTTTATTCAGTAAGCATGATTTTAGAAAGAATAAAGAAAGTTTTATGATGATTAAATATGACCATGAATAGATGTTTTTTAAACATATTTTCTTGCTAATAGCTTTTTTTCGTTAGGATCAAGTAAAAATCCGAAAACAATAAACATTTTTAAATATAAATGGCACTTTATTCAAATTATACCCATGCGATGTAGGGACGAGTCCACTCCAATATATCAATATAAAAATAATAAGTACACTAATCACTTAAGTTTATACCCTATTCGTCACTTTAAATTACTTTCTATCCTCACACAAGACTGAAACGACAAGAAACTGCTCGAAGACATCGATAACTACAACACTTACTTGACAAACGTTCAAAACTTCCAGTATATTACAAAAGACTCATTTACATGACTATTATCAGACCTATTTGGACGTATGGAATCGAGCTTTGGGGCTCTACGAAACCATCTAATTCCTCCTGCATCCAGCCCTTACAATCCAAAATCCTTCGCAAAATCCTGAATGCTCCTTATTTTGTTACAAATCAACTCATTCATAATGACCTTAACATCCCATTTTTTGCAGACATAGCCCGTGATAGATACACCTCTTTCCATTCTAAACTCTCTGCCCATACAAATCCACTTGTCCGTAATTTAACTTCCTTAGATATCCCTGATAACCCTCCAAGGCGACTGAAAAGAAGGTGGCCACGGGACCTAATGAGTTAAAATAGATAGTGAAGTGCTACCACTGGGTAGTTCTTTCTCAAGGCATTTTCATGATTTTTTTTTTTTTTTTCATTCCTCGTATTTACTTATAAGAGGACAATAAGTAAATACGACCCAGTGGTAGCTCTTCACTAACTATTTTAACTCATTAGGTCCCGAAGCCACCTTCTTTTCAGTCGCCTTGGAGGGTTATCAGGGATATCTAAGGAAGATAAATTACGGACAAGTCGATTTGTATGGGCAGGGGTTTAGAATAAAAAGAGGAGTATCTATCACGGGCTATGTCTGCAAAAAATGGGATGTTAAGGTCATTATGAATGAGTTGATTTGTAACAAAATAAGGAGCATTCAGGATTTTGCGAAGGATTTTGGATTCTAAGGACTGGATGCAGGAGGAATTAGATGGTTTCGTAGAGCCCCAAAGCTCGATTCCGTATGTCCAAATAGGTCTGATAATAGTCATGTAAATGAGTATTTTGTAATATACTGGAAGTTTTGAACGTTTGTCTAGTAAGTGTTGTAGTAATCGATATCTTCGAGCAGTTTCTTGTCGTTTCAGTCTTCTGTGAGCATAGAAAGTAATTTAAAGTGACGAATAGGGTATAAACTTAAGTGATTAGTGTACGTATTATTTTTATATTGTTATATTGGAATGGACACGTCCCTACATCGCATGGCTACAATTTGAATCAAGTGTCGTTTATATTTAAAAGAGTTTATTGCTTTGGGATTTTTAATGGATCCTAACGAAAATTGCTATTATCAAGGAAATATGTTTAAAAAATGTCTATTCATGGTCATATTTAATCATCATAAAACTTAATATTCTTTCTAAAATCATGCTTACTGAATAAAAGAATATAACTTGTACGATACTCTATAACTGTGGCAACATTGAACTAACATAACCTCCCTATTTACCAATCTTTATGGTCATAGGTTTATGAACTTACAAAAACTTAGTGCCTTTACGATTTCTTTTATTTCATATTAACTTTTCTGAAATCTTGCGTGTTACAACGGTATATTATACATCTATATTATTATTCGTGTTTCAGGAATAATTTTTTCTGTTGATGACTTGGTTACAGAAAATTTATTTTTCCCTACTAAAGAAAAGCTAAATTGCAATGTATTTTACTTAAAAATCCACATGAAAAACTACTTAAAAATACTTTTAAAAAATTACATTAAAAAAAAAACTAAAAAAAATTACATTAAAAATACTTTAAAAAAAAAGAAAATCCTCCCATCGACGCTTCGGCCTACCTTTCAGAAGCCTACCAGTCGGTTCAGCGAATACCAACTTTCTCGGAATCCGCTCCTCAACGAGCCCAACAACTTTACGCGCCCATTTGAGTCTCCGCAATGCTATCAACTCAATTATGGCCTCATCTCTCTTCGGACCAAATATTTTACGCAGTACCTTATTCTCGAAAACCTTAAGCCTTTGTTCATCCTTCAAAGTAAGCGGCCACGTTTCACATCCGTAAAGAACCGTTGGAAGAATAATAGTTTTATAAATTCTAACCTTTAAGATTTTAGACAGTAGCCGCGAACTAAGTAATTTCGCAACTGAATAATAACACACATTTCCCACCTTTAACCGGGACTTTATTTCTTCCTGGATTTCATTTTTTCTTGTTATCATTGAACCTAAATACTTGAATTTCTCTACGTGTTCAAAAGTATGACCTGAAATATTAATATCGTCAAGATCGCCACCATATATAATCAAGTTTAAAAATTAAAAAAATTATAATTATTAGAAAATAATAAATCACACTTTATTCATTTTCAACGGGTAATTATTTATACATAGACTCATTATGCGTTAAATTAAATAAATGTGACATTTTCCTTACTCATCGTTTGGAAATGCTCTCAGCTGGGAGCAACCTGATCTCGGGTACCCAGCTATTTATGGTCACTGCTGACAGAAATGAAGGTTTTTTGTTTTGGTTTCTAAATATGTCCTTATTCTCTCGAATGACACGAGGAAATACAACGAATGGTCGACTGTTGATGATACAATCTGTTTGATGTCGGGCCGAAGCCTTGGAGAGAATAAATAAAATTTTATAACTTATTTCTGACTATCTATATTTATCTATATCAGAAATTCATATTTCACTCAATTTTCTCGTCTTCGCAGTATCTCAAATATGACTAAGGTTATGAAGATGAAATTTTTCCTGGAGGTTTTGTCTTAACTCGTCTAGATGTGCAATAAGGCTGGAACCTTTATAAAAATGTTTTTCAAATAACTGTAATCATTTTAAGGCAATTAGATTTTCTACAAAACTATAAAAAATAAAACCATCCTAATGTGAAAAATCTGGTGCGGGCAACACACGACTTTCACTTACCTCCATTTTTAAAATCGATTAAAGAATTTTCACGTACGCTAAGAGATAAAAATGAGTGAAACCATTAAAGAATTAATTAAATGGAATTTATATAGAAACATGTGTTTTATTAAAAAATTTATTATATTATTATCTAAAATCATCAGTTAGTTTTATCGGCTTTTCATCACTCTCTATAAACTTTTAAAAGCTTGTGGTATGAGATAATATTTTTTCTAAAATCTTTAGCTTTCCAACGGTATATCATACATTTATATTACTGCTCTTATGTTCAAAAACAAAAAATTGCATTAGAAAAATATTTTTTTCTGTTTTCTCCTTTAGTTGGGTATCGAATTCATTCAATTTATATATCTACCTGTTTTTCATCAGTAGTGGCGAGATAATATAGTTATTTTCATAGAATCAACAAAATTAAAGTTACTTTAGAAAAAGAAAATTGCAAAATGCATAGTATAAAGTGGCTCTTCTGGTAAGCTCATTTTGATGAAAAAGGTTTTGTATCGACTCGGGCGTATATTTGTCTTAAATATGAAATTTCAGTTTCATAGGACTTACCGTTTCCGCCCGGGAGTTACCACACACACACAGACCTTTTTGCGGGACTTGGTTATTTGGACTCAGGGGGCCCTAAAACGTGTATTTCCGTTGAAAACTGGAATTCGAAAATTTTCACGATCGCAATACTTTCACTTACTATATATAGTAAGTGAAAGTAAAAATGTAAAACACCCTCTTATCATATGGTTAGTTTTTGTTTCAATTTAATATCCTTATAATTAGTAGAATTAGAAAGGTTTTCTCTACACTTTAGACCGTTAGAGATAAAAATACGTGAAACTATTAAGGAATTATTTAAATTGAATTTATATAGAAACATGTGTTTCATTGAAAAATCTATTATATTATTATCTAAAATAATCAGTTAGTTTCATGTTCATTTCATCACTCTCTATTAACTTTTAAAAGCTTGTGTATGAGATAATATTTTTTTCTAAAATCTTTGTTGTTCAATTAAATTGAGCAGTAAATAATTTTTCTATAAAAATTCCGAAACTGGGGAAATTACTATTCGAAAACCGATTTTCTAAAATGTCGGTTTTTGTATAAACCCTAGTCGCGGTGTCCTTATCTTTAAACTCAATACAATATTTTTCTCTATGTTAAAAAAAAAAAACTGAGTTATAGGCGTATTTATTGGTCAAATTTCATTTTGTTTTATTTATTTTTTTTTTTTTTATAATTATCCGGAAAATGGCATATCACCACTGCAAATTATATCTATGATATTTATGAAACGGTTTTAATGATTCTTTTTCGTTTTGTAGAAAATTATATTATCTATGGAATAGCATTTATTTATCTTAAAAAATAACTGAGCGAAGAATGTGCATCTTTAAGTGAAAGTTAATTTAGCTAATAGGGAGGTATACTTTTTAAAACCAATTGCCTGCAGTATATAATAATGAAAAAAACCTGTACCAATACAACCCGTGGGGGATCTTGGGCTCAATACATATAGAGATTTGAACTGTTTATAGGCCAACGGCCGTGCAATGAGGTGATTAGGTATATAATAATAATATTTTATTGATTTTAATATTTACATCTTTTAGCAATAGATCTTGCCTCTATTTCATTTAGACAAATCATTTTTTACATATTAATGTTATAAATATTGAAATAAGAATTGAGCTAACTACTTTAGAAACGACAATATAAGAAAAAATAAAAAAAAAATTAACAAAATAACTAAAAATACAAATCTTGATTAAATAATAAACAAAGACATTATAAAAAATAAATAATAATAAACTCAAGAAAACAGTTTTACAGAACATTGGCTTGGAAAAGTCTTGAGAAGAATCTACCCAGTGGTACCACTTCAGAGTTTATTTGGTAAGCAGGTCTCGAGGCCACCGTCTTTTCAGACGCCTCGGAGGATTTTCGGGAATAGATGTCGATGAGAGGATACGGACAAGCGGGTTTGTATGGGCTGGTAATTTGGAATGAAAGAAGGAGTATCTTTTTTGGGCAATTTCTGCAACGAGTGGGATATTCAGGTCTCTATGGATGAGTTTGTTGGTAACAAAGTATGGAGCGTCGAGGATTTGTCGAAGGATTTTGGATTGCAAGGATTGGATGCGGGAGGAATTCGATGGTTTAGTGGAGCCCCATAGCTCTATGCCACAAGTCCAGATAGGTCTAATTATGGTTGTGTAAATCAGTTTTTTGAAGTATAGAGAGAGTTTTGATCGTTTGTCAAGTAAGTGTTTTAATAGTGGATATCTACGAGTAGTTTCTTGTCGTTTAAGTCTTGTATGAGGATTCCATGCAAGACGTTTGTCAAGATGAAGTCAAAGGTACCGTATTTGTTCTACAGTGATGAGTGGGGAGAAACAGTTTTAAATAATACATATCTTGATAATATTTTAATATAAACAAAAGTAATGACATAACAAATGCCTATAAATTTTGTACTAGTCGTTCGTAACAAAACTTCTTATCTTTAAAGCTTCTATTGAAAACAAAAATAAATCGTTCAACTTCTTATAGTTGGTAATTGTTAATATGTCTTCTAAATTAAAATTTCCTGCAGTATATATATATATATATATAGATATATATGTAGTGGATGTATAATACTAAAGTGTATAATACTACAATACATGTATTCAACTTAATCCTTATTCTCTTTTCAGGAGTCTGACACAACTCGCTGAAGTCAACATTCAACTATTTTTACAGTCATTAAACCTTTTTTTTCTTTAATTGTTACTACTCGAATGCACTTGAAAGGTTTGCGGAGTCGGGTTTCCGAGTGACATCAATGTTGGACAACTATCGTGAAGAGATCTTGAGGGCGTCCCACGATGGACTGGCAGATAGCGTTATGTGCCGACTCCACCCCACGTTCACACATAGACCACAATGTCCTGCGTCGGTGTCCCTCATGGGAAAGGGCTGTGGTGGCTGACTCCTGGGCCGATTCATCTCCCATCGAGTCGGATGGGGGAAGTCCATATAAATAAACAACACTATTGTACATATAATTTGTGCGAAAAAAGAACTCAAGTAATCACTATCCAGTATGGTTAGTTATATTGATAAATCAGGAGAGAAATAACGAGTTTAGGACACAAGAACAAACTAATATTTCTTTTACAAAACTATTGGGTTGTTTCACATGAAATGTCCTTTTTTATAGTTTCTGAAATACATAAAGGATTTTGCAGGTCTCTGTCCTTTTCTTCCGAATGTTTACATATTTAAAGTAAACAGTTACTAATCCTCTACCTTTGTATTATAAATATTAGCTTACCAATCAATTACCCAATTTTTAGTATATTTCCAAATATGAACATGGAAACACGCGATTTTCGAGTAATATTTTTGTACGAGTTTAAATTCGGCCATTCAGCAGCTGAGGCCGCTAGGAATATTTGCAAGGCGTCTGGGGAAGGGAGTGTTATTGAACGGACCATTCGCCGTTGATTTTCTAAGTTTTCAGGTCGGGATACCGACTTGGAAAACTTGTCCTCAGCACAACTAAACACAAGTGCATCTACCGTTTCCAGACATTTAAAGTGTACTGGGAAAGTAAAAGAGGTCGATACATGGGTACCTCATGATTTCACTGAGCGGCAGCAAGACCCCATGTTTCAAAACATACCATGCAAAAATTGAAAGAACTGGGCTACGAAGTTCTTCCGCACCCACCATATTCTCCCGACTTGTCTCCAACAGATTACCACCTGTTCAGGAATTTAGACAACTTCGTCAAAGGAAAACTTTTTGAAAATGATGATCAAGTGAAAAGTGCGTTTTCAGGTTTTGATTCACTTCAAAGCTAAGAGTTTTTCAATTCGGGGATAAAAAAATTGGTGTCACAGGAAAAATGTGTAGAAAAAGAAGTTACTACTTCCAATAAAATTATCTTGTTTTCATATCGTATTTTTAATCATTTACCTTGAAAACGGACATTTCATGTGACACAACCCAATAATAACGTATATTAATATTGTTAGGAATTGATTGACCACCATGACCCGACCATAGACCGGAGACCTCCACTGACCACAGCCAAGTACCTGGGGAGAAGGCAAGTACCGGTGGTGGAGTAAATTAAAATAAAATAAAAAGTGAGAGAGGACTGTTAGGGTGACACTATATCACGGATAGGCAGATGTTTCCGCCCGCATCCTAGCCTCTCTATCATTATTGTTTTCTTACACACCAATTACACTCAACATAAAGTTATACTTCTATTATGCACTAACTGTTATACGTATACATAACTTTCATGTATGGCTCACGAAAGAAAGGAAACCATAATTGATTGCTGCTAGAGTGTCCTGCAGGTAATTGAGAACGGAACGCAGTAATAAAACGCATAGGGATCAATCTGAAATTGTTTAATTTACATCAATTTTGTTACTCGACATGTTTTTATTTTTATGGTATTTTTACCAATTATTCTCTATATTTTTCTTAATTTGAAAAGGTAGTTAAAAAAAATTTCAGACTTTTAGTTTGGCACCCATTTTAAGTCAGCTTGGCCGCTGAAAAAGTGTAGAGAAAACCTTTCTAATTCTACTAATTTTAAAGATATTAAATTGAAACAGACACTAACCATTTAATAAGAGTTTGTTTTACATTTTTTGAATAATAAACGGACTTTTAGATAGTTACGAGTTTCTAAATGAAAAGAGACATAGCTTTGATTATTTTTTCTTATATACGTGGGTGAATCAAATATAAACAAGAATTTTTGTCCTGAAAGCCCAGTAAAGGTGCGGGTACGTTCCCGCGTTTAGAGTTGTTGGACAGGGATGCCAGGAGTGGGGGAAGCAGGCGGACGCATGCCCTCGAACTCACCAGTTACCATCGTGACGATGTCTGAGCAGGATGTATCCTCCTCGATTGCGCAACGTATTACCATCAAATTTCTTGTAAAAACGGCTGAAATCTTGAGAAGGTAGACTGTACAGTTCGGGGAAGAGACACTTTCTCGTGCCAGAGTGTTTGCATGGCATAAACAGTTTGTGGAGGGTCGTGATCGTGTTCAGAATGAAAACCATGACCGCAGACCTCGCTCCAGCATCACAGCAGACATCAGCCGTGTTCGACAGCTTATTGAAGGTGACAGACGTCAAACCACCAGTGCCATTGCAAGTGAGGTTGGGATAAGCTATGGAAGCACTTTTTTCATACTCACACAGGAGCTAGGGTTTCGTAAGGTGTGTGCCAGGTGGATTCCTCGACTTCTCACAGCTGAGCAGAAGCTGAACCGTTTGCAGTTCTGTGAAGGTCTTCTTGCTAGATTTCAGGCTGAGGGAGCCTCATTTCTCACTCACATTATCACCTGTGATGAAACTTGGGTGCACCATTACACTCCTGAATCAAAACAAGCGAGTATGGAGTGGAGACTGAAAGGGGACCTGGACCAGTGAAAGCCAAGTCACGGCTGTCAGCTGGGAAGGTTTTGGCTTCCTTGTTTTTTGACCAGCGTGGCTTGCTGCATCTTGATTTTTTGCATGAACGCAGGACTATCAATGCCGCATACTACTGCGACATTTTGAATGAAGTCAGACTTGCATATCGCCGCAAAAGAAGGGATCTACCGATGAGAGAAGTGATTCTTCTTCAGGACAATGCTCGCTCGCATACTGCGGCCCTGACGAGAGAAAAATTGGAGCAACTGGGCTGGAAGGCGCTGGAACACCCTCCCTACAGTCCAGACTTATCACCATGTGACTTTCACCTGTTTTATTGAATGTTTTATTACCCACTCAAGGAAGCTTTAAGAGGTCAGAGATTCGTCAGTGACGATGAGGTTGAAGCCTACGTGCTCAATTGGCTGAAGACACAACCTACTTCATTCTATGAGCACGGGATTGGAAAATTACCTATGCGCTGGGAAAAATGTATTTCCAAATCAGGAGACTATGCAGAAAAATGAAGTGTACTTTTCTTTGTGTTCAAAGTAAAAATTAAAAAATTAGTCTGGTTTATATTTGATTCGCCCACGTATTTTCGATCTTGAAAACATAGCCATTTTGGCCGTTGGCTATGAAACACCACGAATATTTATGTACCCAGGACCCTTCATGGATTGTAGTGGTACAGGATTATTATTATCATTGTAAGATATATTCAAAGACATTTTCAATTTACAAGCTAATATATAGTCCTTGTAAGTTCATAAACTTAATTATTAAATGTTAAATATTGCCACAGTTGTACAGTAGATGGCATAATAGCCGAAACGTGCATTTTATTTTTGGACATAAGAATATCAATAAGATTAACATTAGAAACAATATTACCACATACAAAAAATTGTAAAAGTTAATGAAGAGTGATGAAAAGCCGATAAAACTGACTGTTTTAGATAATAATATAATATAATAGCTGTTGCTCGCGACTTCGTCTGCGTCAATTTCTGCTATTATGATCGCAATGAAGACGGTTTTAAAAAAATATATTGGGCGGAAAGTCGGTAGAGAAATTTGGACAAAAATTAAAATTGATGAACAACTTAAAATTTATTTATTTAATCTACAAAATAGTTACCACCGTTAGCGATTATCCTTTCTCTGGCTTGAAAGGTTCATTATCCTTTTTTTCTAAATATTATTTTCCTTACTCCTAAAGAACAAAAAAAGATACGTTTTGATGTCATCTTCTGAAGAGTAGGATTTATCTTGTAAACAATTTTCGAGAGAACAGAAAAGATGGAAATCCGAAGGAGCAATGTCAGGAGAGTACGGCGGGTGAGGTAAAACCTCCCATCTGAAGCTTCATAACTTTTGCCGAGTCCTTAAAGACACATGGGGCCTTGCGTTGTCTTGGTGGAATAGCACTCCTTTCCGATTCGCCAACACTGGCCGTTTCTCTTCAATCGCTGCCATCAATCGATCTTACTGGGCGCAGTAAAAGTCCATATTTATAGTTTGGTTTTGTGGAAGGAGCTCAAAATGTATGGGTCACTTCCAATCCCACCAAATACTGAGCATCAATTTTCTTGGATGCAAGCCGGTTTCTTGTGGCAGAAGAACATACTGATTTTCTCCGCAACCCGATCTTGACGTAAATCGATTCCTACGTGTTTAAGTGTTTGCTCATGTGATTTATTAATTGTTACGGCAAAAGATAACAACTGGAAATAGAATTATTTTAAAATTAAAAGGTTAATCATTTGGAATCGTTGGGATGCGAGGTAAATTTCTCCCGTTTTTTTCCAAATTTTCCACTGATTCTTCGCGCTTGATTGGTTGCAGCGTGATGTTATATAGCCTATAGTTTTTCTCGATAAATGGACTATCCAACACAAAAGAATTTTTCAATTTTAATCAGTAGTTTCTGAGATAAGCGCGTTCAAACAAACAAACTCTTCAACTTTATAATATTAGTATAGATTATTTAATAAAACACATGTTTCAATCGAAATTCAATTTAATTAATTCCTAAAACTTTCACATACCTACATAGTTCTTAAATTGATGTTAACAACGAAGGTGAGAGAAGGTCGTGTGTTGGGCTCACCACATTTCTTTTCAAACCTATTTGTTTCTCATAACTTTTGTTATGAGTCGACCTGTTAAAAGTTCGTGACTAATTGCAAGTATATCACTATTTGCCATTAAAGACAGTATCAAAAGAAATGGGAGATGAACGAGGAAGTAAATTAAACGTGGCTGTAAGAAATTAGGAGCGGCTCTATCAGACCATTAGCCGGAGGAGGTAATCCCGGGCTAGCGTTATCTCCGGGATTAGCAGCTCCTATCTCCTCCCTCTCTATAGCCTCTAGTATATTGCCGCTTTATCCTCTCTAAAATTCTTACAAATTACGCTCTATTTAATAATATTATTATACAAAAGCAGTTGTATATCATCATATTATCGTCGTCACGGTAAGATATGTTATATTATGGCTCCATATTGTTCATCGCCATATATAGCATTTCCAAGTCAATTGTAACCTTTTCCAAGTCAAATGTAACTTTTTCCAAGTCAAATGTAACCTTTTCCATTTCAAATGTAACCTTTTCCAAGTCAAATGTCACCTTTTCCAAGTCAAATGTCACCTTTTCCAAGTCAAATGTCACCTTTTTCTTCACTTCTGGCCTCAAATACTCCGTTTTATTTATTGAAAAATAATTAGTTTAATTAACATTATGACTTTTTTAATAATTTTGGCATATCTTATCGGTATTTTTTTTTGTTTTTTTAGATATTTGATATCAAGTTCGGTTTTTTACTAGCTAATATTTAAAAAAACTAATTATCGTCTATTTAGTTTTAAGATAGTTATTGATTTTGAGTTTGTAGAGGGGAGGGGTAGTTTTTGTGAATAATTAATGTATTTTCGGGTATTATAATTACGTTTTTTGAGCTGTATTTTTTATCGCTCGCGTGCATGTTAACTCGCATTAACTTTTTTGGGGGGCGGGGTAGCCGAGTAGGTTAGCGCGCGTTACGTTGACGCGCGTTGCCTAGCAACCACAGAGAACCAAAAATTGGAAACCATAATATTACGAGTTCGAGTCTCAGTACCGGGAGGACTTTTATCTCGGCATTTATACCCCGCCCTCACTCCCTGGTCTGAGAAACCCCCGTATAGCCTTCAAAGGCGAGGTAGGGGTGAACAAAAAAAAAAAAAAAAAAAAAAAAAAAAAAAAAAAAAAAAAAAACTCGCATTAACTTTTAATGTTTTTTATTGATATAGGGATTAATTAATGTGCTTTCGGGTGGTAATGATTTAGTTTTTACGAAAAACGTAATTATAATACCCGAAAATTATAACTAACACATTAATTATTCACAAAAACTACCCCTCCCCTCTACATATCATTTATTCTTATTTAGGTTTTCAACGGTTTGTGGCGATTATTTTTACAAATTAAGTGATTATGGGTATAACTACTTCTACTGGTTTGCTATTGTAAATTTGACAGGAAGAAGTCTTGATCGTGCTTTAAATGATAACAAAGAGTAGCTGAAAGTTTATATTTATTATAGCCAATCTTACCATAAACCGCACATAATTTAATACGAAATGCAATATTCGCGAGCAAAGCTGCGTGTCATAGCTAGTGATAAAATAAAGTTAGTATTAGCAGTGCAGCTGGATTGATAACGTATAACCTAAATTTGATTAAATTCTTTTAATTATTATTTACGTTTATAACTTCACTATAAATATATATATATATATATATATATATATATATATATATTTTTTTTTTTTTTTTTTCTTATTGCCTTTATTGTTTAACACTCAAGTAACAAATAAACAATATTGCAAAAACAAGCAGTGCAAGAGTGCAGGCCTTATCAGAACTTACACTACCTTTGAGGTATTTCAAGTTGAACATTCCGAAGTCCACTGTATGTGGTGGTTCCGACTGCAGGCTTTCGCCTCAACAATACTGGATGGGGAGAGACCATTTTCCAGAAAAAAAAAAAATTATATTTCATTCTTAAAATTTGATATAATGATTTTTCTGTAATTTCTCATGAAAACGACTTATAAAAGTTAAGTTACTCTTTCAGATAGATTTACATTAATTTAAATTATTGGGTTGTGTCACATGAAATGTCCGTTTTCAAGGTAAAGGATTTTTATTAAAAATACGATATGAAAACAAGATAATTTTATTCGAAGTATTTACCTTCTTTTTCTACACATTTTTCCCAACGTGACACCGACTTTTTTATCCCCGAACTGAAAAACTCTGAGCTTTGAAGTGAAACAAAATCTGAAAACGCACTTTTCACTTGATCATCATTTTCAAAAAGTTTTCCTTTGACGAAGGTATGTTTTGAAACATGGGGTCTTGCTGTCGCTCAGTGAGATCATGAGATACCCATGTATCGAGCTTTTTTACTTTCCCAATACACATTTAAATGTCTGGAAACGGTAGATGCATTTGCATTTAGTTGAGCTGAGAGTCCTTTAACTTAGCAAACCAACGGCGAATGGTCCGTTCATTAACACTCCCTTCCCCAAACGCCTTGCAAATATTTCTAGCGGCCTCAGCTGCTGAATAGCCAAGTTTAACCTCGTACAAAAATATTACTCGATAATCGCGTGTTTCCATGTTCATATTTAGAGGTTTACTAAAAAGTGGGTAATTGATTGGGAAGCTAATGTTTATAATACAAAGGTAGAGGATAAGTAACTGTTTAGGAAGAAAACAACAGAGACCAGCGAAATCCTTTATGTATTTCAGAAACTATGAAAACGGACATTTCATGTGAAACAACCCAATATTTTGCACATTTTGAGGTTTTCACTGCACGAAAATACTGTCTCTAGTCGCGTAAGGAATATTGACGTATTCTCAATCATTGTTAAAACATGTGATTTGTGTTATCCGTAGAGTTTCTGCGAAAACATGGCGTAGAAAGCCACGCAATAACAGAAGTTTAAATTATATCCACTTAACATGGAAGCTCAATATGAAATTTTTTACGCTACTCGATAAAATGTTCTATTTTGTTTCATCAGCTCTTTGTACCTTATAAAACACACTTTACACCACTTCGACAGCCATTAAAAGTATTTTTAAAAGAAGTTGGTTGTAAGAACTTGAAGGAGACTAATACGGGTCAATTCAAGAGAAGTGCCCTCCAAGTGGGGTGCCATTCTGAAGGACTTGCTTCCTTCACAATATTTACTGCTGCACCTGCCATCGTCTGTAAAATTAGAGGTTAACACAATATGCTAACTTTTCAATAATCGGATTTTTCTAACCTCTTTGTATCCTATTCCAGCTGAATATTCGATGTTATTAAATTCTTACTAACCTGGACAGTATTGCTACTCTGACCAATTTTTACTTTCACTTACTATATATAGTAAGGGGAAGTATTGCGTTCGTGAAAATTTTGAATTCCAGTTTTCAACGGAAATACACGTTTTAGGGTCCCCTGAGTCCAAATAACCAACTCCCGCGCATAAACGGTAACTCCTATGAAACTGAAATTTCATATTTAAGAAAAATATACGCCCGAGACGTTACAAAACGTTTTTCATCAAAATGAGCTCACCAGAAGAGCCACTTTATACCATGCATTTTGCACCTTTTTTTAATTTTCTCGAAAACGGTTCCGACGATTTTGATTAAACTCGCTATATCGATGTAAAATGTAATGGGCTTTAATATTATGTAGGTTTCATTCTGATTAAAATGGTCTGACAGGGCTTAAATGCCGATATTTAAACTTTTCTTCCTTTAAAGTACCTTTAATTTTGTAGATTCTATAAAAAAAACTATATTATTTTGTTAACGCTGATAAAAAACAGGTAAATATATAAATTGAATAAATTCGATATCCAACAAAAGGAGAATACAGACAAAATAATTTTTTAATGCAATTTTTCGTTTTTGAACATAGAAAAATTATTTACTGTTCAATTTAATAGAACAATTTTAATAGAACAATTTTAATAGAACAACAAGATTTTAGAAAAAATATTATCTCATACACAAGCTTTTAAAAGTTAATAGAGAGTGATAAAATGAACATAAAACTAACTGATTATTTTAGATAATAAGATAATAGATTTTATAATAAAACACATGTTTCTATAAAATTCAATTTAGTTAATTCTCTAATAGTTTCACGTATTTTTATCTCTAACTGTATTTGAAAATTCTTTTATTGATTTTAAAAATGGAGGTAAGTGAAAGTCGTGTGTTGCCCGCACCAGATTTTGTTAAATACTGATGATCCAAAAAGAAATTCCTCTCGGAATCTCCATTGAATTTGTATACTTATATTAGGCAAAAGGCGTAACCAGGTTATACCTGTGACGGGGAGTCGACGAGTTTCTGGTTCTGAAACCACTTATGAGCTAGCTTGTTTAACCAATCGCCTCGAACGATCATCAGGAATATTTTGGGAAAATAAGTTACATACAAGTGTATTTGTATGGGAAAAGAGTTTGAAATTATATGAGGTATATCTGTTTCGAGGTCGGTCTGATAAAATAGAATTTTAAGATCATCGTCCTTGAAGTATGGTGCCAGAAATGGAGGATTAAAATTAATTCTTACAAGTCCCACCAGATAACCTTTACCCTTCGTCGTAAACCAATGGCATCCGGCCCTACAGTATCCTTTAATGACACTCCGCTAGCCCCTGTTGAACGGATTCGATACCTAGGACTCCACCTTGATAAAGGTTTAACTTGGAATCCCCATACAAGACTGAAACGACAAGAAACTGCCCGACGTTTTCGACTACTTCAACACTTACTGGACAAACGCTCCAACCTTTCTCTTAATTATGAAAGACTTATTTATATGACCATCATCAGACCGATATGGACTTACGGAGTAGAGCTATGGGGCTCTACTACACCATCGAACTCATCTCGTATCGAACCAATCCTTACAATCCAAAATCCTTCGTGAAATCCTCAATGCTGCTTATTTCGTCACAAATAAACTCATCCATAAAGACCTTAATATTCCAAAAGACTTAGCCCGAACCAAGTACCGTTCCTTCCATGACAAACTCCATTCCCACTACAATCCATTAGTTTCAATCCTTGCTTCCTCATCGATCCCTGATAATCCTCCGAGGCGTCTGAAAAGAAGATGGCCACGAGACCTTCTAGTTTAGAATATTTTTAGAGTGCTGCCACTGGGTAGTGTCTCTACATGTATTTCATGACCATTTTCTATATAACCATCACATTTACTTGATGTATTTTTTTTTTAAATACAGTTGTAGATATCTATAAATATGTTTAAAGAATAAAAAAAGATCATCGTGGATGATTTTATACTGAGGGCGTTGGATTGTAAGTATCGGATGTAAGAGTCATTAGATAGTTTAGTAGAGATCAAAAACTCGTTTCCATATGTACGAATAGGTCTGATAATAGTGACGCAAATGAGGTGTTTTTTTTTTTTTTTTACTCTTAACTGATTGTTTTGATATTTATTTCCGTTGCAGTTTTCCCTATTAGCTCTGTTTGTAGGTACGTAGAGAATTCTGAGGTCCAGAACATATGTTCCATGCTTCATCAAATCAAGATGTGCTGCACCCAATGATGATGGATCGCTCCAATGACACTGCAATCCTTATTCCCCCTTCATTTGCTCAGGAGTGTCAGTTAATTCGGTTTTTCATTCACGCCAATCTTGGTCAGTTTTTAAAAATATTGGGTTGTTTCAAATGAAACGTCCGTTTTTATAGTTTCTGAAATACATAAAGGATTTTGCAGGTCTCTGTTGTTTTCTTCCGAATGTTTACATATTTATGTTTATTTATTTAACGTCACTTTATGCTACTATGGCTAGTCGGACGATGCTACAGTGGGAGTCCTAAATTTTGCCTATCCAGGTTTTATTAGGATAGGGATCTTTAACGAGTACCTGGCATTGCACAGGCTCGGGACCACCTTTTAACGTCCCATCCGAAGGACGGCGTAACTAAGGATTTTTTACCCCCATTAAAAAATCCTAGGACCACCTGCGGGTTTGAACCCGTGACCTTCTGCATAGGAGGCTGTTACGCTAACCACCCAGCTACAAGTGATCCCATTTACATATTTAAAGTGAACAGTTACTAATCCTCTACCTTTGTATTATAAACAATAGCTTACCAATCAATTACCCGATTTTTAGTATACCTCTAAATATGAACATGGAAACGGGCGATTTTCGAGTAATATTTTTGTACGAGTTTAAACTCGGCCATTCAGCAGCTGAGGCCGCTAGAAATATTTGCAAGGCGTTTGGGGAAGGGAGTGTGAATGAACGGACCATGGGATCACTTGTAGCTGGGTGGCTAGCGTAACAGCCTCCCATGCCAAAGGTCACGGGTTCAAACCCGCAGGTGGTCCTAGGATTTTTTAATGGGAGTTAAAAATCCTTAGTTACGCCATCCTTCGTAGGGGACGTTAAAAGGTGGTCCCGAGCCTGTGCGATGTCAGGTACTCGTTAAAGATCCCTATCCTAATAAAACCTGGAAAGGCAAAATTTAGGACTCCCACAGTAGCATCGTCCGATTAGCCATAGTAGCATAAAGTGACGTTAAACGAATAAAAACAAAACAAACAAACATGAACGGACTATTCGCCGTTGGTTTGCTAAGTTTTCAGATGGTTACAGTATGGTGGTCCATGGCTGGGATAATTCCTTTTACCTAGAAGTGAAAAGAAATAATGAACAGCCTCTACAACATACTGCAATGAAATTGACGAAATGCACACAAAATTATTAAAAAAACAACCTGGATTGGTAAATCGGAAGGGTCCTATACTCTTACACGACAACGCTAGACCCCATGTTTCAAAACATACCGTGCAAAAATTGAAAGAACTGGACTACGAAGTTCTTCCGCACCCACCATATTCTCTCGACTTGTCTCCAACAGATTATAACCTGTTCAGGAATTTAGACAACTCCGTCAAAGGAAAACTTTTTGAAAATGATGATCAAGTGAAAAGTGCGTTTTCAGGTTTTGTTTCACTTCAAAGCTCAGAGTTTTTCAGTTCGGGGATAAAAAAGTTGGTGTCACGTTGGAAAAAATGTGTAGAAAAAGAAGGTAAATACTTGGAATAAAATTATATAGTTTTCATATCGTTTTTTTAATAAAAACCCTTTACCTTGATAACGGACATTTCATGTGACACAACCCAATATATACGCACTTGGAAATTAATTTGATTTATTCTCCATAGATGTGATGTCAGTTTTATATTATTTCATCTTTTATTGGTTTATATGGGAGCCGTGTGGCCTAGTAGTCTACTGTTCTCCAGGTACCGGGTTCGAATCCCTGCTCTGATAGAATATTATTTATTCTCTTATTTCAGCCATGGAACAACACTGGTGAATGGAGACCCTTCTGGGGCATACCCAGTCTCTATAAAATGGGGTACCCAAAAATAGGGAAAAACCTGGCTGCTAAGAGTACGACTGTTGGCCTAAAAACAGTATGAATCTCAATATATAATGAGCCTAAGACAATTCAGGGGTTTCAGAAAAAATGGTACAGAAGTTTTTGTTTTTTTTAATGATTGCTGGAAATTATTTTGCTTTTATGCAATAAATCAGGTAGGGATACATGAATACTTGGTATAAGAGTCTTTACTTGCCCTTTTTTATTTCTGTAACTTTTATTTCGGTAAAAATACTTTTACATGAATCATTAATAATCTAACTATACATTTTTATATTAAAACTACCTGACCCGACAGATGTCTGAACTATGTCTTACGAAATATGTTATGCGAAATCGGTCAAGCAGTTCATGCGTGATGCGATGGCCAAGGAAAAGGGAGATGCATTTTTATATATGTCGATAAATAGATTACATTAGGAAATAATAATAATAATAATAGGCTTAGCGAACCCGAAGGTTCGATGCCGATACCACCAAATTCTGTCTACACAGACTCGTCCAATGTTCACCGTTCAAGCCCAAGCCCCCGAGATCAGCCCTAACGCAATCCTCCCATCGACGCTTCGGTCTATCTTTCGGACGCCTACCAGTCGGATCAGCAAATACCAACTTTCTAGGAATCCGCTCCTCATCGAGCCCAACCACTTTACTCGCCCATTTGAGTCTCCGCGATGCTATCAATTCAATTATATTCACAGGATACAAGTTCCGCAATTCCGCGTTGTGCAAGTTTCTAAACTCCCCAGTGGCCTCATCTCTCTTCGGACCAAACATTTTACGCAATACCTTATTTTCGAAAACCTTAAGCCGTTGTTCATCCTTCAAAGTAAGCGGCCACGTTTCACATCGGTAAAGAACCGTTGGAAGAATAATAGTTTTATAAATTCTAATCTTTAAGTTTTTAGATAGAAGCCGCGAACTAAGTAACTTAGCAACTGAATAATAACACGCATTTCCCACCTTTAACCGGGACTTTATTTCTTCCTGAATTTCATTTTTTCTAGTTATAATTGAACCTAAATACTTGAATTTCTCTACGTATTCAAAAGTATGACCTGATACATCAATATCACCAAGATCGACACATGTGGGGATGGTCGGTGGAATTTCCTCGGAAGCTCCTCCCGGCTAAGACCGATGGACTCGCTGACCAACAATGAGAGCGGCCCCCCAGGCTTGCTGGAGGGTGTGACGTAGGTTCGAACGCTCTACTCACATATTTTAGTTCACAAAATATATGAACTATATCACTCAAAAATTAAAGTCAGGTCTTTCATAACAATCATCAAACATTTATTTGTTGAACTTGATCGTTTATTACTTTCACTTACCCGTATGTGAAATAAATAGTAAAGGAAAGTATTGAGATCGTGAATATTTTCGGATTTCAGTTTTCAACGTGAACGAAAAGTCCTATGAAACTGAAATTTCATTTCATCAAACTTTTTCATCAAAATCAGCTGACCAGAAGAGCCACTTTATACCATGCATTTGGGACATTATGCATGGGGACTAACTATTTTGAGCAAATTGGCTATATCGATGTAAAATTTAATGGGTAGGTTTCATTCTGGTTGAAACAGTCTGACAGGGCTTAAATGCCGATATTTTAAATTTTCTTCCTCTTAAATACCTTTAATTTTATATATTTCATAAAAATAACCGCATCATCTTGTTACCATTCATAAAAAAAACAGGTAAATATATAAGTTTAACGAATTCGAGATCCAACTAAAGGAGAAAACTACAAAAATATTTTTTTAATGAAATTTTTTATTTTTGAGCATAAGAAAAGTAATCATTATCGTATAGACAAGTTTATAAAAGTTGATAAAGAGTAATGAAAAGCCGATAAAACTAACTGATTATTTTAGATAACAATAAAATAGATTTTTTAATAAAACACATGTTTCCATTAATATTCAACCTAATTAATTCTTTAACAATTTATTTTCATCTCTGAATGTATTTAAAAATCCTTCAATTCATTTTAACAAGGGAGGTAAGTATGCAGGCAGAAATGTATGCACTATTACAGGCTGTGTTCTACATACAAAATTCTCGTTATACGTCTGACTTCTGTATCCAGACAGACAGTCAAACAACACTATCGAAATTAAGGAACATGAACATACACGAAGGGCTCTTAGAGGAAATCAGACATGGACTAATAGTTTGTCATAAGGAAGGTTTGAACATCAGCATTAAGTGGGTTAAAGCCCATGTTGGCGTTGTTGGGAACGAACTAGCGGATGGAGCGGCTAAAGCGGCGGCAAGAGACACCGCTCTCCCGATAGCATACGACAAGGCACCGATCAGCGCCATCAAACACTTACTGTCAAGGAAACACAAGGCAGAGTGGAATACGAAATGGGCCATCTCAACAAAAGGTAGCACACCTATGACTTCATAAGAACAATTGACGATCGAACTAAACTTAAAAAAATATTCTACAAACTGACACAATTCCTGACGACACATGGAGGAGCCAAAAGCTATTTATTTCAATTCAAACTACTGACGACAAAATCTGTAAGTGTGACGTACATACGACCATCTTTTATTCGATTGCAGTAAACTGGAAAAACATAGACACAAACTGATCTCAACAGTCCTACTTAACGGAGACCAATGGCCGCCTTCGAAGTGTGACCTTCTTACAAAATATTTTTCAAAATTTGTGGACCGGGTGGACTATGCAGAATTAGAGAAATAGCAACGGGCAATAACTCGTTATTAATTTTTATTTCATTTACTTTCACTGTTACTAATACTAGTCAATTAGTTAGTTAGTTTGTATTATTTCGTTAAGTAGTTATAACAAATGAATTATTTTTATTTGTTTACTTGTTTCTTTGTTTAGTCAATTAGTTAGTATTAATTCGTTATAACAAATGATTAATTTATCAGTTTATATTTATTAGTTTTATTTAACAGTTTTTATTATACAATTTTTATATTCTGTAACTTTATGTTCTGTAACTTAATTTATATTATGTTATAAAAATACGGTTGTATCGCAAGATGGTAAGCTAGAATAAAGCACCCATTGCATTACGGTACTGTATGAGAAAACCATAAGGTAAGTGAAAGTCGTGTGTTGCGCGCACCAAATTTGTTTATAACATTATAAGAACATAAAAACTGTTAACATCCTCTGCAATATATATGATATAAACTATATTCCCTGGATGTTTTAATAACAACCACCTAAGGAACTGTTCTTGGTTTCCCACTTCCTCCACCTAAAGAATACTATACTTGTAGAACAACAGGTAGGCAACAATGGATAGAACAAGGATGTTGAGTGTTATTGTATTATTGTAGCTAAAGTTACGGCTGCTATAATATTTAAATATAATAGTTATCGCCGTGAGAACTACCTGCGGCCCCTTATCCTACTGCACTCGATAGACAAAGGCTGTATTGTGGCCTAGGCGCTGACAATAGCCTATGTACTTATAATACTTGTAATATTTCCTAAGCTCATGCTATTATACTTCCCAAGATAGTTATAGACGTAAATCAATCGTTTTATGTTTCTACTGTACAAATTTTCTTTTGGTAGCCATTAATAACTTTATAATCAGTACAAAATTAGGTGAATTATGTGAATCCCGGGCATGAGTAGTAGGATGGACTGACATCTATGGCGTTTGGAGGCCTATAGATGCAATACATTGTTTATTTATTTTTTTTTTTTTGTTTCTAAAACCAACATTAAACTCGTATAGGGTCTGAAATCCCTACCATTACCCAACAACATTTAGTAACTATGTTTTCGTGATTTTGGACGGTTGAAAATGAAGCCATTGAGCGAGAACAAACAACAAAGTTGCCATATTATACTAAGCAGCCACCTGGTTGGCTAATACCAGCGATTAGAGAGGGTAACGACGACTGCTAATTGGTGGCCTCAGGCAGCCTATGATAGAAGGTTATCGCGACCCATATATCTTCATGCGGGTACGAAGAGAAAACCGATGAGCCAGAAAATCGTTCCACCTTGTCACTCTTTGAAACGTATCCAGTGGCTTGTTTTAAAATCATAATTTAATTTTTCGTTTATTATTTTTAATATTGAACCTTTCTAATAGAAGGAAAAAAATTACTCTAAGTCTTAAAATTTGAGGGCTTACGATTCAAGGTACGTAGAATCCGAACAACGAATAAAAAAATTTAATTTTTTTTATTAATTTTTAAATTATTATTATTCTTTATTTTATTTATGTATATTTTTGTTTTATTAATTTTTTTTTTTTTTTTTTTAACAAGTGTGTTAATAAAAACCGGTAAAGGAATAAGACTCGAATTAAATAACATAAGACGAAATATATGATTAGTAGCAGAAACGGTGTCGATCTTGGTGATATTGATGTATCACGGGCATACTTTTGAACACGTAGAGAAATTCAAGTATTTAAAGTTCAATGATAACAAGAAAAAATTAAATCAAGGAAGAAATAAAGTCCGGTTAAAGGTGGGAAATGCGGTATTATTCAGTTGGGTAAATTACTTAGCTCACGGCTTCTATCTAAAAACTTAAAGGTTAGAATTTATAAAACTATTATTCTTCCAACGGTTCTTTACGGATGTGAAACGTGGCCGCTTACTTTGAGGATGAACAACGGCTTAAGGTTTTCGAATATAAGGTATTGCGTAAAATATTTGGTCCGAAGAGAGATGAGGCCACTGGGGAGTTAGAAGGTTGCACAACGCGGAATTGCGGAACTTGTATCCTGTGAATATAATTGAGCTGATTGCATCGCGGAGACTCAAATGGGCGAGTTAAGTTGTTGGGCTTCGATGACGAGCGGATTCCGAGAAAGTTGGTATTTGCTGATCCGACTGGTAGGCGTCCGAAAGGTAGGCCGAAGCGGAGATGGGAAGATTGTGTTAAGGCTGATCTCGGGAGCTTAGGCTTGAATGCTGAACATTGGACGAGTCTGTGTAGGCGGAATTTGGTGGTATCGGCATCGTATCTTCGGGTTCGGTAAGCCTTATTATTATTATTATTAATTTTTTTTTTTTCCACTGAACGGCCTTATAGAACAGCGAATATATTATTCATATCTTTTCACAGCCCTTCTTCTTCTTCTCTCCTTCTTCTGTTTTTCTTTCTTCCCATCTCTCTTCATTCTTCCGATTGTTCTTTCCTTCTTTCTTCCGTCCACACCACTCCTTTCCTTCGCACACCTCTCGCCCACAAGGACCTTAAGTTCTTATTTCTTCTCCCATATTCATCCCTGTCGAAATAGTCTTGGTCTGTTATTTTCAGTTCCTTCCTTCATCTGTTTGATGTACCCTCCAACACTCTTGTATTTTCTTATTTTATAGAAGATTTCTCTATTTAATCTATTTGGGTGCATCCTAACCATATGTCTATAGAACCTCAGTCTTTTTATTCTAATGTCCGTTTCCAAATCGTTAATTCCTTTATATATTTCCTTAATAGATCTTAACCTGTAGCCTGCCTGTGTCCTTCTTTGGGCCATAAATTCTTCTTAATATTCTTCTCTCTATTCCTAACATTTTCCTTAGGCTGGGTAGGGAAGCGGTTTCCATTCCGTACATTATCACTGGTTTGACGACTGTATTATAATGTCTTGTCTTTGCGTTTGTTGACAAGCTCCTTTTGCTATATATATTGCATGTTGTGAAGCTTAGTCTTTCCAGTTTAGTTATTTTATCTTTTATGCTTTCTTTCTCTGATCCATTACTACATATAATTTCCCCCTGATGCCTGTCTCGATGTTGGCGTGTTCTTCTGTTGTTTATACGAGTCATAGCTGCTTGCGATTTTAGTCTGACTTTCGTCAGGTGGATAGAACTAGGGATTTTTAGTTCTTAGAGCATTTTCACAGCCGCGCTTAACATAGTGAACAGACGCTGACCCCTAGCCGAGTGCTCCACTACAGACGCTAACAAGATTTTGTGTTCGTTTTCTTAGTTTCCCTAGGCGAAATCGCTTAGATACTTGTCGTTCGAACCATCGGAAAGGTCTGAAGGAACATATCAAAGGATTTTTTATTTATTATTATTACCTATGTATTTTTTATCATTATTATTAATTTCGTTTATTTTATTTTTATTATTTGTCAATGTTATTGCATTATTTATTGGTTTTAGTATTTCGTTCGTTGTTCTCTTTTCTTAATTTTTTTTCTACTATCGTCATTATGGTAAATCGTTTTTTCTTTTTGTTTTGTGTTTGTAAAGATGTGAGGGCGATAATAACCATCAGCCGTTGTTAGCCCTTAAGAAAAATTTTTTTAAACATAATTTATTGCAATTTACAACTGTACTAAAAAAAATACAACGAGTAAATATGATATAAGAAAAATGACATGAAAAAGACTTGTAGATGAACTACCCAATGGTAGCACTCCAGTAACTATTCTAAACTAGAAGGTCTCGGGGCCATCTTCTTTTCAGCAGCCTCGGAGGATTATCAGGAATTGAAGAGGAAGAAAGAATGGGAACCAGTGGATTAGAGTGGGAATGGAGATTTTCATGGAATGAATGATACATGGTTCGGGCTAATTCAGTAAAACATGGAACATTAAGGTCTTTATGGATAAGTTTATTCGTGACAAAATTTCGGAGAATTGAGGATTTTACGAAGGATTTTGGATTGTAAGGACTGGATAAGAGAGGAATTCGATGGTTTAGTAGACCCCCATAGCTCTACTCCGTAAGTCCAGACTGGTCTTATGATAGTCATATAGATGAGCCTTTTGTAGTTAAGAGGAAGGTTTGACCGTTTGTCCAGTAAGTCTTGAAGTAGCAGAAAACGGCGAGCAACGTTGAATTTTAATGTTGTTTTTTTTTGTTTTTTATTTATTAATTGATATTTACAACTGTATAGGGAAAAAATACAACAAGTAAATGTGAAAAAAGTAACAATTGGCTTGATAAAGTCGTGTGAAGAAGCTACCCAGCGGTAGCACTTCGATGTTAATATCATTAGCAGGTCTCGAGACCACCGTCTTTTCAGGCGCCTCCGAGGATTATCAAGGATAGATGGAGATGAGAGGATACGGACAAGCGGGTGATAGTTGAGTGGGCAGGTAGTTTGGAATTATAGGAGTTATATCTAGTTCTGGCTAAGTCTGCAACCAGTGGGATATTCAGGTCTTATGGATGGTTTTATTAGTGACAAAATACGGAGCATTTAGGATCTTTCGGAGGATTTTGGATTGCAAGGATTGGATGCGGGAGCAATTTGACGGGTTGGTGGATCCCCATAGCTCAACACCATATGTCCAAATAGGTCTAATAATGGCTATATAAATTAGTTTTTTGTAGTAGATTGGAAGCCACGAACGTTTATCAAGTAACTGTTGTAACAATCGGTATCTGCGAGCAGTTTCTTGTCTTTTAAATGTAAAGATGTTTATTTGTTAAATGTTTATTTAAATTTAAAATTAAAATTCACTCATATAAAGCAATAAGAGAAGAAATCTTATGTTCAATTGATTGAAACAAGTTTCCGTTTAGCCCAAGCTAAATTGTAGTAATTTTTCTGGAAGTTTTTCTTAATATTAACACTTAAATGAGCACACCTTAACTTCCCTTTGTGTTTATTTATTTTATTCCATAACCATTCACATCTATCAACGTTTCGGGGTTCTTTTCCCATTCTCAAGACTTATTTTTTTAAAAACATTTTCTCATATATAACTCACTACCTCACTCCATAGCTTACTGCTATTCGTCCACATGTTCATTGGCTTACTGTTTCTGTACACGTGGACGAATAGCAGTAAGCTATGGAGTGAGGTAGTGAGTTATATATGAGAAAATGTTTTTAAAAAAATAAGTCTTGAGAATAGGAAAACAACCCCGAAACGTTGATAGATGTGAATGGTTATGAAATAAAATAAATAAACACAAAAGGAAGTTAAGGTGTGCTCATTTAAGTGTTAATTTTTCTCTTGATTTTGAAATAAATAGTTTCTACCCTACCTATTATTATTTGTTTATTCGTTAGCGTCACTTTTATGCTACTATGGTTAATTGGACGATGTTACGACCAGAGTCTTAAATTTCTACCTAGCCAGGTTCTATTAGGATAGGGATCTTTAACGAGTACCTGACATCGCTCAGGCTCGGGACCGCCTTCTAACGTCTCCTCCGAAGAACGGCATTACTAAGGATTTGTTTCTCCTATTAAAAAATCCTAGGACCACACGCAAGGTTTGAACCCGCATAGAAAGCAGTTATGCAAGCCACTACGCTATGGATGAACCCTACCTATTATTAAATGTCTAATCCTCAAAAATTCCTCTTAACTTTACTATTGAGGTTAAAGGGGTTGGACAGAATTACAATTACCATAAAACTTAACAACGGCCTGTGAAGTGCAGAGCCAAGTTTCGTGTCCGCGCGAGGAGTTATAAGGGAGGAGGCAAGTGTTCGACGCGCAGGTGAGTGCACATCGCACGCCGCGCTAGCCACCTTACTAATTTATTGCTGCCCCTGCAGCTTCTACATTTGCATCTTTGCTAAATTTTTCTTTTATTTTACAATTTTAAGATATTGGAAATTTAAAAATCCCTATTAATTATTTCTCAAGGTAAATAGTCTATTGAGTTGCACGAAAGAAATATCGTGAATAATGAATGCTTAAAGGAGTTTTCAAAGACACAAACCTAACAGCTGTCCTATTTATACGGGCGTTAGGAATCATTCTTTGGTAAAACTTGCATCTTTGATTCCTTGAATTTGTGGTGGTATCACCACATAAATAACAATAATAATGGGTTATATCTTTACTAGCTGTTGCGCGCGACTTCGTCTGCGTCAATTTCAGTTATTATGATCGCTATTAAGACGTTTTTAAAAGAATATATTGGGTTGTCCGGAAAATTTGTAGAAAAATTTGGACAACAATTAAAATTGGACATTGAAATTTGTTTATTTAATCTACAAAAATAGGGTTGGTCTTCCAAATTGAAGACCCTCTAAACCGCGAAAACCACTTCTGAACCGTGCTGTCAGCAATTGAATCGCTGCCATACTCGGAACGAATCTTTCTTGCAGTTAGGGCTACGTTTTTCCCTCTTTTAAAAAAGAACAGCATATTATTTCGAAAATGAACTGAATCGTCACTCATGTTGGATTCCAATAAACTACTCTACTGATCCTTCATAAAGACGAATTTAGTGTGTAAATATAGTTAATTCCATGAGGATTAAAGGCATATAAATAAACATTAGCCTCGTGATTCATTTTAGTAGAAAAAACAGAAGGTAAATTTTATTTTAAAAACCTCTACCAACTTTTCAGAAGACCCAATATTTTAAAGTATTTCTGCTTAAATAATATTTTTGGTTTTATTTTCTTGTGGCAGAAGAACATACTGATTTTCTCCGCGACCCGATCTTGACGTAAATCGATTCCTACGTGTTTAAATGCTTGCCCATGTGATTTATTAATTGTTATGGCAAAAGATAAATTAACGGGAAATTGAATTATTTTAAAATTAAAAGATAAATCATTTGGAATCGTTGGGATTCGAGGTCAATTTTCCCTGTTTTTCCCATATTTTCCACTGATTCTTCGGTTCTATTGGTCGCAACGTGATGTTATATAGCCTATAGCCTTCCTCGATAAATGGAATATCCAACACAAAAAGAATTTTTCAATTTGAACCAGTAGTTTCTTAGATTAGCGCGTTCAAACAAACAAACAAACAAACAAACTCTCCAGCTTTATAATATTAGTATAGATTACAACACACACCACATGTAACATTGTTTTTAAACACAAAGGTATTTTTTGTAACACAAAACACATGAAGGTTATGTCTCCTTGGCAACCACATGTGTTGACGCCACAGTACTCCCCCTCCTAATGAAAGCGTACTGAAAGAGGAACATTCAGACACATGAAGTTGCAGTTGCAGTCGGAGAAGCAACGGGTGGCGTTGATTCGTCCTCGGCAGAAGAAAGGGAGTTCGTCATCAGGAAACTAGTCTGCATTAGGAACGCTGGTTTCAACCTATCAATTGATATGTCTTCTTCCTTTCCATGCCGATTTATGGTGTAATATTTGGTATTCCTTCTGACAACTCGAAACGGGCCTTCGTAGGACTGCTGAAGTGGTTTCCGTATTGTGTCATCCCTGACAAAAACGTGAGAAGCATTCGGCAGGTCCTGATGTATGAAGAATTTGCGAGAATCCTTACGCTGGACAAATGTTGGTCTATACTGTTGAAGTGTTGACCTTAGATCCTTGATAAATGACGATCTGTTGTGACTGATTTCATTGGTGGATTCTAGAAATTCTCCAGAAAGGCGAATGTTCTCGCCATAGCTCGGCTGCAGCATATCCGATTTTAAAAAATTTAATGATAAGGACCCTCTAAATCCAAAACCGTTGACACTGACTGAAGTCACGCAACTGGACTTGCGTACATCCAGACACAGTGGAACACTCCGTTATGTACCATTATGTAGGGAAAGTACTTTCTCTGTAATTAAGCTGCTTTTGGAAGGCGTTCTCTCATCACTCCCTTCTTTCTTCTTTCTCTTCGACCCATTTGCCTTTCAGCGTGGGCGAGCTCCCAGCCATTGGTACTGTAACGGTTGCACGGTCAATCACAACACGGAGGTTACACGACGGTTTTTCAGGTCCCTCAGTGTTGCCAGGTGGAAAGTAATTTAATTATTAATATTAATTTTTTACCTGCAACACTGAGGTAACCAACCAATTACCTGCATTGTGTGCATCGTGTGTACCTTGTTGTTTTGTGGTAGGATCTCTAAAAATTTTGTGTGTGTGGATTTAAAAAACATTTTTTTTAAAATTTAATTTATTCTAAAGAAGAAGCTTATTTTTTATTTCTCATTTTTCATCATTTTAATTGTGTTTCCTACCGTTTTTTATTTAATTAAAATAACTTTTTATTTCGAACTTTATTTATTTTATTATTACCCAACATCCATCAAAGTGGTGACCCCGACGTGATTTGAACACGCAATCTTCAGTCAGGAGTCAGAACATCGTTAAGAAGATTCACGAGCTCAGCCACCCTGGAATCCGAGGGACACGCCGCCTGGTGTCTCAGAGATTCTTCTGGCCGAATATGAATTCTGACATAACGACTTGGACCCGAAGTTGCATCGCTTGTCAACGCTCGAAAACCCATAGACACACAGTTTCACCTCCCGGCATCTTCGCTCCAGCTGGTCGATTTGAGCACATTCATGTCGATATAATCGGACCTCTACCGACATCGGATGGTAAACGTTATTGCCTTACTATGGCAGATCGGTACACCCGCTGGCCGGAAGCTGAACCGATTGAGGATATCTCCGCTACAGTGGTTGCATCAGCGCTCTACAAATCCTGGATTTCCAGATTTGGCGTCCCAACACGCATCACAACGGATCAAGGCCGCCAATTCGAGAGCGAACTTTTTTCGAAACTGCTGAACCTCCTAGGAACTCGGCGATGTCGGACCACTGCGTACCATCCTCAGTGCAACGGCGCTATCGAGAGATGGCATAGAACTTTAAAGGCAGCCCTAACTGCACATCTCATTACCTCAAGATCTTGGACGGAACTATTGCCCACAGTCCTCCTCGGCTTGAGAGCAGCTATTAGGGATGACAACTGCACAAGCGCCGCAGAAATGACGTATGGTCAACCCCTGCGACTTCCTGGGGAACTGTTGGAATCGACTACAAAACCAGAGGAGCCTGATGGATTTCTGCGTAGGCTAAGGGAACACTTGAAGCACCTGCAGCCTGCCCCGCATAGACCTAGTCAAGGGCCAACCTTCACTCCGAAGGACTTAAGGACATGCACACACGTCTTCTTACGAGACGACACGGCCAGGAAACCACTAACTCCTCCCTACTCTGGACCTCACCTTGTGATCGAGAGAGGAGAGAAGACTTTTGTGATCCTGCTCGCCTCCGGAGAGAAGACCGTAAGCGTGGACCGCCTGAAGCCGGCCTACACCTTGGAAGACCCAACCTCTCCAGCCACGTCACCACCGACTACATCGCGACAGCAACCTCCACAAACTGACAACGCCCCCGCCACAGAAGCTGACCAACCCTCATCGGACAAAACAACTCGAAGAGGACGTCGCATCCGACTCCCTGTTCGCTTCTGTGACGAGGTCATTGGGGGGAAGTGATGTAACGGTTGCACGGTCAATCACAACACGGAGGTTACACGACGGTTTTTCAGGTCCCTCAGTGTTGCCAGGTGGAAAGTAATTTAATTATTAATATTAATTTTTTACCTGCAACACTGAGGTAACCAACCAATTACCTGCATTGTGTGCATCGTGTGTACCTTGTTGTTTTGTGGTAGGATCTTTAAAAATTTTGTGTGTGTGGATTTAAAAAACATTTTTTTTTAAATTTAATTTATTCTAAAGAAGAAGCTTATTTTTTATTTCTCATTTTTCATCATTTTAATTGTGTTTCCTACCGTTTTTTATTTAATTAAAATAACTTTTTATTTCGAACTTTATTTATTTTATTATTACCTAACATCCATCAAAGTACCAACTGTCTCTGTTCCTGACAAGGTTTCTAATCTCGCCCAGAGTTTTTCCTCTACGCATCCCTATTTGCTCTAAGTGGGTGATATAGGAGGTCCTAGGGCGCCCTCTAGGTCTTCGTCCTAAGTGCCTTACCTCCATTGTTTTAATTGGGTTCCGGTGGTGGTCCATTCGGCAGACATGCCCGTACCATCCCAATTGCTTCTTGTCTAGGACTTCTAGAACAGAGCATACATTAAGCTCTTCTCTGATCCTTTCATTTCGGACACAGTCTATCCGTGTCTTCCCCAAAATTCTCCTTAGAAACTTCATTTCTGAGGCAGTGATGCGACTTTGTAGCCTTTCATTCATAATCCAGCTCTCTGCTCCATAGAGAAGCACTGGTAGAAAGATGGACTTGAACAGGTGTAACTTCACGTTCCGTGCTATTTCTCTTTTTCCGATAACCGTGTTGCAGATATGGTAATAGACGGAATTAGCTTTGGAAATTCTACTTGAGATTTCAGAATCCAATTTCCCAGATCTACTGATCACTGTGCCTAGATACGTGAAATCTGTCACCACCTTCATCAATTCTCCACCACATGAGATCTGTACATCTTCATGAGCTCTACCAACTTGAAGAACCTTGGTTTTTCTGGAATTGATAGTCATTTCCTTTCTCTTCAGTTCCTCATTCCACCCCGTCACTGCCTGCTGAAGCTGCTCTGGGGATTCCGCTATAAGGACTATATCGTCAGCAAACAAGAGGAACTATATAACAACAGGATACAGGTTCCATTGGCCCATGTGCATTCTGGCTGTGCGTCTTTAGCAAATTGAGACAATCTCATCTATGTAAACAATAAAAAAAAGGGGACTTAGCGAATCGCCCTGTTTTACTCCCTTTTCCATCCAAAACACTTTCGATTCTTGCCCATTTAAGCGCACTACACCCTTTGGCTCTTGATATGTTGACTTTATAGCCCTCAGCAACTTTTGAGGAATGTTCTTTGCCCTCAAGGCTTCCCAAATTTCTTTCCTAGGTACCTAATCGAATGCCGCCTTCAAGTCTAAGAACGCCCTAGTCAGGTAAAAAATATTTTTAAAATCTCGGAAAATTGCTGGTCTTGTGAATCCCGGTGCCAACTTTTAGATTCTAGTAATTAAATTATTTTATTGTAATCCTATTTGATGATTATTTACTTTTTTCCTAACTACATGAATTGATCAAGCTCTTCAGGGATTGTGGAGGTTTGCTTACTCTCACTTACCCTATACATATAGAAAGGGGAAGTATTGCGAACGTGAAGATTTTCGAATTCCATCTTTCGTCGGAAATACACGTTTTAAGTTCTTAATTTTGTGAAGTTAATTTTATCAAGAGAGACAAGTGAAAGTCGTGTGTTTTGGTTTATTGTATTCAACCTTTGTAATCGAAAAAAAACACAAAAAAAACAAAAAACATTACCCCTGCTCAAAATTAGAGAGCTTACGTAGATGGGTAGAATCCGAATAACGAATAAATAAATAAAAAAACAGTTTGTCTGCCGTCCGCGGCATTTCTCCGAAACTACTGGACCAATTTTTGCGAAATTCGCCACAAAAATACTAGTCCATGCAACGATGATCCTAACACCTAGACGTTGATATCAGCTGGTTAGTTTTAAAATGGCGACTGATTAAAAGGATTTTATGCAATAACTAAGTTATTTTTGAAGATAGAAAAAAATGTATTAGTATTTTTTTTTCACTTAATATTTTACTTACACCTGTAAAAAAAAAATACAATCAGCAAATGTGCTAAAATCTAAGTAAACATGGCATGGGCAGGTATGAGGGAGACAGCATCCAGTGGTGCATCCTTCTGCCATTCAAACAGGATCTATTATTTTAGGCTAGGAGGTCCCTCATCCAACTCCTTTTCAGCCTACGCCGAGTTATGGATGGTATGTCGGTTGTAGCCATGTTTTGCACAAGTTTGTTTATGTGTCCATTTAGTTTGTCGTGAAATCGTTTGTAAGTCGATCGAATGTGGTTTGTTATAGTAGGAATACGTAAGTCAGTATGAAGGGTGTCGTTTGAAACATATAGTGGTGAGTTCGTTGTCAGTCTTAAAAATTGCGATTGAAATGTTTGTATTTTTCGTATTTGTGTCTTTTTAGCAGGTCCGTATATTTGGCAAGCGTAAGTCCATATTGGTTTTAATAAATAAGTGTATACGTTAAGTTTCTGTCTGATGGGTGATTTAGAATGTCTATGAAGTATCGAATACAATAGTCTCAGTCGAAAATTTAGAGTTTTACGTTTAGTCTTAACGTGTGGGCCTCATGTCAACCTTTTGTCAAAATTAAGTCCTAAGTACGTTACTGTGTTTGATTGTGGTATCTGGTGATTGTCTATGTAAACTGGAGAGCAGGTTCCATGTCTAAGTGTAAATGTAACATGTAGTGATTTGTCGTGGTTAATCTTTAATTTCCATTTCCTACACCAGTTTTGTACATTGTCTAAGTGATGTTGTAAAGTCATAATGGCCTGTGTTTTTAGTAATAATTGCAGTGTCGTCGGCATATGTCGCAGTTAGGATGTTTTCGTTTGTCGGTAAGTCATATGTGTATATTAAGTGGGGCCAGGATAGAACCTTGGGGAACTCCTGCAGAGACTGGCTTGGCTGATGAGGTCTCGGAACCCTGTCGGACTATTAGTATTTTTTAACCATAAAAACGCGAATAATTTTCTAAAAGTGAAAAAAGAAAAGAAAAAAAATAGAAATTTTACACATAAATACGCTCATAACCCAGTTATTTTTGACGATAGAGAAAAGCACGTATAGAGTTTTAGAATCAGTAAAGCGCGATAATAAAAAAAAAAATGAATTCTCGCCTATATATACGCTTGTAATTACGTCATTTTCAAAGATATAAAAAAAATTCATTATTTTTTTTTAACCAAAAAACCGAGAATGATTATATACAAGAGAAAAAGAAAAGAAAATAAACCAAAAATTGTAATTTTTCACACAAATACGCTGATAACTCAGTTATTTTTTAATATAGATAAAAAATGTTATCTGTATGATCAAGTAACAGATTATAATAGATGTAATTACACCAAAAAATCGGTTATTATGGAAGAGAGAGAAACAAATCGAAAAGATTTTCGTTATCAAGACAAATGAACAAAGTGAACTTAGCCACAACTTATTAGAGATGTGATTCCCTGATAACTAGTGACCAGGCACCTTCAAGGATGATCAGGAATAGATGGAGATGAGAGGATACAGACAAGCGGGTTTGAGTCGGGTGTTAGTTTGGAATTAAAGGAGGTATATCTAGTTCTGGCTAAGTCTGCAACTAACGGTTGCAATTCCACGGTTATTATCGATGAAAAAGATAAAATGTAAGGTTTTCTGAAATCAGGAAATTTTATTTTAATGAAAATCGAATGAAAAGAAAAGGAAATAGTAACACCGTCCTTTATAAATGCTTTTGGTTTATTATTTTCAATAATCAACCTTTGTAATCGACCAAAAAAAAAAAAAATCCCCAGCTCAAAATTTGAGAGCTTACGTTTCCGTAATGTAAGACGCGTAGAATCCGAATAATTAATTTTAAAAAAAAATCCGTTTCTCCTAATAAATAAAACACCAAAATGCTATTAGTATCATTTTATAGAGAATTAAATTTTGGACCAAATGAAAAAAGAATCATTGAATTTGGTTAACAACTGGCTTAGATATTGCCTTTTGAAATCAGTTGTAGTGTTATGATATGATGCTTTGAATTAGTGCTTTTCATATTACTTAATTGCCTAAAAGTATTGTGATCGTGAAAATTTTCGAATTCCAGTTTTCAACGGAAATACACGTTTTAGGGTCCCCTGAGTCCAAATAACCAAGTCCCGCAAAAAGGTCTGTGTGTGTGTGTGTGTGTGTGTGTGGTAACTCCAGGGCTGAAACGGTGAGTCCTATGAAACTGAAATTTCATATTTAAGACTAATATACCCTCGAGACGTTACAAAACCTTTTTCATCAAAATGAGCTTACCAGAAGAGGCACTTTATACTATGCATTTTGCATCTTTTTTCGATTTTCTTGAAAACGGTGCCGACGATTTTGATTAAACTTCGCTATATCGATGTAAAGTTTAATGGGCTTTAATATCATGTAGGTTTGATTCGTATTGAAATGTTCTGACAGGGCTTAAATGCCGATATTTTACATTTTCTTTCTCTAAAGTACCTTTAATTTTGTAGATTCAATAAAAATAACTATATTAACTTGTTAACGCTGATGAAAAACTGGTATATACATAAATTGAATAAATTCGATACCCAACTAAAGGGGAACACAGAAAAAAAAAATTTTTAATGCAATTTTTCGTTTTTGCACATAACAGCAGTAGTATACATGTATGATATACCGTTGGAAAGCTAAAGATTTTAGAAAAAATATTATCTCATACACAAGCTTTTAAAAGTTAATAGAGAGTGATGAAATGGACATAAAACTAACTGATTATTTTAGATAATAATATAGTAGATTTTTTAAAGAAACACATGTTTCTATATAAATTCAATTAAATTAATTCCTTAATAGTTTTACGTATTTTTTAGCTCTAACTGTTTTTGAAAATTCTTTCATTGATTTTAAAAATGGAGGTAAGTGAAAGTCGTGTGTTGCCCGCACCAGATTATTTTATTAATTATTGTACATGAATTGAATCATAATCGTTGGGATAATCTGTCCAGTTTAGTCTAGTTGAATGAAGTTGGGAAGGACATTAAACATCCCTCCTTTCATCTTTTTTTATTATTTATCTTTGGATTGGCCTCTCATTGCCCCAGGTTAACTTCTGATGAACATATCGAAGCTGTGGTATGGCGTAGAGATAAATTAACAACTGGTGTTTCCCATCCCGGGTAGGCGGTCGAGGGTCGCAAAGGTCCGGAGACATGTTTAATTATGACCACTATTATCCAAGAGTCAGAGCTGTGAAATAGGTGAGAAAGTACTTTATGGACAAATCAAACTGTTAGGTAGTAAACTGTTAGGGACGTAAATAACAGGCTGTCAGGTCGTCGAGGTGCTTCATCACCCGTGCCTGTCTGTCTGTCTGTCTGTCTTTTCTTTTATTGCTCGTCATTGATATTTTATTCTATAGAATAAATTTATTTCGATATTGAGGCAACAACGAGTATTTTAGCTCTGTGGTTTTCATATCATTTTTCAGCCCTACCTACTTTTGACGCATCAAGTTATGAACTACCTAAATTTTAATAAAACAAAAACAATTGTAATAGGATCCCATCACCTCCTGAAAACTGTTCCACATATCCTAACCCTGTACCTAAATAGTAATCTTATAAAGTTCCACCCGACTGTCAGGAATCTGGGAGTAACCGTCGACCAAACTCTTTCCTCCTAAATCTCTTGTCGTACCCTTTCAACAAAGCGACTGTATTCCCTCCGTCACCTAGTCCCGGATGAAACCCGAAAACTCTTCGTTACCTCTCTAATATTTCCCCACTTTGACTATTGCTGTACGGTATATGGTGGTGTGTCTAGGGATCTCGAGGTAAAAAGATTCATCTTCTGGATCCCTAGATACACCTCCGTGTCCCAATTTTATGGCGAGTTGAAGCGGCTTTACCCTTCCAATCGTCGAAAGTATTTCCTTGCGTCATTCCTTTATCAACTTATCCAATCCCGCCGCCCATCATACATTTTTGACCTCCTACAATTCAAATCCTCTGTCCATCCTCCTTGTACACGCTCCAGGCCTTCGAATTTATACAGTACGGCCTACAAGACTGCTAATTTCGAAAGATACTTTCTCATCCGATGGAATTCTATCCCTCTTTCCATCCGTCATTCCAACTCTCTTTCTACATACAAATCACGCATATTTAATCACTTAATGAATATCCAGGCTCAATAGAATTGTAAATAAGTTTTTATTTTGTCATTGTTGTTTGTTTGTTTGTTAGGGCTTTAAGGCGTAAAACCTCAAGGTCATCAACGCCTGTAAGTCATTGTTGTTGTTTTCTTCTCATTTAAATATGTCTATTTTATATTAGTAATTATTAACTTGTTTATATTCACTTAAATTACTCCAAGACTCCAAAGCTATGGAATGTGGAAATTATGGAATAAATATAAATGGTATTCAAATAAATGTACTTAAATATGCTGGTGATGTGATATTGATTTTCGAAAAAGAAGAAGAGATAGTGACAATGCTGAAACAACTGAGGTATAGAAGTGCACAACATGGACTGCCTTTGAACTTGGCAAAGACTAAAATAATCACCAGCTCCAGTGTCGCAAAAGTTTTCAATTTTTATTAAGTATTATTACAATCTGTCTAAATTTGGACATTAATAATAGTGGTGAAAAATAACATACATACTACATTCATACAATATTTACACATAAATAAAATTACAATAAAATATATATACAATAATAAATCAATAAAATGGTAACGAAGTCTATAAATCACTCATACCTATATGCATATACACACACTCAGACATACATCACATTGAGTGGAGAATCTAGCCAGTGCTAGAACTCCAATATATACATATTTACAAGAGGTCGCGAGGCCACTGCCGTTTCAACCTTCTAGGTGGGTTGTATGGATGAGTGGAGCTGGATAGGGATTGAGCTAGAGGATTAGGATGATGAATGAGGTTCTGGTGGAATTTAGAAAATTTGGATGGAATTAGGTCTGAAATAAATGGAACCTTAAGGTCGTGGTGCAAGGTATAGTTGGAGACATAATGAGGAGCATTTGCTATTGTTCGGAGGACTTTGGATTGAAATGATTGAATGCGTTTGATGTTAGAACGTTCAGCTGTCCCCCACAGTTCAAGTCCGTAGGTCCAGATGGGCTTCAGTATTGTCTTGTAGATTAATAATTTGTTGTCAACTGTAAGTTCAGATTTTCTGTGGAGTAGTCGGTATAACTGTCCGAATCGTCGGTTGAGGTCTTGTCTTTTAAGTCTTGTGTGTGGGTTCCATGTCAATCTTTTGTCTAATAGTATCCCAAGATACCGGACTGTATCTGAGGGAGGAATTGGTAATGAGTTGAAATAAACTGGCGGACAGGATTTTCGTCTAAGAGTTAATGTTACATGTTTACATTTGGCTTCGTTCACCTTTATACGCCAGTTATTACACCAGTGTTCGATAAGGAAAAGGTGTCTCTGCAGGTTTAAGGATGCTGTTTCTGAATTGGAACTGGATGATAGGATGTCGGTGTCGTCTGCAAATGTTGCCAGAAAGGTATCAGGATGTGTTGGAATATCAGCAGTGTAAAGGATGTCGCAAAAGTAAAAACAGATCTTCCTGAAATAAGTGTAGTAGATGAAATCAAATATCTTAGATAAGTAATATCTTTTAAAGATAGACAGTCTATTGAAATCCAAACTAGGACAGCTATGGCTTGGCGGAATTATTGGAGCTTAATGATGGTTATGAAGAACAACAATATCAGCCAGCCTCTAAAAACGTTAGCCTTCAATAGCTGTATTTTGCCTGCACTATCTTATGGATGTCAAACATGGTCCCTCAACAAGCTTCACGAGAGAAAAATAATAACATGCCAAAGAGCAATAGAGAGGAGCATGTTAGGCATAAGGAAAAGCCAAAAGCTAAACAGTCAAAGAATAAGAAAAGTTAGCGGTGTCACTGATGCAATCAGATTCATGGAAAAGATGAAATGGCAATGGGTTGGCCATCTAATGAGGAAAATTGATAAAAACTGGGCTAAAATACTGACTGAGTGGACCCCATTGGATAGGAAAAGGAACCGAGGCAGGCAAAGAAGAAGGTGGGTCGACGAAATTAAAAAGGCAGAAGGAGTCACGTAATAGTCTAGGACAGGGAATTTTGGAAGATGGAGATGAGCGAACTCTTCAACTCAAGTACGGGTAGTTACCGTTAAAGACTTTAAACTCCTGAAAAGGAAGGTCTATGTACATATATTTATATAAAGAAAGAAGAAAATATAAAGTTTGTAAATAAAAATGTATTATAAATGTTTATATGTACATCAATAAAGACTTATTATTATTAAGACTCCAAAGCACATTTTGTACATTCTGTATATTTTATTCTATAGGGACATGTCTCAGGATTATAAAGAATTTATTTATTTATTATTATTAAAACTTTAGTGAACTGCAAGTATCTCTCTACTTCTGCTGACAAACCTTCTATGTTTTTATAATGAACAAGCCGGTTTTAATAAACCAGGATGTTGAAAACTGGATGTTTTAGATACAGTAGCTGAGTGAGGAATCCGCTTGCTTTCGGACACACTCTACATTCCATCGATAGTTTATCTGAAGGCGCTAAGATCTAAGGCCATCCTATAAACAAATAATGGTGCTGTTCCATGGACTTAGCTTTGATAGCTACATCAAGTGGGTCATAATAATAAAATCTGCTGCTCACGACACACTACCTTCACTTACCTCCGTTATTTATATCAATTTAAGAATTTTTAAACATATTTAAAAACGAAAAGAAATTATAAAAGAATTATTTTCATTGGATTTTAAAACAAACGTGTGTTTTATCGAATAATCTATTATATTATCATCTACGACAATCAGTTTGTTTTATCGGCTTTTCATCACTTTCCGTTAACTTTTACAATAGTATATATAAGATAATATTTTTTCTAAAATTTTTAGCATTCTAACGGTTTATTATACATGTATATTACTGTTCTTATGTTCAAACGAAAACGAAAAACGAAAAATTTCATTAAGAAAATATTTTTTTCAATTTTATCCTTTAGTTGGATATCAAATTCGTTCAACTTATATCTTTACTTGTTTTTTATCGTTGATAACAAGATTATATTGTTATTTTTTTTTAGTATCTACAAAATTAATGGTAGTTTAATGGAAGAAAATATCGGCATTTATGCCCTGTCAGACTATTTCAATCAGAATGAAACCTACATAATATTAAAGCCCGTCCAATTTTACATCGATATAGCGAATTTAATCAAAATGTTAACTATTGAACTTACACTCACACATTTTTGTTGGACTTAGTCGTTTGGACTCAGGGAACCCTAAGAAGTGTATTTCCATTCAAAACTGAAATTAGAAAATTTTCACGATCGCAATACTTTCCCTTACTACATATTCCATATATAGGTAAGTGAAAGTAAAATTCTATTATATTATTATCTAAAATAATCAGTTAGTTTTATCGACTTTTCATCACTCTTTATTAACTTTTACGAGCTTGTGTATAAGATAATATTTTTCCTAAAATCTTTAGCTTTCCAACGGTATGTTATTATACATCTATATTACTTTCAGATTTGTTCTTATGTTCAAAAAGAAAAAATGTCATTAAAAAAATATGTTTGCACATTTCTCCTTTAGTTAGATATCGAATTTATTCAAATTATATATTTACCTGTTTTTTATCGAAGATAACAAGATAATATTGTAATTTTTATAATATCTACAAAATTAAAGGTATTTTAGGGGAAGAAACAGACACAAACAGACCTTTTTGTGGGACTTGGTCATTTGGACTCAAGACACCCTAAAACGTGTATTTCCGTTGAAAACTGGAATCAGAAAATTTTCACCATCGCAATACTTTCCCTTACTATATATTCCATACATAGTTAAGTGAATGCGAAAACCGTGGATTTTATGACAGAATTAAACAGAGCTAATTATTGAGATAAAAGAAAAGAACTCAACCGACGATTCGGCCAGTTATACAGACATCTAAACAGAAAATCTCATCTTACAGTTGACAACAAATTACTAATATACAAGACAGTACTGAAACCTATATGGACCTACGGACTTGAACTGTGGGGGACAGCTAAACGTTTTAACATCAAATACATTCAATCCTTCCAATCTAAAGTCCTCCGAACAATAGTTAATGCCCCTTATTATGTATCCAAGTTACACCGTTACACCGCGACCTAAATATTCCATTTATTTTAGACCTTATACCATTAAAATTCTCTAAATTTAATCAGAACCTTATCCATCACCCTAATCCCCTAGCTCAATCCTTTTCCAGCTCCACACATCCTTACCATCCTCCTAGAAGGTTGAAACGGCAGTGGCCTCGAGACCTTTGGTAACATGTATATTGGAGTTCTAGCATTGGCTAGATTCTCCATCCACGTGCTGTATGCTTGTGAATTGTATATAGGTATGAGTGATGTTTGTATATATTTTATTGATTTTGTTTTGTATATATGTATATTGTATTATTATTATATAAATTTATTGTTTTGTATATATCGTGTGAATGTAGTATGAATGTTGTACTTTATCACTATTAAAAATGTCCTAAATTGGACAGATTGTAATATTACTCAATAAAGAAATGTTTCTTCTCTCTCAAAAAAAAAAAAAAATAAAATAAAAAATAAAAAAATTATTGAGAACACAATGTTTGCTATATTTTTCGTAAAACCTGTCTACTTTCATTCAGAGGAAACTTTTTCTAGTGGCCCATAGTTTCAAATACGTTGATAATTTTCAAAATTGTCCATGGCAGACAGTTTTTTTTTTTTTTTTTTTCGCGTTTTCAAAATTAACAGATAAAAGACCCAGGTTTTCTCCACGATGATCAAAGACCTTGCTCAAGAACCTTGTAATGATTTGGAAACCATTACGCATAAGAGTGAAAGGAAACGCCACCGATCAAGGATCAGGAAGACAGCATATCACCTTCTGAAATCTAAACCACGTCAGATTTACGGAGCTTTCATAAATTTCAAATATAATAGACCTAGAATGAGTTTTCGTAAACAACTGAAGGACCTGATAAGTAAAAAAAATACAAAGCCAGGCTCTAAATCCTGAAAAAATATTCAAACATAAATATCAGAAGAGAAGATGTAGCAAGATTAAGAATTGGCCACACTCGACTTTCCTCAGAAAAGTCAAGACCATAAAAATTGGAGGTATTTAATGGACAGCTGACAATGGGTCAGATTTCAGTAAAGTGTCAGCTATATGACTCTATCTACTTATCAGATGGCGCTACAACCCTGTGATGGGCCCTGGTTTCCTCAATGAGCCTCCGTCATTCGACCCGGTTTTCGTCTGCTGCCTTCCAATTCAGACTACAAGCAGGTCTCGTGCGTCTTGTGCTACGTCATTCATCCACCGGAACTTGCACCTCCCGACTCTTCTTGGACAATGACTTCCTCTTCCATGACTCAACTAAGAATATTTTAATACATTTAAAGATACGAATAAATTGTTAAAGAATTTATTTAAAAATCCTTAGTTATGCCGTCCTTCGGAGGGGACGTTAAAAGGTGGTCCCGATCCTGTGCGATGTTGGGTACTCGTTAAAGATCCTTATCCTAATAAAACCTGGATAGGAAAAATTTAGGACTCCCACTGTAGCATCGTACGATAAGCCATAGTAGCATAAAGTGACGTTAAATAAATAAACAACTACTACATCCACATATAAAAGTTGACCATTGGCTCACTATTATATTTTGTTTTTACTATTGCAAACTTTATACTTTGCATAAAGTATTTTTAAATAAATAAATAAATTCTTTATATTTCTGGGACACGTCCCTTTAAAATAAATTATACAGAATCTACAAAAAGGGCTTAAGAGTCTTAGAGTAAATTAATTTAATACAAACAAGTTAATAATTGCTGGTATAAAATAGACATTTTTCAATGAGAAAAAATAAAATAAAAATAATATATAAAAAAGCTTATTTACAATTCTATTGAGCCTGGGTACTCATAAAGTAATCAAATATACGTGATTTGAAGGTAGGAAGAGAATTGGCGTGACGGATGTTAGGAGGGATAGAATTCCATAGGATGAGAAAGGATCTGTCGAAATGTGCAGTTCGGTGGGCCGTACTGTATAAATCTGTAGGCCTGGAGCGTGTACAACGAGGATGGACAGAGGAATTGAATTGTAGAAGGTCAAAAATGTATAATAGACGGCGGGATTGGATAACTTTATAAAGGAATGACGCAAGAAAATACTTTCGATGATTAGAAAGGTAAAGCCGCTTCAACTCGCCATAAAATTGGGACACGGAGGTGTATCTAGGGATCCAGAAGATGAATCTTTTTACCTCGAGATCCCTAGACACACCACCATATACCGGACAGCAATAGTCAAAGTGGGGAAATATAAGAGAGGTAACGAAGGTTTTTTCGGGTTTCATCCGGGACTAGGTGACGGAGGGAATACAGTCGCTTTGTTGAGAGGGTACGACGAGAGATTTAGAAGAATAGAGTTTGGTCGAAGGTTACTCCCAGATTCCTAACAGTTGGGTAGAACTATATAGGATTACTGTTTAGGTACAGGGAGGAATAGAATTCCATCGGATGAGAAAGGATCTGTCGAAATGTGCAGTTCGGTGGGCCGTACTGTATAAATCTGAAGGCCTGTAGCATGTATAATGGGGATGGGCAGAGGATTTGAATTGTAGGATGTCAAAAATGTGTGATGGACGGCGGGATTGGATAACTTGGAAGGGTTAAGCCACTTCAACTCGCCATAAAATTGGGATACAGAGGTGTATCTAGGGAGAGAATAATCTCCCTAGATACACCTCTGTATCCCAATCTATGTATCTAGGGGATCGTCAAATTATAATAATCATAGAGTTATTGAGTTCATACTCGTGAATATTATTTTTGTGTGGTAACAAGCCACAAAACCTTATCGCTTAGCATTAAGTAGCAGGGACGAGCAGTGGAAGAAGTAGACTAACTCTGCCGCTTGAAGACTTTCTGACGTCAGCTCTTGTTTAGCTTTGCGCCTTATGCTGTTGAAGACCACACTTCCCATGGAAATAATCTTTAACAGCCAATCGGGTAGCGTAGCGCTGACAAGAGTTTTAGCTCCTATACGCGGCCATCTAACGAAATGGGTGAACCATCGACTTCGACGGCCATGATAATGGAAGAGGCTAGAGGCGAGAAGCGCCCGTCAAGTGGAGCTGATGAAGCAGGATATGTCCAAGTTTCAAAGAAAAATTCCCAAAAACTGAGGACAGTAGCCGGGCCTCCACCGACACCTGTCTCTAACCAGTTTGCGCCAATTGCTCCCACTCAGTCAGGCAATGATCAGCCCAAGAAGAGGTTACCGCCACCAGTAATAATCAGGCCACCACTGTCGCAACCCATTCTCAGAGCGACTCTCTTGGAAATGAAGATCACAATGTTTACTACAAATACCTCGGCAAAGGAGACGAGGTTATACTTGGATAATGATGCCGATCACTATGCCGTGGTAAAACTATTCCGTCGTGATGATAAGGTGCAATTCCACACCTATGCACCTCGCGGCACCAAGAGGACAAAGAAGTTTGTGGTTCACGGCTTCGATGTTGACAGTGATTTAAATATGTTCGCCACACTGAAGTGAAACAAAGGCTGCCAGGATTCGTGATGGCCAAGCGTCTGACCAAACGATAAGGAGAAGTGACCTGCCCGATTGAAGCCATCTTGCTCATCACTGAGCCTACGGTAGAAATCGAAAATGTACAGGCTCTTCGCCATGTGAACCAGGTTAGATTTAGGGTAACCCCCTTTAAAGAAGATAAATGCCCAGAACAGTGTCGAAACTGCTTAGAGTTAGAGTAGGGCACACCATGAAATACTGCGGGAGGACAGTAAAATGCCCCCGGTGCGCCCAAACTCATGAAGAAAGAAGCTGCCCACGACTTGCACCAATCAAATGTGCCAACTGTAGTGGAGCCCATCATGCCTCCTCCAAAGAGTGTCCCCGCCGGCAAGAACTGCTCCAGATGAGAAAGAGGACAATTATAAATGTAGCAGCCCCTTCAAGTAAGACAAGTAGGCAAGTCAACCCTAACTTGGCTTTAACTGAACTACTTGGCGGACCCGCCGGGCAGCAACAGCAGCAGCAGCAGCTACAGAGAACATCCCCAACATCGCATCATGAAGAAGCTGAACCAATGACAGCATCCGCTCACTCCTCAACACCGCAATTCACTTTTAATACACAAGCACATCCAAGCAATGCTCTATTCAACGCCCAATTCGCAGAGATGATGGCAACTGTTCGAGAAATGATGAAGATGCTGACGAAGATCATCGCTAAGCATTATGACTGAGCACTTAGTTATTTCCTATAATATTCGAGGCCTACTACTGAAGAAGGCTGAAATAGAACTCCTCCTGCAGCAGCACCGGCCATCGGTGGTGGCGCTGACCGACACTATACTACCCACCTCTGCTTCACTGTATTTTCAGGGGTATATTGCATACCGGGAGGCTTGTCAACCCGGGGCTAACGAGGCCGTAGTCATTCTGGTTCGAGGAGATATCCCATCGAGGTTGGTACCCAACCCAGTAGCTTCTACAGAGGGTACTCATTTAGTCACAGTAGATGTTCGATTAAAACAACGTTTTACTTTCTGCTGTGTCTATAGGAGACCCAACGCTATATTACATCTATGAAGCTATTGCTGCAGCACGCCCAGGATAAGAGTCGGTTTGTCATCTTAGGGGACTTCAACGCCCGGCACACTGCTTGGCTGTGCGGTAGCAACAATCCGATGGGTACCTATATCACCAAGACCAAGATGGCTGTCTTCCACCCCGGAGTGCACACCTTTAGGCATGCGGCCTGACCTGACTGGACATCCACACTTGACCTACTCCTGACCAGTGACCTTCACACTGTTACTGAGTGCCTAGCGCTCCCATACGGACCGTCGGACCACCGGCCTGTGCTATATGCCTTTGAGGGAACTCCAGCAACACCACCCGCGAGCAAGTTCCTCTTCCACAAGGCCGACTGGAAAGGATATAGGGCTAGTGTGGATGATACCCTACCAAAGATACAGTACTTAAGAACTGTTAAAGAGGTGCAGAAGGCGATCTCGGATATCACCACCACCGTCCATGTATCAGCAAATCTTACCATACCAAGGTTCAGTCCTCAGCCAAACGCCTTCAGGAAACCACCGAGTCACATTCTTGCTCTCATTGCACAAAGGAACAACCTGAGAAATATTTTCCATCGAACTTGTGACTACGGCTTGAAACCGGCCATCAATGCGATGACCCGGCAGATAGATGACCCTCATGCGTGAATGGAAGACTTTCCTATGGCACGAGCAACTCCGTAGTACTCATGATGATCATCGTCAGTTCTGGAGACTTGTGAGGTCACACGTCACTAAGAGGAAGAGTGTACACCTTACATCAGGTGGCACCCTATTATCCCCTGAGGAACAGGCTGAACTCTTGGCCGATTCTTATAAGGCGAGGGAAGATGATCGGCTGTTAAATGCTCCCACACTTCCTGCGGGAAGACCAACGTCCCCTAATGAAAAGAGGATATTCTCCACCTTCGGACAGCTTGAGTCGGTACTACGACGCACCAAGGGTAACAAGGCTTCGGGACTGGATGATATTCCGTATGTACTATTGAAGATGCTACCTCGGAGGGGTAAAGCCTTCCTATTAAACATTTTTAACTCCTGTATGCGGATCTCATACTTCCCCGTTGACTGGAAGCAAGCGATCATAGTGCCGCTACTTAAGCCTGGGAAGAATGGAGACTCACCAGAGCATTATCGGCCTATCAGTCTCCTTTCGCATATGAGGAAGGTATTCGAGAGGCTGATCCATCACCATCTGCTAGAGCACTGCAGTGAGGAGTCCATCATTCCACCAGAACAGACCGGGTTCTCACGAGGCGTAGCCTGTGATCATCATTTAGTGAAACTTCAAAGGCACACCATAGAGCGTATGACGAAGAACAATGAAGCCACGGCGTTCATCTCGCTGGACTGCACACAGGCGTTTGATTGTGTATCCCACAAGTTATTGCTTCGCCAGTTGGAAGACTATCGTTTTCCAGCTTCATTATGCCGATTGATCAGAAGCTACTTAAGCGGGAGATCCTTCGTCGTAAGGGTAGGCGATAAATTGTCAACTTCAAAGGACACCATTTGTGGGGTACCTCAAGGTTCTGTATTGGGACCACTATTGTTTGTGATCTTTACAGCAAAAGTGATCTCAATGAAGTACCCAATGGCACTGGTAGCAGCCTACACCGATGACATTGGCATCTATGCTTCTAGTATGAGACCGAAAAGGGCTCTCACCCTGGCACAAGGAGCATCGACCACTATTGTAGATGAGCTGAAGGAGATTGGCATTAGGGTGAACCCGAAGAAGACAGATGCCATTGTCATGTCGTTCCAGAAGGGGAAGAGCGCTTTGCCCACTGATTTTAAAGTGAACGGAGAAACACTGCCAGTCTCTAATTCAAACCTCTACCTGGGCGTCACTCTAGATAGGCACCTCACCTTATCTAGTCACGTACGGGAACGACTCAAACTGGCCAGGAGAAAGAGCTATAGACTTAATCATCTACTCACGTCACCTCAGCTCTCACTGAGGCTGAAACTACAGATCTACAAGGCTATAATACGTCCGACTATGCTCTATGGTGCGCCCTTGATGCGGCATCTGTCCACTCTCAAACAATTACAGACGTTCTAGAATTCCATCCTTCGGCGGATTGTCAGAGGTACCAACTTACAGAGGGCCAAAAACCATATCCTTCATCAGGAGTTAGTATTGCCAACAGTGCCTGAATATATCAGCCGGAGGCACATTCAATTTTTGATAGGCTGAAGGCCTGTGGTAATCCATTATTTTCTGATATCACCCCACCACCCAAGCCTGGGAGGTGGCAAGGATCACTACCTCTCGTTGACGTTGTCGCCGAGGGAAGGAGTTCGGACTATGTCTGAACTCAATTTATTGCCAAAACCCTGAAGAATGGTCCCTCCCATTTTGCAATGGATAAATAAAGGCATAGAAGAAGCCCTTGAAAGATTACTAGTGCATCCAGCGCATATAGCAATCCTCTTTAGAATACCTCCGGGTAACAGAAGGACAAATGTGACATCTATACATATTTCATTTGTATTTGTATTTTGTTCGAAAATAAAACCAGAGGGTAAGAAAAAAAAAAAAAAAAAAAAAAAAGTATCTAGGGACCCCGAAGATGAATCGAACAAAGCAATTAATTAAGCGTTTTATTTTTACCTCGAGATCCCCAGACACACCACCGTATACCGTACAGCAATAGTCGAAGAGGGGAAATATTAGAGAGGTGACGAGGATTTGCGGGGTTTCAAGCGGGAATAGGTGACGGAGGGAATACAGTCGCTTTAAGGTGGGAATAAGGTCGCTTATTTTATGTGTTAAAACAAAATATAAGAATATATTTTTGCCTACAGATGGTGCTTCAAGTATTTTTGAATTGATTTATTGTCTGATATATATTATACATTGATATCCAGTAAACCAGAGCTACGTTTTCAATATATATAATTTTTTTTTTTTTCATCCCACCACTGATTACACAAAAGAAGCTGGTTTCGCGAGCGATAAAGAGTTGCAGGCGATAACTCTTGGTAATAACAATGGCGTTGACAGATAGAGAGCGGCAGTAAGTAAGGTGGACCGCGTGGATTATGTTGTAAGGTGTGGAGAAGATACGATATGGATAGCGTAAAGTATGGAGCTTCTTGTAAATCTCGGGATAATCCACAACACTCGATCCCCCGCTCACGGCCTCCTCCTGTCGGTATAAACATCTCCAAGCCTTTCTTGTCCTCACAGCATAGCATCCAGATCCGTGTCCTCTACTACTCTACTCTAGGAGTCATAGGGTCCACCTCGCCCTAGTTATTTACATAAAATAAATATACTATACTGTTATATATAGTATACTATAAATAATATAGTATATATTATATTATTATATTATACGAGAATGGCGACTTTAAATTAAAATTAAAACAGATGAGGAAGATGGTTGGGGGTGCGGTCATAAATTAAAAACACACATTTAAAATAAGTGTTATTTTAATTATGTGCCGACGTTTCGTATGACTCCTTTAGGCAACGTCTTCAAGTCTAGTCAACCCTGATGAAGGCCCACATTGTAGGCCGAAACGTCGGCACATAATTAAAATAACACTTATTTTAAATGTGTGTTTTTAATTTATGACCGCACCCCCAACCACCTTCCTCATCTAATTTCTCAACGGTCAACAAAACTTCATCATTAAAAATTAAAACAGTCCTTAAAATATGAAAATCGGGCATATCCTTTGAAATAGTAAATTAGTCCTTTTCGGGCGTAACCCACCTCAACCGCCCTAATATAGACAGTTATACTTGAGTCATTTCGGACCGATTCTTGCATCGGGAAGAGAGTTTCTATATTAAAAAATGTCCTTTTTAACACTAAAAAATTCCTACCACACGGTAATCCTAGTTATCAGTGAATTATTTCGATTCGTATCCTTTTAAAAGAAGAATCAAGTCAAAAATGGAGGCTCTCTTCCATTTTGAACTGTATCCTGGTTACAATAAATGTCAATTGTTAAGAATCCTTTCAACGAGAATGACGACTTTAAATTAAAATAAAAACAAAAATTAAAACAGTCCTTAAAATATGAAAATCGGGCATATCCTTTGAAATAGTAAATTAGTCCTTTTCGGGCGTTTACATATGTTTACATATTTAAACGTATATTATATTACATTAGTATATGGAATAGTCAGAAATCAGTCATTTTTTGAAAAAAAATTTAATTTTGCCAACGTTTCGGCTCAAGTTCCGAAGCTATATGTATCCATATGGAAAAAGATCGTGTACCCGTCAATCATAAAACAGACAAAGAGATAATCTCTCCCTCGTATGCCAACATCTTCCGTCTCCATAAATTATAACTTTATTACTTTATTGTACAAATTGCTTGTGTAATTTATATTTTATTTACTGTATATTTATCTTTTCGTTTATAACACCTCTGGTTTTTGTTTTTGTTATTTATTTATTTTTTTTTTTTTATTATATACCTCTTGGATCTTTTACATACCTCAGATTCTAGTGTTTATAATTTTCTGTTAAAAATGTTGAGCCTTATTGTACATACGAGTATATTGTTTTGTTTTTCCATTATATAATTTTGTAAAACTTTTTAAAAACAAAGATAAGCTGTAGTATTTACACTTAGAGGGGAAAACCTTCAGGGTTTTTACATGAACCCCTCCCCATACTACCTATGTTTATAGTTTTCTTCAATTTATTTTTGGACATGGCTCAGTAATGGTACGTTTCTATAAATATAAATATATATAAACAATTTTTTATACTTATCATCATCAGATTATGTATCATATTTTCATTATTTGTATCTATAATATTTAAGTATGTTGGTATATTTTCTGTTTTATTTCAAATGTTATCATTGTCACTACATTCAAAAGAAAAATTTAATTATCATATTAATATGTATCTCTTTTGTTCTGATGTTTGAGCCCTGATGATGGCTCACAAGCTTGAGCCGAATCGTTGGCAAAATTAATTTTTTTTTCAAAAAATGACTGATTTCTGACTATTCCACCAATAATAGTTTCTACAGACTATACATCTTCAAAACATAATATTACATTTTTATATAAAACAATTATAGCTAACCTTATATTGCATATAGATCCACAACAAAGCTTGTGTATGAAATAATATTTTTTCTAAAATCCTTAGCTTTCCAACGGTATATCATACACGTATATTACTACTCTTATGTTCAAAAACAAAAAAATGCATTAAAAAAAATATTATTTCAGTTTTTGCCTTTTGTTGAGTATCGAATTCATTAAATTTATATATGTACCTACTTTTCATCAGTAGTGACAAGATAATATAGTTATTTTTATAAAATCAACAAAATCAAAGGTGCTTTAGAAAAAGAAAATTTTTAATTTCGTCATTTAAGCCCTACCAGACCATTTTAATCAGATTGAAACCTACATGATATTAAAGCCCATTAAATTTTACATCGATATAGCGAGTTTAATCAAAATCGTTGGAACCGTTTTCGAGAAAATCGAAAAAAGACGCAAAATGCATGGTATAAAGTGACAGTTCTGGGAAGCTCATTATGATGAAAAAGGTTTTGTAACGTCTCGGACGTATATTTGTCTGAAATATGAAATTTCAGTTTCATAGGCCTTACCATTTCTGCCCGGGAGTTACCACACACACACAGACCTTTTTGTGGGACTTGGTTATTTGGACTCAGGGGACCCTAAAATGTGTATTTCCGTTGAAAACTGGAATTCGAAAATGTTCACGATCGCAATACTTTCCCTTACTATACATAGTAAGTGAAAGTAAAAATCATTAAATAACAAAAATGATTTTTTTTTCTCTTCCATATTGGAAAAGCGAAATACCACTTAAAGATAAAGGATCTCGGTTGAAACTGATGCATGAAAGCACCTTAACTAATCTTTTTTAAACGTTTTATTTATTGGTGTGAGAGACACAATAAAAAAAATTAATATTCATATATATTTTTATTTGAATTCCTTATTCGGATATCTCGCAATCAGAACAATATGCGAATGTGATGATGGGATTCGATAATCAGGAAATGGAGGAATATAGCGCCAACAGCACTTTTTTTTTTTTTTTTTAGACATGAATTGCTTATTTAAACCAGCGTAGCAGATCTCTCACCTGCCTTCTTTTAAGACATCTTCCATGAGACGTTTTAGCTGTTGTCATGTCGCTTATCTGTTGTTATGATGTATGCTACGAAAACGTGGATAAAGAGCCCGATTGTTGGATGTTTAATGTAAGTATGTATTATTTTAGTTATTATATTAGATGTATGTATAACTTTTTTTTTAAATATTTATTTATTGAAATTTACAACTGTAATTTATATTACAACAAGTAAATATGCTAAAAGAAAAATCACATGAGACAGACTTGTGGAGGAGGAACCCAACGGTAGCACTCCAGTAACTATTTTAAACAAGAAGGTCTCGGAGGCCATCTTCTTTTCAGGCGCCTCGGAGGATTGTCAGGAAGCAAGGGTTGAAACTAGTGGGTTGGCGTGGGAATGGAGTTTGTCGTAGAAGGATTGACAAATCACCAACATATGGAACATTTAGGTCTTTATGGATGATTTTATTTGTGGAAAAGTAAGGAGCGTTGAGGATTTTACGAAGGATTTTGGATTGGAAGGATTGGATACGGGAAGAACTCGATGGTTTAGTCGAGCCCCCAAGCTCAACTCCATAAGTCCATATAGGCCTGATGATAGTCATGTAGATGAGTCTTTTGTAGTTAAGTGGGAGGTTAGAGCGTTTGTCAAGTAAGTGTTGAAGTAATCGAATCGGCGAGCAGTTTCTTGTCGTTTCAGTCTTGTGTGCGGATTCCATGTGAGACGTTTGTCAAGGAGGAGACCTAGGTAGCGGATCTGTTCAGCCAGGACAAGCGGAATATTATTAAAGGATACTGTAGGGCAGGATGTCATTGGTTTACGATGGAGGGTAAAGGTAATTTGGTGGGTATGTATAACTAAATAATTTATTTATAATTATTATTATTACCTAATAACTAAAAAATAAGGACTAGTCATAAACTCTTTGAAACTAGCCAGATTAGTGACACACTTGGTTGAGTATTTCGCTGATAAGAATCAGAAGCTCTTTGAGCGCGGAATTATGAAGTTCACAGCAAGATGTCAAAAAGTCATCGAAGATAATAGAAGATATTTGACTGATTAAAGTTCATTTTTCGTAAGATGCAATTGAGTTTTGCCGAAATTACTCTTTGCCAATCTAATATAATCAATCAACCATTCCATTATCATCCAAATCGGCACTGTACTCTAGAATAATAATGATTAGAGTATAGTCCACCTACATAGAAGCTTAGTTCACCGTTTCCATCAAGCCTACGTACGTGGGTCATAAGTAAAATTAATAATTATTTAACGGGCCAGAGATATGAGGGGATATAAAAGATTAAAAATCTGGTGCGAGCAACACACGACTTTCACTTGCCTCTATTTTTAAAATTAATGAAAGAATTTTCAAATACAGTTAGAGATAAAAATACGTGAAACTATTAGAGAATTAATTGTTTTATTAAAAAATCTATTATATTATTATCTAAAACAATAACTTAGTTTTATCGGCTTTTCATCACTGTCTATTAACTTTTAAAAGCTTGTCTATGAGATAATATTTTTTCTAAAATCGTTAGCTTTCCAACGGTATATCATACATGTATATTACTGTTCTTATGTTCAACAACAAAAAATCTGGTGCGGGCAACACACGACTTCCACTTACCTCCATTTTTAAAATCAATCAAAAAATTTTCAAATACAGTTAGAGATAAAAAAAATCTGGTGCGGGCAACACACGACTTTCACTTACCTCGATTTTTAAAATCAATGAAAGAATTTTCAAATACAGTTAGAGATAAAAATACGTGAAACTATTAAGGAATTAATCAAATTGAATTTATATATAAACATGTGTTTTATTAAAAAATCTACTATATTATTATCTAAAATAATCAGTTAGTTTTATCTTATTCTATTCACTCTCTATTAACTTCTAAAAGCTTGTGTATGAGATGATATTTTTTCTAAAATCTTTAGCTTTCCAACGGTATATCATACATGTATATTACTGCTCTTATGTTCAAAAACGAAAAATTTCATTAAAAATATTTTTTTTTCTGTTTTCTCCTTTAGTTGGGTATCGAATTTATTCAATTTATATATTTACCTGTTTTTCATCAGCGTTAACATGATAATCTAGTTATTATTATTAAATCTACAAAATTAAAGGCACTTTAGGGGAAGACAATTTAAAATATCGGTATTTTAGCCCTGTCAGACCATTTTTATCTAAATAAAACCTACATGATATTAAAGCCCATTAAATTTTACATCGATATAGCGAGTTTAATCAAAATCGTCGGAACCGTTTTTGAGAAAATCGAAAAAAGATGCAAAATGTATGGTATAAAGTGCCTCTTCTGGTAAGCTCATTTTGATGAAAAAAGTTTTGTCACGTCTCGGGCGTATAGTTGTCTTAAATATGAAATTTCAGTTTCATAGGACTTACCGTTTCCGCCCGGGAGTTACCACACACACACACACACACACACAGACACACACACACACACACACACACAGACCTTTTTGCGGGACTTGGTTATTTGGACTCAGGGGACCCTAAAACGTGTATATCCGTTGAAAACTGGAATTCGAAAATTTTCACGATCGCAATACTTTCCTTACTATATATAGTAAGTGAAAGTAATACGTGAAACTATTAAAGAATTAATTAAATTGAATTTATATAGAAACATGTGTTTTATTAAAAAATCTATTATATTATTATCTAAAATTATCAGTTAGTTTTATCTTATTTTCATCACTCTCTATTAACTTTTAATAGCTTGTGTATGAGATAATATTTTTTCTAAAATATTTAGCTTTCCAACGGTATATCATACATGTATATTACTGCTCTTATATTCAAAAACGAAAAATTCCATTAAAAAAATATTGTTTCTGTTTTCTCCTTTAGTTGGGTATCGAATTTATTCAATTTATATATTTACCTGTTTTTCATCAGCTTTAACAAGATAATCTAGTTATTATTATTAAATCTACAAAATTAGAGGTACTTTAGAGGAAGAAAATTTAAAATATCGGTATTTAAGCCCTTTCAGACCATTTTAATCAGAATAAATCCTACATGATATTAAAGCCCATTCAATTTTGCATCGACATAGCAAGTTTAATCAAAATTAAGAAAATCATAAAATGCATGGTATAAAGTGGCTCTTCTGGTCGCCTGATTTTGATTGGAAAAAAAATTATAACACCTCGGGCGTATAGTTGTCTTAAATATGAAGTTTCAGTTTAATAAGACATACACCTTTTTGTGGAAATAGGTCATTTAGACTCAGGGGACCCTAAAACGTGTATTTCCGTTGAAAACTGGAATTCGAAAATTTTCATGATCGCAATACTTTCCCTTACTATATATAGTAAGTGAAAGTAAAATGAAATTACTAAACAACGTTATGTAATAGTTCCTGCAAATAAACTTGCTAATATTGATTTGGACTGGACTGAGAGGAGAATCCCACAGTGGGACTGGGACAGATCCGTTATCGTAGTAGCCGTTGGTCAGTCGAGATGCTATCGCGCCTTGCGGTCTCCACCATGATAGTCCACTCCCTGTCACAATAATCGCCCTTTATTACCATTATACCATTTGCTTCAATTGCCCTTTATACGGAAACTACAATATATGTCCGTTGTATTTCAAGAGGGAGGGAATTTAATGGAAAGAGCAGAATGGGAAAATAACTCTCCCCCCAGGAGAACTGACAAAGTAAATAATTATTTGACTTTCAACCATAGAACTTTAAAAATAAGGACTTTTAAAGAAAGCTTCTTTGTTATCGGGATTGAACCCAAAGAGTAACCCTTATCAGCAGTAGCTCCTTTATCCATAAGATGGTGTATCTAAGTCACAGGGATGTAGTCAATAAGTTGAAACTTTTTTTAATTTTTGGTGGAAGGAATTAGTCCGGGTGGCGGTCATTAAATGAAACAACTAAATAGTTTCAACTATTTTATTGTTTGCCAACGTTTCGACCCCCTTTGTGGGTCATCATCAGGGCTAAAAAGATACAAAAGAATATAATTTCAATGACATTACATACAATATTATATAACCTATTTAGCTAGAGAACGTCGGTATTGAAAAAATAACAGAAGAACTGTATATGTAAAAAAAAAAAAAAAACTTAATTAAAATACAATGACCATATTACAGTAATGAAAGTGTTATACAGAAAAAATAAAAATGTTCACTAAACAAAATTTACACAGGTATCAATAATTTACATGAAATATAAAAATATGAAGTAGAGTGGAGATACGTACCGCATGGTGGGAGAATGGAAACTAGGTACTGTTTGGTAGATGGGGGGTAGGTAGGATGGAAAATACGTAGGAAAAGGTGGAATGGAAAATACGTACTGATTTATGGACAGGGTCTGACAACAATGATTAAAATTCTTAATACTACCATACAAAGAATCAATGAAATTTAACTTATGATTATAATAATGATACAGGATAATAAATTATAATTTAATTCTTGAAATATCACCTATATAATAGTAAGAACAGTGATGGAAGATGTATATGGAGAAAAACTGACTGTACCTCCCAACTTAATTATCCCTAATTCTGTTTAAGGTATCCAAAGATAACAGGGTGGAAAAAATAATAATGGAACATTGTAAAATACATTTTTTAATTTTATTTATTTATTTAAAGAAATTTACAACTGTATTAAATAAATACAACAAGTAAATAGGCTTTATATATGATTAGAACACATGGTAGTCCTGAGAAGAAACTACCCATTGGCAGCACTCCAATGTCTCATTTATGTTAGGAGGTCTCTTGGCCATCTTCTTTTAAGACGCCTCGGTGGGTTGTCGGTAATAGATATGGAGGAGAGGTCACGGATAAGTGGGTTTGAGTGGGCAGGGAGTTTGGAATGGAAAGAGGTATATCTATCTGTAACGGGCCAAGTCTTCAACAAACGGGTTATTTAGGTCTTTATGGATGATTTTATTAGTAAAAAAGTAAGGAGCATTGAGGATTTTACGAAGGACTTTGGACTGCAAGGATTGGATGCGAGAGGAATTCGATGGTTTAGTATACCCCCATAGCTCAATGCCATAGATCCAAATAGGCCTGAAAATTATTATATAAATGAGTTTTTTGTAGTAAGTAGGAAGTTTTGAGCGTTAGTCGAGTAAGTGTTGTAGTAATCTGTATCTACGAGCAGTTGCCTGTCGTTTCAGTCTAGTATGAAGGTTCCATGTTAGGCGTTTGTCGAGGTGGAGTCCTAAGTACCGAATCTGTTCAACGGGAGTAAGTAGGATATTGTTAAAGGATACGGTGGGGCAGGAAGTCATAGGTTTACGAAGTAGAGTGAAGGTGATTTGATGGGATTTGTTAGGAATTATTTTAATACTCCAGTTTTGACACCATTCTTCTATGGCTGATAGATGGTTCAGTAGGATTTGTGATGCAGTAACAGGATCATTATTCACAGATAACACACATGTGTCATCGGCGTAGGAAGTAAGGATAGTGCTTGGATGGAAGGGAATATCAGCTGTATACACCGTGTAAAGGATCGGACCCAGGATACTACCTTGCGGTACACCGGCTGACTGAGTGAATACGGATGAGTAAGAAAGGTTATGGTTAACTTTGAAGGTTCTATGAGAGAGATAGGAACGAATTAATAGGAAGTACGCTGGAGAGAGGAATTGACGGAGCTTGTATAGCAGACCGGATGCCAAACTCGATCAAAAGCCTGTTTCACGTCGAGAAAGGCTCCAGTGCAATACTTTCCGCGCTCCAATGTGGAAGATATGACATCCACCACACGGTGACACTGTTGTATAGTGGAATGGGATGTCCGAAATCCTAACTGGTGGTCAGGAATCACGTGGTTGGATTCGAGGATTGGGCATAAACGTTTGAGAATTTTTTCGAGAAATTTATCCAGAATGGGCAAGAGGGAGATAGGACGGTAAGAGAAGTTGAAACTAAATGTTTTTTTGTTTTTTTAAATATTTTAGTGATATTTACAACTGTACATACAATATATACAACAAGTAAATGGGCTAATTTACACTTATGGGCGTGATAATGTCTTGTGAAGAAACTACTCGGTGGTAGCACTTCAAAGTCAATTTAATTAAAGTAGGTCTCGAGGCCATCGTCTTTTCAAACGCCTCGGAGGGTTGTCAGGAATAGATGGGAATGATAAGTTGCGTATAAGAGGATTCGTGTGGGTTGGGAGTTTGGAATGAAAAGAGGTGTATCTGTTTCGGGCTAGTTCTGCGACAAATGGGATATTTAGGTCATTATGGATGATTTTATTCGTAACGAAATAAGGAGCATTTAGGATTGCGAAGGATTTTGAATTGTAAGGATTGAATACGAGAGGAATTAGATGGTTTAGTAGAGCCCCAAAGCTCGATTCCATATTTCCAGATGGGTCTGATGATGGTAACATAAATGAGCTTTTTGTAATAAACTGGAATTTTTGAACGTTTGTCTAGTAAGTGTTGTAGTAATCGGTATCTACGGGCAGTTGCTTGTCGTTTAAGTCGCGTATGGGGATTCCATGTAAGACGTTTGTCAAGATGGAGTCCTAGGTAACGGATTTGTTCAACAGGTATAAGTGGGGTATTATTAAAGGATAAATTAAATGTTGAAATAACAAAAGTAATCGTAATAGGATTCCATCACCTCATGAAAACTGTTACTAAATAGTAACTGTTACTATATAGTAACCCGATAAAGTTTAACCGACCGTCAGGAATCTGGGAGTACCATTTGTTCGAACACTATCCTTATACAATATTTCCGAAAATTCCTACCATGTCTCTTCCACCTTAAAGCGACTGAATTCCCTTCGTCGCCTATTCCTTTATGAAACCCGGAAACTCCTCGTAGCCCCTCAAATATTCCCTCACTTCGTCTATTGCTGTACGGTGCAAGGTTGTGTTTCTGGATATCTCGACGCAGAAAAAACAACAAAAAAAACGCTCAAATAATTGCTTTGTTAGATTTATGTTCGGGGTCCCTAGGTACGCCCCAGTGTTCCAATCGTCGAAAATATTTCCTTGCATCATTCCTTTACCAATAACGCCGCCCATCATACACTTTCGAACTCCTACAATTTAAATCCTCTGTCCATTCCCGTTAAACACGCTCTAGACCTTCAGATTTATACACAACGGCCTACCGATCTGCATATTTTAAAGATCGTTCTTATCCGATCCTCCATCCTATAGAATTCTATTCTTCTTTCTACCGTCACTCTCTTCCAATCTTCAAATCCCGCTTAAGTATTCTTCTCCTGACCACCCAGTCATAAAAGATTTGTAAATAGGTTTCTATTTTATCTTATTTCTACTTATTTTATTCAATTACTCTAAAATTCTGAAGTCGATTATATATATTCTGTTAAGGTTATGTGAAAGAGCCTTGTCCCTGGATAATGAATAATTAATTTACTATTATTACCTAATAACTAAACACTAAGAGCTGGTCATGAACTATTTGAAACTAGCCAGATTAGTGACACACTTGGTTGAGTATTTCGCTGATAAGAACCAGAAGTTCTTTGAGCGCGGAATCATGAAGTTCTCAGCAAGATGTCAAAAAGTCATCGAAGATAATGGAAAATATTTGACTGATTAAAGTCCATTTTCGTAAGATGCAATTGAGTTTTTCCGAAATTACTCTTCTGCCAACCCAATATAATTAAGTAAGTTTTCCATTCTCATCTAACTCGGCATTGAATTTTTCAATTTGTTGGGTTGTGTCAGATGAAATGTCCGTTTTAAAGGTAAAGGATTTTTATTAAAAATACTAAAACAGGATAATTTTATTCGAAGTATTTACCTTCTTTTTCTACACATTTTTCCCAACGTGACACCAACTTTTTTATCCTCGAACTGAAAAACTCTGAGCTTTGAGTGAAACAAAATCTGAAAACGCACTTTTCACTTGACCATCGTTTTCATTCCTTTGACAAAGTATTATAAATTCCTGAACAGGCGGTAATCTGTTGGAGACAAGTCGGAAGAATATGATGGGTGCGGAAGAATTTCGTAGCCCAGTTCTTTAAATTTTTGCACGGTATGTTTTGAAACATGGTGTCTAGCGTTGTCGTGTAAGAGTATAGGACCCTTCCGATTTACCAATCCAGACTCCTTTAACTGTTTGGTAGTGGTTTCCTTCTACTGTATGTTTGAGGACATCGTTGTCTATTACGGACGGAGGTCTTCCTCGGGGCAAGTTTTCCCAGCCGTAGTCGGTATCCCCAGCTGAAAACTTAGCAAACCAACGGCGAATGGTCCGTTCATTAACACTCCCTTCCCCAAATTCCTTTCAAATATTTCTAGCGGCCTCAGCTGCTAAATGGCCGAGTTTAAACTCGTACAAAAATATTACTCGAAAATCGCGTGTTTCCATGTTCATATTTGGAGGTATACTAAAAAGTGGGTAATTGATTGGGAAGCTAATGTTTATAATACAAAGGTAGAGGATTAGTAACTGTTTACTTTAAATATGTAAAGATTCGGAAGAAAACAACAGAGACCTGCAAAATCCTTTATGTATTTCAGAAACTATAAAAACGGACATTTCATGTGAAACAACCAAATAGTTTCTGATTAGAAGTAATTTCGTTTGGTCCGCCGTTCCCTCAAGCCTACGTACGTGGATTATATATAAAATAAATAATTATTTAACGGACCAGAGATATGGCAGAGTATAAAAGATTAAAAAAGGGTGGTCTACAGGAGAGCGAGTTGAATGGAAGAAAACTGCCTGAAACCGGAGGACGGTAGCTAACTAGAGGCGACATATCAGAGGCACAAAGGGCAGCTACATGTGTTGGCTGAGGACACAACTCCTCCAGGACAAAGGACCTCCGCTCGGCCTGTATCCTTTGTGCCCCTTCTCATCTCCTTACTGCCTTCCTTATCCTTTGGTACTCATTCAATTACAAAAGCAACTCTGCCCTAACAGCCATTAAACGAGGGAAGGATCAATAACGCATGTTTATTTTTTATTACAATTCTCTACTGTACCTCCCAGAAGTTGCAGAAAATGTATAGCAGAAATTTATCTCGGGTGACGTGAATGTAGCAAGGTAATCACCTATTTCGAAGTAGTATACACTGACATGTAGGTAATATGAATCTTATAACCCTTTCGCTCGTGAGAAAAATAAGTAGAAATAGTCATGGTGAAAAAAAAAAATCGTTTACAACCCATGAAGGGCTCAGTACATATAGAGATTCGTACTGTTCCCAGGCCAACGGCCGTGCAATGAGGTGATTAGACTGACGAAAAATTATAATAAACATTAAATCCGTCTTTTTATGAAGTGGCACTTCTGGTTTCTTGATTTTTGTAAAAATATAAAAATAACATCCCGTCCCATATAATTGTCTTAAATATTTCTTTTTACGCTGAGCTATCCGTGGAAAATCAGTACTTTCAAGTGGTAACTTGATTCAGAGTGGTTCCGTTAAAGTAAATTAGTGGACTGTATTTTTAAGAAAATATAATATAAATATAAGATTTTAAAAAAAATTAAAGTAAACGAAGATATAACTTAAAGAAATGTCTAATTATCAAAGAAATAAATTAGATTAACATTCAATGTTACATGTAGGCTATATTTACGAAAACAAAGTTCAGTTGGGATTGAGAATTGAGACGTTGATTTCCAAAAGGTACTAAAGGACATTTTCTTCAAAGTTGATATTTTCACATATTTCTATTCTAATGGCTTAGTTTTATTTAAATCCGTCATCAAATTTTATTTGAAAAACATAAAAATCATTTAAAAAAGTATTTAAAAATTGCATTTCATTCCATGTTTCGTTCCAAAACAGATATAACCTTTCCTTTCATTTCCTTCCAAAAGGTACTATATTTCCTACTATACGGCAGAAGCACCTAATGTCGTAATATATCACCATTAATTTATTGTTTTCATCATTTTATGCATTTTTATTGGTTCATATAGCACGTCTTGAATCACCGCTATTATTTTGATCACTGGTTTTAACCTAATAATCAGTTTTTAGGCTATTTGAAACAACTTAGTTGCGTCGCTTTGGTTCTTTTAGGTTGTCAATTAAATTAAGTTTTTTCATAGTATTTCTTCATGCAGCAACATCTTTTCTGTCGTTTTTTTTATGTAAAATAAAACCTCAAAAGTTATTATTTATCAGTATCTATGGTTAAATATTGTTTACACCTAGTTAATAATATAGTTAAATTTGCTAAATTCACATAAATAGTGAATACAAGTTCAAAACAAACTTCATAATTACATACTTTCTTATTATAGTGCCATAAATAGATAAATTGTCCTTGAATATTTACTTTCTTTATGAAGAATAAATAATCAATGTAATTAAGCAACAAAGAAAGATATTTTTCAGAGGGAGAATAAGGAAATATACATAACTTAGTAATTAACGATATAAAGACGTTAGTTATCACTATTGTTGTATCAGGAAGGTTATAGTGACTGTTACCAACTTATCTCGCGTTATATTCTTCCAAAAAGTACTATATCCCTTTTAATTCTTTCCAAAAATACTATATCCATATTATATTATTTAAAATCATAATTTGGAATCACGTAAATTGGTGGAATAATAAATAAATGACAGATTTTTGCGTTTACTGTAAAATATTCTAAAGTGGATATAGTACCTTTTGGAAATCAACGTCTTAATTGACGAAACGCAGGGCTGCGCTTCCAAATTCAAAAACTAAGAATGTAGATAGTGACAAAAATACAAAAGTTTACAGCTCGTTGAGATGAGGTTTGGGTTTATATAAAGCACAGCCTTACCGTTCGGCAGTCTCAATATTGGTCAGCCATCGACTCAAACACAAAACAAAAGAATTACGATTCTCTTCTATTTGTTTTCACGTCCATGGCAAAAACTTTAAATTCTATTTAAAATATCATTTTTCAATATCTAGGAATTGTTCTTGATTACCGATTAAGATGGAATGCGCATTTATCTAATGTCACTGCTCAGCAAAGGAAATATATTTATGTATTCCATAAGTTAAGAGGTATTTTATCAATATTATATTAAGATTAATTTACTTTGCATATATTCAGTCACTGATTCAATACTGTACATTGATTTGGGGGAATTCTTTTGCTGCACATCTTTTTCAGCATGAGATTGTGCAGAGAAAGATTATTGAGGTTATTTTGGGTATCAATAAAAGACCACCATCAATTTATATATTCTCGGACCTTAATGTAATGCCTGCAAAAAAATTATACATGGTCACAATTATGAAGAAGCTGTATTTTAGACGGGATGAGCTAGTCGGGAAGATTGACCACCGCTTTTCTACAAGACTGAAAAATTACTTTAGCTTAGTTGTGCCAAGATCAAAACATACCTGTTTACAATAATAATAATAATTGTTTACAATAATATTCCTCCAAATTTTCAATTTTCTCTCACAAATCCTCCAAAGTATTCAAATTATTACTACAATGTTAAAATATGGGGGAAATCCCTCCGTGAAGAAGAAATTGCTGAATTATTGAATCCAAATTACTCATCGCTATAGACATGTCGTCAATGCCAGCCTGCGTCACTCATTCTGATATTTATCCTGTATACAAGTAGAATAGAATAGAATATACTTTTACTGCAATCGGGGATTTCCCCATACAATAGGAGTGTGTACATAAATCATATTTTTTATATACTGTTTTCAACTTTTTGGTGTAACAAACTAAAGAAAACATATATAATAATAATAATAATAAATATATCTACATAGTCATATATGAGTACAAAAAAAAAAAAATAATAAAATAAAATAAAAAATACAAATAAAATAAAATAAACAATAATAATTAGCAACAAAATATATATCCATTTCTTATGACTTCAAAAACAAAACAAAATCATAATAAATAAATTAAGATACATTTTTTGAGTAGTGATCTATCACAAAACCTCTTAAATTTAGGCTTGCTCTGGTGTAAAAGTACAGTTTTTTAGTATTTTCGGAGGTTATATTTTTGAGATATAGTCTGAAATTTGAAGGTGTTAACTGGTCTATGGCTGGTATGATGGTTGAGCGGTAGGAGGAGTAGGCTGGGCATGATGTGAAGGTATGGTCAATATTGTCAGCTTCTTTCATATTGCAGATGGTGCAGTTTTCTATTGGATTGAATCTATGCGTTATGTTTTTCATTGTGATTTGCTGGCATTTATTGTTAGCAGTCCGGATTTGAGCCATAAGTTTTTTATGCGTAAAGGGCAGGTTGGTTGTGAGGTACATTTGAGTTATTTGGGTTCCATTAAACATTTCTATATAATTCGGACAGTAATTCGACATTTCCATTTTGGTTAAATCGGACATTTTTAAGAGATTTTTATGCTTTTGAATTAAATTTTGAATTATATTTTTCCTCTCTTTTGCATTCTTACAATTTGTAATGGTGTCTTTTTCTTTACATGTGCTGATTAGCTGTCTCAGTTGTAGTAAAAAATTATTTTTTGTGGTATTCGGAAATTTCTCTGCTAATTTATTGAGTTTCGTAAGACATATTTTTGGATACCTAGAGTCTTCCATGTTTAATATTTTATCGGTCCATTTCAGTGCTTTTCGGAGCACGATAGTTGAGACAGGAAGGACTCCACATTCAAGCCGGACAATGTTGTCTGGTGTGGTGCGGTGTAATCCCAGTACTCTCTTGTAATATTGAAGCTGACTTCGCTCTAGGATCACCTGTGTACAAGTATATGTATTCTTTATTGACTTTTGATTTTGTCAATTTCTTACTGTGTAATATGTTATGTATCTTTATATTGCTTATTGTGTAATTCAATCTAGTATTTACTTGCCTTAATTTTAAATCTTGTTTATATGAATTTGTATTCCTTATTGCTTTTGGTTTAGTCAATTACTGTTTATTTCTGTGTACAGTTTAACTGTTTCTTATAATTGTTTTATGTGTTAATTAGGTATTATGTAATTCAATTTTGTATTTGCATGCCTTAATTTTATATCTTGTATATATGTATTCCTTATAGCTTTTAAGCTTAGTCAATTACTGCTTCACTTCAATTACTGTGTTACTTTTTCTTTATAATTGTATTTTATATTCCTTATGTATTATATAGTTTCTTTTGTTGCTGCATGGTGTGTTACTGTTTATTTATAAAATTGTGTAATATTATTTAAGTATTGTATTGTATCATAATGTGTAATGTTACTGTTTGTTATTGTACTTTTATTGAATTGCCGCAGGTGAACTCCTTTCCCACACACGGGCTCGCCTTAGTGGGATAGTGACTTCTATTTGCACTGTAATATGTCTGTATTTTGATTTAAATAAAGGAGTTTAAAAAACAACAACAAAAAAACTATAACATAAAGACAAAAACAAAAAAATATTGTTTCTTTTTTTTTTTTTTTTAATTTTCAATTTAACAACTATAAAAAACCTTATCAGGCCATAAAATACGCCGTAAACAATTTCAGTTCCGTAAAACTTTTCGTTTTTGAGCTGGGTTTACGACATACACAGATTGACCATTTTTCGGGACTCGGTCATTTCAACTGAGAAGACCAGAAGTGAAGGGGAAGAGAGGAGAAGTAAAAGGGAATTTCCTTTGACAATTCGATTTGGAAAAATTTTAGGATCGCATTACTTTTCTTTACTATGTATTCCATATATAGGTAAGGGAGAGTATAAAGTTATTAAGAACTTACCTCATCTATTGTGATATAAGAAAAAGAAAAAAAAAAAAAAAAAAAAAACCTGTACCACTAAAACTTATGAAGGGTCTTGGGCTCAGTACATATAGAGATTCGTACTGTTTCTAGGCCAACGGCAGTGCAAGGAGGTGATTCGGTCGAGATCACGCTCAGCCGCTAGGTTTTTCCCCATTTTTGGGTACCCACTTTATAGAGGCTGGGTCTGCCCCAGGAGGGTCTCCATACAACCGGGATTCGAACCCAGGACCTGGAGCACAGTAGACTGGTGCAAATGATAATGTACTTTGTCCTGTGGATTAATCCATGGACGGCTATAGATCAGCAGAAGATTGAAGGACTCCTTCCACCGAAGTATGAAGGACATACGAGCCCTCGACCGGACAGACCATCTCGGGGGCTATAAAATCCGTCCCACAGGACATATATGTCCTTACATCTCCATCAACTTCTTTTAGTTTGTCTACTATTTACAAGACCACCAGGACCGTAATACTTGGGCTATATTTCAGCTGCGGTAGTTAACATTTGTACCTGTCTCTTTAAAATTATAGGCCGTCTCTCTAATAGTGGTTTTTATATGCCATATTATGTGTCATTCAACAAATTAAGGCAGGAGTACCTGAAGGCATTATCTTAGGGCCAATATTATTTAACATATATGTGTCAGATGTAGCACAGCACAATGGGATTCTATTGGCTACTTTTGCTGATGAAAATGCTGTCCTTTGGTCAGCGAAAGATTCTTTGCAAGCGGCAATCACTCTGCAAGACCACTTCAAAGAAATTTATGCTTATGCTGCTTGGTGGAAAATTACGATCGAGAGCGTTGATGTGATATAATCTGGTGCGGGCCACACACGACTTTCACTTACCTCCGTTTTTAAAATCGATTAGAGAATTTCAAATACAGTCAGGGATAAAAATGAGACTTATTCATAAGACTTTTCGTTTTCGTTGGAAGTTACCACACCAACACACTCAGACCTTTTTGCGGGACTTGCTCATTTGGACTTTACATCGATATTAAAATTTCAAAGAAAATCGTTGGTGAATGAAATTCTTATATTTGATCAATGAAATATATTGATTATATATAAGAAAGTGCCGCAAAGACAAGGTTGATTTTAGAAAATTATTGTCAACAATTGGGACGTTGATTTCCAAAACGTACTAAAGAACAATTTTCCAAAGTTGATATTTTCACATATTTGTATTATAATAGCTAAGTTTTATTTAAATCCGTCATCAAATTTTATCTAACACACATAAAAATCCTTTAAAAAAGTATTTAAAAATTTCATTTCATTCCAAAAGGTACTAAATCCACATTTTATTTCATTCCAAAAGGTACTATATCCATGTTTCGTTCCAAAAGGTACTATATCCTATGTAAACAGATATAACCTTTCCTTTCATTTCCTTCCAAAAGGTACTATATTTCCTACCATACGGCAGAAGCACCTAATCTCGTGATATATCACCATCAATTTATTGTTTTCATCATTTTATGCATTTTTATTGGTTCATTTAGCACGTCTTGAATCACCGCTATTATTTTGATCACTGATTTTACCCTAATAATCAGTTTTTAGACTATTTTAAACAACTTAGTTGCTTCGCTTTGGTTCTTTTAGGTTGTCAATTAAATAAAGTTTTTTCATAGAATTTCTTCTTGCAGCTACATAAATTTTGTATAAAAATTTTCAGAAACTCACATTTTAATAGAATAATGGTATTTGATGCAGAAAATAGTTGAAATTAGCATTCCACGAACTTGCTAAATATGTGAAGAAAATCCGTGCCTGATCTAACTTAGTAGTCGATTTTTTTTATGTAAAATAAAACCTCAAAACATATTATTTATCTTGAGGATGTATAGTCGACTGTAGAAACTATTATAGGTGGAATAGTCAGGAATCAGTCATTTTTTTTTTTTTTTAAGTTTTTAATTTCGCCTACGTTTCGGCCCAAGCTTGTGAGCCATCATCAGGGCATTACTGAGCCATGTCCAAGCATAAACTGTGGCTCAGTAATGCCCTGATGATGGCTCACAAGCTTGGGCCGAAACGTTGGCAAAATTAAAAACTTAAAAAAAAAAAATGACTGATTCCTGACTATGCCACCTATAATATTATTTATCAGTATCTATGGTTACATATTGTTTACACTTCCTTAATAATATAGATAAATTTGCTAAATTCACATAAATAGTAAATACAAGTTCAAAACAAACTTCATAATTACATACTTTCTCATTATAGTGCCATAATTAGATAAATTGTCCTTTGAATGTTCACTTTCTTTATGAATAATAGATAATCAATGTAATTAACCAACAAAGAAAGATATTTCTCAGAGGGAGAATAAGGAAATATACATAACTTAGTAATTAACGATATAAAGACGTTAGTTATCAGTAATATTGTAACAGGAAGGTTATAGTGACTGTTACCAACTTATCTCGCGTTATATTCTTCCAAAAAGTACTATATCCCTTTTAATTCTTTCCAAAATCCACGTTTCATTCCAAAAAGTATTATATTCATATTAAATTGTTTAAAAGTCATGGGAAAAGTGCAATAATTTGGAAAAATGATTTGGCAACACACTTAAAAATCAACTTTTGATTTTAATAAAAAAAGAATCACGTAAATTGGTCCAATAATAAATAAATGACAGAATTTTTCATTTCCTGTAAAATTTTCTAAAGTGGATATATAACCTTTTGGAAATCAACTTCTAAATTATAGTCAGGAATTTCCACGGAGGGTTTCATCACTCTCTCACAACTAGCTATAACCATTAGAACAAGAGATTACTAGACTAGACAAAGGCGAGATAAATCCACTGTTAGGAACAAAAAACTGAACTGCAAATCTCTAGAGTAGCATTGCACGTTTCACGCCATTCACAAAGGAGCTTACAGTGTTATCTATTACAGGCTGTGTCATAGTAAGCGCGAAGTAAATTCACATCGTGAATAATTTAATGATGGCAGTTATCTTCTGGTACCATTCATCTGACGGTAGATTAATAACTTCTATAGCTAATAGTAATTATTTCTAACTATGAAGGTCACTATTCTTTTAATGGACATCTATATTGAATAATTTATTTTAGAAACATTTTGTTTCTTGTTTGAGGAAAATCTTGTGACTGAAGAATTTGCGAATAAAATGATTCCTTGAATGCTATTAATAATTTTTTTTTTTGATGAAGGGAGCAATCTTCAGACGCTGATTCTTCTGTAATTGGACATTCACACAATAGCACCACTATTTTTTCGGAACAGTGTGATTAGAAGGTTGTAAGCTGCTCTCAGAAAGAAAAAAAATCTGGTGCGCGCAACACACGACTTTCACTAACCTCTGTTATTAATATCAATTTAAGAATTTTTAAACAAATTTAGAAACGACTTTTTTTTTTTTTTCGTCAGGAATTTCTTCAATTTGAACATTTCCTCAACCAAACTCCTGCCAGCAGGTCTTTCCATGTCTGCCGGTCCATCGCGTCCTCCTCCGACCAGCCATACTCTCCACCACTCTATCCTTCCATCTAACTAGGGGTCTTCCTCTCCTTCTGCCATCTGCCTCCCAATCAATAATTATTTTAGGTAAGCGATTGTCTCCGAAACGAAAATAAATTGTTAAAGAATTATTTAATTTGATTTTTATAGAAAGATGTTATTAAATAATATGTTATAATATTATCTACGAAATTCAGTAAGTTTTTTTCGACTTTTCATCACTCCGTGTTAGAATAAGGTGACCAGATTTTTAGATGGGGACAACTCTGAAGAGGGGGAGGGGGGGTATCAACAAAAATTTTTCATACGAAATACAAATAATATCTTTATATATTTTTTATTTTTAACATAAGTACAATTTATAAATTTCAAATATGTATAATATTTTATTTCTTGACATATTTTTTATTTGATCGAATTTGTTCCATTAAATTGTTGTCATTTTTTAAAATATTGTAAAAATTCTTCACAAGAATTTGTCAAATTATATTTGACACATAAAATGGCTTTCAAAGTTTAAACACTGATTTTTCTGTTCTCCACATTTGATTAACTGTAGATAAACTAATAATTATATGTTTTGGTTCTTAAAGATAAATTCAAATTTTAAATTAATTTGTGATTATCTAACTGTTCTTTTGTAAATTAAAATATTATATGTCTACGAGAATTTAAAAAAATAATGTTATAAACACATACAGTACAAATATGCGTTTCACATCGGCAAAATTTCGCTGAATTAATTTGCCTTAAACATAATTTACATGAACATGTTTTATTGTTGTTCAAAACATAACGAAATTAGTTTTATTGGCTACATTTTATTCGTATATTTCTGTCTAAAATTTCTTTTAAGGTTAAGGTCGGTGATATACTTTTTGTCATTAATATAAAACATGAAGACTACGAATATTTGAAGCTAAGTTTAAGAAACTTAGCTTCAAATATAAGAAAATTAAAAGAACTTCGTAGCCCAGTTCTTTCAATTTGTCCATGGTATGTTTTGAAACATGGGGTCTTGCTGCCGCTCAGCTGCTGAATGGCCGAGTTTAAACTCGTACAAAAATATTACTCGAAAATCGCGTGTTTCCATGTTCATAATTAGAGGTACACTAAAAAGTGGGTAATTGATTGGGAAGCTAATGTTTATAGTACAAAGGTAAAGGATTAGTAACTGTTTACTTTAAATATGTAAACATTCGGAAGAAAACTACAGAGATCTGCAAAATCCTTTATGTATTTCAGAAACCATAAAAACGGACATTTCATGTGAAACAATCCAATAGATTGACATATCCATGATCTGTCCTTTTTCCCAATCAGGTATATATTTTCTTAACTTTAATTTTCTTTAAAATGCTAGAATTGAGACGTTGATTTCCAAAAGGTACTATATGCATTCTAGGAAATTTTACAGGAGACGAGAAAATCACTAATTATTATATTATTAAATTAGCTAATTTGATTCTTTTCGAATTAAAATCCAGAATTTTTTTTTTAATTATATTAATAACATCATATTAAAGATATGAAATGAGATATTTTGGTATAATTTGGAACGAAATTAAATGTGTAATTATTTCCTTTAGAAAATAATTATATTTCTAAATTGCGTTTATAAAGGGCTTAGGTGTATATTAGATAAAATCAAATAGGAGATTTAGATACAATTAAGTGATGAGAATACAAATATGTAAAAAAAAAACAATTTTGTAAAAAATGTCCTTTAGTACCTTTTGGAAATCAATGTCTCAATTGTTTTTAACTACCACGGTAAGTGAGAGTCATGTTTTGTGCTCGCCTGATTTTTTTTTTTTTTTTTTTATTATTATAGGATATTTCATAGTAGCAAACAGGAAGTTGGATATAACTCGCCATGTCGCCCTAACTGGGACGACTATAATTATTTCAATAAATCAGGAATGTTAAATAATATAATGTTGGGAGCAATGCGAGGAGTCGATATAAGATTGTCCACGGCGAGCAGGGGCCACTCACGCGACACATACTTTATGTTATCCTCACTAATTACTCTTCGCACATAGCATTATATCTGCCAAACCTCCATTAATCGATAATTTATTCGGGTACTATTAATATCAAGGGTGCCCCTCTACGTCCCAACCCTAGTCGTTTTATATATATATATATATATATATATATATATATATATATATATATAACGATTGTTTAATTTCTTATTGTTTTAAGGTCTAGGCACTTTTACTTTCAAAGTATCTGTCCATTTGAAACCTTCCGCTCAGTTTTGATTTTCATGATCTTTTTACCAGTTACTCTCCATCATTTTTACTTTCAATTCTATTCAAATTATATATGAAATATATATTAAGGGAAAGTATTACGATCGTGAACATTTTCGAATTTCAGTTCTTAATGGAAATACACGTATTAGGGTCTCCTGGATCCAAATAATCAAGTCCCGAAAGAAGGTCTGTGTGGTAAGTCTAGCGCAAAAACGGTAAGTCGTACGAAACTGAAATTTCATATTTAACACTACTGTACGCCCGTGATGGTACAGCAACTTTTTCATCAAAATCGGCCTAACAGAAGAGCCACTTTATACCATGCATTTCGCACCTTTTGAAGATTTTCTTAAAAACAGCCCTGACGATTTTAATTAAACTGGTTATGTCGATGTAATTGCCGCAGGGGTAGCTGAAGTGTACAGCTATAGGGGATTAACGCTCCCCGGTTTCTCGAGTTCAGTATACTGCACTAATACTCCCAGAACAGTACACCTTACATTAACACTAACATAAGGACATATACAGTATACACCTCAGGGCATCCTTCCCTGGGAAGACCCATCGGTCATCGGGTATAAAATGACCCCAGTTGGCCCGAGGTAACGGATCCTTCTTTACTGGGCCAATCACCCGTAAAGGAGTAAAACTGATTCAAAGCAACATACATGGCCTCGGAACAAATGGACTGTCTCAACGGAAACGACGTGGCATGGATAAGGATCTAAGATTTGGAACCTGGAATATAAAATCACTGACAGGAAAAGAGGTCGAGCTAGTGGGTGAAATGAAGAAATATAAGATCGACATATTGGGAATGGCTGAGGTGAAGAGGAAAGGAAGTGGAGAAGTAGAGCTGGAGGACGGATATTTCCTGATATATGCAGATGTACCAAAGGACGTTTGGGCTAAAGAGGGAGTGGGGATAGTCATGTCTTCTGCAGCATATAACAGAGTTGAAGAATGGGAGCCAGTCTCTTCCAGGATTATACTTGCAGACCTCCAAGTAACCATTGGAAAGTTAACAATCATCCAAGTATACGCTCCCACTGAAGATGCTGGGATATTGGATAAAGAATTGTTCTACTCAGACCTGCAACGAGCGATTGATAGAAGCAGAGACAAAGGAAGGATGGTAATTCTCTGTGGAGATTTTAATGCAAGAATTGGACGAGACAACAGAACCTCATTCGGTGCGATGGGACCTCATGGAGGTGAAATAGTTAAAAATGAAAATGGCCAAAGATTGATTAATTTCTGCGTCGACAATGATCTCTTACTAGGAAATTCCTTCTACCCACATAAAAGAGTACACAAAATTACTTTCTCGAGCGCAGTAGGGAATAGTGTCATCGACTATTTTATCTATGAACGAGGAATCCGACAATATTTCAGAGATGTGAAAGTAATAAGAGGGGCAGAAATAGGCACAGATCATCTGCTGTTAGTCGCGGATACTAAGATCTTAAGAACCCGCAAGTCTCAAGCTAAAGTTTATGAAACAATAAAAGTTCGTGCTTTAGATGATCCTGATAAGAGAAAAATATATTCTTCCAAATTGGAAGAAAGCCTCAGAGTCCTGGATTTAGATGGAGACGCAGAGAAACAATGGAGTGCCCTCAAAATTTCCATCTTGAGAACCGCCAAAGAGGTCTGTGGCATACAAAAATTCACCTATAAAGGCAAACGCAGTAAATGGTGGAATGATGTTAAGACGGTTATAAACCGAAAGAAGCAAGCATGGAAATCATATCAACGCCATATAGAAGAGCGAGGAATGAGGCCAAAGCAGTAGTAAAAGCACAAAAAAGAATATCATGGGAAGAATTCGGGAAGAGCCTAGATGAAAATCATAGAGAAAATATCAAAAAGTTTTGGCGTACTGTGAAATTCTTGAAGGGCAAAAGAGCAAAGCCAGTTAGAAATTTTAAAGATAATAACGGTGAATTGCTGACAGAAACATCTAAAATATTAGAGAGATGGCGTAGACACTACCTAGAGCTCTTCGCTAATAAAGAAGCAGTTAGAGAACAAAGGGGACAGACGATCTACGAAGTCTGTGATGAACCCATTAACGAAGAAGAAGTAGAGCTGGCTCTTGAACAGTTAAAGACAGGGAGGGCTGCAGGCAGAGACAACATCGCCCCCGAGTTCCTGAAATATGGAGGACAAGAGCTCATAAAAGCATTGCAAGGGCTATTTCAGACGGTATGGGATACCAAAAGAATCCCGAAAGATTGGGAGTACAGTGTGATTATTCCTATTCACAAAAAAGGGAGTCAAACGGAATGTGCTAATTATAGACCAATTAGCCTCCTGTCCGTGGCATACAAAATGTACACGCACATTCTGGAGAATAGGCTACGACGAATTGTGGAGGAACAACTGGAAGAGGAGCAAGCAGGTTTTCGCCCTGGCAGGCAGACCCAGGATAATATCTTTGTCATAAGAAATATATTAGAAAAATCATGTGACAGAGATAGAAGCACATATTTCGCATTTCTGGACCTTAAGGCTGCTTTCGACTCGGTCCCACGTCAAGAAATATGGAACGCCCTTGCAGCGAAAAATGTACCAATAGATCTTATTTCCGCCATAGAATCTGTATACACTGATTCTAAAGGAGTGGTACGAATTAATGGAACAGAATCTGCACCTTTTCCCATTGATAGAGGAGTAAAGCAGGGAGACAGTCTGAGCCCGCTTCTGTTTACGGTGTTTATGGATGAGATCCATAAAATTTGTAAAAGGCGAACTGCCCGAACAGTGCTTGGTAAGTGGAACATGAGGACGATACTGAGCCAGTCACTGTTATACGCTGATGATATCGTCCTTATTTGCGATACGAAAGACAAATTACAGCAAGCTCTAATAGAATGGCAGGAAGAACTTCAGCGAAAGGGAATGACCATAAATGTCTCCAAGAGCAAGATACTGGTCCTGTCCCGAGTTGAGGAGGAGACTGTGGAGGTGATTTGTAACGGCGAGGCTCTCGAAGTAGTTGAAAACTTTCTCTACTTAGGCTGCAATATAAATAGGCAGGGAAAAATAGATTATGAAATTGCAAACAGGATTGCTAAAGCAAATCAAATCTATTACAGTATATGCAATAGTATTGTTGGCCATCGAGATGTGGGGCTAGAGACGAAGCTCCACATTTACAAATCTGTATACCTCCCCACTCTTACCTACGGGAGCGAGAGCTGGGTAATGCTGGACAAAAAATAAGCCGAATCACTGCAGCTGAAATGAGGTATTTACGTAGGGTCGCAGGAAAAACGAGAAGTGACCGCGTAAGAAATGAAGGAATTAGAGCGGAGCTGAAAATTCCTGCGCTGAAAACCATCCTCGAGAAGCGGCAGCTAAAATGGTTCGGCCATGTTTGTCGAATGAATGAGGACCGCGAACCCAGAAAAGTGTTGGAAGCTCGACCCACTGGAAAAAGGCCGCGCGGAAGGCCTTGGATTTTGTATGACGGATATATCCAGAAGATCGGAGGGAAAAGATTGCAGGAACTTAAACAACTCTGCAGAAATCGTGAAGCTTGGCAACGTTGGATCGAGGCCTCTCCACGCTAGTAAAGGCACATAGGAGGAAGATAAAGAAGAAGAAGATGTCGATGTAATATTTGATGGGTTTTAATGAAATGTAGGTTTCGTTCTGATTGAAATAGTCTAATAGGGCTTAAATACCGATATTTTCTTCCTCTAAAGTTCCTTTAATTTTGTAGATTTCGAAAAATTAGGCACATCATCTAATTAACATTGATAAATAACAGCTAAATATTCAATTTGAGCGAATTAGATAAACAACGAAAGGATAAAAGGCCAAAACTATTTTTTAATGCAGTTGTTGTGTTTTTGATAATAAGAAAAGTAATATAGACGTATAATATACCGTTAGAAAAAGAAAAATTTTAGAAAAATAAGTTCCTTTATAGATGCTAAAAAAATAACTATATTATCTTGTTAGCATTGGTAATTAACAGCTAAATATGCAAGTTGAGCAAATTTGATAAACAACTAAAGGAGAAAACTGAAAAAATATTTTTTTAATGCAATTTTGTATTTTTTGAACATAAGAAGAGTCATGTAGATGTTTTATATTCTGTTGGAAAGCCAAAGATTTAAAAAAAAAAATATCTTATTCACAAGCTTGTAAAAGTTAATAAAGAGTGATGAAAAGCCTATAAAACTAACTGATTATTTTGATAATAAAATAATTTATATTTAAATAAAACACATGTTTCTATGGAAAATCAATTTAATTAATTCTTCAATAGTTTCACTCATTTTTATCTCTAACTGTATTTAAAAATTCTTTAATTGATTTTAACAACGGAGGTAAGTAAAAGTCGTGTGTTGCCCGCACCAGATTTTTAAAAGTATGGTAGTTTGCCAGCTTTGACCAATCTAGTTAGGAACTGAGCACATAAACAAAGTTACTATCGGTATTAAAAAACTAGATTCCAGACGAGATATCTTAATCGCGTGGCAGATATCATGGAGCTAACTGTTAACATCATCTGTACCTTCTGGACAATTCCAGTGAGGCTGTAGGGCACGGGTACAGCTGCCACGCGGCAGTCACCTGGATGTACCGCTGTGTCATTGTCACACTATCGCTACCATACCATCGGATAACGTTGTCGGGTTTTTATATAAGTATCTTACAAAAAATATAAATCCCTAAAAAAAAAACTTATAAATTATAAATAAAATAATCAGTGATTTGTAGGGTTGGCTCGTCTTGTAATCTGATGGTTCAGGATGCACCGTACCAGAACTAAGGGGGCCCGTATCTAGTTAGTCTTTACTGACTTATTAAAGCCCGTGGCTGAGTGGTTAGCGCGCTAGCCTGCCACGCTGAAGTTGTGAGTTCGAATCCCAGTCCCAGGAGGACTTTTTTCAAGCTTACAAATAAATGGGGATTCACTCACTATCTCCCCGGGTATGTGGTACCCGTCAGCTAATTGATAGCCAACCCACAAAAATAGGCGTAGTGAGTGATGACCCTACCCTATAAAATGTCATCGAGTATCGCGGTGTGGAATATAATCCATACCACGCGGCCAAGGGCCTCCAAGGCCTGTCGCGCCAACCGAAGACTTATTAAAAACAACGTCAAGTACGGCGCCATGTATCAGGCAAAACACACCTTGGTAAAAAATCTGGTGCGGGCAACACACGACTTTCACTTACCTCCATTTTAAAAACCAATGAAAGAATTATCAAATACAGTTAGAGATAAAAATACGTGAAACTATTAAAGAATTAATTAAATTGAATTTATATAGAAACATGTGTTTTATTAAAAATTCTATTATATTATTATATAAAATAATAAGTTAGTTTTATCTTATTTTTATCACTCCCTATTAACTTTTAAAAGCTTCAGCTTTCCAACGGTATATCATACATGTATATTACTGCTCTTATGTTCAAAAACAAAAAATTGCATTAAAAAAAATATTTTTTTCAGTTTTCTCCTTTAGTTGCTTTTCAAATTCGCTCAAATTCCATATTTAGCTGTTTTTCATCAGTGGTAACAAGATAATATAGATATTTTTATAGAATCAACAAAATTAAAGGTACTTTAGAGAAAGAAAATCTAAAATATCGGCATTTAAGCCCTGTCAGACCATCTTAATCCAAATGAAACCTACATGATATTAAAGCCCATTAAATTTTACATCGATATAGCGAGTTTAATAAAAATCGTCAGGACCGTTTTCAAGAAAATCGAAAAAAGGTACAAAATGCATGATATAAAGTGCCTCTTCTGGTAAGCACATTTTGATGAAAAAAGTTTTGTTACGTCTCGGGCGTATATTTGTCTTAAATATGAAATTTCACTTTTATAGGACTTACCGTTTCCGCCCGGGAGTTACCACACACACACACAGACTTTTTTGTGGGACTTGGTTATTTGGACTCAGGGTACTCTAAAACGTGTATTTCCGTTGAAAACTGGAACTCGAAAATTTTCAAGATCGCATTACTTTCCCTTACTATATATAGTAAGTGTCCCTTACTATATATAGTAAGTGAAAGTAAAAATATACCGTAAAATGGGGTGAATAGGAACACCCTATGGTATCTTTGTTTTTTATCTCAAATAATTAAAAAATACATAAAATCTTACGTCCACATCCCCTCTGTTCAAGCCCAAATTTACAATTAATTATAATTTTATTTATTGTTATCAAGATAACATGTGTTCTTTTGTTTTTTATGATGCGGGAGGGAGGAAGGTTATTTTGTTAAAAAAAAAACATATGTTACTAGCGTGACTGAATTTTTATTTGTGAGTTGTTTTTAAACCATACACAATATCCCACCTCTTTTTTTTTTTTTTTTTTTCAAATTATCCTGTATTCAAGAAATTAAGAAAATATCGCGAAGCCGTAGTGAAGGTAGAACCCAGGTGGTAAGTTTTCATCTTTCTCACCATTCTTATTTTAACCACCCATCAGTGTTACGGGGAAAGGTTTGTTTTTCAATTTGGAAAAGCCCCTGGCCCCAACACTCTCTATTACATATTTACTGAGAGTATGTTTTTGAATTGTAGTTCATGAGAAAAATAAAAATGTTACTGTTCCCATTCACCCCACAGTATAGGTGAATAGGAACGACATTGAAAATGTTATTGTGTTTCCCATTTACAACATGTGGGGTGAATGAGAACAGTTTAAAATGGTTATTAAATTACTTTTTCTATTTAAAATCTTTTAAAAATAGAAATTAGGTCACTTATATTCTAAGAAATCTGGTGCGGGCAATACATGACTATCACTTACCTCCGTTTTTATAATCGATTAAAGAATTTTCAAATACATTTAGAGATAAAAATGAGTGAAACCATTAAAGAATTAATTAAATGGAATTTATTTAGAAACATGTGTTTTAAATCTTTAGCTTTCCAACGGTATATCATACATGTATATTACTGCTCTTATGTTCAAAAACGAAAAATTGCATTAAAAAATATTTATTCTGTTTTCTCCTTTAGTTGGTTATCGAATTTATTTAATTTATATATTTACCTGTTTTTCATCAGCGTTAACAAGATAATATAGTTATTTTTATAGAATCAACAAAATTAAAGGTACTTTAGGGGAAGAAAATTTAAAATATCGGCATTTAAGCCCAATCATACCATTTTAATCAGAATGGTAAACATGGTAAACATTATTAACCAAGTAAACATGATTTTATAAACACAGAGAATTAATACGAAAAGATAAAATAAATCGATATTTATTATTGGGTTGATGCAAAATTAATGCAGGTTTTTAGTAGGTATTGTAAATACGCCATATCTTTACTTTAACCATATATATTTAATCAAAATAATTTCCATCTGAATCAATGCACTTTTGCAAACGTTCAACAAGCTTTCTTATTCCACCAGAAAAAAAATCCGAATCCCTGGACTCAATGAAATCAGGAAAAGAATTTTCAATGTCGTCCTGGTTTTGAAAATTTTTCTCCCTCAAAAAGTTGTCCAGATGCCTGAAAAAGTGGAAGTCTGTAGGAGAGAGGTCAGGTGAATAAGGCGGATGTTGGAGAACTTCGTAGCCCAACTCGTGCAGTCGTCGAAGCGTTGGTTGTGCAACGTGTGGTCTGGCGTTATCGTGGAGCAGGATCGGCCCCTTCCGATTCATCAATGCTGGGCAAAGACGTTGCAATTTTTGAGTTCCGAGTTCCGCCGCCATTTCTCGTGTGGTTTTGGTTGGGTCTTCTTCCACTTTTGACCTCAGCTGGTCGTTGTCCAGAGCAAGATGACGGCCCCGACCTTCCTTGTCTTCGAGGTCGAAATCTCCTCTGCGAAACTTCTGGAACCAACGCTGCACCGTGCACTCATTAATAGCCCCCTGACCCCACACTTCATTAATATTACGAGCCGTTTGCGCAGCGCTGCGCCCTAATTTAAATTCGTAAAAATAAATTTGACGAAAATCGCACTTTGACATTTTCGATTCAAGACCTTTGAACACACTGAACAAAACGATTTTACTAAACAAATTCATGGTGAAAGAGAGGGTATTAGATAAGGTTTGTTTTGGTATAATAATGATCAATGTTAGGATTAGCTTTGTTTACACAATTGGAATTAAGATATTGCAATAGAGGAAACCTGCATTAATTTTGCATCAACCCAATATTATCATATAACCCAAATACCATCATTCAACCTGTTTGAAAAGCTAAAGTAAAAAGTAATTTTGTGTATTGTAAAAATGTTACTGTTCCCATTCACCCCACAGTATAGGTGAATAGGAACGACATTGAAAATGTTATTGTGTTTCCCATTTACAACATGTGGGGTGAATGAGAACAGTTTAAAATGGTTATTAAATTACTTTTTCTATTTAAAATCTTTTAAAAATAGAAATTAGGTCACTTATATTCTAAGAAATCTGGTGCGGGCAATACATGACTATCACTTACCTCCGTTTTTATAATCGATTAAAGAATTTTCAAATACATTTAGAGATAAAAATGAGTGAAACCATTAAAGAATTAATTAAATGGAATTTATTTAGAAACATGTGTTTTAAATCTTTAGCTTTCCAACGGTATATCATACATGTATATTACTGCTCTTATGTTCAAAAACGAAAAATTGCATTAAAAAATATTTATTCTGTTTTCTCCTTTAGTTGGTTATCGAATTTATTTAATTTATATATTTACCTGTTTTTCATCAGCGTTAACAAGATAATATAGTTATTTTTATAGAATCAACAAAATTAAAGGTACTTTAGGGGAAGAAAATTTAAAATATCGGCATTTAAGCCCAATCATACCATTTTAATCAGAATGGTAAACATGGTAAACATTATTAACCAAGTAAACATGATTTTATAAACACAGAGAATTAATACGAAAAGATAAAATAAATCGATATTTATTATTGGGTTGATGCAAAATTAATGCAGGTTTTTAGTAGGTATTGTAAATACGCCATATCTTTACTTTAACCATATATATTTAATCAAAATAATTTCCATCTGAATCAATGCACTTTTGCAAACGTTCAACAAGCTTTCTTATTCCACCAGAAAAAAAATCCGAATCCCTGGACTCAATGAAATCAGGAAAAGAATTTTCAATGTCGTCCTGGTTTTGAAAATTTTTCTCCCTCAAAAAGTTGTCCAGATGCCTGAAAAAGTGGAAGTCTGTAGGAGAGAGGTCAGGTGAATAAGGCGGATGTTGGAGAACTTCGTAGCCCAACTCGTGCAGTCGTCGAAGCGTTGGTTGTGCAACGTGTGGTCTGGCGTTATCGTGGAGCAGGATCGGCCCCTTCCGATTCATCAATGCTGGGCAAAGACGTTGCAATTTTTGAGTTCCGAGTTCCGCCGCCATTTCTCGTGTGGTTTTGGTTGGGTCTTCTTCCACTTTTGACCTCAGCTGGTCGTTGTCCAGAGCAAGATGACGGCCCCGACCTTCCTTGTCTTCGAGGTCGAAATCTCCTCTGCGAAACTTCTGGAACCAACGCTGCACCGTGCACTCATTAATAGCCCCCTGACCCCACACTTCATTAATATTACGAGCCGTTTGCGCAGCGCTGCGCCCTAATTTAAATTCGTAAAAATAAATTTGACGAAAATCGCACTTTGACATTTTCGATTCAAGACCTTTGAACACACTGAACAAAACGATTTTACTAAACAAATTCATGGTGAAAGAGAGGGTATTAGATAAGGTTTGTTTTGGTATAATAATGATCAATGTTAGGATTAGCTTTGTTTACACAATTGGAATTAAGATATTGCAATAGAGGAAACCTGCATTAATTTTGCATCAACCCAATATTATCATATAACCCAAATACCATCATTCAACCTGTTTGAAAAGCTAAAGTAAAAAGTAATTTTATGTATTGTCATGTAATTAAAATAACCATGAAAACATAGAATTATGTTAATATGGTTTTTATTAATTTATTGAATTCGGTAAAGGTTGAATTTGATTTTGAAAAGATTGAATTTGATGTGGAAAATGTTGAAATTGACTTTTTGAAAAAGTTTAATTTAAAAATTTTATAGATAAAGGAAGCGGCGTGGTCTAGTGGATAGAGCACTAGTCTACTTTTCTCCGGGTCCTCGGTTCGAATCTCGGCTGTGGCAGAATGTTATTTATTCAGTTATTTCGGACGGGGGGCGATCCTGGGGTATGGAGACCCTTCTGTGGAATCTCTATATGTACTAAGCCTCTTCATGGTTTCTAGTAGCACAGGTTTTTTTTTTTTTTTTTTTTTTTTTTTCTATAGATAAACATATATTAATTTAGAAAAAGATTGTTTGGAAAAACGTAGCAGTTTTGAAGGACTTCCTGTTTTTTTTTATTCTCATCGATCTTGTTCAATTTAATATTATAATTATTGCAAATACTGACCTCTCTATAAAAAATCAATCTGTATCCATTCTCAGTAATTATCGACCAAAAACATTAATTCAAAATTAATAGAAAAATACCAACATTGGCAAACTAAGTAGGTTATGGAAGACTTTTCAGCTCTAATAATAAAACACGAAAAGGTGTTTCCATTATCTACACATTTTGCATATTCCAAAGTGTGACTTTTTTTTCCATCCCTGCAGTAACGTTTTCAACCGTTTAGTCGCCTTTTTTTTCTTTTTCTTTTTACAGTCCTTCCTGTCCACTTTCTCTCTCCTGTCGGTTCCAATAAACGCCTCTTCTTCGTGCCAGACACCTTTTTCATACAAAAATAAAAATCGTCATGAATTATAACATAAACAGTTAGATTATATAGTTGAACTTTCTTGAGTGAGTAAAGGATTAATGATTAGCACAAATAATGAATTTATAAATAATTAATCTAACATTTAAAAAGCTGCAAATAATTACACTATGGTTAATCTATACTAATATTATAAAGCTGAAGAGTTTGTTTGTTTGTTTGAACGCGCTAATCTCAGAAACTACTCGTTCAAATTGAAAAATTCTTTTTGTGTTGAATAGTCCATTTATCGAGAAAGACTATAGGCTATATAACATCACGCTGCGACCAATTGGAGTGAAGAATCAGTGGAAAATATGGGGGAAAAAATGGGGTAATTAACCTCGCATTCCAACGATTCCAAATGATTTACCTTTTAATTTTAAAATAATTCAATTTCCCGTTAAGTTATCTTTTGCCGTAACAATTAATAAATCACATGGACAAACATTTAAACACTTAGGAATCGATTTACGTCAAGATCGGGTTGCGTAGAAAATCAGTATGTTCTTCTGCCACAAGAAAATAAAACCAAAAATATCATTTACGCAGAGGTACTTTAAAATATTGGGTTGTCCGAAAAGTTTGTAGAGATTTTTAAAATAAAATCTAACTTCTATTTTTTCTAATAAAAATGAATCACGAAGCTAAGTTTACACACTGAATTCGTCTTTATTAAGGCTCAGTAGTGTAGTTTTTTGCAAACCAACATTTTTTTTTTTTTTTTTTTTTAACATCATTTATTGAAATTTACAACTGTACTTCAAGGTACAACAAGTAAATGTGACAAATGTTAAATGGCGTGATACAAACTTGAAGAAGAACTACCCAATGGCAGCACTCCTGTAACTTTTCTACACTAGAAGGTCTCGAGGCCATCTTCTTTTCAGACGCCTCGGAGGATTGTCAGGAATTGAGGAGGAAGAAAGTATTGAAACAAGAGGATTAGGGTGGGAATGGAGTTTGTCATGAAAGGAATGGTATCTAGATCGGGCCAAATCAGCAACATACGGAACGTTGAGGTCTTTATGGATAAGTTTGTTCGTGACAAAATAAGGAGCATTTAAGATTTTACGAAGGATTTTGGATTGTAGGGATTGGATACGGGAAGAATTCGAGGGTTTAGTAGAGCCCCAAAGCTCCACTCCGTAAGTCCATATCGGCCTTATGATAGTCATGTAGATGAGTCTTTTGTAGTGAAGTGGAAGATTAGAACGTTTGTCCAGTAAGTGTTGAAGAAGTCGAAAACGTCGTGCAGTTTCCTGTCTTTTCAGTCTTGTGTGAGGGTTCCAAGTAAGGCGTTTGTCAAGGTGCAGTCCTAGATATCGGATCTGTTCAACCGGAACAAGAGGAGTATTATTGAAGGAGACAGTAGGGCAGGATGTCATAGGTTTACGACGAAGGGTAAAGGTAATTTGGTTGGATTTGTTGGCATTAATTTTAATTCTCCAGTTCTGACACCATACCTCAAGGTCTCTGAGGTGGGATTGGAGAGTTTGAGAGGGAATAGTTGGATCAGTATTGACTGATAACACACAAGTGTCATCAGCATAGGTAGAAAGGAAAGTGTTAGGATGGGAAGGGATATCAGCTGTATTAACTGTGTAAAGAATGGGTCCTAGGATACTGCCTTGAGGAACACCAGCAAACTGACTAAAAATGGATGAATAGGAATTATTATGATTGACTTTGAAGGATCTGTCAGTGAGGTAGGACTGGATAATAAGGAAGTATGTTGGGGGGAGGAATTTGCGGAGCTTGTAAAGCAACCCTGGGTGCCAGACTCGGTCAAAGGCCTGTTCCACGTCGAGGAAGGCTCCCGTACAATACAACCGCGCTCCAATGTAGACGATACAACGTCCACCACACGATGACATTGCTGGATAGAGGAGTGGGACGTTCTGAATCCAAATTGATGATGAGGAATTATGGAATTAGTATCAAGGATGGGATACAGGCGTTTCAGTATAAGCTTTTCCAAGATTTTTCCTATGATTGGTAAAAGTGAGATGGGACGGTAAGAAGATGGATTTTCTGGCGGTTTCTTAGGTTTGGGTATCATTTTGACAATGGATAATTTCCAGGAAGCAGGAAAGTATGTGGAACGGAGTACGGAATTGTATATGTAAGTGAGATATAGGATAGCTTTTCGAGGAAGTAGTTTTAAAATATGGGAAGTTATAAGATCATGCCCAGGAGCTTTGCGGGATGGTAAACTCTGAATGATGTTAGATATTTCCGAAGGATGGAACGCTTTAGGAGGAAGGACCATTTGGAGTGGGATATCTAATTCATCTTCTATAAACTTAGTGTGCCCGGGATTATGGATATCTGGATGTGGATTAAAGGTTCTAAAAAGGTGCTGACCGAATATCTGGGCCTTCTCTTCATCAGATCTTGTCCAGATACGGGAATCAGTTAGGAGTGGATGATTACAGTTTTTGAACTTTAGTAGCTTTTTTGTTGTCATCCATAATGATCTGTCTGTAGTAGTAAGTTTTTCGGTGAAGTTGAGTAAGTTTTGAATTTTTATTTTTCTGATTTCTGATTTTAGTCTGTTAGTCAGTTTATTATAATAAGTTTTGTCGCAAACCAACATGAGTGACGGTTCGGTTCATTTTCGGCATATTGTGCTGTTCTTTTTTAAAAAAGCTAAAAAAAACATCCCAAACTACAAGAAAGATTCGTGCCGTGTATTATGTCAGCGATTCAATTTTACCCACCGTACTCTCCTGACATTGCTCCTTCGGATTTCCATTTTTCCGTTCCTTCGAAATTTTTCTACAAGAGCCCTACTCTTCAGAAGAAGACGTCAAAAAGGACCTTTTATTGTTCTTCAGGAGTAAGGACAGTGATTTTTGGAAAAAAGAGATAATGGACCTTTCAAGCCGTTGGGAAAGGGTAATCGCTAACGGTGGTAACTATTTTGTAGATTAAATAAATTAATCAATTTTAATTGTTGTCCAAATTTCTCTACGAACTATCCCGACAACCCAATATATTATTTTAAAAACGTCTTTATAGCTATCGTAATAGCAGAAATTGACGCAGACGAAGTCGCGGGCAACAGCTAGTTTCCAAATAACTATATTAGGGTATTACTGTTTATTGGCAATTAACTAATATTAAAAGCAATAAATAATTCGCAAGAAAATGGCCTATCATCACTGCTAATTTCAAATCGATATGTATCCGCAATTTCTAAACCGATTTCAATGATTGATTTTTTTTTTTCATATTTCAGGAAATTTAATACTCTTTGACAGAGCACTAAGGGCTAAATATTCTTTTGATTTTCATTCAATTAATTCAAATAAAATTTCCTGATTCCAAAACACCTTACATTTACATCGAAACGAGTTTTTTTCGCGTCTAACAACCTCTGCAGTTTCCTTAATGAGTTCAAATTTTACTGGTCTGCAAAATCTAGTTGACGAAGGTCGCAAATTTTTTCATACAAGCTGTTCAGGATTTACTTGTGGGGTCATTTTTAAGGGCACTATAGACGTTAAAAATTAATTTGCATCTGAAACATTAGAGTCTTTGAACCGCTGCATGTACTCCTCAAATTTTGAGGATTTTTTTTATTTTTTTTTTATGTTCTGGTCGATTACAAAGGTTCGTTATTCAATGAAAAAACGCTGCAAATTATTACACAATGGTTTATTATTTCCAAATAACAATATTAGGGTATAATTGTTTATAAGGCTGTTGATAGGCAATTAAGTAATATGAAAAGTACTAATTCAAAGCATCATATCATAAAACTACCACTGTTTTTTTTTTTTTGTTTTTTTATTTATCGTGCTTTACTGATTCTAAAACCCTATACACACTTTTCTCTATCTTCAAAAATAACTGAGTTGTAAGCGTATGGTTTTTAGTATGGTAATCCTAGTTACCAGTGATTTATTTCGATTCGTATCCTTTTAAAAGAAGAATCGAGTCAAAAATGGAGGTTCTCTTCCATTTTGAACCGTATCCTGGTTACAACAAAAGTCAATTGTTAAGAATCCTTTCAACGAGAATGGCGACTTTAACTTAGAATGAAAAAAAAAACAAAAATTAAAACAGTCCTTGAAATATGAAAATCGGGCATATCCTTTGAAATAGTAAATTAGTCCTTTTCGGGCGTCTTTTTTTAAATTAGTCTTTTTTCTCTTTTATATAATTATTCGAGGTTTTTTGGTTAAAAAACAACAATGAATTTTTTTTTTATCTTCAAAAATAACTGAGCTATTGAATAAAATTCTTTTAGATAGATAGATAGATAGATAGATAACTGTTTTTTTTATTTTTTTCTTTCAGCATATTACAACAAAAATATAACATATAAAAAAAACATTAATAGAACTATGGTCTTTTAGACCGTCTAGTCCGGAGCCGACCTGTTCAATTTTATAATTTATATAACAGTAACTATATTCATATACGATACACTACACAATAACAGTAAAACAAACTCACTCACTTATTCAACTATATCATTATCAGACTCAAAACAACCAAACAATAAATAATAAACAATTTTATATATATATATATATATATATATATATATATATATATATATATATAAATATATTATAATTTTTAAATATAGTTAAATTCTTATATAAGTTTATATCTGTAGGGCCATGCTATTTTACAATATTTATATACAGCCATCCAGTTCTGTCCATTAAGATAGTTTATTACTTCATCGGTGTTTAAATAATTCTTTCCGAAACACCTTATTCTAATTTCAGATAAAATAGGGCATGTGGCGAGGAAATGAAACGTATTTTCTACTTCTTTTCTATTACAAAGAGAGCAAATCACATTGTCATTTGACCGAAATCTATTATACAATAGTTGAGGTATACTAATTCACATCTTACTTTAAATATCCATTTCGCCCCATTAAAACTTAATTTGGTATCAAATAAATATTGTGTCCCATAATCATAGTCTAAATTTTTATATACAAACATTTTTTTTGAGACTATAGCCCTTTGTAAACATTTTGATCTATAAATACCTGTCAGAGATTCCCTAAATTGCTGTAAGATTAGAGTCCAGTTATATTTGTTGTCAAGTTGAATGTCAATAGAAATATTATGTTTTTCAGCCAGTTCTCTTATATCTTTAATCCAGAAAATATTTTGTTTGATGACTTCATCATTTATGATATATGGCAGTCTATTGTTTGGTAGATTTTTAGAACTTTTAGAATGTAGTTATTTTGTATTTTTAATGTTTCTATGAGCATTGGGACTATTTTTGTTTCGATGTGCAGCAGGTATGAAGGTGTGGCTTGTGGTAGGCTAAATAATTTTTTAATAAAATAATATAAAAGTTTTTCAGTTTTTATATATTCCTTACTTCCCTATGCCTGAGCTCCATATCCTATGAATGATTTAAAAACGGCATTAAATACTTCAAGTTTTGATTTATAGGGTATACTATTGTTTAAGAGGAAATTTTTCCATATGGAGTTGATTGCCATTTTTGCTTTCGAAAACTTCTGCTGTAGATGTTTTTTAAGGATAGTGTGGGTGTAAGGATAATACCCAGGTATTTATATTCATTTACTACTTCTATTGCTTGGCTATTGAAAAACCATTTTTCATTTCGCCCACGTTTACCTCCTCCATTTCTGAAAATTACTATTTTAGACTTATTTAAATTGACCTCTAAATTCCACATTTGGCAATATTTTTCCATATCCTTTATCATTAGCTGTAATGTTTTAGGGTCAGTTGCTACCAATGTGATATCGTCCGCATATTCCAGTAATTTTATTTTCCTTTCATTCAAACTAATGCCACCGCACAAGCTGTCCTCTAAATCGTTGATGAAGCATGAGAAAAGAAAAGGGCTTAAAACACAACCCTGCCTAAGTCCGTTTTCGGTCTTAAATTCTTTTAATCGGCCGCCATTTTAAAACTAACCAGCTGATATTAACGTCAAGGTGTTAAGATCATCGTTGAATGGACTAGTATTTTTGTGGAGAATTTCAAAAAAATTGGTCCAGTAGTTTCGGAGAAATGTCGCGGACGGCGCTCTCAAATTTTGAACAGGGGTAATGTTTTTTTTTTTTTTTTTTTGGTCGATTACAAAGGTTGATTATTGAAAATAATGAACCAAAAATAACTACAGTAGCATAAAGTGACGTTAAATGAATAAACAAACAAGTTAATAAATTTCATAGTCCTAACAGTTCTTTTAAAAACCTAATTACTAAAACAAATATTAGTAAATCATGAGCCGATTCTGAAAGTATGATAAAACTACACCTCATTACTTTTATTTATACGGAATATGAAAACATCATCAAATAAAGTATGGTTTAAAAAAAAGAATAGTATTTTGCAAAACCAAACTGGAATTCATGGAGAGAATTTTATGTGCTTAACAAAGATGCAAAATTTACTTAGGAAAAGACAATTCGTACTCACCTCCTATTCAACAAAATGTAAGCTTGACTTAGGAAAAGAAAAACTTAATTTTTTTGATTTTCTTAGTGTAATTCCTGAGTATATTACACACACACACACACACACACACATATATATATATATATAACAGTTAGATTATATAGGTGAACTTTCTTGAGTGATTAAATAATATATGATTAACACAACTAATGAATTTATAATAAATAATTAATCTAACATTTAAAACGCTGCACAAATTATTACACTATGGTTCATTATTTCCAAATAACTATATTATGGTAATACTGTTTATTTAGCTGTATATTACCAATTAACTAATATTTATGTATTTCTTTATTTCCAGATCGGCTACGTGAGCCATACATGGGTTTATGTAAAAAATAGTTATTACAATTACTACAAAGGAGGGGTATAGTCTCATGCAAAGACACCCCTAACTATTTCATGTTTATAATTATACGGAACAGTTAAATAAAAAGGTTATATAAATCAAAACAAACCCTTGAAATAATATTGAAACACAAGAATGAAATGAAACTAAAAGTAAACAAGTTCATGTGAGACAATAAATTAATACATCTATAAGGTAATTAAAAAAAAAAGAAGAAGATAAAGTAAATGAATCTTAAAAAGAATCAATGAATAAGTAATTAACTTTTAAATAAATAAAAATAAAAATACATAAAAATAATAATAATAATAAATAAATGGAACATAATAGATAGTATAAATGCTAATTTAGTAATTTATAGATAATATACAGTAATTTAGGAAAGATAATTTAGTAATAATTAGTTAGAAAATTAAAGATTATGGACAAAAAAAAGATTAATAGGAAGATCACAGAAGAACGTCTTGCAGAAGTCTGGGTTTGAGCCGGCGAGTTGTCGTTTGAACCCCGATGTTGTAGGCTACGGCACCTCTTACTGCTGGGAGCTGTGAGTGGTATTTAGTGAAGCGATCTTTGATGAAGTTATCGATAGGTTCAATTTGAAGTTCACGGTGCAGTTGACTGTTTCTAAGGAACCAAGGAGCATCAACTGATATACGAAGAATTTTGTTTTGAAAAGTTTGGAGCTTTTTTCTTTTAGTTGAGGAAGCTGCGCCCCACACTTCACAACCATACATAAGTAGTGGCCGAAGTACAGTTTTATAGATAAGTAATGTTGTAGCAGGTTTCAGATTAGATTTTATATTTACGATAGGGTATATCATTGCCAATCTTGCATAGGCCTGGGTTAATTTGATATTAATGTGGTGGTTCCAAGTTAGGCGGCGATCGAGGTGAACCCCTAGGTATTTCACTGCTTTGTCGGCAGGGATCCATGGCAGCTCGTTACCGTTGAGGATAAGTTCAGGTGGATCTGATGGTCTTTTCAGGGTAAATATTTTCGAGTTGCATTTTTGAATGTTTAGAATGATCTTCCAGTTGGTCAGGTATGTTTCTAATTCGTTGAGGTGGTTTTGGAGGGTATTTCGGGCAATGGTTATGTCTTCATGCTGGGAGAATATTGCCGTGTCATCAGCAAACATGGCTATGGAAGTATGAGTTGATTGAATGATATCATGGACGTAAAAATTGAAGAGGATGGGAGAAAGTACAGAACCTTGTGGAGTACCGGCTAGGATGGGTCTGCTTGTAGAGTTCGTATTATTTATTCTCACAGTAAATGATCTTCTTAAAAATGAGTAGAGGATGTCGTACAAGTATTTTGGAGTACCGATTTTCTTGATTTTGTATAAAAGACCATTGTGCCAGACTTTGTCGAATGCCTACTGAAAATCTAGAAACGTTACCAGAGTGTGCTTTTTCATTTCAAATCCATTGACGATAAATTCTGTTAGTCTAGATAGTTGATGAGAAGTGGAGTGACCGAGCTGAAAGCCGAATTGAAACTCCGGAATTATATTGTTTGCCTGCAAGAAGGATGATAAGCGGTTTTTTATTACTGACTCAAATAATTTTCCTAATATGGGTAATAGACTTATGGGTCTGTAGCTGCTGATTTGATTAATTTTCTTGCCTGGCTTGTGTATAACAATTATTTCGGCTTTTTTCCAGGTATCTGGGAAATATCCGATTCGTAAGCAACTATTAAATATCGTCGTGATTAAGACGATAGCTTTTCTGGTTAGTTTTTTAATAGTAACAGCTGGAATAAGATCATGCCCTGGACTTTTGTTTGTTTTAAGCCTATCAATAAGTCCTTTTAATTCTTTTGGGGTCGTGAATTGCAGTGGCAATTCAGCTGTTTTTAGAGGTAATTGTAAAAATTCCTTGATATCCTCACAAAGTGAAACGCTATTTGTTGGACATTTTTCGCAATTCGTGTTAGAGAATGTCTTTTCAAAATAGTCAGCAAAGGCTTCGGATTTGGCTTGATCAGTGGAGATGAATGTACCGTCCTCTATTAAGCTGGGAATGATGTCTTGCTTTTTTAAAAGACGCTTTGTAGCCTTCCAAAGTGATTGGTCTCTTGGGTCTAAGTTAGCGACATACTCTTTATATTGGGAAAACGTGAGCTCGTCCAATTCTAGTTTAATGACTCGCCGAAGATGATTCCATTTTCTTTTGTCTAATGGATTCCTAGTACGCATCCAACGCCTTCTTGTCATATTTTTCTCCTTAATTTTTGCCAGAATTGAATTTGGTATCCTATTGGTGAATGCCTTTCTTTTGAAGCGAAATGTCTGAATAGTTGATTCACTAATACAATTGGATATTATTTTAGTTAGCTGCTCCACGGATTCATCGATTTCTTGAGGGTTTGAAAAGTTGTTTTTTAGAATAATATTATGATGTATTAATTTTTTATATCTGTCCCAGTCAATTATTCCTTTAATTAGAGGATTTCTGGAAGACATTTCTTGAATTTTAATAGAAAAATAAATTAATACGGGGACGTGGTCTGAGTTTAAAGCGGGTATCGTTTGAGATGCTATTGGCAACGTTATTTTTTTGGATAAAACTATATCTAAAATATCCGGTGTACTTCCACTTCTAAAAAAAGTAGGTTCCGTTGGAGCTATAACTTGTATGTTATATCTGGAAGTAATGTCGAGCAATTTACTGCCACTTGAATTTGTTTTACGACACCCCCAATATATATGTTTACAGTTCATGTCACCCAACACTAGAACATTTTCATTCTCAGGCAGCAAATTAAGAATTTCTTCTTCACATAGCTTCTTATTAGGTGGTTTATATGCTGCTGTGATAATCGTACTGGGAGATGAGTTTAAACGGATTGAAACGGCTTCTATATCAGATATTCCTATTAGGTTGTTTTCAGAAAAGCTTATATTATTCTTTACTATAATAGCCACCCCTCCTGAAGCAGTTGAACTATTTCTATCGTTTCTTAAAGTTTTGTAGCCAGGTATATGGAATTTATTATGAGAAGAAAGATGAGTTTCAGTTATACAGGCTATATCAATAGAGTGTGTTTCAAGAAAAATTTTAAATTCACTCTTTTGCGAAAAAATGCCATAAGCATTCCAATTTAAAAGTTTTATTTTCCTTAATTCACATGTCATAAGAAATAATTAAAAACGTTATTTGAAAGAAATAGTATGGAATACGAAAATAAACATAAATATGATAACAAGGTGGGAAGGTATTATTAACAGGTGATAGACTATTGTTTACATTAAGGCCCATTTGTAAAGAAGGAGGTAACAATGGAACTTAATTGTGACATTATTTCTGATAAATAAGGCTTTACAGCTTCTATTATGAGTTTTGTAATAGTTGTTAAAATGTTTTCACTATTATGTTCGGTATTCGGCTGTGGTTGTGGCTCTGGGTTGTTGGGTTGATCTGGTGATAAAGCTGAGGAATATGAGAAATTAGATGTAGCCCTTCTAGCTGTTTTGGCTGCAGTATTTCTATTATTATTATTGGTGTTATCAACTTGTTCGACAGGCGGATTTATTCTATTTTTAATAGATTGATAATAAGAACAACCTTTGTAGCTAGCTGCATGTGCTTCTTTACAATTTACACAATATGGCTTATCGGTAAATTTTAATGGACATTTTGAAAAATGGTGTTTTTCTTTACATTTCACACATCTGGGTTCGAGACGGCAATAATTCTTTGTATGTCCGTATCTTTGACAATTGGTACACATTGGTATATTATCGGTTTTGTATTTAGGCTCAACTGAGATGAGAGCAGAGAAAATATTGGTTAGTTTGAAAATATCTTTAGCCTTTTCATTGTTTTGTAAAGAGACTGAACACAGAGGGGGTGGGCTTTTTCCTTATTTAAAATTCGGGAAACATGTAAAACTTCGAAATGTTTAGTTTTTAGTTCAGTCTTTAATTCTTCGTCTGTGATAGAATAGGGTACTTTTCTTATTACGACATTCAAAGTTTTATTTTTTTCAATGGAGAAAGTATGATATTCGATTTTCTCTTCATCATAATATTTGGTCATTCTTTTATAGTCCTCTATTGTTGTGAGCATTAATTTTGTATTGTTACCGGATAAAGTTGTGGTAAATGGGCTTAAACAAAGTGCTTTTATGTCATTTAACAAAGCTCGGTAATTGTTTGCATTATGCAGGTATATTGGGGGTATTTTAGGGTTAGTTTGAATTACTGTGCTGTTTCCGCCATCTTGGTTACTGTTTTGGTTAGAAGTAGAGGGATTATTATCTGATAACTCCTGTTCACTCAGTAATTGAAATTTATTACTTACTTTTATCGGAGCGATTTCTTGATAATACTTTCACATTTTCTTAACTGGTGACTGGTTAGGTGGTGTTCCTTCGTGATTTCTTTTTTTAGAAGTTGATTCTTCTATAGCTCGATCATCGGAACTAGACGAACTTTGCTGTGAGCAAAGTGGCATAACCCCTACCTCATCTCCCTCTGTCATTAATTAATACGGCTATTAATTTAATGCATCTAACATAAACACTTCAAAAAACAAACAAAGAACAAAACGAACAACAAAAAAAAGACAACAAGGTAAAAAGTCAATGTTAATCGTACACTACACTTTTTTATAACCGCACTCTACGAAAGCTAGAGGCCATCTGAATTAACTAATATGAAAAAGCAACAAATAATTGAGACGTTGATTTCCAAAAAGTACTAAAGGACATTTTTTACGAAATTGATTTTTTGTCATATTTGTATTCTCATCATTTAGTTTTATTTAAATATTCTATTTGATGTTATCTAATGAATTCTCAAGTCCTTAAAAAACGCGATTTAGAAATGCGGTCATTTTCTAAAAGTACTAATTACGCATTTATTTTCGTTCCAAATCATTCTAAAAAAAATCATTTCATAACTTTAATATGATGTTATTATTATAGTAAAAAAATAATTCTAAATGTTAAGGCAAAAAGGCCCAAATTAACTAGTTTAATAATATAGTAATGAGAGATTTTCGCGTTTCCTGTAAAATTTCGTAGAATGGATATAGTACCTTTTGGAAATCAACGTCTCAATTCATGGTATATCACCACTGCTAATTTCAAAACGCTGTCTCCGCAATTCCTAAACCGATTTCAATGATTCTTTTTACGTTTTTCAGGAAATTTAATCCCTTTCTGCATACGGCGGACCAACGGATTTTTTTTTTTTTTCCTTGTTTATTTATTTAACGTCACTTTATGCTACTGTGGCTAATCGGACGATGCTACAGTGGGAGTCCTAAATTTTGCCTATCCAGGTTTAATTAGGATAGGGATCTTTAACGAGTAACATAGCATGTAACATACACTCAAATTTTAAGAGGGGGTAATTTTTTTTTTTTTTTTTTTTATGGTCGATTACAAAGGTTCGTTATTGAAAAAAATAGCTACAGTATAAAGTGACGTTAAATGAATAAACAAACAAATTAATATATTTCATAGTCCTGACAGATCTTTTACTACCTTCTAGTAAATCAGGACACGATTCTGAAAGTATCATAAAACTACACTTAATTTCTTTCATCTATACGAAATATGAAAATATTCTCAAATAAAGAGAATTTTATGTGTTTAACGATGCACAGTGCAAAATATGACCATGAAAAAATATAAAAACTAATTAATTTATTGACACGATTGGCGAGCGCACATTGGTCAAACATCAAATTTATTTGCTAAAATATAAACTTTCCTACATTTTAGGTTTGAAGTGTCAGAATACGGGAAAAATAATACAAAAATCTAATTATAGTTCGGAGTTGCTAAAACATACTAATGGATGTATTTTATATCATTTAGGAAACTCTTCAAATTATAGATTGTCAAACTTTTGATTTGGAGTGTTGTGTCTGAAAAAAATTATGTATCACCCAAAACGCAAAAATTCTTTGTTAGATATTAAAACTCTAGTCTTTAGTCTAGGATTGGTAAAACAAATCCTTTGGGTAACTTGCGGATTATATAGTTTTTCGTTATTGAATAAGAGCGTACATTTACAAATTGCTAAATCAACTCTACAGGTGAGATTGCAATGTATATTCAATAACGAGTTTGGAAATATAATTTCTTACCTGTCTTAGCAATGCCCATTGTTAAATAAAAACAAAAATACTTTGCTCTAAATACACCTTAAACACAATAAATGACCATCGAATAAAAATAATCCCACTGTTGGTTATTAGGCACTTGTACGAACAGAAATCATTCACTCATTTACAATTTATTTGTAAACACGGTATGGCAGAAAATATTAGTGTTAAGGGTCTTTCCAACTAATAATAAAAAGTCTGGTGCGGGCAACACACGACTTTCACTTACCTCCATTTTTAAAATCAATGAAAGAATTTTCAAATACAGTTAGAGATAAAAATACGTGAAACTATTAAAGAATTTTTTTTTTTTTTTTTTTTTTTTTTTTTTTTTTTTTTATTGAGAAATATTACAATTTGTTGCATAATGAACAGTAGTAATAGAGATGTAGTACACATTCATACAATATATACAGCCAATAATGATAAAGTCAAATTACATAAAATCGGAAATAAATAAATTCAAATATATACAATAAAAAAGCAACAAGAAACAAATCAAAACAACAACCTGTAGTAGAGATAAATACAAGTTGGGAAATAAATAAAAATCATACAAGCAAACTTAACTATATACAATATATACAATCAGCCAAAGGAACCCTAGACTCGGCTGCTCCCCCCACAAGTGGGGGGAGAAGCGGAATCCAAGAGATCCCAGCGCCTCCCACTCAGCGCTTCACTGGTGTATGCCAGTGGAGGCCGAGCCAGAGCATTAAAGAATTAATTAAATTGAATTTATATAGAAACGTGTGTATAATTAAAAAATCAGGTGCAGGCAACACACGACTTTCACTTACCTCCATTTTTAAAATCAATGAAAGAATTTTCAAAAACAGTTAGAGATAGAAATACGTGGAACTATGAAGGAATTAATTAAATTGAATTTATATAGAAACATGTGTTTTATTAAAAAATCTATTATATTATTATCTAAAATAATCAGTTAGTTTTATGTTCATTTCATCACTCTATATTAACTTTTAAAAGCTTGTGTATGAGATAATATTTTTTCTAAAATCTTTAGCTTTCCAACGGTATATCATACATGTATATTACTGCTCTTATGTTCAAAAACGAAAAATTGCATTAAAAAAATATTTTTTCTGTTTTCTCCTTTAGTTGGGTATCGAATTTATTCAATTTATATATTTACCTGTTTTTCATCAGCGTTAATAAGATAATATAGTTATTTTTATTGAATCTACAAAATTAAAGGTACTTTAGGGGAAGAAAATTTAAAATATCGGCATTTAAGCCCAATCATATCATATTAATCAGAATAAAACCTACATGATATTAAAACTCATTAAATTTTACATCGATATAGCGAGTTTATTCAAAATCGTCGGATCCGTTTTCGAGAAAATCGAAAAAAGATGCAAAATGCAGGGTATAAAGTGCCTCTTCTGGTAAGCTCATTTTGATGAAAACAGTTTAGTCACGTCTCGGGCGTATAGTTGTCTTAAATATGTAATTTCAGTTTCATAGGACTTACGCTTTCCGCCCGGAAGTTACCACACACACAGACCTTTTTGCGGGACTTGGTTATTTGGACTCAGGGGACCCTAAAATGTGTATTTCCGTTGAAAACTGGAATTCGAAAATTTTCACGATCGCAATACTTTCCCTTACTATATATAGTAAGTGAAAGTAAAAATTGAAGCACTAGAAAATTCCAAACTTTTGACTTTTGTCCACCTAAATTGATGATTTTGCCCACTATAAGTCCATAACATATAAACGATAAGTCCATTACATATAAACTTTTGTTTAGTTCTGGAGATGTTACCACATCGATACTTAATTCGCACATGAAATCTCCTCATTCCTACAAGCCGTATATAACGATAAGACAATATACAATTAACAACACATGAAGCTGTTGTTGAAGAGCGTAAACAGTTTGTGGACTATTTGCCAGGAGCGTGCTGTTAAGTGGAGGAGTTTTTACCAACGGCCTATTGAATAGGTACGACTATGGTGGACCATTGTAAAGCCTTAGTAACCCGCATTCTTGTGTCGATGCATCGTTTGGTAAACAATCGATAGTGGCAGTTCCCATAGCAACAATGCGTCTTAACCCTCTGATGATTGGTATTTAATAGATCACCAATAAATGGGCTTAGTTAAAACCTAAAGTACTAATACTGCCGCTAGATCTGTTCGTAATAGATAATAATTTATATCATTATGTGTATTCAATATGTTTTTGGGTTATTATTTTCAATAATATACCTTTGTAATGTACCAAAAAAAAAAAAAATACCCCCTTAAAATTTGAGAGCTTACGTTTCAAGATTTGTAGAATTCGAATAAGGAATTTTTGTGGGCCAAATCACCAATTTAGGTGGACAAAAGTCAAGTCAAAAGTTGGGAATTTTCTCCAAACAGTGCTTCACCTTTTTATTATATGTTGGCAAGACCCTTAATACTAATATTTCCCGCCGTACCGTGTTTACAAATAAATAGTAAATGAGTGAATCAATCCTGTTCACACTAGTGCCTAATAACCGGCAGTGGGATTATCTTTATTCAATTGTCATTTATTGTGTTCAAGGTGTATTTAGAGCAAAGTCATTTTGCTTTTATTTAACAATGGACATTGCTGAGACAGGTAAGACATCATATTTACAAACTCGTTATTGAATTATACATTACAATTTCACCTGTAGAGTTGATTTAGCAATTTGTAAATGTATGACCCTATTCAATAACGAAAAACTATATAATCCCCAAGTAAACCCAAGGATTTGTTAATATTACATTAAAATACAAAGAATTTTTGCGTTTTGGGTGATACATATTTTTTTTGTTCAGACACAACACTCCGAAGCAAAAGTTTTACAATCTATAATTTCAAGAATTTTCTAGATGATATAAAATACATTTATTAGCTGATTTTAGCAACTCTGAACCATAATTAGATTTTTGTATTATTTTCCCGTATTCTGGGACTTCAAACGTAAAATATAGGGATGTTTTATATTTTAGCATATAAATTTTATGTTTGACCACAGTGCGCTCGCTGATCGTGTCAAAAAATTAATTAGTTTTTATAATTGAAAAAAAAAAAAAAACTCCGTAATATTGGACCCCAAAGGTTAAATATAGACAAGTTTCATAATTTTGTCCACCTAGATCGGTCATATTGCCCACTGTCCGCCGTCCGCGGCATATCTCCGAAACTACTGGACCAATTATTTTTAAATTCGCTACAAAAATAGTCCATGCAACGATGATCCTAACACCTATACGTTGATATCAGCTGTTTAGTTTTAAAATGGCGGCCGATAAAATGTAATTGAATTCAATAACTCAGTTATTTTTTAAGATAAAAAAAAAATTTATTAGTGTTTTTTACTTTCACCTACTATATATAGTAAGGGAAAGAAAGTATTGCGATCGTGAAAATTTTCGAATTCCAGTTGTCAACGGAAATACACATTTTAGGGTCCCCTGAGTCCAAATAACCAAGTCCCGCAAAAAGTTCTGTGTGAGTGTGTGTGTGTGTGTGGTAACTCCCGGGCAGAAACGGTAAGTCCTATGAAACTGAAATTTCATATTTAAGACTAATATACGCCCGCGCCGTTACAAAACCTTTTCCATCAAAATGAGCTTACCAGAAGAGCCACTTTATATCATGCATTTTTCACCTTAATTTAATAGGCTTTAAGGTTTTATTCTGATTGAAATAGTATGACAGAGCTTAAATGCCGATATTTTAAATTTTCTTCCCCTAAAGTACCTTTAATTTTGTAGATTCTATAAAAATAACTATATTATCTTGTTACCACTGATGAAAAACAGGTAAATATATAAATTGAATGAATTTGATACCCAACTAAAGGAGAAAACAGAAAAAATATTTTATAAATGCAATTTTTTTGTTTTTGAACATAAGAACAGTAATATACATGTATGATATACCGTTGGAAAGCTAAAGATTTTAGAAAAAAATATTATCTTATACTCAAGCTTTTTAAAGTTAATAGAGAGTGATGAAAAGAAGATAAAACTAACTGATTATTTTAGATAATAATATAATAGATTTTTTAATAAAACACATGTTTCTATATAAATTCAATTTAATTAATTCTTCAATAGTTTCACGTATTTTTATCTCTAACTGTATTTGAAAATTCTTTCATTGATTTTGAAAATGGAGGTAAGTGAAAGTCGTGTGTGTTGCCCGCACCAGATTTTTTTTTTTATAAATAAATTATTTATTATATAAAATAGATTATATAAAAGAGAAAAAAGAAAAGAAAAAAATTGATGTTTTATATATAAATACGCCCATATCTCAGTTATTTTTGACGATAGAGAAAAGTATGTATAGAGTTTTGAATCAGTAGAGCGCAATCAAAAAAGAAAAGAAAAAAAGAGGAAAAATTTAAAAAAATTAAAATTAAAAATTTAAAAAGTCCGTCGCACAGTGGAAAATATGACCGATTAGGGTGGACAAGATTCTGTAACTTGTCTGTATTTAACCTTTGGAGTCACAGATTAAGAAAAAAAAATTCTAAAAACTAATTAATTTTTTGACACGATCGGCAAGCGAACATTGGTCAAACATTACATTTATTTGATAAAATCTAAAACTTTTCCAGAATACGGGAACAATAATACAATAATCTAATTATGGCTCGATGCTGCTAAAACCTGCTAATAGATGTATTTTATATCATTTAGGAAACTCTTCAAATTATAGATTGTAAAACTTTTGATTTGGATTATTGTGTCTGAAAAAAACTATGTATCACCCAAAACGCAAAAAATCGCAAAAATTCTTTTTAATATTTAAATACTTGAAGGATTGATGAAACAAATCCACCAAACAAGTTTTTCGTTATAGAATATGGGCATACATTTACAAATTGCTAAATTAACTCTAGAGGTAGATTGGAATGTATGTTCAATAACGAGTTTAGAAATATAATGTCTTACCTGTCTAAGCAATGTTCATTGTTAAATAAAAGCAAGAAGATTTTGAGCTAAACACACCTTGAACACAATAAATGGCCATCGAAAAAAGATAATCCCACTGTCGGTTATTAAGCACTTGTGCGAACAGGAATGATTCACTCATTTACTATTTATTTGTAATATATTAAGGGTCTTACCAACTAATAATAGAAAGGTGAAGCACTAGAAAATTCCAAACTTTTGTCCACCTAAATAGGTAATTTTGCCCACTGGGCGCCGTACGCCGGCCGCGGCTTTTCTCTGAAACTACTGCATCGATGTTTTCGAAATTTGGCAAAAAAATACCAGGGCATCTGAAAATGATCCTAACACCTCGCCGTTGATATCAGCCGATTAGTTTTAAAATGACAGTAGATTAAAAATGTTTTAATTTAACAACTGATATTTTTAAAGATGGATATAAAATCGTATAGAGTTTTCTAATCAGGACACCGCGATTAATTATTTAATATATAGAATTAATTAATAAAGAATAGAAAAAATTAAAATTTTACCCATATTACGAAAGTAATAAACTGACAATAATTACGACTTGGGTTAAGGACTAAGAGCTTCTTTATTACCGAGGTAATAAATGCCAGAGCTTAACGAGGGCAGAAGCATTGCCTTAAATGGTAACAAAAATGGCCTAATTGAACCGTTATGAGTCAGCAAGGAATAAGTTTAATAATATGAATAATTAAAAACACCGATTTACTTTAAATATTACATAGTGATTTAAAAATATCTAAGTTAGCTGTAAAGAAGCTAGAAACTGATAGAAGGTTCATTTGAAGTCCCAAAGTTTTCTGAAAAAATCTGGTGCAGGCAACACACGACTTTCACTTACCTCCATTTTAAAAATCAATGAAAGAATTTTCAAAAACAGTTAAAGATAAAAATACGGGAAACTATTAAGTAATTAATAAAATTGAATTTATATAGAAACATGTGTTTTATTAAAAAATCTATTATATTATTATCTAAAATAATCAGTTAGTTTTATGTTGATTTCATCAATCTCTATTAACTTTTAAAAGCTTGTGTATGAGATAATATTTTTTCTAAAATCTTTAGCTTTCCAACGGTATATCATACATGTATATTACTGCTCTTATGTTCAAAAACGAAAAATTGCATTAAAAAAATATTTTTTCTGTTTTCTCCCTTAGTTGGGTATCGAATTTATTCAATTTATATATTTACCAGTTTTTCATCAGCGTCAACAAGATAATATAGTTATTTTTATTGAATCTACAAAATTAAACGTACTTTAAATAAAGAAAATTTAAAATATCGGCATTTAAGCCCTGTCAGACCATTTTAATCAAATTAAAACCTACATTATATTAAAGCCTATTAAATTTTACAACGATATAGAGAGTTTAATTAAAATCGTCGGAACCGTTTTTGAGAAAATCGAAAAAAGATGCAAAATGCATAGTATAAAGTGCCTCTTCTGGTAAGCTCATTTTGATGAAAAAGGTTTTGTAACGTCTCGGGAATATATTTGTTTTAAATATGAAATTTCAGTTTCATAGGACTTACCGTTTCCGTCCGGGAGTTACCACACACACACACGCAGACCTTTTTGCGGGATTTTGTTATTTGGACTCAGGGGGCCCTAAAACGTGTATTTCCGTTGAAAACTGGAATTCGAAAATTTTCACGATCGCAATACTTCCCCTTACTATATATAGTAAGTGAAAGTAAAAAAGGGAGTTGACAGTGTTTGACTTGACTTCGGTTTCGTCACCTGAAACTACATGAGTACTATAGATTTCGGTTGTCATTAGTAGAAAACGTAATAATAAAACATGTAAAGAAAACTTTCAACTGAAGATGAGCTGGTTAAAGAACTTAATCAACTTGAAGAAGTTGACTCGAGCCTTAAAATTAGTAAAACAACAATGCTTTATTTCATCTATACAACTGAATTAAAAACAGTTTAACTAATCAGGTAAGTATTATTCTCTCTCTCTCTCTCTCTCTCTCTTTATATATATTATATATATATAATAATAGAATTAATCCCTGTTTCTTTCCCTTGGTCACAACTTCAGGCCCGAACTTCTGGACAAATTTCTATAATTTTTTACTTTCACTTACTATATATAGTAAGGGAAAGTATTGCGATAGTGAAAATTTTCGAATTCCAGTTTTCGACGGAAATACACGTTTTAGGGTCCTGAGTTCAAATGACCAAGTCCCGAAAAAAGTTCTGTGTGAGTGTGTGTGGGGTTAGTCTAGCGCAAAAACCATTAGTCGTAGAAACTGAAATTTCATATTTAAGACAACTATACGCCCGAGATGTTACAGCAACTTTTTCATCAATATCAGCTGACCGGAAGATGTATTTTATACCATGCATTTTGAACCTTTTTTACGATTTTCTCAAAAACGGCTCTAACGATTTTGATTATACTCTCTATATCGATGTAAAATTCAATAGGCTTTAATATCATGTAGGTTTCATTCTGACTGAAATAGTATGACAGAGCTTAAATGCCGATATTTTAAATTTTCTTCCTCTAAAGTACATTTAATTCTTTTGATGCTATAAAAATAACTATATTATCTTGTTAGCATTGGTAATTAATAACAGCTAAATATGCAAGTTGAGAAAATTTGATAAACAACATTAATATTTCTTTTATGAAATTTTTCGTTTTTGAACATAAGAAGTCATATACATGTGTAATATACCGTTGGAAAGCCAAAGATTTTTTAAAAAATATTATTTTATACACAAGCTTGTAAAAGTTAATAAAGAGTGATGAAAAGCCGATAAAACTAACTGATTATTTTAGATAATAATGTAATAGATATTAAAAAATCTGGTGCGGGCAACACACGACTTTCACTTACTTATGTTCTTAAAATCGATTAAAGAATTTCCAATTATAGTTTGAGATAAAAATGAGTGAAACCATTAAAGAATTAATTAAATGGAATCTTTATAGAAACATGTGTTTGATTAAAAAATCTATTATATTATTATCTATTATAAAATAATCAGTTAGTTTTATTGGCTTTTCATCACTCCTATTAACTTTTAAAAGTTGTGTATAAGATAATATTTTTTCTAAAATCTTTAGCTTTCCAACGGTATATCATACATGTATATTACTTTCTTATGTTCAAAAACAAAAAATTGCAAAATTAAAAAATATTTTTTTCATTTTCTCCTTTAGTTGTTTTTAGAATTCGCACAACTTACATATTTAGCTGGTATTCATCAGCATTAACAAGATAATGTAGTTATTTTTATTGAATCTACAAAATTAAAGGTACTTTAGGAGAAGGCAATTTAAAATATCGGCATTTAAGCCCAATCATTCCATTTTGATAAAACCTACATGATATTAAAAACCATTTAATTTTACATGGATATATCGAGTTTATTCAAAATCGTCTGAACCGTTTTTGAGAAAACCGAAAAAAAGATGCAAAATGCATGCTATAAAGTGGCTCTTCTGGTAAGCTCGTTTTGATGAAAAAAGTTTTGTAACGTCTCGGGCGTATATTTGTCTTAAATATGAAATTTCAGTTTCATAGGACTTACCGCTTCCGCCCGGGAGTTACCACACACACACACACACACAGACCTTTTTGCGGGACTTGGTTATTTGAACTCAGGAGACCCTAAAATGTGTATTTTCGTAGAAAACTAGAATTCGAAAATTTTCACGATCGCAATACTTCTACTTACTATATATAGTAAGTGAAAGTAAAATCTATCAAACAAAAAAAATCTAAGCACATGTTTCTATAGAAATTCAATTTAATTAATTCTTTAATGGTTTCATTCATTTTTTATCTCTAACTGTTTGAAAATTCTTTAATCGATTTTAAAAACGGAGGTAAGTGAAAGTCGTGTGTTGCCCGCACTAGATTTTTTTTTTTATTTAAAATAAACTTAGAAAAGAAACTTGATGCCAATGTTTCCCTTTAACTATCTCACACTCAATGATCGCCATCATAGATAGCTCTATCAGCTGTCTCGTATTCTCGAGGCAGGGCGAGAGAAGGGAAGAGACGTCAGTAGATGGGAAAGTGTCGACCGCAGGGAGCAGTAAATGTCACTTAGTGAGGACACTTGCGGTCCTCCGGTTAACCGCCAGTTCAGCGATTATCCGAATATTAACACCTGATGGAGTACTCTCTATGGTCGATGGGCTCAGGAACTGACTCGGATGGTACGTACTAACCGATATGGTACGTATTGTCTCGTGGTAAACTATGGCCCAAAGCGAAATATCTCAAATAACCCATTTATATAATAACATAATTTTTTTTTTAATTATTTAAAGAAATTTACAATGTATTAAATAAATACAACAAGTAAATAGGCTTTATATATGATTAGAACACATGGTAGTCCTGTGAAGAAACTACCCATTGGTAGCACTCCAATGTCTTCTTTATGTTAACAGGTCTCTTGGCCATCTTCTTTTAAGGCGCCTCGGTGGGTTGTCGGGAATAGATATGGAGGAGAGGTCATGGATAAGCGGGTTTGAGTGGGCAGGGAGTTTGGAATGAAAAGAGGTATATCTGTAACGGGCCAAGTCTTCAACAAATGGGATATTTAGGTCTTTATGGTGATTTTATTAGTAACAAAGTAAGGAGCATTGAGGATTTTGGACAGCAAGGATTGGATGCGTGAGGAATTCGATGGTTAAGTAGACCCCCATAGCTCAATGCCATAGATCTGATAATTGTTATATAAATGAGTTTTTTGTAGTAAGTAGGAAGTGTTGTAGTAATTGTATCTACGAGCAGTTTCCTGTCGTTTCAGTCTAGTATGAGGATTCCATGTTAGGCCTTTGTCGAGGTGGAGTCCTAAGTACCGAATCTTTTCAACAGGAGTAAGTGGATAAGGTGGGTAAGTTAAAGGATAAGGTGGGGCAGGAAGTCATGGATTTACGACGTAGAGTGAAGGTGATTTGTTGGGATTTGTTAGGAATTATTTTAATTCTCCAGTTTTGACACTAGTCTTCAATGGCTGATAGATGGTTCTGTAGGATTCGTGATGCAGTAACAGGATCATTATTCACAGATAACACACATGTGTCATCGGCGTTGGAAGTAAGGATAGTGCTTGGATGGAAGGGAATATCAGCTGTATATACCGAGTAAAGGATCGGACCCAGGATACTACCTTGCGGTACACCGGCTGACTGAGTGAATACGGATGAGTAGGAAAGGTTATGGTTAACTTTGAAGGTTCTATCAGAGAGATAGGAACGAATTAATAGGAAGTACGCTGGAGAGAGAAATTGACGGAGCTTGTATAGCAGACCTGGATGCCAAACTCGACATAAATTTAAAAAATCTGGTGCGGGCAACACACGACTTTCACTTACCTCCATTTTTAAAATCAATGAAAGAATTTTCAAATACAGTTAGAGATAAAAATACGTGAAACTATTAAGGAATTGATCAAATTGAATTTATATAGAAACATGTGTTTTATTAAAAAAAACTATTATATTATTATCTTGAATAATCAGTTAGTTTTATCTTCTTTTCATCACTCTCTATTAACTTTTAAAAGCTTGTGTATGAGATAATATTTTTTCTAAAATCTTTAGCTTTCCAACGGTATATCATACATGTATATTACTGCTCTTATGTTCAAAAACGAAAAATTGCATTAAACAAATATTTTTTCGGTTTTCTCCTTTAGTTGGGTATCGAATTCATTCAATTTATATATTTACCTGTTTTTCATCAAAAGGTACTTTAGGGGAAGAAAATTTAAAATATCGGCATTTAAGCCCTGTCAGACCATTTTTATCCAAATAAAGCCCACATGATGTTAAAGCCCATTACATTTTACATCGATATAGCGAGTTTAATCAAAATCGTCGGAACCGCTTTCGAGAAAATCGAAAAAAGGTGCAAAATGCATGGTATAAAGTTCCTCTTCTGGTAAGCTCATTTTGATGAAAAAGGTTTTGTCACGTCTCGGGCGTATATTTGTCTTAAATATGAAATTTCAGTTTCATAGGACTTACCGTTTCCGCCCGGGAGTTAACACACACACACACACAGACCTTTTTGCGGGACTTGGTTATTTGGACTCAGGGGACCCTAAAACGTGTATTTCCGTTGAAAACTGGAATTCGAAAATTTTCACGATCGCAATACTTCCTCTTACTATATATAGTAAGTGAAAGTAAAATGAATTACATAAAAAATCTGCACAAGATTTACGTTAATCCTTACATAATATATTAATAATAGTTTTAGCGAGCCCAGAGATTCGATGTCAATGATAACACCAAAATCCATCCAAAGACTACCGCCCAAGCCTAAGCCCTCAAGATCTAGATCTTAACACTAGAATATATTTTTTTATTTGTGAAAGACAAATTCTTGTACAAATACACTAGATAAAATAAAATTATAAAGCAAAAATAACCTGAGCCTAGCGCTCCATTACAAAAACAATAAACGAAGGTTAAACAATTACTCCTTAACAAAATAATAAACAAAAATAAAACAAACTGGATTATGCCATATTAAAATAATATAAAACTTAAAATAAGAAGAATTATTTTATATAAGTAGAAGAGTATTATAAGTAAAAATATTAAATGGTTTCGAAAACTATTTACATAATATTATTTATATGGCACTGACAGAATCATACTTAAGGGCAGTGCTACACGAAAATAGCAGGAGAAGGGTAGGCTTATTTAAAAAAAATAAATGTGGATAATGACATCAAAAATTACAACTAGAAAAAGCCTATCATATCATTAAATATTTTTTTTTAAAAAAGATAAAAAAAACTGAATGATAAAGTTATATCAAAACAAACAAGTGTAATATACACATCATGAAAACATGTTTTTTTATGTAGAAACTCGATTTTAAGAAATTAAATATTATTTATAATAAAAGGTAAAAAAAATGAATGATGAAGTAATATAGAAAATTAGGTAATTGAATATTTATTATAATATGTTGAAAGTATGTGATATTCACTTTCACCCACGATTCACGAATTTCACCTAGCTCTGCCTTTATTACATATTACTTTCACTTACCTGTATAAGGGAAAGTATTGCGATCGTGAAAATTTTCGACTTCCAGTTTTCAACGTAAGTACACGTTTTATGGTCCCCTGAGTCGAAATGGCCAAGTCTCGAAAAAAGGTCTGTGTGTGTGTGTGTGTGTGGTAAGTCCAGCGCAAAAACAAAAAGTCGTACGGAACTGAAATTTTATATTTAATATCAACTATACGCCCCAGATGTTTTTTGGTAAAAATCAGCTTACCAGAAGAGCCACTTTATACCATGCATTTTGCACCTTTTTTATAATTTTCTTTAAAACGGCTCCAAAAGATTTTGATTAAACTCGCTATATAGGTTAAATAAAGGACTTAAACACTCACTTAAATTTTTAGACGTCCTAGTATTAGTAGGAGGAAATGTCTTCTTAGTATGAGTAGGACATGCCTAAAAACCATAACTGCTATCTACACAGGACACGGAAAACTCAACTACCACATGTTCAAACTTGGTATCTCTAATACCCCTTTATGTAGACTATGTGGACAGGAAGATGAAACATCTTTCCGCATAATCTGCCACTGTGATAGGGTAGAAAAGTTAAGGTTCACTCTATTTGGTGAAGTCCGCTTAGAACACCATATGAACTATAAACTAGTCAATCCAAATAGCCTTCTGAAGTTTGCTATTGCAACAAAATTCATGTTTTAAAATCACCACTTTTTGACTGTATGGCGCACAATAGACCGACTTGGTCGCGGTGCTATCCCTATGCCAGCTCAAAAAAAAGACTCCCACTTTAGCATCGTCCGATTAGCCATAGTAGCATAAAGTGACTTTAAATAATAAAACGAACACAGTCTTCTGGAATCATAAAATTCAATAATAATGAAACAATGAATATTGAAAGTACATAATTTTAATTATATTGGTGTATTAATTTCAATAGTACATTTTGTGGAGAGTTCTAGTTTTATGTTTTATAACCGTTTTACTGAAATAGGAGAGGAGATATGATGCGCCCCCCTGAGTCACGAAGCACACGTCTATGGGGGTCTTGCAAACTCAAAATATCCTAAAGAGGATGATAAACCACTTAACTTACTGAAATAATAATTTCTTATCTTATTTCCAAAGATGATAAGTTGTTATTCAGAGAAAATAACTTTTTATAGAAGTCAAGATAGCTCTTTCTATGTAATCAAAACAATGTAGCCCCCATATTAATAACAAATAAAATAAAATACTGAGAGTAACTAATAGAATATATATATTTTGTTAATAAACTGATATATATTTAAATTTTCATTTTATACAATTACAGAAACAGAAATCATTTATGATTTTATGTTTTTCTTTTATTTAAATGAATTTTTTTTTTCTATAGCTAAAAAATAATCAATTTTATACACAGAATATTATGACATTGATTCAAATGTAATATTAATTATTTCAAAATTAAAAAATATTACATAAATAGATTAAATCATACACAAAACTAGACTTGGTTCAAGAAATCTTAAACATTACTTTGTTTCTACTAATAACGTCTCTGATTATTTTAATAAAATATAAACTCCTTTCCTCTGCATGTCTTTGTTTGTAAATATTAAAACTAGATTTTTTACTGACCAAAAAAATAAATGTCTTAAGGAATTTAAATTGTTATTCCTTGCTATACACAATTTGTTTAGTATCATCATGCTTTTCATTTTCATCAATCATCTCCCACAAAATAAAGTACATAGCCAACTATCTGTAATATTTTATTTATTCTATAACTGAATAACATTATATCATTGTATTTAACTATGACTCAAAACCCAAATCTTCAACATTTAATGTTATTATGAAAAATGGAAAAGAAAAACGATATACAGTGAGTGTCAAAAGTATTCGGATTTCACTACCATTCTGCAATTTACTTACTTTTAACTTATTTTTTATGTTTTTAAGGAGTTGTTAACCACTTTATATTGTTAGAAGGATGGTATACAATAGCTAAAACCAAAAATTACGACAACAATAATTTTATTTTTAACATTTTGAATGTTCATTTACAAAAAAATTAAAAATAGTGTATGTCAAGGTTGTCAAAAGTATTTGGAATTACGTGGTTTCCTAACTATATTAATGCAGTGATCATAAATAAACATCCATTTTGTAAACCTTTTTTTATTATTATACATTTTAGCCTACTTGTAATTGATCTCACTCATCAATTGATTGTTTGGTGTGAATTATTATTCCACTCAAGCACTTATTGTTTCTTGAGGCCATTTTCATTTTGAATATAGAATTTCCTGATTTTCTTTTTTAGTAGGGCCCAAAAATAGTTAATTAAATTTTAAGAAATAATGGAAGAGGGATTTAGAGAACTTTTTAAAAATTTTGCATCAACTAAATCTGAATAGATAACAGATATATGTCCAGAGTCATGGTCGCGCATATGTAAAAAATTTAATTTATTCTTCATTTTTCTTCTATTTTTTATCCTGGCTTTTCATACTTAAAAAATACACAAACCTATCAATAATTCTGTCCACTAATCCAAAGATATTATACTTTTTCAAAGAAAAACGGAGTGTTATTACTGGTATTACTGACCGCTCAAGTTGTTTTACTATGGCATATTAAATTCTTTATTTTTTTCCATTTTCCATATTCTCCATATGAGTCATTTGTAAACATTTTACTTCATTAACGTTCTCTTTAAAAAATGTTACAAACATTCAGCCTATTCTCTTATTGCCTAGACTGCTGAAAAACGTTTTCCGTGCATCCAGAAGTTCAGAAAAATTCATAAATAAGCTAAGATTTACTCATTTGAACAATTGTTTTCTTATTTGATGAATAATCAGTCATTCAATTTTAACATTTAATATTTTTTTGATTTTTCCTTTTCACAGTAAACTTAACTGACACGACAATAGACTGATTAACGACATGTCAATAGCTGAAATGCAAGTCAAAAGAAGGCTAAAGAGAAGCTGGATGCGAGACCTCCTGAGCACTTTTCTTCCTCATGCAACCATGCCTGATCTCACATTTGTACAGCACATTTGCTGATTTTCAGATAGCTTCAGACAGGTGTGAATAAAGATATGAAGAGAGAGAAAAAAATTATTTTAAGAAAAAAATCTTTCCAAGGTTGGTTATATGTTACATTAGGAAGAAGAATTGTTTAGAATATAAAATTATGTCGAAGATTAGTGATAATAACAACATTCGAAACCATTAAACAACAGGATATTACGAATTCCGAATACTTTTGACATTCACTGTAACTAACTTTTTTTTCCTTAATTAGAGAATGAAAACATTAAAGTAATTTTTGAGCATTCAGAATCAAATTTCAACAGGTATTATTACAAACTTTGTTTTATTTTTATCATTAATTAATCAACCACATTTTATGTTTCAGGGTTGTAATTTAATTATTAGAAATTTTTTATTTTGATGCTTCTAAGGTCATTTCCATAGTTCAATTAATTAATTAAGAGATAACTTAATTGAATAATTACTTGATAAATTAGTTAATTAATTGATAAATTAATTTATTAATTGAATTGAACTCTTTCTTGTTTTCCTCTAAGACCAGTTGTGATTACTTTTCTATGCATGCAATAACTTCAACTGATCACAGATCTTAGATCTATATTCTAACATTTGCGGACGTCTTTATTTTTCTGGCCATAAGCAACTCTTTGAGGATTTGGAAGTTGCATGGTAACAAATGTCTAGGGGGTTACCTGTAGCATAGTGGTTAGCATAACAGCCTCCTATGCCAAACGTCCCGGGTTCAAACCACCAGGTAGCCCTAGGATTTTTTAATGGGTGTAAAAAATCCTTAGTTATGCCGTCCTTCGGAGGGGATGTTAAAAGGTGGTCCTAAGCCTGTGCGATGTCAGGAACTTGTTAAAGATCTCTGTCCTAATTAAACCTGGATAGGCAAAATTTATGACTCCCACTGTAGCATTGTCTGATTAGCCACAGCATCATAAAAGGGACATTAAATAAATGAACAAATGTCCAGTTCCTTGATTTCAACTCTTGAAGAAGTTGGAATAAATAAAATGTACTAACTATACTTGTTCCAGTAATTTCTAAACATAAAAGGGGAAGAACCTTACAATACAAAAACAACTTGAAATATTTGTAGCAGAGTACAATCTTCATAACTTGGGTCAAAAAAACTACAATAAATAAGTTTTTCTTTTAACATAATAATATTATTGTGGATATAATTAGTTGACCGTTGAGAATTACTGAAGGAATTAGTCCGGGTGGCGGTCATTAAATGAAACAACTGAATAGTTTCAACTAATATAAAATAGTTGAAACTATTCAGTTGTTTCATTTAATGACCACCACCCGGACTAATTCCTTCAATAATAATATTATGATTCTGTACACTTAGTTTCCACTAAATATTATAAAAGTAGAAATTAAAAACTACAACAGCATTAAATTTATAGGATTGTTGAGAAGATGGAGCTATGGTGGGAAATTTTTCAGGCATACAGGACATTCCATCTAAAGCATGACATTTTTTGTCACCTAATATAATGGCTAAAACTTTCCCTATTTAAGTATTTATTTCAGTTTTTATATGTTAAAGATAACAATTTTTTTTTTCTTCAAAGCATTTTTCCCTACATTTATTAGGAAATATACTTCTGTCTGTACATTTATTAGAAAATATACTTCACAGTAATGATTCTTAAAGGGCTTTAAGTAAGAGACTAGAGTAGTTTCATCAAAATCATTAGAATCTATTTGGTGCCAACCTCTGGAAAAAACCATTTTCCTACTATTGTTTAGAGGAGTTGTCTGAGACTATTAAGTGAAGATGTCTAAAATATATAAATAAAACAACAAAATAGATCAAACTGTTCAGAAACTAATCGTGGCATTGACATATCATGTTAGTTTTTTTTATACACAACAAACTCTGAAAGAATTTTATAGATGAATCCGTTGAAAAACTAAAATCAAAATTTTACAAATTTAAAAAAGTGAAATACTTTCCTCATCAAGTAGCAGTAGAAAGGCAAGCAGTTGTTATTTATTATTATTTTAATAACATCCTTCTGACTATGATTCGCAAACGAAATTATATATTAACATAACTGCAATAAAATTGAACAAAAACTATATGGAACCTTTAAGCACCTAATAATTGCTGACATAGGTAATGATAGCTGCATAGGCATTAAATGCAGGCAGATAGACATCATCTCCGACTATAAGAACCTATGTAGGGGATCACTTGTAGCTGGATGGCTAGCATAACAGCCTCCAACAGACTCCAAAGGTCACGGGTTCAAACCCGCAGGTGTTCCTAGGATTTTTTAATGGGAGTAAAAAACCCTTAGTTATGCTCTCCTTCGAAAGGGACGTTAAAAGGTGGTCCCGAGCCTGTTCGATGTCAGGTACTCGTTAAAGACATTTCAGCCTACATTGTGGGCCTTCATCAGGGCTAAAAGAAACAAGATAACACCCAATGTAATTATAGACTTAATATTAGGTAGATTACTATGGTGTAGAGGTAGGTTGCTATCTGCTTGTGGACCCCGGGTGATAAGATTCAAAATGATGAAGTTAAGTTGATCGTTGAGAAATTAGATGAGGAAGATGATTGGTGGTGCGGTCATTAGAGATAAACACACATTAAAACCTATTATTAAGTCTATAATTACATTGGTTGAATGGGGTTACCTGTAGTGTGGTGTTAACACAACAGCCTCCTATGCCAAAGGTACCGGGTTCAAACCCGCAGGTAGCCCTAGGATTTTTTAATGGGAGTAAAAAATCCTTAGTTATGCCGTCCTTCAGAGGGGACGTTAAAAGGTGGTCCCGAGCCTGTTCGATGTCAGGTACTCGTTAAAGATCCCTATCCTAATTAAACCTGGATAGGCAAAATTTAGAACTCCCACTGTAGCATCGTCCGATTAGCCATAGTAGCATAAGGTGACTTTAAATAAATAAACAAACAACATATCGCGGACTACTGGTTGGGAATTACTGACCTAGAACTATCAATGATTAAACAATTAAATTACATCCCAGACCCAAAATGTATTTCTTCGTACAAAAGCTCCGAAAATCTTATTATCCATACAGTAGGCAAGAATAATTGTTATTATTTACTGTTAACGTTTTTCGAGAATTAGTTACTACGTAAAATATTTGGCCCAAAGAGGGATGAGAACACTGGGGAATTTAGAAGGTTACACAACGCGGAATTAAAGAGCTTGTACCCTGTCAGTATAATTGAGTCGATAGCAACGCAGTCGTCGATTAGCCATAGTAGCTATAAAGTGACGTTAAACGAACAAACTAACATTGGTTGTTATCTTATTTTTTAGGATTAGGATTAGGAATGATGATAAGGCGTTTAACTTCGTGGTTTTATACGCCATATACTAATTACATCTTTTTTTTTTTTTTTTTTTTTTTTTTTATAGCCCTGACGAAGGCCCACAATGTAGGCGAAACGTCGGCACATAATTAAAATAGCACTATGTTTTAATGTGTGTTTCTCTCTAATGACTGATACATATTTTTCTCCATCTTCAAAAATAACTGAGTTATGGGCGTATTTATGGGTAAAATTTCAATTTCTTCTCTTTTTTAAAAAAATAATTATTCGCGGTTTTTGGGTTAAACAACATTAATAAATATTTTCTCTATTTTCCAAAATAACTGAGTTATTGAATTAAATCACTTTTAATCGACGGCTATTTTAACAATTATCAGCTGATATCAACGTCTTGGTGTTGTGATCATTGTTGGACGCCTTAGGATTTGTGTAGTGCATTAAAAAAAAAAAAAATTGTTCAGCAGTTTCGGAGAAATGCCGCGGACGGCGACAAACGGATTTTTTTTTTTCATTGTTATTCAGGTTCTACGTATCTTGAAACGTAAGCCCCCAAATTTGGGGAAGGAGGGGTAATTTTGTTTTAATTTGTTTGGTCGATTACAAAGGTTCATTATCGAAAATAATAAACCAAAATCTATAAAAGAAATAAACGTTTATCGGAAAATAGATGAAGATCTTTTCTTGATGCTGATTATCGTCTTATCGTGTAGCCAATGGTTACTAGCCATAAACTTATAACTTATAAATAATAATAAATTAAGTGAATCAAATTCATATACCGAGTTGGATTAACCACTCCTTTACTCTCTTTTTCAACCAAAAAATTTATAAAATTGTGTATGGTTGGTTTTTACAATTCAATATTAACAATATATCAATATTCAGCCAAAAATAATTGATAATTTTATCAATATTGAAGTAATTTTTATTAGTTCAGACATTAGCAGATACCAAAATTTCATCTTCTTAGATATGAAAGTTAGTTGATCACTTCCTCTTCGAAACCGATGACATTGAAAAGTAGTTGTGTAACTTATTCGACTAGTAGTTATTGTTTTTATTCTTATGTAGAAATGTAACAAGAATAGTTGTCTTTTTTAATATTAATGAATGCAATTTAGTACACTTTCAAACAAAAACAAGAAAATCAGGCGAGTAAATAGTAATTAATGTTACGAAAGGCAATTGTAGTAAAAAAGCAAAACTTTTTGATCCGGTTGTTGGATATATTAAAAATTTAGTTATTCTATAATACATTACGCTATATGCAATAAAAAATATTTTTAATTATAAGAGGATTAATCATTAAATTTTTTTTTTTAAATTACTTCCAGGAATCAAAGCTTCATTTTTTATTGCATTTGTCTAATATCAGGTAATTAAGATCGAATGATTGGAGTTCTAATTGTATTCAATATTATACTTTATCTTATAACTATTTTAATAAGCAAGTATAATATCAATAATTTTTTTTTAATTTAATTTTTCCAAATTAGATAACGATTCTAGTTATTCTAATTATTATTGCTTAATTTTGATAAATCATTATGATAAATTGATCTTATGAAATGAAGCATTTAATTTAGTATAATAGGCTGGTGTTCTGTTTTATAAAGTTGTAAATAGTTCATATGTAATGAGTATTTAAACTGTAAAGGTTTTTTATTTAAAATATTATAGTAATATGACTTTAAATTATAAATGAAAATTGCTTAGCGTAATAAATCGATTAATGAGAACGGTTTCATTTGTGATGGGACTTTCAGTTTGTGTCAAGAGTCTGGTAACACTAGCAGTACCTTCTATGCTCGTATCGTTACTAACGATTCGTTAGTAGCGTTTCGGTTTGATAATGTTTATACATGTGGTTAGTGGTTTTGTCTATTAAAGTTTCAGGCATATGTTTAAAATTTTCTGAACTAAATAAATTATTCTGTTTGTTAATGTGTAATTCACTGAATGTATTCAATTATGGCTGCAATATTCAATAAGATCATTAATTCCTTGTATGCCTTTCTTCCCTGGGGTCAAAATTCGAATAAAAGACTGAGGTAATTAATATGCTCAGTTCCATTCTTTTACAAAATCCATTTATTGGATCTCTTTCAAATTATAAATGGATGAATTATTTTCTAAGAATTTTTCTCCAGCTTCATGTTTGTCCTATATATAAGTTGAGAAAATGTTAGGCTATATTAAATAATATTTCAGGGACGATTCCTCAGATGAAAATGAAGAAAATATTAATATTGATGTCACTCCTCCTAAAAGGCAGAGGCTTCAAAGAGCACCTTTCAGACATAAAGTTTTAAACGGTAAGTTGTTTACTCTTGCTATTTTACTCTTAACAGTAGTAAATATCGACCAAAATCTTAAACTAAGGCTTTATAGTGTATTCACTAAATATATTCCATTATTTGGTTGTGATTATAAATTTCTGAGATATCTGCAAAGATAGTAAGATAAAGTTTGAAAAAAAAATATATAATTCTCAGCATATCAGGAGCGAGCTGGAATTTCATTGTTTAAAAATATTTATGAGAAAAAAACAAGAAAATATGTCAACCAGTTTCATTCTATGGGAAGAAAATGGGTTTAAAATTAACGTTCAAATCTGTGCATCAAAGCTACTAGTCAATAACTAGAAACTCATTGGCAAGAGACGTTTAGATTCCAAGTTAAAGAAAAATATCTTAGAGGATAGTTACTGAGTTACGCTGGCAGAGACTGGATGGTTAGGAAATACTATTTATTTATTTTTTAGTCCTGCACATCTAATTAAGAAAAAAAAAAGTGTAGGGAAAGTGATGTTAACTATTTATATACTAATTTAATAAGAAAGTGTTGGCCAGCATGTGAAATCATTTTTTTTTTAAATATGCCTTCCCATTTTGGTTTCCGCCATTAAGAATCTGGCAGCCCAATACCACTCCGATCTTGATGGAGTTTCAGCACTTATATTTTGTAACCGGGGGCATACTTCTAGATGCACTGCATCTATTTCACTGTTATCAGAACAAAGGCAGCAAAGTGGAGACTCTACTACTCCGATCCGTTGCAAGTGCTTCGCAAGGTAGTCATGGCCGGTAAGCATTCGAACCGTGCAACAGCATCTCTTTTCTTCAAATCGACCGGTATCCGTTCTTCATCCAGAAGAAGTTTGCCCCAGTGTTTGTTCATCGAACTTTCTCTTAGGGAATCCATTAGTAAAGCATGTTTTGCTCTCTTAACTTCGTCCTTAGCTCTGCGATTGGGAATTTGATTGATCAACTGTTTTGAAGCTGCACCTTCTTTTGCAAGCTTGTCAGCTACTTCGTTCCCATGAATACCACAATGGCCCAGAATCCATTGGAAAACTACCTGTATACCCTGTTCAAGCAGTTGTTCAATTTTAGTTTGGCAGTTCACAACGTCGTTATCCTGAGACGCATTTGGCTGCGTTGCTGCAATGATGGCTGCCTGTGAATCCACAAACAAGACAATGCTCTTTGCATCCATGTTAGAGAGAGCATGTGAAATAATGTAAAAGCATATTAGTAATTTTGGATGTTTTAACTTCTGTGGTGAAAATATACAATATAATGAAAATATGTATATGAATTATTTGTTCAATGCTATTTGTAGGTGAAGGTTATATTCAACCATTCAAGAGAAGACATTCTTCGGGATATCTGTATTATCTTTTAACATGTTCTCATTAAAACATAATGGTATTAACGTTATAAGCGATTTCCCATTATCAAAATATTGCATATAAATTTCAAGCTCTATCTCTTAATTAATTTTTTTTTTTTTTCATTTTCCACTAATTAATTTGAAATATTGCTATGGTGATTTTAAATAATAGTAATATAAGTTAATATGCCAACTCCTATGAAACTAATGATTAATATAATTAAATTGAAAAATTAATCTTATAAATATAATTATGATTTAGAGCTCTAAATAGATATGTATATTATATTTTGATAATGTATGATCGCCTGAAACATTAATATTAATAAAATTGTGTTTTTTGGAGATTAAATCCCATTAATTATTATTTCTGTTTCTTTGTTAAGAATGTAATCATATTTTGCTGATTAATTTCAGAAATGAATCCACCTACTTTAACCACTGTTCAACCAACTTTTAAAGTTCCATCGGTTTCGAAACTCCAAATTGTAAGTTGTCTATTATAAATATTTTATATCATTTTAACAATGAATGCTTTAAATAGTTTGTTCTTCTATTGCATTTACTTGTTTGATGTACTGCTAAGATTTAAGTAATTATCTGGCTGAGCTTACTATCATGCATAATCTTTTACTTTCACTTACCTATATATGAAATATATATAGTAAGGGAAAGTATTGTGATAGTGAAAATTTTCAAAATCCAGTTTTCGATGGAAATACACGTTTTAGGGTCTCCTGAGTCCAAATGACCGAGTCCCGAAAAAAGGTCTGTGTGTGTGTGGTAAGTCTAGCACGGAAAACCATAAGTCGTGTGAATCTGAAATTTCATATTTAAGACAACTATACGCCTGAGATGTTACAGCAACTTTTTCATCAAAATCGGCTAACTAGAAGAGCCACTTTATACCTTGCATTTTGCACCTTTTTATGATTTTCTCAAAAACGGCTCCAACAATTTTGATTAAACTCGCTATGTTGATGTAAAATTTAATGGGCTTTAATATCATGTAGGTTTCATTCTGATTGAAATAGTCTGACAGGGCTTAAATGTCGATATTTTAAATTTTCTTCCTCTAAACTACCTTTAGTTGGGTACATTCCAAAAGATTACCCATTTCATGTTGTTAGCATTGATTAAAAACGCTAAATATATAAGTTGAATGAATTTGATAATCTGAATAGAGAAAAGTGCAAAAGTATTTTTTTAATGCAATTTTTTTTGTTTTTGATAATAAGTTCAGTAATATAGACGAATAATATACCATTGGAAAAGAAAGATTTTAGAAAAAATATTATCTGATACACAAAGTTGTAAAAGGTAATATAAAGTGAACGAATGGGGAATAAACTTAATACTGATTTACAGTTTAATATAGTTTATTATTTAATCTAAATCATATGTTTCTAACAAAAATGATTTCACGTTTTATTAAAATCAACTTCAAATATTTTTAAAATTGAAGTATATTTAATAATTTTTAACAGTCGAGGTAAGTGAAAGTCGTGTGTTGCCCCCACCAAATTTTTTATTAATGTTAAGCAGTGGGTTTATAAAATGTAGATCTGAGGATAATGTTAGATGTGCACTAAAGGTTGCAAATTTTCTTTTATGTCATTTGGCATTAAATAAGGTCTACAAATCTTTCTTTTTTTTTTTTAATCAAGTTATATCGTAGAGAGTAATTGACTATCTCATCTTAGCCAAAGTTGAACCTAACCTAAGTATTAAGTTGCTATTGTCTATTTTGTAAAGTTTGACTAAAATAACGGATTCACTGAGTCTATTTGTTCATTATTAATTTGGTAAAAATCTCAAAGATCAATAAATTAGAAACACACATTTAAAACAAGTGCTATTTTAATTATGTGCCAACGTTTCACCTACAATGTGGGCTTTCATCAGTGCTAAAAGAAACAAGATAACAACCAATGTAATATATAGACTTAATAATGCGTTAGGTATATAATAATAATATGACAGTAATATAATATGGGAACATAAATAAAATTAAATGTAAAATGGTAATAAAATGACAGTTATAAAGTATGGAAATAAACAAAATTAAGATGATAGTTATAAAGTATGGAAGTAAACAGAATTGAGATGATAATACTGTAAATATATAGACTTAATAATAGGACATTGTAGGCCGAAACGTTGGCACATAATTAAAATAGCACTTGTTTTAAATGTGTGTTTCTAATTGATGACCGCACCCCCAACCATCTTCCTCATCTAATTTCTCAACGGTCAACAATAACTCTATCATCAAAGATCAATAGATTTTAAGGTTTCAAGTAACATATTTGATTAATTATGTACTTATTAATTAGCATACTTTGGCTGGTATGTCGGCAAAAGCTTAGTCTAGACTGGTATGTGTAGGCAAAAGGTAAGGCTCGGGCTTGATTGTTTCTTCAAGAAGGAAATGTTTTTACCTCTTTCTTACTTCAGGCACCTGTACTATCTTGGATTATTTATTTGTTTGCTTCTTATAATTTGTAAGTTAACGCAGGAGGTGTCCTGGCCGTGTGGGTTATCGTACATGAACAGTCCACTTGTTGCCTGGCAATCAAATAATCAAAGATAAATTAAATACGAATCCCCGTCTCGTTGCCAGGAGAGGGGGTAGGGGTAAGGTTTTTAACTCAGGCTTAAATCTCCTGCCCTGAGAAAACTCCCCTACAGCCTAAAAATGTGAGGTAGGGGCCAACAAAAGAAAAAATTTGTTGATTTTATCTTAACAATAAAAGATTATTGTCAAGGGCGTGTGCTCTAAATGGTTCTTCCTAAGTTTTCATTTTGGTTTATTAAACTTTTCTTTTAGAGATAGCTATTAGGATTTGAAAAAAGACATAGCATGTAAGCTATTCATTTGCTTATAATTATGCAATGCTATTTGTTTTAACTAAATTAGTTAAGATTAACTGTTTTTTTTTTTTTTTTTTTTTTTTTTTTTTTTTTTTTTTGTAATATAGAATTATAAAATACAGTGGTTCATAAAATTGATGACATGATAAAATATGTAATATTAAGTTATTCTTTAAATATATCTATGTCAAAGATTAGAACTTTGCATGAAATAAATCCTTATCGACTCCAAAAACATAATATTTATACTCTTTCATATTATCCTTACTATTAGTGTGTCACTTAATCAAACTTATTAATTTTTTAAAACCCTTATGTCCAGATTCTGCTTCATAAGTTGATTTTCATTGGTTGGATTCAAGTAGTGACTACCTAAATTTTTGACAGTACTATTTTTTTATCTGATTAATTTAGTTATATTTAAAAACAAACTTAAACTCATTAGCAATAAATTCACATCATTGTGGTAATATTGCAAAAAAAAAAAAAAAAAACTATAACAAACAGTAAATATTCAATTAGATTATTCACCTATAATCAAAGACTATTCAATGGCATATGGAATTCATCTATTACACATGTTTTCTAATTTTGTCATTCAATAAATTATTTGCTTCTATCTGGCTTGGCGAAAGAGATAATGCTGTTGAAGTTCAATGCGTATTGAAGTAATTGAATGATGTCTTTCTGCAAAAAAAGTTTATATTGCATAAATGAATATCGATCAAGAAAGAGTGTTTAAAAAATAAAGTATGGTTACTGAAACATCCAGAAAGATTTGTTTGAAATTATGATAGAAAAAGAATGATGAAAAATCCTGCTGAAACTATAGGGTTGTGTCACATGAAATGTTCGTTTTCAAGGTACAGGATTTTTATAAAAAATATGATATAAAAACCAGATAATTTTATTCGAAGTATTTACCTTCTTTTTCTACACATTTTTCCCAACGTGACACCAACTTTTTTATCCCCCATCTGAAAAAACTCTGAGCTTTGAAGTGAAACAAAATCTGAAAACGCACTTTTCACTTGATCATCATTTTCAAAAAGTTTTCTTTTGACGAAGTTGTCTAAATTCCTGAACAGGTGGTAATCTGTTGGAGACAAGTCGGGAGAATATGGTGGGCGCGGAAGAACTTTGTAGCCCAGTTCTTTTCATTTTTGCACGGTATGTTTTGAAACATGCCGCTCAGTGAGATCATGAGGTACCCATGTATCGAACTTTTTTACTTTCCCAAGTTTCCTTCTACTTTATGTTTGAGGACACCGTTGTCTATTACAGACGAAGGTCTTCCTCGGGGCAAGTTTTCCAAGTCGTTATCCCCAGCTGAAAACTTAGCAAACCAATGGGGAATGGTCCGTTCATTAACACTCCCTTCCCCAAACACCTTGCAAATATTTCTAGCGGCCTCAGCTGCTGAATGGTCGAGTTTAATTAAACTCATACAAAAATATTACTCGAAAATTGCGTGTTTCCATGTTCATATTTGGAGGTATACTAAAAAGTGGGTAATTGATTGGGAAGCTAATGTTTATAATACAAAGGTAGAGGATTAGTAACTGTTTACTTTAAATATGTAAACAGTCGGAAGAAAACAACAGAGACCTGCAAAATCCTTTATGTATTTCAGAAACTATAAAAACAGACATTTCATTTGAAACAACCCAATAATTTGATCTGATGATCCCGGAATAGTTGGATAGGGATCAAAAACAAAACGCTGGTTATAAAGCTATAAGTAAAAAATCTGGTGCGTCCAACACACGACTTTCACTTACCTCCGTTATTTATATTAATTTAAGAAATTTAAACAAATTTAGAAACGAAAATAAATTGTTAAAGAATTATTTACATTGGATTTTAATAGAAACATGTGTTTTATTAAATAATCTATTATATTCTTATCTATGATAATCAGTTTGTTTTATCGGCTTTTCATCAATCTCCATTAACTTTTACAATAATATGTATAAGATAATATTTTTTCTAAAATCTTTAGCTATCCAACGGTATATTATACATCTATACTAGTATTCCTATGCTCAAAAACTCAAAAATTGCATTAAAAAATATTTTTGCACTTTTCACCTTTAGTTGTTTGTCAAATTCGGTCAACTTTCATATTAGCTGTTATTTATCAATGATGACAAGTTGATTTGCCTAATTTTTTTAAATCTACGAAATTAAAGGTACTTTAGTTGAAGAAAATTTAAAATATCGGCATTTAAGGCCATTAAATTTTACATTGACATAGCGAGTTTGATCAAAATCGTTGGAGTTGTTTTTGAGAAAATCGTAAGAAGGTGCAAAATGCAAAGTATAAAGTGGCTCTTCTGGTTAGCCGATTTTGATAAAGAAGTTTTTGTAACATCTTAGGCATATAGTTGTCTTAAATATGAAATTTCAGTTTCATAGGACTTTTAGTTTACACGAGTTACCACACACGGGCTCACACACACACAGACCTTTTCGCGGGACTTGGTCATTTTGGAACTAAACTAAAACATTTTTTTCCATTGAAAATTGGAATTCGAAAATTTTCATGATCGCAATACTCTCCCTTACTATATATTTCATATATAGGTAAGTGAAAATAAAAATTAATTAATTGAGTTATTTTAAGAATTATCGGTCTCGAGTCGCAAAAGGAGTAAAGCAGGGAAATAGCCTCCGCCCTCTACTCTTCATCATCTTTATGGATGAAATAATAAAGATTTGCAAGAGAAGAACAGCAAGAGCGGTCATTGGTCATTGGGATATGAGAACCATACAGGCACAAGTAATGGTGTATGCCGATGACATAGTCCTTATTACTGACTCTAGCGTTAAGCTCCAACAAGCCCTAATAGAATGGGAAGCAGAATTAGGGCGGAAAGGTATGATTATTAATGCGAGAAAAAGCAAGATCCTACAAGTGGGACGACAGCCCGAACAAATCCACATTATGTGCAACGACGAGGAGCTTGAAGTGGTAAATGAGTTCTCCCACCTTGGAACTGTGATAAGCGGAAATGGAAAAATGCAACCCGAAATATCCCACAGGATAGGAAAAGCAAATAATATTTACTATTCCATCAGCAACACAGTAGTAGGAAAGGGAGAGGTCAAGAAAGATGTCAAGCTCCACATATTTAAGGCCGTATACATGCCTGTTCTACTATACAGAGCAGAGAGCTGGGTACTCCCGGACAAAAAATGGAGCCGTATAACAGCAGCAGAAATGAAATACTTGCGCAGAGTGGCTTCCAAATCCCGCAGGGATAGGATCAAGAATGAAACAATAAGGGAAGAATTAAACATTCCTGCAATGAAGGAGACCCTGGAGAAGAGTGATACGGGCATGTATGCAGGATGAGCCAGGATTGTGATCCACGCAAATTTATGGAGGCAAAACCAGTTGGCACCAGACCTAGAGGAAGGTCTAGGCTTAGCTACGATGGCTGCATTACCAAGTTGGGGCAAGCGAGAGGCAAGACATTGCAGGAGATGAAGACTCTTGCAGGAGACAGAGAGAGATGGAGATCCTGGGGGTTGGACTATCTCCACGCTGAAAGGCACAATGAAGAAAGCTAAAGAAGAAGAAGAAGTTAATTAGGATAAACGGTTTTTATTTATTCGTTATTCGGATTCTACGCATCTTGAAACGAAAGCTCTCAAATTTTGAGCCGGGGTAATTTTTCATTTTTTTGGTCGATTACAAAGTTTGATTATTGAAAATAATAAACCAAAAACAACCTTTTTCACACGTAGTCTGTCAATTATTTATGTTTCTCTCGTGGAAATTACCATAATACAAAATTCAATATATCATATAAAAAAAGATGGTTTTTATAATAAAAATATCAGGAGAGAATAATTTTCATTATATTACTTATTGTATTTTCATATAAAAATAACTCTTCAGGATCAAAAATAAAAGCAATAAATAACTGGGTTATCCCAGCCATATCTTACAGCTTCAGGGTCCTAAAGTGGTCTACGTCATCTCTACAAGAATAATGACTGATATGGACATGCATGATAGGATCCACCACGCATCACCTAACTGCATCCATTGCAAGGCTGTACCTTTCGAGAGAGGAAGCAAGTAGAGACCTGAAAACACTAAATAGGCGTGCCGAAAGCAAGAAACGATAACTGGACAATATTTCAGACAAAGCGAAGTGCTACTACATAAAATAATATAACTTAGCTCCGATGGCTACATTACCAAGTTGGGGCAAGCGAGAGGCAAGACATTGCAGGAGACAGAGAGAGATGGAGATCCTGGGTTGGACTATCTCGAAGCTGAAAGGCACAAGATCCTGGGTTGGACTATCTCCACGCTGAAAGGCACAAGATCCTGGGTTGGACTATCTCCACGCTGAAAGGCACAAGATCCTGGGTTGGACTATCTCCACACTGAAAGGCACAAGGAGAAAGCTAAAGAAGAAGAAGAGTTATGAAGCCACCTATCTAATTACTGCACGCCTACAAGATGTCATCAGGTTAAAAGTTGTTTAAAACTGATCAATTGTTAGATAATATATATGTAATATGTTTTTGGAGTAAAAAAAATTCCATATTCTTTTTTGTTTTGTTTTTTTTATTATTAGAAAATATGATGTTAGTGATCTAATCTTGATCCGATATGAACAAAAGATGCTGTTGCTTGACCATTATCATTTAGATTAACTCACTGTATCTGCATGCATTCTGTTATTAAGTTTTGCATGATTGGTGATGGAGTAATGATTATCAAAATTGTTTAAGATGTTCATTGTTAGTCTCCTTTATTACAGACTGAAGATTTTTACCAACCTCGTCGCAAAGTAGTGTCTAGGTCTTCAGTTCCCCATAACTGGGGTGTTATTTGCCTGGTAAGGTACTTCACTAATGTAATTATTACGTATGGAAATGTATTTCCACTTTTTTAATTTTTATATTTATTTATCCTTGATGTACAACTGCTTTTGTTTTAGGACGATAATGGGAGGCCGCCAAAACATGTGTCTTCTCCACTTAAGTTAAGAAGAAGATTAGCAGCTTCAACTCCTATAGATAGTAAGTGTTCTTGATTAAAGTATTTTATCATATTTCATAACTGCATTTTTACTTTCACTTACCTATATATGAAATATGTAGTAAGGGACATTATTGCGATCGTGAAAATTTTCGAATTCCAGTTTTTGACGGAAATACACGTTTTAGAGTCTTTTGAGTCGAAATAACCAAGTCCGACAAAAAGGTCTGTGTGTGTGTGTGTGTGTCCATGTGTGGTAACTTCAGCGCGTAAACGGAAAGTCCTATGTAACTCAAATTTCATATTGAAGACAACTATACGCTCGAGAGGTTTCAAAACATTTTTCATCAAAATCAGCTCAACAGAAGAGCCACTTTATAGCTATAGCATGCATTTTGCACCTTCTTACGATTTTCTCCAAAACAAGTCCAACGATTTTGATTAAGCTCGCTATGTCAATGTAAAGTTTAATGGGCTTAAACATTATGCAGGTTTCATTCTGATTGAAATAGTCTGACAGGGCTTAAATGCCGATATTTAAAATTTTCTTCCTCTGAAGTACCTTTAATTTTGTAGATTGTATAAAAATTACCATATTATTACCATATCTTGTTAGTATTGATAAATAACAGCTAAATATGCAAGTTGAGTGAATTTTAAAAACAAATAAGGGAGAAAACTGAAAACAAATTTTTTCAATTCAATTTTTTGTTTTTGAACATAAGAACAGCTATACCGTTGGAAAGTTAAAGATTTTAGAAAAAATATTATCTTATACACAAGCTTTTAAATGTTAATTGAGAGTGATGAAAAGCCGATAAAACTAACTGATTATTTTAGATAATGATATAATGGATTTTTTAATAAAAAACATGTTTCTATAGAAATTCCATTTAATTAATTCTTTAATGGTTTCACTCATTTTTATCTCTTACTGTACTTAAAAATTCTTTAATCAATTTTAAAAACGGAGGTAAGTGAAAGTCATGTGTTGCCCGCACCAGATTTAAAGTCTTAAGAATCAATATTATATTTAATATATTAATACTTCAAAAAGTAAATATGTAAAAATAAATATTAAAGGAGGTGGTGGGGTAGGGAGGGAGAACACTTCCAACAAGTAATGCTATTTCATTGTGAGTCTATTTATTTCAAAGCAATAAATCCACAAAAGTGCATCTTTGTCGGAAATTAAGATAATTTAATATTTTTTCTCATTCATTATTTCAGTGATCTGTCCATTTAATCAAATATTATTATGGTACATGATTATGATTTCAATCTATTCTTTCACAGGTATTGACTTAACTGAGCAAGATGACTGCGGGTCATCTGAAGATTTGGAGACTATATCACGTAAATATATTATTTTTATTACTAACAATTTAAAAAATTTTTAAGGGGAGTGGGCCACAGCTATGCTTTAAGTAAAATACGAGGAATGTTTTTTAAGTAAGTATCATTTTGGAATTGAAAAAAGAGATGCAAAGATATCGCAATAATTTTATTTTTACATGAAAGCCTGTACCTTAATCTACTTTTCTACATAATTTTCCATGAATTTTGAGGCACTTGTCATAACGTGGCACCAGTTTTTGAATACCCTTCTCAAGAAATTCTGCCGCCTGACTTGTTGACCACTGTATCACAAATGTTTTGACATTGAAAAATCTGCAAGTTGAGTAAGGGTATCGTTTGGTGGATGACAATGCCCGTCCACATGTGGTTAATCGGATCAAAGATCTCATCAAATCATTTAAGTGGGAAACTCTAGATCATCCTCCATACAGCCTTGATCTGGCACCCAGCGACTACCATTTGTTCCTGCACTTGAAGAAACACCTGGGCGGTCGGCGTCTTCAAGACGATAACGAATTCAAAACATTTATGATGCAGTGGTTAACAAGTCAGGCGACAGAACTTTTTGAGGAGGGTATTCATTCAAAAGTCCGTCCAGGCTCGGATCAGAATAAGCCTGGGGTATCTCCTGCCAGTCGTAAAAGGCGACAAAAAGGGGCACATTGTGGGGCCAGCACCCCCACTTGTGTAAAAATTAAGCTGAAAAATCTCAAAAAAGCCTCGGATTCGGACAGATAAATGGTAAACGACCCGGAAAGGACAGGAAATTAACATTGGGAACCTGGAATGTACGTAGTCTCCTACAAATAGGAAAGAGCCAGATTCTAGAAGACTGTCTCATGAAATATAGAATCGACGTTGTGGCTCTCCAAGAAATCAGGTGGAAGAGAGAGCCGACTATAATGGAGCTGAAGGAATATGTCATTATCAACAGTGGGCATGAAGAAAATGTATTTGGAACTGGCTTCATGGTAAATAAGAAAATAAAACACGCTATTCTGGGATTTAAGGCTGTAAATGAAAGAATATGCACCCTAAGATTGAAGGGAAAATTCTTTAATATATCTCTGGTAAGTGTGCATGCACCCACGGAAGAGAAGACAGATGAAGATAAAGATACCTTCTATGATCAGTTAGGAAGAGTGTTTGACGAACTTCCCAAATACGATGTAAAAATTATTCTCGGAGATTTTAATGGCAAAATCGGGAGAGAAGAAACATTCGGAAGAGGAGTGGGGAAGTTTACAATACACAAGCATAGCAATGATAATGGACACAGAGCAGTAGACTTTGCCTCTAGCAAGAATCTAAAAATATCTAGTACCTCCTTTCAACATAAAACTATCCACTTGGAAACATGGGTTTCGCCAGATGGAAAAACCAAAAACCAGATTGATCATGTAATGATCGATAGCAGGCACCAAAGTGATATAGAAGATGTGAGGAGCTATAGAGGTGCCGATTGCTCAACTGCTGTTAAACCAAGAGGAAAAACAGAGAAAGCAAGGAAAAGATATAAGATCGGCGACCTGAAAAGTCCTGAGAAGCAACAGCAATATGTTAGAAAAGTGGAAGAAAAGCTACAAAACAATGCACCTGAAATAGAAGAAGACGTGCAAAAGAAATGGAGTAGGATAAGTGTGAAGCTGTAAGGAATGCGGCGGATGAGACGATAGGCGAGGAAAAGAGAGAGAAAAAGAACTGTTGGTTCGATCATGAGTGTGAAATGGCGGTACAGGAGAAGTTAAAAGCTCATAGAAAGATGCTTCAAAGGTGGACAAGACAGGCCAGCGAAGAATATAAACGGAAAAGAGAAAATGTGAAGCAGCTCTGCAGATATAAAAAGAGGAAGAAGGAAAAAGAAGATCTAGACGCAATGCTGCAGGATTTCGAAAACAAAAACTGCAGGTCATTCTATGGCAGAGTAAAAAACATAAGAAAAGGATTCCAACCCCGGATATCTTTTTGCAAAGACAAGGAAGGTCTACTCTTGGGTGACAAGAATAGAGTGATCGACAGATGGAAAGAATACTTTAAAGAGCTGCTAAATCCAGACGAAAACTGTGAAGAGACAATTTGTGATCTCGGAACAGTAGAACAGGACGTAGAGCTGGAACCACCAGATCCGGAAGAAGTAGAAGAAGTAATTATGTCCTTAAAAGATAACAAAGCGGAATTGATGGGATCCCAGCAGAAGCAATCAAAGCTGGAGGGGAGGCACTCTATAGAGAAATATACGAATTGATTTTAATGATATGGACGAAGGAGGAAATGCCCAGTGAGTGGAAGGTGGCTGTTATGTTGCCTATTCATAAAAAAGGAGACAAACTGGATTGCGGGAATTATAGAGGTATTACATTACTTAGTGTAGTCTACAAGGTGATGTCAACTTTGATAATGAAGCGGGTTGTCAAGAGAGCGGAAGAGGTGTTGGGCGATTACCAGTGTGGATTCCGCCCTGAAAGATCTACAATAGACAACATCTTTTGCATGAGGATGATGTTAGAAAAATGCTGGGAATGGAATGTTGAACAACATCATCTGTTCATTGATTACAAGCAAGCATACGACAGCATAAATAGAAGCGTAATCTATGAAAAGTTAAAACACCTAGGATATCCTTTAAAGCTTATCAGGCTTATCAAGATGACCCTGCAGAATAGTCAAGGAGTTGTCAAAATTCAAGGTGAAATGTCAACCTCTTTTGAAATTCAGAAAGGTGTTAAGCAGGGCGATCCTCTTTCTCCAGTCCTATTCAATTTGTTATTGGAAGTGGTCATGAGGTCAATAAGGACAAGGCCTGGAGGATGTATTTATCACAGACTGACGCAACATCTAGCGTTTGCAGATGATCTTGTGATAACCGGAAGAACAACCAGTGCTTTACTTGGAGCTTTCGAGGAATGCGAAGTGGCTGCGAGGAGAACAGGACTGATCATAAATACGAAAAAAAACTAAGTATATGAGGATCAGCAGGGAAGAAGGAGGAAACAGGTTATATCGAGGGGGCTGGATATAGGTTCGAGAGAGTACCACAGTTTAAGTATCTAGGCACTGTTATCACAGAGAACAATAAGATTAGAGACGAAATTAAAGCAAGGATAACAGCTGGCAATAGATACTATTGGTCTCTTCTGAAAATATTTCAGAACAGGAATATATCCAGAGAACTGAAGATAAGACTATATTGTACTGTCCTTCAGCCAGTGGTCATGTACGGAAGCGAGTCCTGGACATTAACACGCAATGATGAAAGACTGCTAAACATGTGGGAAAGGAAAATTCTCAGAAAAATCTTTGGTCCTACAAAAGAAGGAGATCGTTGGCGAATGAAGACGAATGAGGAAATTAGAACTCTGTATCAAACACCTGATATAGTTGCCAAGATCAAGAGTGCCAGAATAAGATGGCTGGGGCATGTACAGAGAATGGAAAGTAGGAGGCTGCCTAAAATGATGATGGAGGGACACCCTGGTGGAAAGAGGAGCAGGGGCAGACCTAGACTTCGTTGGCTGCAGGACGTAGAGGAGGACCTTCGGTCGTTAGGAGTCAGCGGATGGAGAAGAGCTGCCGAAGACAGGTCAGAATGGAGGAGGATTGTTGAGGAGGCCAAGGTTCTACAAGGACCATAGCGCCGATAGATAGATAGATTCATTCAAAAACTGGTGCCGCGTTATGACAAGTGCCTCAAAATTCATGGAAATTATGTAGAAAAGTAGATTAAGGTACAGGCTTTCATGTAAAAATAAAATTATTGTGATTTTTGCACGTCTTTTATTAATTACATAACGGTACTTATTTAAAAAACATGCCTCGTATATTAATTTTCTATTTAAATAAAAGGAAATTAATCTTCGAATAAGATCCCAAATAAACAGTTGTTTTATTGTCTGTTCCTTTTATCAGGCCATTTCAGAATTCCATCAATGTTTTAATTTATTAACTGCTTATTTTGAATACATTTTTTTATACCAATTTTTTTTTTTTTTTCTTAAATCTGGCATAAAGATTACACCGCGACCTATAGAATTGGTCGGTCTATTGTGTGCCATCGAATCAATTTTTTATTTTAAAACATGAGTTTTGTTGCAATAACAAACTTCAAAAGGCTATTGGAATCAAGTATGTTGTTATTCACCGGGTGTTCTAAGCGGGAATCACCAAAAAAAGTGAACTTTAACCTTGTAAGCCGGTCACAGCAGCAGATTATGTGGAAAGATGTGTCATCTTCCTGTCTTTATAGTCTACACAAAGGGGTATTAGTGATACCATGTTTGAACATGTGGTAGTTGAGTTTTCCGTGTCCTGTGTAAATAGCAGTAATGGTTTTTAGGCATGGCCTACACATACTAAGTAGACATTTCCTTCTGCTAATGCTAGGACTGTCTAAAAATTTAAGTGAGTGTTTAAGTCCTTTATTTAACCAGAATTGTTTTAATTTGACTAAGTAGTATTGTTTAATAGTCCTAAAAGCAGAAGTTAAACTGATTCCACATAGGGGTTCTGGGAATAGTTGCTGAGCCCTTCCTAGCTAGTTCATCAGCTCTCTCATTCCCACTAAAACCAGTGTGTCCAGGTACCCATTCAATGCTAACGATATTGTTCCTAGCAAGATTGTTAAGAGTCAGATTGCATGCCTCAACGACTTTTGAGATTGTGTGATTGTTCAAGGCGCCAAGTGCCGCCTGACTATCAGTACAAATACGAATCTTTTTGCCCCTTGTATTCTCGACACATAAGTCAGTTGCACAATGGAGAATAGCAAGTAGTTCAGCTTGAAAAACCATTGTATGTTTGCCTAGTGGAATGATAGCTCCAGAGTTCGGTTTGTCTTTCCTCCATACCCCCGCACCTGAGCCACTGTCCATTAGTGAGCCATCAGTGTAGCAGTTTACACCATGATTGGGTCTGTGTTTCCTTGATTTATTTAGTGACACTGTAACTGGCACTGATAAACTTCTGGATATATATTACCAAATTACTTTCTTATACTTATATAATTTCTAATGATCCACATTATTATTGATTTTTAGTATTATGTTACCTAAAGCCTTTGTAAATATATTATACTAATTCCTTTTTTATTATAATCTAGATATAGATGCGCCCAGATCGGGTCCCTCCTGTTCTGTCAGAAGACGAACCGTTGGTAAGTATTGGGCCTAGATTGTTGTTTTAAAGAATACGCAAACCTGTTTTCTGTGAAAACGTTAACTGATGGAATAGGAAAGAAGAAGTAATAAACATTAATGGTTTTGAAAATAAAATTTATTTTATGAAAAAAGTAGTTTTCTTCACTCTGTGTGGACTTAATTGAGTGTCATATTTCTCTTATATAAACCATAATGACGTTTAATACTTGTTCTTTAGTTACTTTTTTTAATATTTGGTCTAAAATATATTCATAAAAAAAAAAAAATATATTCATTTTTTTATTTAGTTTTCAAAAACATTTGAGTATAAAATAGCAAAATAAAGAGACAGGCTTGCTTTGTCAGGCTTTGCTTACTTTTCAGGACTGAAACATGGCTTTGATATATTTATTTTTTTTTTTTATACTCAAACCTTTAATTATTAATTAAATCTTAATATACCAATTGGTATGTAAATGAATACAATTAGTTAAAAAAGATAAGAAAAATTATTTGTATAACAAAGTTTTGTATTTTATATTTAAAATTTAGGAGTTACGAATATGCTTGAACTTGAATTACTTGAACTTGAAATTGTATTTATGTACCTCTGTTATATTTTTGTGCTGTTAAAAAATCTCACATTTAGAAAGTTTTTGATATTGTGAAATCATGATTAAACAAGATTACTTTTTCAACAATATAAAAAATGAGGGATCTCCTGATCTGAAAATATATTTATGCTTAATGTCAGGAGGATGCACCACTGGGTGCTGTCTCCCTCATGCCTGCCCACATCATATTTCCTTAGATTTTAGCACATTTGCTGATTGTAATATTTTTTTACAGGTGTAAATTAAATGTTAAGTGAAAAAAAAATATATAAAAAGGATTCATTTTTGTGATGTAACCCGGTGAGCGGCTTTGTACTCCTATTGTTTTGTGACATCATTTTAATCTTGTGCTATTGAAAGCCTCTTGTTCTATTTCAAAATTATCGGCACTTATCAGAAAAAAATTAATAGGCATGGAGGACAAAGCCAAGAATATTTTATATTTATTTGAACCGAGAATCCCTTAAAAAATGTCTTATATTAAGTTTGTTGTGATCACTCTGGATTTCGATTTTAATCTTGTGCTATTGAAAGCCTCTTGTTCAATTTCAAATTTATCGGTACTTATTATTGGGTTGTGTCACATGAAATCTCCGTTTTCAAGGTAAAGGATTTTTATTAAAAATATGATATGAAAACAGGATAATTTTATCCGAAATATTTACCTTCTTTTTCTACACATTTTTCCCAACGTGACACCAACTTTTTTATCCTCGAACTGAAAAACTCTGAGCTTTGAAGTGAAACAAAATCTGAAAACGCACTTTTCACTTGATCATTATTTTCAAAAAGTTTTCCTTTGACGAAGTTGTCTAAATTCCTAAACAGGTGGTAATCTGTTGGAGACAAGTCGGGAGAATATGGTGGGTGCGGAAGAACTTCGTAGCCCAGTTCTTTCAATTTTTGCACGGTATGTTTTGAAACATGGGGTCTTACTGTTGCTCAGTGAGATCAAGATCGTGACCCATGTATCGAGCTTTTTTACTTTCCCTATACACTTTATGTATTTGCAGAAACTGTAAAAAAGGACATTTCATGTGAACCAACCCGACAGAAAAATTAATAGGCATGGACAAAGCCAAGAATATTTTATATTTATTTGAACCGAGAATCCCTTAAAAAAATGTTTTATATTAAGTTTGTTGTGATCACACTGGATTTCGAGTTTTTTTTGTAGTTCCGCCACTAGGGATCTGGCAGCCCAATACCACTCCGATCTTGATGCGAGTTTCAGCTCTTATATTTTATTATCGGGAGCATATTTCTAGATGTGCTGCATCCATTTCACTATTATCAGAACAAAAGCAGCAAAGTGGAGACTACCACTCCGATCCGATGCAAGTGTTTCACGAGGTGGTCATGGCCGGTAATCGTTCTGAACGTTGCAACAGCATTTCTTCTCTTCAAATCTACCGGTATCCGTTCTTCCTCCAGAAGGTGTTAGCCCCAGCGCATGTTCATCGAACTTCCTCTTAGGGAATCCATTAGTAAAGCATGTTTTTCTCTCTTAACTTCGTCCAATATTTAATACCAATTAATATTATTTAATACCAGTTAATTATATTTTTTAATTTGATAATTTTTTTTTATTAGTATATTTTCAAATTATTGATGTTTATTGTGTGTATTTCGTTATCAACGCTTAAAATTTTAATCATCATTTCTCATGAGTTCTGATTTACTATTCAATCAACTTATCTGTTATGATATTCTTAATTTTATTCATACTGATAATTTCTTTAATTTAGTTATTATTAAATTCAGAAAAACGGCTTAAGGTTTTTGAAAATAAGGTACTACGTAAAATATTTGGTCCGAAGAGAGATGAGGCCACTGGGGAGTTTATCTAATTTTTTGACTCGTTTCATTATAGTATATTCAAGCAAATTTCATACTTTTTATTGATGTTTTTTTTTAAGTATCATTTAGTGATTTATTTCATGCTCCTTTCATTTAGGAACCATTTGTGAAGTTTTACTAAAAAAAATGCCTGCTTTTAAAATTTGGCACTTAATTTAAGTATGTATTGTAATTAGTTGTAGATTTGACTGGTCCAGGAAATGATAAAATGACATCGCCTAACAAGAATTCTAGGAGTTCTTCAAGTGGTAAGTTTGTAGATTCATGAACATACATTCTCCTGCTAGCATATCTCTTAAAATATATTTAATGAGGAGGATAGTTAGAGGTGTGCTCATATAAAAAAAAAAAAATTAGGAACACTTATTGTATTTGTGTGCTGATGTTTTAGCATACACTTTGTTGAGATACCTTCTCGGAGTCCCCCTGATGAAGGCCTACCGTGTAGGCCAAAACCTCAGCAGACAAATACAATAAGCGTTCCCTATTAGTGTGTTGTTTTTTTTGATGACCGTACCCATCCTCCTCATCAATATTCTCAACGGTCAACAAAACTCCATCGTAATAAGATATTTTATATTTCATCTTAGTATGTTCTGTATTATCTGATTGGACAAAGGTATATTTTGAAGTGTCTCAATTTTATGTTTAGTATTCAGTATTTAACCCTTTCACTGCGCCCAAAGGATGATTTTTGCGACTATCACGGTACTGAGAATGACAGCTGCCTCCGTATTTTTTTTGAAAATTTTACATTCATGTGCTCCTTCTTTCATCGTGGCCCTCTCTACTTTCTGCCTCCTATTTAATTGTTTCCATCCTCCTTTCTAATTCGGGCTTTAGACCGACGCTGGCGGAGTTAAAACATTTTTTTTTTTCTCCTCCGAGTTTGTGTTTTTTAGAAATTTAATTTTGTGTGGTAATCTTCAAAACACTTGTCCACACATAGTCTGAACAATCTAAACTAATATAACAACCTAACTACTAATTAAAATATACTGTTGTATACTCGACCAAGTAACCAACTAAAACACTCTAACGAACTAATTTCTAACTAAAATATAACTTTCTAACTAACAAATAAAACTCACAAAATTAAATAATTGCTAAGAGCAGTAAAACAAAGACTTCATTCATACTGAACGCACAAACAAGAATAAATAGAAAGGGTGGAAATATCCGGGAAAGGGACGGAACAGGTAGTCGACCCTTACCAGGTGTTATCCTCAAGAATGGCTTTAAAGTGAATTCTTATGACATCTGTCGGGCTGAAGAAGAAGCTTTAGTTTACAGATGGGTTGGTAGAAAGAGGCAAGGTAGCGCCGGGAAGCCTTGGCATTAAAAAATAGAGAGGAAAGTGGAGACACCCCACCCCATCCCCGACACGGTATATGCCGACATTAGTACCAGTGGCAACTAGTTGGCCCGTCGGCATATGCCGACATTAGCACCAGTGACACCTAGTTGGCGTGTCGGCATATGCTTACATTAGTAGTTAAAGGGTTAATGTTTCAAACTGACTTGCAGAATCTACTTAGTTTTAACAGTAAATAAAGGAATAAATTAGTGTCCTCTTGCTGAATAGAATATGAAGTGTATAGATTTTTTAAATAAAAGTTTGGTTCAATATATATATTTGATGTTCTTGTAACATGTATATTTTGATGTAGTGCAAACACTGTGTCTATATTGTTTATTTATTCCTAATGTTTCAAAATTTGTAAGTTTTAAATTTTTTTAAATATTTCATCATCATCCGTGGCGCTCAGACCTTGGCCTCCCCAATGAGAAATTGACTTTGTGGACGCTCAGAAGTTCCCTGGAATCCTTAATGGCGCCATCCTCCTATCTAAGCCTTGGCCTACCTCTTCCTCTGGTCCGATGCAGTCTGCCGTCCAATAACTTCCTCGGGATCTCATCCGCTGGTATCCTGACGACATGGCCAGCCCAGCGCATTCTCCCCAGCCTTATGTGCCGCATCATGTTTCCCTCACCGTACAGTTCGTAGACCTCCCTGTTGGTTCGCCTCCTCCAATTCTCGCTTACCTTGACACCACCAAATATTCGGCGAAGAATTTTTCTCATGAAGACCAAGATTTCCTTTTCTTCAGTGTTTGTCAGGGTCTAGGTTGCCGATCCAAATTATTGAAATTGAAATATTTGCTAACATATTTTTTTTTTTTTTTAATATATTTTGACAATTAAATGTCTTGAAACAATTCAATATAAACATTCTTATATTTTTATCTATAAAGTATCGATAGTTTATTTTTAACAACTTGATTGTCATAGCAATAGTTAGTATTAAGTAGTTAGATATTTGATATTTTAGTTTTTGTATTGTTGAATAAAAAATTGCGCTCTCTTACAGGCAGGCCTAAAGAGATGGAGTCACGTAAGCCAAAGACAGCTATTGTGTTTCCTAAGGTGAGAGGCCAAAAAGAACCTTTACTTTCTATCGACCTTACTACTCCAAGTAATATCAAACAGGCTGTGCGAAAGAAACGAGTTAGCTCTGATTCTTCCAGTTCTAGAAATGTAGTAAGTGTGCAGCTTTAATGTTATTCTCCTCTCTTGAGTTTGAGTTTGATGTAGCAACTTAACTTTAGAGATCGGTGAGAATGTTAAAATGTCATAGCCATTCGTTTGATCTTTTTCTTTATCAATCGTTTCACATATTTTTATGCCTCTTTAACATAAATATATGAAGTATGACAGTATAATGAAATAGGCTAAAACTCTTAAATACAAGGAAAAAATGGCTTGTTTAACTTATTAAAATGGATTTAATAATAATCTAAAAATTTTATATATTCAGTGTGAAATAATCTCTCATACCTTATGGAAAAGACGATTGAAATTTTATGGGCACATTATTAGAATGGACAGTGGTAGAATAACTAAAACAATCCTCAACCTAGCCCTCTCATTAAAAACCAAGAATAGCTGGCTTCATGAAATTGAAACAGATCTCCAGGAAATCAACATCTCAGAAGACACTGTACGGGACAGATGTAAATTCAGAATCCTAATCGACAATGACCAATTTAAAGATAAAACCAACACCAGGGCCACTTAAGCTTGGACTGAAGAATGAAGAAAGGAGCTCAGCGAGAGGATGAAGAGATTTTGGAAGGAAAAAGAAGGCCAACGCATCAACTAAGCGGGTTCAACCGTGCTCCTGAGTCGGGCATAGCATTGCAATAATAATAATCTAAAAATTATAAAAATAAATAAATTCAGAAAAATAATGTAATGTGAAAACGTAGAACTCCAGATTTTTATTCAGAAGACAAAATATATGACAAACTTCTGCAACAGACCTGAATGGATTAGAAGAGAAAGCAATCAATGTCAGGATGAGGGAGTTGGACCAAGCATACCAAGTGACAAAGAATACCTACAACAAAAGTCTATGAGTATAGGGACCAAGTTCCGACACTGTAACACAGTTGTAAAACCTGAGGGATTTTATGAGTTGGGAACTTTGACAATGATTAGCAAAGGTCAAGCTGACCAACAGGAAATGAGATAGCTCAGGATATGAAGAAAAATCCTGGGTAACAGATGGGTGATCGACATTGACAAAGGAGATTATATGAGGAGTTGTACGAGACAGAACCTATCACAGCATCTATGAAGAAGAAACTACTATTATTTTATGGTCATCACTTCAGTATAACTGATGATCGATTAACGAAAAGAATTTGGGGTTTCATTAGGTAATGTAACAAGGCCGAGATGGTTCCAGGAATATGAAAAAGATTTATGGCAAATTGGTATTTCTGACCTAGAAATTGCTGACAGTGACACATATAGAAGATTGGTGAACAATTACCAGGGCTTTAAATTGGTTTCAACATCCCGAAGATGGAGAGGACTGTGGAACGTTGATGAAGAAGAATTCTGAAAAACATAGACATGATTAACCATAGTTATCACACATTTTAAATTACTCAATAATATTAGAATATACTTATGCTCATGCATAAGTATTTTTTAAATGATTAAATCACAGCAGAGAAATAATTATTTTTATGTAATATTGATCATCTGTGATATTAGTATTTGAGAAAATCGTAATAAGGTATAAAATGATCATGGTATTAAGTGGTCTTCCTTGTTTGCCGATTTCTTTTGAAAATTTTAATCTTATCATGTAATCACCATTGGTAAAGAATGGCTAAATATATTAGTTGAACAAATGCGATTTACCAACTAAAGGAGAAATGAACAAAAATATTTGTTTATGTAATTTTTGGTTTGTTGAACATAAGGACAGTAATATAGACTTAAAATATACCATTGAAAAGCTAAAGATTTCAGAAAAAAATATTATCTTATACTCAAAGTTGTGAAAGGTAATGGAGAGTGACGAAAAGCTAACTAACTGACCAATTAAACTAACTGATTGTAGCAGACAATAATATAATAGATTATCTGACCCTACAGACGATGTCCTGTTTAAACTATGTCTTTTATCCAAACTAAATAAAAAACTGAAAGACCAAAGTAACTTTTTTTTTTCTTAAATAAGAACCTTCTCCTGAATGTTATAAACATTAAAAAAAAAAAAAAAACTAGCAAAATCGGCCAAGCCCATCATCATTGGTGTTGTAATGACCAATCGAAAAGGGGCTTCATTTTTATAAATATAGAGAGATTATTATTTATTTTATTTATCGGCTCGACAGGCGCCTGAAGCTGCCCTTGGCCCTCTCAACTGCCCTTTCCCAATCACTTCGGTCAGCAGCATGTCTGCTGGATACTCCTACCATCCTCAAGTCCTCAGCCACAGAGTCCTTCCACCTTCCCCTCGGTCTTCCACGTGGTCTGGCTCCATCCGGAGTCCCATAATATAATTTTCTTGCGGCTCTATCTTCATCCATCCTGATAACATGTCCCGCTGAATTCGCACAAAATGAGAAACTCGGAGATCGTTGAAAATTTCGTAGAGCTCTTTGTTCTTCCTTAATCGATATGTACCATTCTCTCTAACTGACCCTATGATACGCCTCAACACTTTTCTTTCAAACCTGTCGATCTTTTCAGCCAGCCTTTTACGTAGGGTCCAGGTTGCACTGGTATAAGTCAGTACAGGTCGGGTGATTGTTTTGTAAATAATCATTTTAGTACCCTTACTAAAAGCTTACTTTGAAGAAAAGTTCTCAGGGGGAAATATGCTTTGTTAGCCTCCATTACTCGATTGTGAATTTCTTCTTCTTCATCAACCTGATCATTAACGATGGAGCCGAGGTACTTGAAACTGGACACACACTGGAACGTTTATTGTCCCACCTCATAATGCTTTGGCGTATTTAAAGGTGTTTTCTTCTTGAGCACCATAAGTTTTGTTTTAAGAGAGATTATTATTACCTGAGAAAATTAAAAAAAAAATCCTAACGGCCAAACTTACTTTTCTCTTTCATAAGATCTTTCTTCTGACTGTTATAAACACTACAAAAAAATAATTAGCGAAATATTTCCAGGCGTTCACGCTCGATGCGATCACCAAGTAATATTGATAGTTTAGATAGATAATATTTTGCTTGTTGTATCTTATTGATTTCTGATTATGGATGACCTTAATGTTTAGATAAAGATTCATAAAGTGATGTTACTGGAACAGATACCAGAGGGATTCTATTTTTAGTATTTTTCCTTTATACATATTACGTATTCTTATATTAGTTGATATTTTTTTTTTTTTTTTCTTTTAATATAAAGTGTGACTTATCCAATTAACTTTCTAGAAGTGGGAATCCCTCCAGGGTTTTAATCTCTCATGGGTTTGTTCCAGGAACACTCTTTTATGATGCCATTGTATTCCCTTAATAGCAAATGGCGAGTTTGTGAAGTTGAAGTTGTTGTTTCCCGTCCAACTCTATTCTATTGGAAATAAATTTGGTAAGTTCATAATAACTGAAATAACAACTCATATCCGATTTTGGATGAAAGCTTCCAGATTAATAAAAGAGAAATAGATCAAAGTAAAATCAGTATTTATTTTTCTTTTAGAGAACCTGATAAAAATATATTTATTTACTTTTTCATCTGTTTTAAGCCTTATTTTTATTGTTTTATTTGACAATTTAAAAAAAAAAAAAAAAAAAACAAAGCTAATGATGAACCCTTTATTTACTGGTATTTTAACTTTCTCCCCTCATTGATGTAATAAATTTCTTGTTTCACTATTGAACTTTTATTTGAAATATATATTGCTGATTGGTTATCATAATGGATGTAGTAAAAACTTTTAAATTATGTAGGAAAAATTCGTTTTTTTTTTTTTTTTTTTTTTTAATTTATTTGAAACACATTGTATTCAAAAATGTATTGTTTGAATTACTCCATTAGATGTAAATATTACATTAGAGTTGCGTTACTGGAATGGTCTTTTTGACTGTCTGCAGTCTAATATACAATAGAACAATTCAGTAAAATTTTGATTGTCCTCTATAACTTATCTTTTTTATTACCAGTCTAAGTGGGGAAAACTGACATTAAGATGTTGTTTTCCTGTCACAAGATGCTCATCAATTACTGTTCAACAACCCCACAAAGGTTTATTATATTTTTTACTTTCACTTACCTATATATGAAATATATAGTAAGGGAAAGTATTGCGATCGTGAAAATTTTCTAATTCCAACTTTCAACGGAAATAACACGTTTTAGGGTCCCCTGAGTCCCAAAAAAAAGTCTGTGTGTGTGTGTGTGTATGGTAACTACCTGGTGAAAACTAAAAGTCCTATGATGCAACTGAAATTTTATATTTAAGACAACTACACGCCCGAGACATTACAGAAACTTTTTCATCAAAATCAGCTAACCAGAAGAACCACTTGATACCATGCATTTAGCTCCTTTATACGATTTTCTCAAAATTTTGATTAAGTAAAATTGGACATTGGACGGGCTTTCATATGATGTAGATTTCATTCTTATTGAAATAGTCTGACAGGGCTTAAATGCCGATATTTTAAATTTTCTTCCTTTACAGTACCTTTAATTTTTTATATATTAAAATAATAACTATATAATCTAGTTAATAACAATACAAAACTGGTAAATATATAAGTTGAACTAATTCGATCTCTAACTAAAGGAGAAAACTGCAAAAATATTTTTTTAATGGAATATTTCGTTTTTGAACATAAGAACAGTAATATACACGTATAATATACCATTGGAAAGCTAAATATTTTAGAAAAAATATTATCTTATACACAAGCTTAAAAAACACATGTTTCTATCGAAATTCCTTTTAATTAATTTTTTATTACTTTCACTTATTTTAATCTCTTACTGTGCTTGAAAATTCTTCAATCGATTTTAACAACGGAGCATTTAATTTTTTGGTTTTGTTTTGTTTTCTCTTGATCTCATTGGTTACCAGCTGGTCCACCATTTTTTCTCCAATCAATTCAACTTCCTTTCCGGTTAGTAGTGCCCTGTGAATCACTTACAGTAATAATAGCCATTGTTTTCCTCACAATCATTTATATGCTTAGACATAATTAGACCAGAAGTAATTAGTCGTTGTTAAGAAGTAATTAGACCAGTTCTGGTATCCCAGTGACCTCTGTAGAACTGTTCCTGTGAGATTTCTAGAAGGAGGAGTAGGTGTTAGATAAATGGGATAGTGTTTAGTTCATGGTTCCGATAGTGTTGTAATGAAAGATCGTGGGTTCTTCTGTAGGGTCGTTTGGTTCCTGACGAAGTTCTGTTATCTCTGAAACCATTAAGAGTATACTGATATACTTTTACAGCTATCTTCACTTAATTCCAGCTTACTTACCTTATGGAATTGTATTCTTCGAAAAGATGATTTGCTTAAAATTTGCAACTCTTCATGCTTAGAAATAATTTTTAGATAACTCTATAAACAGCAGCCCCTGTGTTCAGCCTTCTCGACCAACCATTCTTTTAAGTGTTAATGAATCATTTCTGGTAATTTTGTATGTTTTGAGATGTTTAACACTTTCACTCTGGGACGAATATCTACATTTTTCCTGTGAGGCAGGACTGTCCTAGCTACTTACGCTTCAGGGGGGGAGACAGGGGAGGAGAGGGCGACACTGTTGCAAGTTCCGTGTCTAATGCGATATTGTTTTGATAACAGTTTTTACATACACTTATGACTTGAAGGAGTAATTATGGAAATAAGATGAGGAAGATGGTTGGGGTGCGGTCATAATGACCGCACAATGCCATATCATCATCATATCATGTCATTATGACCGCACCCCCAACCATCTTCCTCATCTAATTTCTCTACGGTCAACAAAACTCCATCATTAATTATGGAAATAGTTAAAAAAGATTCTTATATCATATTATGGGGATAAAATTATGAAACGAAATCACGCACAGCTAAATAAAATTCTTTAAAAAGAGTAATCAAATGAAATTAACCGATAAGAGTCCTTTGAGGAAGCATGTTGAAAGTTATAAAATATTTAATAAAAAAAAAAAAAACCCTTATGCTTGTCAATTCCTACAACATTTAATGTTGAGTTAAAATAAAATAAACTTATTTCTTAAAAACAAGTGACTCACCTGTGATGCACGTCGTGCCACGGGATAGTTAAGCATGACCCACCAGTGGGTCACACCACCCCATAGAACAGCCAAACATGACCCACATGTGGGTCACCCTGTCCACAGAACAGTCAAGCATGACCCACCGGTGGGTCACCCTGGCGTGAACGTGTTAAAGGATATTTTTAAACCATAATATAGAGATAATTTTATCACTATCAAGATCAAATGTACATTTTAGGTAGGCAATATAAAAAATCCACAGACATTTTATGTTGTACAATGATTAACAATATATTCTGAAGTGTTAGTTTATGCATAATTATGTTCTTAATTTTTTTACTTCTCATTTTTATTTATACATATAAATTTTATACTTCATTAATATAGAAAGATCCATATAATGTAATCTTGTGTTATTTATTTCAGACAGTTATCGACTTGGAAGAGCGCAACAGTTACGGAAGAGTGCTTGGTTCCATGCTGGAGGGTAAAATACCTTCTAGTCCTCCAATCATATCCCCACCGATTAAACCTGGAACATTTGTGGACTTGACTAAGTTGGTTTATTTAATTTAAACTATTTATTTTTATATTAAATTTGAGGATCATTTGTCACTTTATTTTTATTATTAATTTGTTTATGAAATCAATTAGTTGGAGTGTATTAAAAAAAAAAAAATCATTTTTCGACCAAATATTTGTACCATTATTTATTTAATATGAAATGTATTGTAATTAGTACTCATAGTATAGTCCATTGTTATCTACTGTCATTAGCCATTCGCTAACCATTTGCTGGATTCCATGCTGATACCATTATTTGCTTTTGCTGGCATAGACCTCTTGTATGTCAGTTTCAACTTCCCCAATTTTTTTCCCTTGAAGATAATGGGTGATGGATCAAAATAAGTAGTAATCCGATGGTGTGAGTGAGGTCTGGACTCTTTGGCGGATGTGGCAAGAGTTGGAACTCATCAGGTTCATTAAAGATTTTTTTTTGGTTCGATGGGAAGGGTGAGGACAAGCATTATCTCAAGCCAAGGACATCTAATTGAATAATTTAATATTTAATAATTCTATGAGTTGCTTCAGCAGCTGTGAATTTTTTTTCCAGCAATGCATTAAATTACGAGAATTTTACAGGATACTGTAATATTTCTTCTTTTGAACTGAGGTTTTTTTTTTTTTTTTTAGAAGTCTAATGGGATTAAACAAACTTAGAGAATGCTATAAAGAGATTATTAAGTATTGGTAAATATTAAATTGTATTAAAATATTAACAGTCCTTTGAAGAGGGGAGCCCGCGGCTGAGTGGCTAGTACGCTAGTCTCTCATGCTAAAGGTTGTGAGTTTGAATCCAAGCATTTAATTAATGGGGATTCACTCACTGCCTCTCCCCCTGGTATGTGAGACCCATCAGCCAAATGGTGGCCACTCACAAAATTAGGCGTAGGGAGTGATGACCCTACACTACAAAATGCATCGAGAAATGTGATTGTAATCACCCAACATGGCCTGTCATGCCTCTGAAAAAAGAAAAAAAAAACAGTCCTTTGAAGTCTTGTTGAATTTGATAAAATGGTCTCTTTTTTTTTTTTTTTTTTTTTTTTTTTTTTTTTTTTTTTTTTTTTTTTTTTTTTTTTTTTTATCCTTATTTTAAGTTATCCCCTAGGAAGGTCACTAGGCCACTTACATTTAAGCTGACATCTAGAGAGTTAGAAAGAGTTAATATATATTACTAGTCACGCAAACATTTACTATTAACTGATGCAAATCAAATTCACTCTCAGTTCATAGACGAATCAAGAATGATTCATTCACTGACAACCAGTATTAAATGATAGCATTAAGTGAAAGAATAATACTTGATTGTTATAGGTCTTCTTAGAGAACTGCTTTCTATGTTCATTAATAATTTCTTGCTCTCAAATAATTTATAACACTTTTTGTATGATGTTAAAAAAATATATATTAGTAAATGATATCCTTTCATAGACTAATAATATGATATTAAATTACTCGCTTCAAAAGCCATCTTGACAAGAAGTTACACAATGCACAGTTGTTATGTAATCTAAATAATAGTACGCAGCAACTCTAATGCACTCAGTTTTGGTTATCAATATAAATTTAAACATGGTATACACAAATAATATAAATTCATAAGTGAACTAATTTCAAATAATTCTGTGCCTCAAACATATGCTATATTGAAAATATCAAAATCCTAAATTTAAAAGCATCAAAGATTGACTTATTTCATTTTTTTAATACAAATATCAAAATACTAATCAAATCAAGTTATTCATCTTTAGAATGTGAGTAATTAAAACAAAATATACTTCATGTTTATCTTGGTTTTGGAATGTGGAATATCACATATTAAAAAAAATAAAAATAATTAATTATATTTAATTAAAAAAATATATCGATTGATAGCAGTAAATGTTATAAATAGGTTTAGCACTTTTTTGTACAATTCATTGAATAAATTATTATTATCTTTCAGAGATGATGATGAGGTTATATTGGTAAAACCAAAAACACTTACACCTAAAAATGATTCTTCACACTCTAGAAATTCTGTTCGATATGTCACATCCACCCTGTTATTGAAATTAAAGATGATTCTTCAGTTTTAAGCACTTCTCCTAAAAATGGTAAGTTAATAAAATTTTGTATTCAATTGCCTTTAGTAACAGATATATTTGGATCTGCATGTATACAGATCTATATTCCTGCATCTATACAGATCTATATTCCTGCGTGTATACATCAAAACAATTCTTAAGATATGAAGATACATTGTCTCCAAACATGTTTTGAATATTTGATACATTTTTTACTTTATACAGAGGGTAAACCAGACAGTTATTGACATCCTAAATTTTAACTTAAAGAAATAAGTAACCAAGTCCGAATTTCATTTCAAGATATACATGAAACTAATGTTTGAAGGGTTCCCCTAAGTCATCTATGATGTAATTGTTTAGACATTTAATCACCGGGAACGATTTAAAATTAATACCTCCGCGGCTTCAGTTGATAGCCTGTTAAAGGCTAAAACTTTATGATTTTCGTAAGGATTCTCATCGACATTACTTTTAATCATTTACCTCTCAGATGATGAAATGTAAATTAATTTTTTCATCTCATGTTACTTATATCTACCCGAATTTTTTATCTATTGTTTTGTGTTATTTAAAATAGTTTCGTTTATAATGTTGAATAAAGAGGTTGAATATTTCATTTGCTTTTTATATTACATTAAAGTTTAGCATGTGCATGTGATGGTATGTCTTTATAATGACATATTATAAATTTTAAAAAATTTATATTATATAACATATCGTCATTCGTTATTACCTAATATCTTTTCATCTGTACCTCGTCACTATTACTTATATCTTCCCCTTTCTAGTCATACTCATATATTTTTCGTTTTTTTCTCACTAATTCTGCATTTTTTAATCTCAGTCCACTATTTTATATTATTAATATGTATTAAAAATCATTAGCTAATCCTTTAGTTTTTTTTCTTCAACAAACAATCGAATCAGTAAACATAACATAGCTTCTTGGAAAAGCTCTAAGGAACATTCTAGTTCCCATATTTCCTGTTCTACGCAATGAGCGTTTTTTAAACAAAAAACAATATCACTTCTTTAGACACCGTTTCAGAGTCAAATATGTATCTTTTTTGCTTATTATTTATGATCTCTTTTCATCGCCTATTTCTTTCTCCTTATTTCCATATTCATATCTTTTTCCGTTACATATCCTAACATAAAATTGATAGTTTAATATAGTGATGGGCAAATATTCAAAAAATGTTCGTACTTTTGACTACTTGATTACTTTTTTGTATGACGTGGCCAAAATAGAGTATATTAAATACATCTATTAAGTTAATTTATATTAATAATTTCTTTAAGCCATCTTTTTTTTTAAATATTTTTCATTTTAGGCAAGATGGCTACATCGCTCGCTCAAGAATAGGTTTATTTTAACTTTTTCGTATTTATTCGATATCAGGCTAGGTGGCTGCGTCCGCAAAGGTTCGTTACCGATTATACTATTAATTTTGATCCCGCTCGCTCAAGAATAGGTTTATTTTGACTTTTTCGTATTTATTCAATACCAGGCTAGGTGGCAGCGTCCCCAAAGGTTCGTTACCGATTATACTATTAATTTTGATCCCGCTCGTTCAAGAATAGGTTTATTTTAACCTTTTCGTATTTATTCGATACCAGGCTAGGTGGCTGCGTCCCCAAAGGTTCGTTACCAATTATACTATTAATTTTGATCGCGCTCGCTCAAGAATAGGTTTATTTTAACTTGTTCGTATTTATTCAATACCAGGCTAGTTAGCTTCGTTGCCAAGGGTTTGTTACCGATTATCCTATTAATTTTAATCGCGCTCGCTCAAGAATAGGTTTATTTTGACTTTTTCGTATTTATTCGATACCAGGCTAGGTGGCAGCGTCCCCAAAGGTTCGTTACCGATTATACTATTAATTTTGATCGCGCTCGCTCAAGAATAGGTTTATTTTGACTTTTTCATATTTATTCGATACCAGGCTAGGTGGCAGTGTCCCCAAAGGTTCGTTACCGATTATACTATTAATTTTGATCCCGCTCGTTCAAGAATAGGTTTATTTTAACCTTTTCGTATTTATTCGATACCAGGCTAGGTGGCTGCGTCCCCAAAGGTTCGTTACCGATTATACTATTAATTTTAATCGCGCTCGCTCAAGAATAGGTTTATTTTAACTTTTTCGTATTTATTCGATATCAGGCTAGGTGGCTGCGTCCCCAAAGGTTCGTTACCGATTATACTATTAATTTTGATCCCGCTCGCTCAAGAATAGGTTTATTTTGACTTTTTCATGTTTATTCGATACCAGGCTAGGTGGCTGCGTCCCCAAAGATTCGTTACCGATTATACTATTAATTTTGATCGCGCTCGCTCAAGAATAGGTTTATTTTAACTTTTTCGTATTTATTCGATATCAGGCTAGGTGGCAGCGTCCCCAAAGGTTCGTTACCCATTATACTATTAATTTTGATCGCGCTCGCTCAAGAATAGGTTTATTTTAACTTTTTCGTATTTATTCGATATCAGGCTAGGTGGCAGCGTCCCCAAAGGTTCGTTACCGATTATACTATTAATTTTAATCGCGCTCGCTCAAGAATAGGTTTATTTTAACTTTTTCGTATTTATTCGATATCAGGCTAGGTGGCAGCGTCCCCAAAGGTTCGTTACCGATTATACTATTAATTTTAATCGCGCTCGTTCAAGAATAGGTTTATTTTAACCTTTTCGTATTTATTCGATACCAGGCTAGGTGGCTGCGTCCCCAAAGATTCGTTACCGATTATACTATTAATTTTGATCGCGCTCGCTCAAGAATAGGTTTATTTTGACTTTTTCATATTTATTCGATACCAGGCTAGGTGGCTGCGTCCCCAAAGGTTCGTTACCGATTATACTATTAATTTTGATCCCGCTCGCTCAAGAATAGGTTTATTTTGACTTTTTCGTATTTATTCGATACCAGGCTAGGTGGCTGCGTCCCCAAAGGTTCGTTACCGATTATACTATTAATTTTAATCGCGCTCGCTCAAGAATAGGTTTATTTTAACTTTTTCGTATTTATTCGATATCAGGCTAGGTGGCTGCGTCCCCAAAGGTTCGTTACCGATTATACTATTAATTTTGATCCCGCTCGCTCAAGAATAGGTTTATTTTGACTTTTTCGTATTTATTCAATACCAGGCTAGGTGGCAGCGTCCCCAAAGGTTCGTTACCGATTATACTATTAATTTTGATCCCGCTCACTCAAGAATAGGTTTATTTTGACTTTTTCGTATTTATTCGATACCAGGCTAGGTGGCTGCGTCCCCAAAGGTTCGTTACCGATTATACTATTAATTTTGATCGCGCTCGCTCAAGAATAGGTTTATTTTGACTTTTTCGTATTTATTCGATACCAGGCTAGGTGGCAGCGTCCCCAAAGGTTCGTTACCGATTATACTATTAATTTTAATCGCGCTCGTTCAAGAATAGGTTTATTTTAACCTTTTCGTATTTATTCGATACCAGGCTAGGTGGCTGCGTCCCCAAAGGTTCGTTACCGATTATACTATTAATTTTGATCGCGCTCGCTCAAGAATAGGTTTATTTTGACTTTTTCATATTTATTCGATACCAGGCTAGGTGGCAGTGTCCCCAAAGGTTCGTTACCGATTATACTATTAATTTTGATCCCGCTCGTTCAAGAATAGGTTTATTTTAACCTTTTCGTATTTATTCGATACCAGGCTAGGTGGCTGCGTCCCCAAAGGTTCGTTACCGATTATACTATTAATTTTAATCGCGCTCGCTCAAGAATAGGTTTATTTTAACTTTTTCGTATTTATTCGATATCAGGCTAGGTGGCTGCGTCCCAAAGGTTCGTTACCGATTATACTATTAATTTTGATCCCGCTCGCTCAAGAATAGGTTTATTTTGACTTTTTCATGTTTATTCGATACCAGGCTAGGTGGCTGCGTCCCCAAAGATTCGTTACCGATTATACTATTAATTTTGATCGCGCTCGCTCAAGAATAGGTTTATTTTAACTTTTTCGTATTTATTCGATATCAGGCTAGGTGGCAGCGTCCCCAAAGGTTCGTTACCCATTATACTATTAATTTTGATCGCGCTCGCTCAAGAATAGGTTTATTTTAACTTTTTCGTATTTATTCGATATCAGGCTAGGTGGCAGCGTCCCCAAAGGTTCGTTACCGATTATACTATTAATTTTAATCGCGCTCGCTCAAGAATAGGTTTATTTTAACTTTTTCGTATTTATTCGATATCAGGCTAGGTGGCAGCGTCCCCAAAGGTTCGTTACCGATTATACTATTAATTTTAATCGCGCTCGTTCAAGAATAGGTTTATTTTAACCTTTTCGTATTTATTCGATACCAGGCTAGGTGGCTGCGTCCCCAAAGATTCGTTACCGATTATACTATTAATTTTGATCGCGCTCGCTCAAGAATAGGTTTATTTTGACTTTTTCATATTTATTCGATACCAGGCTAGGTGGCTGCGTCCCCAAAGGTTCGTTACCGATTATACTATTAATTTTAATCGCGCTCGCTCAAGAATAGGTTTATTTTAACTTTTTCGTATTTATTCGATATCAGGCTAGGTGGCTGCGTCCCCAAAGGTTCGTTACCGATTATACTATTAATTTTGATCCCGCTCGCTCAAGAATAGGTTTATTTTGACTTTTTCGTATTTATTCGATACCAGGCTAGGTGGCTGCGTCCCCAAAGGTTCGTTACCGATTATACTATTAATTTTAATCGCGCTCGCTCAAGAATAGGTTTATTTTAACTTTTTCGTATTTATTCGATATCAGGCTAGGTGGCTGCGTCCCCAAAGGTTCGTTACCGATTATACTATTAATTTTGATCCCGCTCGCTCAAGAATAGGTTTATTTTGACTTTTTCGTATTTATTCAATACCAGGCTAGGTGGCAGCGTCCCCAAAGGTTCGTTACCGATTATACTATTAATTTTGATCCCGCTCGTTCAAGAATAGGTTTATTTTAACCTTTTCGTATTTATTCGATACCAGGCTAGGTGGCTGCGTCCCCAAAGGTTCGTTACCAATTATACTATTAATTTTGATCGCGCTCGCTCAAGAATAGGTTTATTTTAACTTGTTCGTATTTATTCAATACCAGGCTAGTTAGCTTCGTTGCCAAGGGTTTGTTACCGATTATCCTATTAATTTTAATCGCGCTCGCTCAAGAATAGGTTTATTTTGACTTTTTCGTATTTATTCGATACCAGGCTAGGTGGCAGCGTCCCCAAAGGTTCGTTACCGATTATACTATTAATTTTGATCGCGCTCGCTCATGAATAGGTTTATTTTAACCTTTTCGTATTTATTCGATACCAGGCTAGGTGGCAGCGACCCCAAAGGTTCGTTACCGATTATACTATTAATTTTGATCGCGCTTGTTCAAGAATAGGTTTATTTTAACCTTTTCGTATTTATTCGATATCAGGCTAGGTGGCAGCGTCCCCAAAGGTTCGTTACCGATTATACTATTAATTTTGATCGCGCTCGCTCAAGAATAGGTTTATTTTAACTTTTTCGTATTTATTCGATATCAGGCTAGGTGGCAGCGTCCCCAAAGGTTCGTTACCGATTATACTATTAATTTTAATCGCGCTCGCTCAAGAATAGGTTTATTTTAACTTTTTCGTATTTATTCGATATCAGGCTAGGTGGCTGCGTCCCCAAAGGTTCGTTACCGTTTATACTATTAATTTTGATCGCGCTCGCTCAAGAATAGGTTTATTTTGACTTTTTCGTATTTATTCAATACCAGGCTAGGTGGCAGCGTCCCCAAAGGTTCGTTACCGATTATACTATTAATTTTGATCCCGCTCGCTCAAGAATAGGTTTATTTTAACTTTTTCGTATTTATTCGATACCAGGCTAGGTGGCTGCGTCCCCAAAGGTTCGTTACCGATTATACTATTAATTTTGATCGCGCTCGCTCAAGAATAGGTTTATTTTAACTTGTTCGTATTTATTCAATACCAGGCTAGTTAGCTTCGTTGCCAAGGGTTTGTTACCGATTATCCTATTAATTTTAATCGCGCTCGCTCAAGAATAGGTTTATTTTGACTTTTTCGTATTTATTCGATACCAGGCTAGGTGGCAGCGTCCCCAAAGGTTCGTTACCGATTATACTATTAATTTTGATCGCGCTCGCTCAAGAATAGGTTTATTTTAACTTTTTCGTATTTATTCGATACCAGGCTAGGTGGCTGCGTCCCCAAAGGTTCGTTACCGATTATACTATTAATTTTGATCGCGCTCGCTCAAGAATAGGTTTATTTTGACTTTTTCGTATTTATTCAATACCAGGCTAGGTGGCAGCGTCCTCAAAGGTTCGTTACCGATTATACTATTAATTTTGATCCCGCTCGCTCAAGAATAGGTTTATTTTAACTTTTTCGTATTTATTCCATACCAGGCTAGGTGGCTGCGTCCCCAAAGGTTCATTACCGATTATACTATTAATTTTGATCGCGCTCGCTCAAGAATAGGTTTATTTTAACTTGTTCGTATTTATTCAATACCAGGCTAGTTAGCTTCGTTGCCAAGGGTTTGTTACCGATTATCCTATTAATTTTAATCGCGCTCGCTCAAGAATAGGTTTATTTTGACTTTTTCGTATTTATTCGATACCAGGCTAGGTGGCAGCGTCCCCAAAGGTTCGTTACCGATTATACTATTAATTTTGATCGCGCTCGCTCAAGAATAGGTTTATTTTAACTTTTTCGTATTTATTCGATACCAGGCTAGGTGGCTGCGTCCCCAAAGGTTCGTTACCGATTATACTATTAATTTTGATCGCGCTCGCTCAAGAATAGGTTTATTTTGACTTTTTCGTATTTATTCGATACCAGGCTAGGTGGCAGCGTCCCCAAAGGTTCGTTACCGATTATACTATTAATTTTAATCACGCTCGTTCAAGAATAGGTTTATTTCAACCTTTTCGTATTTATTCGATATCAGGCTAGGTGGCAACGTCCCCAAAGGTTCGTTACCGATTATACTATTAATTTTGATCGCGCTCGCTCAAGAATAGGTTTATTTTAACTTGTTCGTATTTATTCAATACCAGGCTAGTTAGCTTCGTTGCCAAGGGTTTGTTACCGATTATCCTATTAATTTTAATCGCGCTCGCTTAAGTAGAAGTTTATATTTAGAGGAAATATATTTACTTTTTAAAGGATTTGGTTATTGGTATAATTGATTTCAGTGAGTTGCTGTAGAGTAGATTGTGTTTGAAAATTTGTTATCAATAAAAATCCTGATGTTAAACTGATTATTATCAATCACCAACATACTAACCAAAAATATAACTATATTATACCGATAAATAAAAAATTAAAAAAAAAAAACTTAAAATAAACATACACTAGACCAACTGACTAAAAAAACAATAACACATTCACTTACTAAACCCTCTAAAACACATATACAAATATAACAAATTAACATTAAAAAAAAAACCCAAAAAAATTAAAACAAATAAATGTTTTTGAAGACGCACGTAAAATCAATAAAACATTAATAGTATAATCGGTAACGAACCTTTGGGAACCCAGCTACCGAGCCTGGTACCGAATAAAAACGAAAAAGTTTAAATAAACCTATTCTTGAGCGAGCGCGGTTAAAATTAATAGTATAATCGGTAACGAACCGTTGGGGACGCAGCTACCTAGCCTGGTATCGAATAAAAACGAAAAAGTTAAAATAAACCTCTAGTTGAGCGAGCGCGATTAAAATTAATAGTATAATCCGTAACGAACCTTTGGGAACCCAGCTACCGAGCCTGGTATAGAATAAATACCAAAAAGTTAAAATAAACCTATTCTTGAGTGAGCGCGATCAAAATTAATAGTGCAATCGGTAATGAACCTTTGTGGACGCAGCCACCTAGCCTGATATCGAATAAATACGAAAAGGTTAAAATAAACCTATTGTTGAACAAGCGCGATCAAAATTAATAGTATAATCGGTAACGAACCTTTGGGACGCTGCCACCTAGCCTGATATCGAATAAATACGAAAAAGTTAAAATAAACCTATTCTTGAGCGAGCGCGATCAAAATTAATAGTATAATCGGTAACGAACCTTTGGGGACGCTGCCACCTAGCCTGATATCGAATAAATACGAAAAGGTTAAAATAAACCTATTCTTGAACAAGCGCGATCAAAATTAATAGTATAATCGGTAACGAACCTTTGGGGTCGCTGCCACCTAGCCTGGTATCGAATAAATACGAAAAGGTTAAAATAAACCTATTCTTGAACAAGCGCGATCAAAATTAATAGTATAATCGGTAACGAACCTTTGGGGACGCAGCCACCTAGCCTGATATCGAATAAATACGAAAAAGTTAAAATAAACCTATTCTTGAGCGAGCGCGATTAAAATTAATAGTATAATCGGTAACGAGCCTTTGGGGACGCTGCCACCTAGCCTGATATCGAATAAATACGAAAAAGTTAAAATAAACCTATTCTTGAGCGAGCGCGATTAAAATTATTAGTATAATCGGTAACGAACCTTTGGGGTCGCTGCCACCTAGCCTGGTATCGAATAAACCTCTTAACTATGTTTTTAATATATAATACCGTCAAATATCACTTCAAAATTGTTCATGTTTAAAAATTTTTTAAATTTTAATTGTTCACGTATTGTTCCTTTGTCATTTTTGCATTTGCTTAGTATCTCTTTATATATTCTTATTGCAATATTATCATCTTAATTTTGTTTACTTCCATACTGTACAACTATCATCTTAATAATTATTTTTATAACTGTCATCCATACTTTATAACTATCATCTTAATTTTGTTTATTTCCATACTTCATAACTGTCATCTTATTATCATTTTACATTTAATTTTATTCATGTTTCCATATTATATTACTGTCGCCATATTATTATTATATACGTAACGTGTTATTAAGTCTATAATTACATTGGTTGTTATCTTGTTTCTTTTAGCCCTGACGAAGGCCCACAATGTAGGCCGAAACATCGGCACATAATTAAAATAGCACTTGTTTTAAATGTGTGTTTCTATTTAATGAACGCACCCCCAACCATCTTCCTCATATAAAAAAATAAAAAAAATAAAAAAAAAAAAAACTGGTTTTTGAGGTTTTTAACCTTAATATAGCCATATTGTAAAATTATTGAACTTTTGACCCAAAAAACCTCTTGAGTCTTTAAAAGGATATTTGAAGAAGAAGAGCTATAGGAAGTTTCAATTTGATCCATTCATAAAAAGTATTTATTACTTTCACTTACTATATATAGTAAGGGAAAGTATTGCGATCGTGAAAATTTTCGAATTCCAGTTTTCAACGGAAATACACGTTTTAGGGTCCCCTGAGTCCAAATAACCAAGTCCCGAAAAAAGGTCTGTGTGTGTGTGTGGTAACTCCCGGGCGGAAACGGTAAGTCCTATGAAACTGAAATTTCATATTTAAGACATCTATACGCCTGAGACGTGACAAAACTTTTTTCATCTCACTTTATACCATGCATTTTGCACCTTTTTTCGATTTTCTCAAAAACGGTTCCGACGATTTTGATTAAACTCGCTATATCGATGTAAAATTTAATGGGCGTTAATATCATGTAGGTTTTATTTAGATAAAAATGGTCTGACAGGGCTTAAATGCCGATATTTTAATTTTTTTTCCCCTAAAGTACCTTTAATTTTGTAGATTCAATAATAATAACTAGATTATCTTGTTAACGCTGATGAAAAACTGGTAAATATATAAATTGAATACATTCGATACCCAACTAAAGGAGAAAACAGAAAAAATATTTTTTTAATGCAATTTTTCGTTTTTGAACATAAGAGCAGTAATATACATGTATGATATACCGTTGGAAAGCAAAAGATTTTAGAAATATTATCATCTCATACACAAGCTTTTAAAAGTTAATAGAGAGTGATGAAATGAACATAACACTAACTGATTATTTTAGATAATAATATAATAGATTTTTGAATCAAACACATGTTTCTATACAAATTTAATTTAATTAATTCCTTAATAATTTCACGTATTTTTATCTCTAACTGTATATGAAAATTCTTTCATTGATTTTAAAAATGGAGGTAAGTGAAAGTCGTGTGTTGCCCGCACCAGATTTTTTTAATTTTACCGCAGAAATATAGTCTAAAGGGTGTCAACAACTGTCTGGTTCACTCTATATTTATTCAAATTATTAATTTGTGAAATCAACAGATAAGTGTGAATATTGATTTGCTATTTTTTACAGGAACCAGATTGGGTATTTCTAGAGTTAACTCATTCGAGGCCAAGTTAAAAGATCTTCCTTGCACTCATCAAGAATGGGTTGTTAATTTGTAAGTACATAATAATTTGTATATGTTTTTGTATTATATCTCCATTTTTCATTTAAGATATGGCTGCCTTATACCATTTTGTTTTTGATGAAGTGATATTTCTTGTCCACTATAACTAGAAAATATGTCAAAAACAGTCCTTAAAATATGAAAATCGGTCATATCATTTGAAATAGTATAATTAATCCTTTTCGTGCGTAACCCACCCTCTCTCATTAATATAGATGGACTTATGCTATTGCGGACCGATTCTTACATCGGGAAGAGAGTTTCTATAATAAAAAGTGTCCTTTTTAGTGTGGTAATCTTAATTACCAGTAAATTATTTCGATTTGTATCCTTTTAAAAGGAGAATCGAGTCAAAAATGGTGGTTCTCTTCCATTTTGAATCGTATCCTAGTTACAATAAATGTCAATAGTTAAGAATCCTTTCAACAAGAATGACGACTTTAACCTAAAATAAAAAAACGAATAATTAAAACAGTCCTTAGAATATGAAAATCGGGCATATCCTTTGAAATAGTAAAATTAGTCCTTTTCGTGCGTTTTAGTCCTTTAGGAATGTGGTGCATCCATTTCTCATTAAAAATTGTAGAGATTGCAAATTGGAGATTCCTCCCTCCCTATTCTGTGTAAATGCTTGCTTTGATTGTAATGGCTGGTAATCATGGGAACAGCATATTTTCTCAGAAAGTCCACTGGTACACGCTCTATAATACAATATCAATAGCAGTACTACTCTTTAAGGACTTCAGTAATACAACACAGTTTGCCTTCTTAACTTATGTCCTAGCTCTATATAATGATATTCTGGCTGCTCCAATGTTGTACCCACTTTGGTGAGCTTATCTGCTATTTCATTACCATGGATACTACGATGGTCTGGTATCCATTGGTAATCTACCACTCAATTCTAAAGAAGAAATTCCTCAATTGTTAGTTATGTTTTGACCCTACTGCTTTTCTAAGGCAGCAGTATCTTCAAAAACTAGCTTACTTGATATATTTAATGTATGTATTGACTATTATTACTAAAATCATTGGATTTCCTTTCCAAAGGTTTCGTGTTTACCAATAGGTGGCATGGAGGGGAATATTAAATTAAACCAGGTTTCAATAAATGACTTTATTATTTAAAATCAACTCACACATATTCAATCTATTTAAACTATGTCTGAGAATACTGAGGGACGTTATAGTTAAACTTGCCATACAATATTACTATAAAAGAAAATACCTTTTAAGAAAAAACACTTAGTCGGCTGGCGAAGGTGGAAATTGTCTCAGACCTCCAGCTGCTCTCAGCTTAAACCCCCGACGGACCTCACTTCTTCTTGAGGATGGAACTCAACTCTACTCTTGCTGGAATAATACTTCCCTCTTCGAATCTTCTTTCTCATCCTTGTCACCTCGGGCGGGGCTGATGTGGGAAGTGCCCCGGTTGGCGGTCAAGCCTTTATGATCTTATTTCTATCTATTGACCACCCTTAATATTCTTGTCCACTGCCGCTGGGGAAAACTGCCAGGGGTCTCTGGGATCCCAGACCGATGGAGAAACCGGGGGGGCCTATTGGAGAATCCAAGGGGGGCAAGTACGCGCCTTTTGTACTTTTGCGACAATGGCTTATCAATATTTATTTAATTAATATAATAGTTATTCAATAATGAATTTCCACCCTTCAGTATCCTCAATACATAACACAATAGTATGATGATAGCTCATGATGCCTAAATCTTGGGATTCATTAGGCTGTGTAACTGCAATGGTAACCGTCTTAGAATCTACAAAAAGGACAAAGCTCTTGGCATTTATGTTTGAGAGGTCTGCCTAATGATACGCATGAATTTTGCTGTTGAAATTTGTGGTCGATTTTCCTACCCGCTTTAAGATGGTAAAAATATCCAATTACATACCTGCTCCTCCATTGTACGTTGCTTGGTAGGCAGAATCATCAGCATATACAAGGATCCAGTGAGCACTGGAATTACTCTCAGTTATGTTTTCAAGAGCCAAGGATCTTAATTCCTCTCATCTGGTCTCTTAATTTTTTTTTTTTTTTTCTTTCAAATAGCTTAGATAAGGCCGAGGTTACAGGATGCTGTTTTCATGGAACTTTTATTTGTTTATTTATTTAACGTCACTTTATGCTACTATGGCTTATCGGACGATGCTACAGTGAGAGTGCTAAATTTTGCCTATGCAGGTTTTATTAGGATAGGGATCTTTAACGAGTACATGACATCGCACAGGCTCGGGACGACCTTTTAATGTCCCCTCCAAAGGACGGCATAACTAAGGATGTTTTACTCCCATTAAAAGATCCTAGGACCACTTGTGGGTTTGAACCCGTGACCTTTGGCATAGGAGGCTGTTATGCTATACACCCAGCTACAACTCTTGATGTTATTAAAAAGTGTGTTTCTCTATGAGCAATTTTGTTTTTTAATACTGTTTCTAAAATTAAGTACTCCGTCCAGGCTTGGATCAGAATAATGCTGGGGTATCTCCTGTCAGACATAAAAGGTGACAGCACCCCCACCTGTGTAAAAATTAAGCTGAAAAACCTCAAAAAAGTCTCGGATTCAGACGGATTAATCGTAAACGACCTGGAAAGGACAGGAAATTAACATTAGAAACATGGAATGTATGTAGTCTCCTACAAATAGGAAAGAGCCAAACTCTAGAAGACTGTCTCAGGAAATATAGAGTCGACGTTGTAGCGATCTCCTGGAGAGATGATCATAAAATTATCCATATATTCTCTTCGCTATCTGTAATAGAGTAATCTGAGCAAGAAGGGGTACATTTAGCTCTCCAAATAGTTTAGTCTCCATAATTCTTCAAGCCTATAATAAATTAATTAATCATTTTTGGCAGTCTCCCACTTTCCATTCACTGTACATGCCCCAGCCATCTTATCCTGGCACCCTTAATCGTGGCAACTATATCAGGTGTCTGATACAGATTTCTAATTTCATCATTTGTCTTTATTCATCAGCAATCTCCTTCTTTTGTAGGACCAAAGATTTTCCTGATGATTTTCCTTTTGCACATGATTAACAGCCTTTCATTGTTGAGTGTTAGTGTTTAGGACTCGCTTTCATACATAACCATTGGCTGAAGGGCATTACGATATAATCTTATCTTCAGTTCTCTAGATATATTCCGGTTCTGAAATATTTTCATAATAGACCAATAGCATCTATTACCAGCTGTTATCCTTGCTTTGATTTTGTCTCTAATCTTATTATACTCAGTGGTAACAGTGCCCAAGTACTTAAACTGTGGTACTCTCTCGAACCTATATCTAGCCCCCTCGATATACCTGTTTCCTCCTTCTTCCCTGCTGGCTCTCATATATTTAGTTTTTTATGTATTTATTTTGTTTGTTTGTTTATTTATTTATTTAACGTCCCTTTATGCTGCTATGGCTAATCGGACGATGCTACAGTGGGAGTCCTAAATTTTGCCTATCCAGGTTTATTGGGATAGGGATTTTTAACTAGTACCTAACATCGCACAGGCTCGGGACCACCTTTCAACGTTCCCTCCAATGGACGGCATAACTAAGGATTTTTTTATTCCCATTGAAAAATCCTAGGGCCACCTTAAGCCTGGGGCCTTTTCTGTATTTATTATCAGTCCTGTTCTCCTAGTGGTCACTTCGCACTCCTCGAAAGCCCCAAGTAAAGCACTGGTTGTTCTCCCGGTTATCACAATATCATCTGCAAACGCTCGATGTTGTGACAGTCTGTGGTAAATACATCCTCCAGGCCTTGTCCTGATTGACCTCATGACCACTTCCAATACCAAATGGAATAGAACTGGGGAAATAGGATCGCCCTGTTAAACACCTTTCTGGATGTCAAAAGAATTTGACAATTCACCTTGAATTTACTCCTGTACTATTCTGCAGTGTCATCTTGATAAGCTTCGAAGAACATCCTAGATGTTTTAACTTTTCATACATTACACTTCTATTGATGCTGTCGTATGCTTGTTTGTAATCAATAAACAGATGATGCTGTTCAACATTCCATTCCCAGCATTTTTCTAATATCATCCTCATGCAAAACATGTGGTCTTTTGTAGATCTCAACTCAATCGGAAAAGAAATATGCAAGTAAAACCAATAAGATGTATTGCATCTTATTTATTATACTGGATGCGATCACTTCACATTTCATTTTGTATAATTGTGAATATACTAGTATAATCATTCTTGATATTTTTATATTTACCTTTGTGTATTATTATTTTATGCTGAATAATATCATTAAAAATTTAACTTTTTTAGAATGAAAGATTATGAGGAAACGCAAAAGTCATTTGCTGAAACTCGCGATCGTTATTACAAGGAAGCAACTGCTTGGAATGAGGAAAACCGCAAAACTTTTGAAGAAATCCTTGAAAAGAAATTGGAACGACATCTCAAAATCACCGAAGCCTTAATCACTGAAACTCCTGAAGAAAAATATGCACCAATAATTAAACCTTTGCCAGTATTGTCAAAGGCAGCTGAGGTAACATATTTCACTTCATAGATTTATATTATTTAGCAATGTGAATTTTTTTTCCTTAATGGACAATTTTTAATATAAAAATCTTAACATGTAATTATTTGTTTTCAATGGTACATGGCTCATACTTATCTCTATTTATTTAGCTGAAAATAAAAGGTGCGTTAGTCAGATCTCCTGAACATGAAGTACTGATAGAGAAGTTCAATTTGAAAATAACTCGACGTGATATTCAGACCTTGAATGGACTGAATTGGTTAAATGATGAGGTAAGTAAATTTCCTATTTTATAACTATAACGTAGATCAAGAAGAAGCGATGCTGGCCAACTTAGTTGGGTTGCTATTTACACAGCATACTATTTTTCCTTAATGGACAATTTTTAATATAAAAATCTTAACATGCAATACACACAAAAAAAAAAAAAAAAAAGATTAATATTTTTTTTTCTTTTAACATTTTTTTTCCTTAAATTATTTTTCTCATTTTATTCTTCTTTTTCTTGCTTATCCCTCATATTCATTCAAATATATATGTATATAAAAAAAAAAATTATATATTAACAATAATCATAATAATTATCACAACATGACGTTCTATAACAACCATATGAAACTCCGCATCAACATCAAATCTGTAGTATATACAATAAAAATAATAAAATAAGATAAAATAATACTAACACAATAAAAAGTTAAATTAAAATACACACACCCATGCCCTTCCAGCGATCCCTATAATATCCTAAAACCATAGTCTTCAAGGTCAGATGCTATTCCTAAACATTAATTACAATTGTATGTTTATTTCTGAGTATATCTCTTGAAACTTTCCCGTTCCAAACTTATTTGTTTCTCTGTTCATTTGATTATCACTTTATGCTGCTGTCGCTAATCGGACAATGCTATTTTGGTAGTCCTCAATTTTGCTTATCCAGGTTTAATTGGAATAGAGATCTTTAATGAGTACCTGACATCGCACAGGCTTGGGGCCATCATTTTATGTCCTTTCTTAAGGATGGCATAGCAAGGATTTTTTACTCCCTTTAAAAAATCCTAGGGCCATTTGCCGGCTTTGATTCTGTAACCTATAAAACTGTTATGCGGGATCACCTGTAGCAGGCTGGCTAGCATAACAGCCTCCTATGCCAAAGGTCACGGGTTCGAACCCGCAGGTGGTCCTAGGATTTTTTAATGGGAGTAAAAAATCCTTAGTTATGCCGTCCTTCGGAGGGAAAGTTGAAAGGTGGTCCCGAGCCTGTGCAATGTCAGGCACTCATTAAAGATCCCTATCCTAATAAAACCTGGATAGGCAAAATTTAGGACTCCCACTGTAGCATCATACGATTAGCCACAGCAGCATAATGGAACGTTATAAATAAACAAACAACAAACTGTTATACTAGACTTTCCTGATCACCTTGTTGGCTAACTCATTGCCTAGAGCGGTAGTTTCCTGCAAAAAAATTTCGCAGACCCCTTCATTCACTCATTTCAATTCAAGGACCCTCCAAATTCTAAAAATATTAGATATGTATATATTTAGATTTTTAATAGGCTACACCGTATCATGTACATTTCATGCAAAATACCACTGCTACGAAAACTCGGTACACCAGAAATGGCAAAGTTGAGGAAATGGAAAAATTAATCAGATTCTAGGAGTTTACTTCAATATGCAAAACACTGAATTACACAAATCTAAACCTAATACAAGATATATATTTAATCAAATATTAATTTAAAAAAACTCAAATATTGTTCTTTATCTTATGGGAAGTTACATTTTATTTAAATTCATTATTTTTGAAATGTTTAACACATTCAGGCCGGGGCGAATATCTACATTTTTACACAGGCGAATACTACTGCTTACCTTCCAGGGCGACACTGTTGTGAGTTCCAACGTGTTTAATGCCAGATCACAACAGTTCCAGGCTTCAAACACACTAAATGCGAGATAGTAACAGTTCTGACATAAACATATAACCTGAAGAAGTAATTATGGAAATATTAAAAAAAAAAAATTCTTATATTATTATTTATAATTGAAAGTGTTCTTATTTTATAATTTATAATTGAAAGTGTTCTTATATTATAATTTATAATTGAAAGTGTTCTTATATTATTTATAATTAAAAATTATTGTTCTATTATTTATAATTAAAAATTATTGTTCTATTATTATTATATATTATACTCTTATATCATATTATGGGAATAAAAATATGAAAAGAAATCAAGCACAGCTAAATAAAATTCTTAAAGAAGAGGAATCAAGTGAAATTAACCGATAAGAGACCTTTGAGGAAGTATGTTGAAAGTTATAAAATATTTAATAAATAAACCCTTATGCTTGTTAATTCCTACAACATATAATGTTGAGAAAAAATAAACTAAACTTATTTTCTAAAAATAAGTGACCCAGCTGTGATGCACGTCGCCCCATGGGATAGTTAAGTGTGACCCACACGTGTGTCCCCAGTCCCACGGAAAAGTCAAGTGAGATCCACTGGTGAGTCATCCCACCCCACGTAATAGTCAAGCGTGACTCGCCGGTAGGTCCCCCGGTGTGGACGTGTTAAAATGACTAGTTTAAAGTTGTGATAGTGCAAAAGCAGCCACTTTTCAATGGCTAACTAATAATTTTATCTCTTGAAAGAATGAATTTGCCTGTCTTGATTATGTACTATCAGAAATTGAATCTTCACAAATATTTTAAAGTAATTTCCCAACGACTTGTCGCGGAACCCCTGAACATCGTCCACAGTACACCTGTTGGGAACCACTGGCCTAGAGGACTAAAATAATCCATCACAGCACTTTATTATGTTGTGCAAAACTGTTGGGGGGATCGCTTGTAGCTGGGTGGTTAGCATAACAGCCTCCAATGCCAAAGATCATGGCTTCAAATTCGCAGGTGGTTCTAGGATTTTTTAATGGGAGTAAAAAATCCTTAGTTATGCCGTCCTTCGGAGGGGAAGTGAAAAGGTGGTCCCAAGCCTGTGCGATGTCAGGTATTCGTTAAAGATCCCTATCCTAATAAAACCTGGATAGGCAAAATTAAGGACTCCCGCTGTAGCATTGTCCGATTAGCCACTGTAGCATAAAGTGACGTTAAATAAATAAACAATAAACAAAAGTTAGCTTTATTGGCTATTCATCACTGTCCGTTAATGTTTACAATTTTGTATATAAGATGATATTTTTTCTAAAACCTTTAGCTTTCCAACGATATATTATACATCCTATATTACTGTTTTAATTTTCAAAAACACAAAAATTGGATTAAAAAATATGTTTGTTCTTTTATCCATTAGTTGGTTATCAAATCCATTCAACTTGTATATATAGCTGTCTTTTAGCAATGCTAATCAGATTATATGGTTAATTTTATGAAAACTACATCATTAAAGGTACTTTAGAAGAAGAAAATTAAAAATATCGGCATTTAAGTCCTGTCAGACTATTTCAATCAGAATGAAACCTACATCAAATTTTACTTCGATATATAGAGTTTAATCAAAATCGTTAGAGGCATATTAGCATATAGTGACGTTAAATAAATAAACAAACAAACAAGACTGTTGGGAACTGCACAGCAGTTTTTTTTTTTTTTTTTATCATCATATGAAAATGTTTAATGCTCTTATTGCCTTGCCTCCTGACAAGTGTACTATTAATGTTATGAATTTATTATTTAGTTCTATCATATTAATATAGTTAGATACAGTTGTTCATATATTTTTACTTTACAGCTAGTGTATACTGCATAGAACCTGATATAGTTTTTTATCATTTAAATGTTATTCTAGGTTATAAATTTTTATATGCAACTATTGGAAGATCGTGCTCAGAAAAATGAAAGGTATCCGCCCATTCATACCTTCAGTACATTCTTTTATGCCGGGCTTCAATCAAGGGGACATGCAGGCATGAAACGATGGACTAAAAAAGTAATTATATCTGTTTCTAGATGAGAAATATTAGAATTATTCATAATTTATGTCAATCTATAAGTACTTCTTTACTGGAAATCATTGTTTTTTTGTTTTTTTTAATTACTTCTTTTATCTTGTAGGTGAACATCTTTGAAAAGCAGCTGATCATTATACCTATCCACTTGCATATGCATTGGTGTCTAGTCGTCGTAGACTTGATGAAGAAAGAGATTAACTACTACGATTCCATGGGTCATGACAACAATGAGTGTTTAAGGGTATATAGAAATTATTTTTTATTTTGCAGTGATGAATCATGAACCTTTTCTACAATTTTTTTTTTTTTTTCTACAAAATATTTCGTTGAGGATGTATTGTCGACTGTAGAAACTATTATAGGTGGAATAATCAGGAGTCAGTCATTTTTTTAATTTTGCCAATGTTTTGGCTCAAGCTTGTGAGCCATCATCAGGGCTACAAACATCAGAATAAAAGAGATATATATTAATGTGATAATGAAAATTTTTTGAATGTAGTGACAGTGATAACATTTGGAATAAAATATACCAACATACTTAAATATTATAGATACAAATAATGATGATAATAATAATAATAATAATAAATTCTTTATTTATTCTGGGACAAGTCCCTTCGGAATAATGTTACAGACAAATTAAATTAGAGCTTCAAAGCCTTAGAGTAAAAAAAAAAAATATATACATATAATAAAATAAATAAATAAAAAGCAAGAGAAATGACAAAGAAAATGGATAATAGTTATAAATTCATAGGTAGCTTCTTATAATAATTTAGAAAAACAAATTAGACTAGAATAAAAAAATAAAAATATGTTCATATATACATTGCAAAATAAATTATGCATAAAATAAATTCATAGATCTTTAATATACAAAATAAAATGTGATAAATAATCGTTTCTCTCTGCCGATTTTTATTGAAATTTGCAAATCACTTGAGGTCATTTGGAAATTGGATAGACAGGAAGTGTTTGAATAAACGGGATTTGAAGGTAGGAAGAGTATTAGAATGACGGATATAAGAAGGAATAGAATTCCATATGGACGAGGATCGGATAAGGAAAGATCTGTTGAAAGCTGCGGTTCGATGAGGCGTTATATACAGGTCTGAAGACCGTGAACGTGTGTTGCGGGAGTGGATGGAGGATTTAAATGAAAGTATATCAGAGATGTACGATGGACGTTGAGATCGGAGAACTTGGAAGAGAAAGGATGCCAGGAAGTACTTAGAACGGTATGATGGGTAAAGCCACTTTAACTCTTCGTAGAATCGGGTTACAGAGGTTTCCCTGGTATACGTACCAGACAGTTAAATAATATGATAAACAATATGATGATGATAAGCATAAAAATAAAACTATATACTTTAATATAGAAGTAAAAATTATATATAAACGTACCATTACTGAGCCATGTCCAAGCATAAACTGAGGAAAACCATAAACATAAGTAATATGGGGAGGGTTTTTACCCTGAAGGTTTTCCCCTCTAAGTGTAAATACTACAGCTTATCTTTGTTTTTAAGAAGTTTTACAAAATTATACAATAAACATTAAAAAAAAAAAATTAAAATGACTGACTCCTGATTATTCCACCTATAATACAAAATATTATATTATTTATGTCTTATTTGTTTCTGTTTTCTCGGATGTTCTTGGTACATTAAAACCTCGTTTTAACGAACTCCAAGGGACCAAAATTTTCTCTGTTCGTTATAAAAGAATTTGTTATATCCGAAAAATATATTGTATGTATATTATATGTCGGTATAAATTCAGATGGTTAAAAAGAAGTGTTTTCAATACAGCATTCGCTTTCAGGCACATGTTTATTTAGAAACTACAAAAGCAGTTAAAACTATGCACTATGTACATATATCTATTTTATTTCACATTTTACTTAATACTTTAAGATTAACATAAACCATCATTCAAAATACAAATCTTAAAAAGGAACTTACAATGTCAAAATCACAGCAATTCATATAAAGTTGAAATGATAATTTTTATTTTATTTTTTGCACCTCCCGATGAAGACGCAACGGAGTCATCGATTTTATTTTTATTAGCGATAATCGTAGATAGAGGAGATTTTGATATCCCGTATTTTTCTGCAATTTTCAATTTCGACTCAATTTTTTTATCCACTTCTTGGAGAATAGCCAACCTTGTATTTAAATCAATGGATTTTCTCTTGACCTCGTAGGAAACTCGAATTAAAGCAAGTAATAAAATCAATAAAAACAGAAAAACTAGCTGAAACACTAGAAACCAGAAGCTGTCACAGACTGTGAATCACAGAATTGAGCTGAATAGAGGGAAGAGGTAAGGATGTGGACAGAAAGGCGCCGCTCTTTACTGGGAATTAAGACGTTTCCTAATTTTTTTCTTCTTCATTTTTCGTAATAACCAAACAAATTCAATTCTGAGGTCCACAAAAGTAGTTCGTTAATTCGTTATAAGAGAATAGTTTGTTACAAACGAGTGTTCGTTATAACCGTGTTCGTTAAAAAGAGGGTTTACTGTATCTAAAAAAAGTCAATATAACTTCCACTTTAATAATAACTGTGTGTATGAGATGATTAAAGGATTTTACTAACCATTGTCCATTTTTTTATGAATTACTTCAAATTTCTGATTTTCTTATTAATTACCATACTTCATGGGATTCATTCTTCAGGAGATTAATCAACAATTATTAATTTTTTTTTTAAATTGAGTTAATATGAAGTTAAAATGGAAGTTATCTATTACTGAGTTATAAAATTATTCTATGAATTTAGTTCAATATTTTGACAAATAATTGATTTTTGTTTTTTTATTTCTTTTTATAGCATATTTCCAATTATCTTATTGCTGAGCACGAAGTGAAGCAAGGCTCTTTGTTGGAATTGATTGATTGGAAAGTACAGAATATTAAGGTAATGAAACACTTAATTGTAATGATTTGACTCATCTTATTTTTTTCTTGTATGTTTCACTATAATATTGGGTTGATGCGAAATTAATGCAGGTTTCCTCTATTGCAATATCTTAATTCCAATTGTGTAAACAAAGCTAATCCTAACATTGATCATTATTATACCAAAACAAACCTTATCTAATATCCTCTCTTTCACCATGAATTTGTTTAGTAAAATCGTTTTGTTCAGTGTGTTCAAAGGTCTTGAATCGAAAATGTCAAAGTGCAATTTTCGTCAAATTTATTTTTACGAATTTAAATTAGGGCGCAGCGCTGCGCAAACGGCTCGTAATATTAATGAAGTGTGGGGTCAGGGGGCTATTAATGAGTGCACGGTGCAGCGTTGGTTCCAGAAGTTTCGCAGAGGAGATTTCGACCTCGAAGACAAGGAAGGTCGGGGCCGTCATCTTGCTCTGGACAATGACCAGCTGAGGTCAAAGCTTTCTCAATCGAGGTGAGACTATAACTGCTGACAAGTACTGTCAAGAAATTGACAGCATGAATCAAAAATTGCAACGTCTTTGCCCAGCATTGATGAATTGGAAGGGGCCGATCCTGCTCCACGATAACGCCAGACCACACGTTGCACAACCAACGCTTCGACGACTGCACGAGTTGGGCTACGAAGTTCTCCAACATCCGCCTTATTCACCTGACCTCTCTCCTACAGACTTCCACTTTTTCAGGCATCTGGACAACTTTTTGAGGGAGAAAAATTTTCAAAACCAGGACGACATTGAAAATTCTTTTCGTGATTTCATTGAGTCCAGGGATTCGGATTTTTTTTCTGGTGGAATAAGAAAGCTTGTTGAACGTTGGCAAAAGTGCATTGATTCAGATGGAAATTATTTTGATTAAATATATATGGTTAAAGTAAAGATATAGCGTATTTACAATACCTACTAAAAACCTGCATTAATTTTGCATCAACCCAATAGTATGTATTGGGTTGTTTCACGTGAAAGGTCCGGTTTTATAGTTTCGGAAATACATAAAGGATTTTGCAGGTCTCTGTTGTTTTCTTCCGAATGTTTACATATTTAAAGTAAACAGTTACTAATCCTCTACCTTTGTATTATAAACATTAGCTTCCCAATCAATTACCCACTTTTTAGTATATTTCCAAATATGAACATGTAAACACGCGATTTTCAAGTAATATTTTTGTACGAGTTTAAACTCGGCCATTCAGCAGCTGAGGCCGTTAGAAATATTTGCAAAGCGTTTGGGGAAGGGAGTGTTAATGAACGGACTATTCGCCGTTGGTTTGCTAAGTTTTCAGTTGGGGATACCGACTTGGAAAACTTACCCCGAGGAAGACCTCCGTCCTTAATAGACAACGATGTCCTCAAACATACAGTAGAAGTAAACCCCTACCAAACAGTTAAAGGACTCTCAGCACAACTAAATGCAAGTGCATCTACCGTTTCCAGGCATTTAAAATGTATTGGGAAAGTAAAAAAGCTCGATACATGGGTACCTCATGATCTCACTGAGCGGCAGTAAGACCCCATGTTTCAAAACATACCATGCAAAAATTGAAAGAACTGGGCTACGAAGTTCTTCCGCACCCACCATATTCTCCCGACTTGTCTCCAACAGATCACCACCTGTTCAGGAATTTAGACAACTTCGTCAAAGGAAAACTTTTTGAAAATGATGATCAAGTGAAAAGTGCGTTTTCAGATTTCGTTTCACTTCAAAGCTCAGAGTTTTTCAGTTCGGGGATAAAAAAGTTGGTGTCACGTTGGGAAAAATGTGTAGAAAAAGAAGGTAAATACTTCGAATAAAATTATCTTGTTTTCATATCGTATTTTTCATAAAAATCCTTTACCTTGAAAACGGACATTTTATGTGTCACAACCCAATATTAATAGATGGAGACCAGACTTGGTCTTCTTCCAGTGGAATATACAGACCCTGTTGGCCCTGGGCCTCGAGGTGTAGTCTTCTGGCAGATTACACTCACGTTTCTCGATGCATTTTGTAGTGTAGGGTCATCACTCCCTACGCCTAATTTTGTGAGTGGCCACCATTTGGCTGATGGGTCTCACATACCCAAAGGAGAGGCCGTAAGTGAATCCCCATTTAATTACATCCTTATAAAAGTCCCGCCGAGACTGGGATTCGAACTCACAACCTATTGCATGAGATGCTAGCCACTCAGCCACGACCTCCCCAGACCTGGTCAATTAATAAAAATTTCATATGTTTGTTAGATAATATTAAGTCTCTTCTGGTCTATGACATTAGACTATCACTCGTTAAATCAAGCTTTCCTTCAAATCATACAATTGTTTCAATTTAGCTGATTATATTCTTTTTTTTTTCTAGTAATAACTTGAACAAATTATCTCTAGAAGGAATTCCAATCTCTTTGATAAATGCTATTTTCTTTTCATTATCTATTATAACAATGTCAGGTCTTATTGTATGGAATATTATGACCTGTAAGTGTTGATGATAAGAGACCTGGACCATTCCAGGATACTTTATACATTATTAATCATTGAGAGGGCTGGTTGGTTAAAATGAATGAATTGGACTGTATTTGAATTAATGCTTCTATTGTTCTATTATGTTATAAAATGATTCTATTCCCAAAATGATGTAATATTGTTAGTTTTAACCCTTTAGTCCGTCCGTGGATTACTATGTTGTAGTCCTTTATCTACGCTTTGCTTCTCTAGCATTTCAAGTCCGTCAGCTATTGTAGTAGCTCTGTTTCTAGAGCCATCTAGTGGTCTGGTTGACAATGTCAAGTACGTTTCCTTGACAACAGACATCGTACGGTTCGACTTTTGGCTATATTGTTGAGATTAAGGTTATAATACTGAGAGCAGATTTATATGCAATTGCGTATTTTGTTTAGAGCCTCTGAGCATCCCTGAAGTCAATTTCCTATCCAAACCATGTACCTAGGATACTACTGGTTAAATTTATATTGCATATTTGAAGGATTTTGCATAAATTTATTAAATTAAAAAAAATATATATATTTTTTTTTTTAATTTAAGAAAAAAGTTTTTAAATCCACCTGTGCCGGTCCAATTCCCGGATCAAAAAGGATGTTGGGAAGCTGTAAGGTATTAACGAATTTTGCTTTTATAGATAAACAAATAAACAAGGACAACATATTTTAGCTATACGTATTAATAAAGTTTGGCGTAAACAAGAAACAATCACAATTCAAATTTTTAACCTACTGAGCAGTACGGTGACCCATAGAGATCTGCTCAGGCGTGCACATTCGTGCTAAAACCACGTTAGCAGATATCTTTATCTCTCTTTTTATCAACATGACTGGTTTTCGTGAGTGCTGAGACGATCTGAACGGAAAAGAGGAGCGAAGTCAGACAAAAAACACGTAATTATGAGAAGTTGAAAGAAAATACTTTACCAAATTCCTATATGTGATAGAAAAAAATGGAATGGAAACATCGATTTAGCATATTAAGCTCTTCATATGTATCATATTTTTATTTAAAGGAGGTCTTCATTGCAGACCAGTGTTATCCATGAGATATTCTGAGTAACAGCTTGTTGTTCTACTTTAGATGAATCGTTTTGTTCTTTTCAAGTGTTCCTTACTCTCAAGTTTTAAATAGCTTGAAGTTACTGCTGTATTGGCTCCTCTGTTGTTTTGTACTAGCACCATTAGTCACGGATATTTTCATGGCTATTACTTGTTCTATGTTTCATGAAATATTTTAATTAAAACTATATATATTTTAGGATATTAAATTTGTTGGAAAATAGCATTTGACAAGTACATTTAATGTGTGCTTGCGATTCTAACTTTCCTAGATTATATAGAACTGATTACTTCACCCTTATCATATCATTAGTTTGATGTTTAAGGTTTTGCATAATCAGACATCTAAATCTTTTTTCCTTTTCTTTTCCATTATTCTTATTTGATTACATATTATTTTATGCACTATTTGCTGAGTTGCTTCAGCTTAAATATTGGAATATTTATATATTTTTTAATCTTGATAGTTATCTGTTCAGGACCAGTCAAAATGACTTTTAATAAAATAAAAAAATATATGTGGGCATCACACAATTTTCACTTACTTCCCTACTTGAAATAAATTTTATTTGTTTAAATTTTGTACCCATAGTAAAAATGAAACTTTTCTTAGAAATTCCATTTAGTTAAATAATCTAATAGGATAAAATATATATTATAATATCTTATATTTATGGGGGGTCACCTGTGGTGTAGTGGCTAGCATAACAGCCTTCTATGCCCAAGGTCGCATCCTCAAACCTGACAGATTTGTTGATGGTAGTAAAAAGCCCCTAGTTATACCGTCCTTTGGCAGGGACATAAAAAAGGTAGTGTGATGTTTGGTACTCATTAAAGATCCCTATCCTAATTAAACCCGGATAGGCAAAATTTCTGATTAGCCACATCAGTATAAAGTGATGTTAAATTAATAAACAAACAACCTTATGTTTATCGGTTTTTTACTATCACTTATATATGGAATATATAGTAAGGGAAAGTATTGCGATCATGAAAACTTTCAAATTCTAGTTTTCAACGGAAGTACACTAAGTCGCGCAAAAAGGTCTGTGTCCGTATGTGCTAAGTCTAGCTAAAAGTCGTATGAAACTGAAACAGTTGACCGAAAGTTGTACTTTATCCCATTTTGCACCTTTTTACAATTTTCTCAGAAACGGCTCTAACGATTTTGATTAAACTTGCTATATTGATGTTAAATTTGATGGGCTGTAATTTAATATCATTCATGCAGGTTTCATTCTGATTGAAATAGTCTAACAGGGCTTAAATGCCGATATTTATAATTTTCTTTCTCTAAAGTATTTTTAATGATGTAGGTTTCATAAAATTAACCATATAATCTGATTAGCGTTGCTAAAAGATAAGATATATATACAAGTTAAACGGATTTGATAACCAACCAATGGAGAAAAGAACATTTTTTTTTTTTTATCCAATTTTAGTGTTTTTGAAACTAAAAGCAGTAATACAGATGTATAATATACCGTTGGAAAGCTTAAGATTTTAGAAAAAATATTATCTTATATACAAAATTGTAAACATCAAGGAACAGTGATGAAAAACCAATAAAGGAAACTGTTTGTCGTACATAATAATATAATAGATTATTTAATAAAACACATGTTTATATTGAAATTCAATCTAATTAATTATTTAACAATTTATTTTCATCTCAAAATGTAATTAAAAATTCTTACATTGATTTTAACAAGGGAGTCGTGTGTGTGCGAGTGAATGTCGTGTGTTGCGCGCACCAGATTTTTATTATCCTCAATTAACTTTTATATTTTACACATAAACTTTTCTCAAACCTTTCCCTTTTGAATGGTATTATTTCTTTTTCCGTGTTATTCTTTTTATACAAATATTTTTATTTTGAAAATTATTTGTTCTTTTCTTTCTCTAAAGTTTATTATCAAATTCAATCATTTATTTTATATACTACTCCTAACAATGAGAGATGGTCAGTTATTTCAAATGAACAAATAATAATAATAATAGGCTTAGCGAACCCGAAGGTTCGATGCCGAAAAAAAACCTGTACCACTACAACCCATGAAGGGTCTTGGGCTCAGTACATATAGAGATTCGTACTGTTTCAAGGCCAACGGCAGTGCAATGAGGTGATTAGGCCTTAATCGCGCTCAGCCGCCAGGTTTTTCACCAATTAATTTGGGTACCCACTTTGTAGAGGCTGGGTCTGCCCCAGGAGGGTCTCCATACCCTAGGGTCGCTCCCCGACTGAATTAACAGAATAAATAATATTTCGCCACAGCCGGGATTCGAACCCAGGACCCGGAGCACAGCAGACTAGTGCTCTATTCCACTAGACCACGCCGCTCCCCTAATAAAACAAAATTTAATGATAAATTGATGTAGTGTGTTTAAAAATCATAGTATATTTATGTTATTAATGAAAATTAACAAATATATTTTTTGATAAATTGATTAGTGTGTTTATAAAAATCATAAGATTTTATGTTTCATTAATGAAAATTTAAAAAATATATTTTTGAAATGCCAAGCATCAAGGAATAGACCTTATAAATTATGATTTTTTTTTTTTTTTTTTTTTAATAAATGGTCAAGCAGCTATTTTATATAATTTTTTAATTTTTAATATTTAATTTTTTTTTTTTTCTGGATTATGTGATATGTGTTGACCTTGTTTTTACTGTCATTGAGATCTAAAGCAAATCATTCATTACAAGTGAGGCAATTATTTTATTGTCAACGCTCATTATAATCTCAAATAAATCTGTTACACTGTCTGATATAAATTGTTCTCATATTAGCACTCCATTTTATCATAACTATCATATGCAAACTATGGTTTACTTTACTCACTTACCTATATTATGGGAAAGTATTGCAATCGTGTAAGTTTTCGATTCCAGTTTTCAACAGAAATACACGTTTTAGGGTCCCCTGAGTGCAGATAACCAAGTCCCGCAAAAAGGTCTGTTTGTCTGTGTTGTGTGTGTGGTAACTCTAGCGCAAAAACAAAATGTCGGAACTGAAATTTCATATTTCAGATTACTATACGCCCAAGATGTTACAGCAACTTTTTCACTAAAATCGGCTGACCGGAAGTCCTACTTTGTCCTATGCATTTAGTACCTTTTTACATTTTTCTCAGAAACGGCTCTAACAATTTTGATTTAACTATATCGATGTAAAATTTAATGGGCTTTAATATCATTTAGGTTTTGTTCTGATTGAAATAGTCTGATGGGGCTTAAATGCAGATATTTTAAATTTTCTTTCTCTTTAATTTTTCTCTTTAAAAATAACCATATCATCTTATTACCATTGATAAAAAACAGGTAAATATATAAGTTGAACGAATTCGATATCCAACTAAAGGAGAAAACTGAAAAAATATTTGTTAAATGCAATTGTTTCACTGCTTGGCCTCGGGATGATGCTCCAAGTAGTTCAACACGGAGTGATGAAAAGCCGAAAAACACTTACTGAATTTCGTAGATAATATTATAACATATTATTTAATAAAGCACATCTTTCTAAAAAAATCAAATGTAAATAATTCTTCAACAATTTATTTTTGCTTCTAAATTTGTTTAAAAATTCATAAATTGATATTAATAACAGAGGTAAGTGAAAGTCGTGTGAGATTTTTATGTTCACTGATCACAAAATTGTTACTATAAACTGCTAATTAGCTTTTCAACTGTTACAGAACATCCGCAACAGATGAATGGCAGCGATTGCGGCATATTCGCTTGTACTTATGCTGAGTATTGCTCGAGAAGAGCACCATTTGACTTTGACCAATCGAAAATGCAATATTTTCGAAGGAAGATGGTTTATGAAATCATTACCGGGCAGCTTCTATAGCCTACAAGACTGTATTCTATTTTATATTGCCATGTAATGGCCTGGACCATAATCACCCACGGGAAGAGCCATTCTTCTTTATACAATAACAATACAGCTTTTTTTTACCGTTAAGTGAGTATAATTACGTGGACTGATATTTGTGATAACAAAATAAAAAGAATCCTCTTGTCCATTTTATAAATTGTGCTGTTATGTTTAGCTCTGTAAGTCGCGATGTTTAACACAAATCAAAAATTATATATTTTATAATGCGCCAGTCTTTGAAATCAACTTGTACATTCTTAAAAAACCTGTATCATGCTAGTAATTTTTTGTATATAAGTATTGTACAGTACTATTTTATATTTAAGCACTTAATTTATTAATTTAAATAATATGGGATAGTTATTTTATTTTTTATAGCTGTTATTTTTTCTTAAGCCTTGCTTAAACTGTAATTAATAAACTTTCACAAAAAATGTTTTCTCATTTTCATTACGTTATTAGGATAAATAAAAAAACAAAAGAAGGTTGTTGAGATGTCTTCCTTATAATACTCATCTACCGACATGAGGTAAGTATTTATTTTTTAATTAGATGTTATCAAATGATTTTTTATGTCTCTTCAATTATTTAAGATGAATTCAACTTTGTACATATGTGTTATTATTTATAGGCTCGTTTGTATTTATCATAATTTTCTGAATTATTCATTTAAATTTAAGAGTTTTTATAAATAAATTGTACATTTCATTAATAATTTGGTTACCCACTAATTTATTGATTACTCATAATGGCTTTAGTGTACTTATAATTAATAAAGAAACATATAATGTTAATCATATGAATAATATTAGTGCTTCCTGCTCTTTCCAGTTGAAATAAATAACAAATTATTAAAGTTGAACTTGATTTTAAAATTACATGCACAAGGAAAGCACTTTACATCTTTATTTTATTCCTATAATTTTCTTATAAGATCAAGCATTATTTCACATTTTGCTTGAAATAGCAGCTTAAAAGTAATAAATTGATAATTTATGAATTCATGTTAATTTGAAATAAAATATATTAATAAAATTGTCTACTTAATGTCGAATTCCTTTTCCTTCACAATCATAGCCAAGATGAACACAAAGAATGAACCCATTTTTTAAGCCTCACTTCTTAATTACATTATATGTAAGGAACATTATGGTTCTCCTTTCTGAGAATCTCTTTTTCTTTTTTTAATATATTTTTATTGAAATTTACAACTGTACAAAAAATACATCAAGTAAATATGCTGAAATGTTATAACACATGAAATAAACATGAAGAGAAACTTCCCATCAGCAGCACTCTTTGGTAGTGAGTCTAAACAAGAAGGTCTCATGGCCATCTTCTTTTCAGGCGCCTCGGAGGATTATCAGGAATTGAAGAGGAAGCAAGGATTGAAACTAATGGATTAGAGTGGGATTGGAGTTTTTCATGGAAGATGTGATACCTGGTATGGCCCATATCAGCAACATATTGAACATTAAGGTCATTGTGGATGATTTTATTTGTGACAAAGTAAGGAGCGTTAAGGATTTTGGATTGTAAGGATTGGATATGGGAAGAGTTTGATGGTTTAGTAGAGCCCCAAAGCTCAACTCCATAGGTCCAGATAGGCCTTATGATTGTCATGTAAATGAGTCTTTTGTAGTTGGGTGAAAGGTTAGAGCGTCTGTCTAGTAAGTGTTGGAGTAGCCGAAATCGTCGTGCAGTTTCTTGTCTTTTCAGTCTTGTATGCGGATTCCATGTAAGTCGTTTGTCAAGCAGAAGTCCTAAATAGCGGATCTGTTCAACCGGGACATGCGCAATGCTGAGAATCGTAGACTAAACATTTTGCCTGTTCACATTTAAGCATTGTACAATATTATATATATATATATATATAAGATACTAGCTGTTGGCCGCGGACTTCGTCTGCGTCAAATTCTGTGATTATGATCGCTATTAAGACGTTTTTAAAAGAATATATTGTGTTGTCTGGAAAGTTCGTAGAGAAATTTGGACAAAAATTAAAATTGATGAACAGCTTAAAATTTATTCATTTAATCCTACAAAATAGTTACCACCGTCAGCGATTACCCTCTCCCAACGGCTTGAAAGGTCAATTATCCTTTTTTCCTAAACTCACTGTCCTTACTCCTGAAGAACAATAAAAGGTCCGTTTTGACATGAATTTACACGACACGAATCTTTCTTGCAGATTGGGATACTTTTTTACTTTTTTGAAAAATAACAGCATAATTAATATGCCGAAAATGAACCGAACCGTTATCATGTTGGTTTGCAATAAACTACACTACTGAGCCTTAATAAAGACGAATTCAGTGTGAAAACATAGTTAATACCATGAGGATTAAAGGCATATAAATAAATATATTAGCTTCGTGATTCATTTTTATTAGAAAAAATAAAAGGTAAATTTTATTTTTAAAATCTCTGTGAACATTTGGACAACCCAATATTTTAAATTACTTCTGCGTAAATGATATTTTGGGTTTTATTTTCTTGCGGCAGAAGAACATACTGATTTTCTCCGCAACCCGATCTAAACGTAAATTGATTCCTACGTGTTTAAATGTTTGCCCATGTGATGTATTAATTGTCACGGAAAAAGATAACAACGGGAAATTGAATTGTTTTAAAATTAAAAGGTAAATCATTTAGAATCGTTGGGATGCGAGGTTGCTTTTCTCCGTTTTTTTCCACTGATTCTTCGGTCCTATTGGTCGCAGCATGATGTTATGTAGCTTATAGCCTTCCTCAATAAATGGACTATCCAACACAAAAAGAATTTCTCAATTTGAACCATATTTCTGAGATTAGCGCTTTCAAACAAACTCTTCAGCTTTTATATTCATCCACGAATTACATCAAGATAAATATCGATACATCAAGATCGGTTGCGGAGAAAATCAGTATATTCTTCTGCACAAGAAAATAAAACCAAACTAAATTACGCAGAAATACTTTAATATTGGGTCGTCGAAAAGTTGGTAGGATTTTTAAATAAAATTTACATTGTTTTATACTAAAATGAATCACGAGTTAATGTTTATTTATATTCCTTTCATCCTCATGGAATTAACTATGTTTAACACTGCATTCGTCTTATAAGGATCAGTAGTGTAGTTTAAGCCAACGTGAGTGACGATTCAGTTCATTTCGACATAATATCTGTCTTTTTAAAAGGGAAAACGTAGCCCGAACTGCAAGAAAGATTCGTTCCGTGTAGGTAGCATTCATGCTGATAGCACGGTTCAGAAGTGGTTTCGCGGTTTAGATAGGAGATTTCAGTTTGGAAGACCAGCCCCGGCTGGCGGAGGTCACTCTTACATCGAGGATATTATGATGGTCATTACAACAATCCACGAATTACTGTTTGTGAGATAGCTGCGGAGTTAAGAGTCTGCAACCGACGTTTGATCATCTAAAGAAGGCCGGGTACGTCTGTCGTTTCGACGTTTGGATTCCCCATGAGCTCAGTGAAAGGAACCTATAAAGGATTCATGTTGTATTTGCTGCTGAAAAAAAATTTTGAGGGTCCATATTTGAAACGAGTTGTTACTGGTGACGAAAAATGAATTCTCTATATCAACACCAGCAGAAAATAATCTTGGGGGTTGCCTGGAACGCCGCCGCTCATCCAAGAAAGGTGATGCTCAGTATTTGGTGAGATTGGAAGGGACCCATACATTTTGAGCCCCTTCTACAAATCCAAACCTTAAATACGGACTTTTACTGCGCCCAGTTAGATCGATTGAAGGCAGCAATTGAAGAGAAACGGCCAGAGTTGGCAAATCGAAAAGGAGTGCTATTCCATCAAGACACCCCATGTGTCTTTAAGGACTCGGCAAAAGTTATTAAGCTTCAGATGGGAGGTTTTACCTCACCTGCCCTACTCTCCTGACATTGCTCCTTCGGATTTCCATCTTTTCTGTTCTCTCAAAAATTTTCTACAAGGTAAATCGAACATAACGGAGACCAAATCAGGCTCAATCCAATTAGCGTGTTCTCGGCAAAATTGGATCATCAATATTGGATCATTTCGGTGAGCTGCCGTAAACCGAGGACATGTTGCTGGGATCCTGGAGTGCAAATTCACTTCGGCGAGCCTTCTACTTATTGTGCATACACTCACGTTCACCTGGCGAGCAACTCTTAGCCAACAAGAGTTATAAATTAGCCTCCTCATCTCAGTTCCCTCTGCCTTTTCTCTCGCACCATGATCTCATCAATATCTCCTATAATATTCCAATTCCACAAATAATTCCTAAAAAAGCTACTTGGCGCGATCTGGACTCTTTAACAACAGAAAAGATAAATCCATATCTTGATTCACTATCCCGATCCTTAGAACCTATCTATTCCGTTTCATCCATTGATGATATGGTGGAGTGCCTATCCTCTAATCTCTCTACTTTCCTTGACCACCATGCTCCCCTCAAGACATCTACATTCAAGCGCCTCCCAGCACCGTGGATTAATCAAGAGATAAGAGAGTTAATGAGACAAAGAGATGCTGCCAGAAGAAGATTTAGACGCACCAGAATTTCCAATGATTACTCCACTTTTAAGTCCCTTCGAAACCTCACCCAATCTTCCATACGCCGTGCAAAAGCAAAGTTTTTCCATGATTCCCTTTCACAAGCTCTTGATTCCAAATCCAAATGGAAAATCCTGAAAAAACTATCCGTGATAAATTCAAAATCCAATTCTATCTATCCCGTAACTCCTGACGAATTGAACCAGCATTTTGCCAACCCTCTTCTTATTCCTTCCCCGACCCATTTCTGCTTCTCCCAACGCGCCTTTGATTCAGAAAATTTCTATTTCCAGAATATTTCACCCGATGACCTACTTTACTCTATCCTTAAATCCAAAACAAATGATTACGGTCCTGATCAAATTCCTGTCAAAATTATAAAATTGTGCCTCCCAGCCATCTTTCCTGCTCTCTTGCATATCTACAACTTCTCCCTTCAACGTTCCATTTTTCCTACTGCCTGGAAGAAAGTTATAGTCCGTCCCTTGAATAAAGTTCCTATCCCTTCCTCAGCATCGGACTTCAGACCTATATCGATCCTATCCAACCTCTCTAAGCCACTTGAAAGAATAGTCCACTCCCAATTCTATAACTTCCTTGAACAAAAATCTCTACTTGTTCCCTTCCAGTCTGGCTTTAGATCCCATTATTCCACTCAATCAGCTCTCCTAAAAATTACCCAAGACCTTCAATCCTCCATAGACAAACAAAAAATATCAATCCTGGTCCTCTTTGACTTCTCAAAAGCCTTTGATATGGTAAACCATAAAATCCTTCTCTCCAAACTCCGAAACCTATCAATATCCGATAGTGCCATAAGCTGGTTTCTTTCCTTTCTATCCGCTCGAACTCAAACTGTGATAATCCCAAATAAACCTCCTTCCTCACCTATTCTGCTAACACATGGAGTTCCTCAGGGATCTGCTCTCTCTCCAATCCTATTCTCTATCTATGTTAATGACCTACCCAATGCCATACTTCACTCTAAATACCACCTATATGCCGATGATCTCCAAATTTATCTCTCCTTCCATCCTTCCGAAATGCCTGAGATGGTCCAAAAATTACAAGAAGACATTGACAGTATCAATTTATGGGCCATCAAGAATGGACTAAAACTTAATGTTGATAAAACGAAAGCTATCCTCATCGGTTCCAAACATCTGCTCAACTCCCTCTCCTGCCACCCCTTACTCTACCTTAATCATAGACCTATCATCTTCCAAACGTCCGTTAGAAACCTTGGCTTATTCCTCGACCAAAACCTATCCTGGAATAATCACATTTCGCAAATTTCTAGAAAATCCATAGCCATTCTTAAACAGTTCCTCAAATTACGTGATTTAATACCCCTTAAAACCCGCCAGCTCCTAGTTTCCTCTCTCATCTTCCCCCACTTCGATTATGGCTGCCTGGTGTTTGGCGGACTGTCCGAGATGCTTGAGATGAGACTGAAGAGATTGATGAACTGTTTTATTAGATTCATCTTCGGAATCCCTCGGCGCTCTCATGTCTCAGCCTGGTATGCCGAGTTGAAGTGGCTTTACCCTAAATTCCGACGGCAATACTTCCTAGGAACTTACCTCTACCAATCCTTCAGAACCAAAAAACCCCTCTATATTTACAATTTGTTTACCCCACTCTCCTCTGTCCACTCCATCAACACAAGATCCCAACCCTTGAACCTGCTCATTCCATCCCACAGAACTGCTTCCTTTAAGAGATCTTTCGTCATACGTGCATCCTCATTTTGGAATTCCTTGCCCATGTCGATTCGTACATGCCAGTCCTTAACTTCCTTCAAACATCACCTATTTATCCATCTCCTCGAACATCAATCTGCCGTGCCTTTATAAACTTAGCTATCTGGCCTCTTTATTTTTATCTCAATTTTCTTTATTTTATTTTTTTTGGTTTTGTTTTAATATATTTTATTATTTGGATTTATTTACGGTTCTAATATGACTTTGTGCTTGTATATATTTGTGTATATGTGTGTGTGTGTGTGCTTGTATATATCTATATCTATGCAGATCCATATATATCATAATATGTAATCCATAAACTGCTGTATATAATCTGATAAATTGTACATAGCCAGAAGTAAAATCTTATATTGTACATTTATATTATTCTTAGGGGACTAGCTGTCCCAGAATAAAATTTCTTTTCATTTCATTTCATTTCAAGCGGTTTCTACAGCCCTCTGTGTACAGTTCCTTAACGTTTGCATCATGATTAAACGGTCATCTGCTGGCTCAGTCGTTCTGGGGTTCCCTGATCCTAGCCTTTTCGTGTAAAGTACCATCTCCTAGTACCTTTTAAAGGTCCTCCAAAACGTTTTTCTGGTAGGCCTAACGTCCTGGCCACTTAATGTTGACTTCTACCTTCGTCCACCAACGCAGTTATTGTGGTAATTGTCGTCGCTTGAAAAACCATTTTATTATAAGAAAAAGATTAAATAACAACCACATTCAAAAACAAAACGCAAGAAAATTAAAACATGTAACATGTAAAGTTGCATTATTTCGTTTTTTTTACTGTTAATTTTTTTTTATGTCGTTTTTTCTTAATTTTCCTTGTGTCTTTTAGAAGTATATAGTATATACTATGCTAAGAAAAAAATTGGGAGGCTAATTTTGGTTTAACAAAAAGATATTTGCAAATATCTATGTGCGCCGGTTTTTTTTATCACTAGTGTAGTTGGAATACGTTTATTTTAGGAACCCTCTAAGGATTATTTAATTTTATTATTCAATTTTTTACTGACAGTTGTTTAGGCACACGTAAATATATATTGATTTGGTTATAAATAGTACTTAGTAATAAATACCAAATACGTGACATAATCTAGTTTAAACCACCTTCTCTTAAAAAAATATGTTAAGAATATCATAATAGAAATTGGTTAAGTGGCCCGTCTAGTTTTGTTCACTTAAGATAGTGGTGCTCCAACCATTCCACAGTTATTCCATTTTTACTTTCACTTACCTACATATATATGAAATGAAATGAGTCCAAATGACCAAGTCCCTCAAAAAAGTCTGTCTGTGTGTGTGCGAAAACTAAAAGAGCTATGAAAATGAAATTTCATATTTAAGGCAACTATACGCCCGAGATGTTACAAAAACTTTTTCATAAAAAAATCAGCTAACCAGAAGAGCCACTTTATACTATGCATTTTGCACCTTTTTACGATTTTCTCAAAAACGGCTCCAACGATTTTGATCAAACTTGCTATATCGATGTAAAATTTAATGGGCTTTAATATGATACCGGTTTCATTCTGATTAAAATAATTTGATAAGTCTTAAATGCCGATATTTGAAACTTTCTTCCTCTAAAGCACCTTTAATTTTGTACATTCTATAAAAATAACCATACCATCTTGTTACCGTTAATAAAAAACAGGTAAATGTATAAGTTGAGCGATTTCGATAACCAACTGAAGGAGAAAACTGAAAAAATATTGTTTTAATGCAATTTTTTTTTATTTTGAACATAAGAACAGTTGTAAGATGTATGTTGGATAGCTAATGATTTTAGAAAAAATGTTATCTTATGCACAAAGTTGTAAATGTAATGGAGAGAGACAAAAAAAAAAAAAAAAAAGGGCTCACACTTACAACTGATTATTATGTGACAATTTAATATTGTAGTATTTAATCTAAAACATATGTTTCCAACGGAACTAAATACAATTCATTACATCTTTTTGGACTCTATTTATTAGTTCTTAAAATGATTTTAACAACCGAGGTAAGTGAAAGTCGTGTGTTGTCCGCATCAGATTTTCCATTCTGGTGGAGTGATGATCAGTGACCAATTTTAAACCAGAAATGGTATGATCTTACTAATTATCGGACCTAAGGCCCTTCCTAATTTCTAGTGATACAAGTTTTTTGGTGCCTCATTATAAGTTACATAACTGGGTCACTTCACGTAATATACCTTTCTAACCTGAACTAAGTTTTACTTTTGGTTTGAAGATTTCCGATCTCAAACCACTTAGCTCACTGCTAAAGAGCTGAATGTTATTATCCTTAGAAGGTAACAATTTCAAACCAGAGCTATAAATATTGCATAAAGTCAGCATGGATTCGACGAGTGATTTCAATGATATGTAGTTAAAAATCAACTTTAAAAGAAGTAATGTATTCAGTAATATATATGTTGTTACATATTTGATCCAGTTTTCATTTTATTATTTTTTTTAATGAAATGTCAATGACAACTTGTGAAAATATCCACAAAGAACTTGTGAATTGCATTACTTGTGATGACAGCTTAGTTTTTGTGTCAAATACATTCAAAGAATTCAAAACGGACTTTGAAAGAGTGACAGAAAGCTATTGTCTTTTACGTAATTATAATCTTTTGCCTAAACATAGTTTCAAAAATAATAGAAAAAAGAGCTCAGCAGCCTCTGAAAGAAACAGAAATGATGGCAACAGAGCATTTGTTCAAAAAGATGACATGTCAGCTATGTACCATTACACTAGGGCAATCGGTTTTGCATCACCTGGTGGCAAGGAGATTTCCATTGCATTTGCAAACCGTTCCGCTGTAACTTATTCATTAGGAGACTTTACAGATGCTGTAAAAGATATTGACCGTGCTCTGCAAGGTGATTATCCTGATCATTTGAAGTATAAGCTGTGGGAGCGTAGAGGAAAAGCTTTTTTGGAACTTGAAAGCTTTTCAGAAGCCCAAACATCATTTGAGGTATATTTATTTTTTAAATTCATTTACATTGGAATCTTCACACTAGACTGAAATGACAAAAACTGCCCGCAGATACCACTTACTAAAACACTTACTCGTCAAACGATCAAAACTCTCTATAGATTACAAAAAACTCATTTACATCACAATTATCAGACCTATTTGGAACTATGGCATTGAGCTATGGGGGTCCACTAAACTATCAAACTCCTCCCACATCCAATCCTTGCAATCCTAAATCCTACAAAAAGTCCTCAATGCTCCTTACTTTGTAACTAATAAACTCATCCATAGAGACCTAAATATCCCACTGGTTGCAGACTTGGCCCGCGATAGATACATCTCCTTCAATTCCAAACTACCAGCCCACTCAAACCCTCTTGTCCGTAAGCTCTCATCTACATCTATTCCCGGTAATCCTCCGAGGTACCTGAAAAGACAGTGGCCTCGAGACCTGCTCATAAAATAAACTTTGAAGTACTACCATTGGGTAGATTCTTTACATGACTATTCATGCCTGTTATTGTAATTCAGCCATTTTACTAATTGTATTTGTATATACAGTTGTAAAAAAACAATAAAATATATTTGAAAAAAATTCATTTACATAAGTTATAGCTCTTATTTACTAGGTATGTGAATCCTATCAACCAACTGGTTGGCCACTCACAAAAATAAGCATAGGAAATGATGATCCTTCAATATAACTGATCATCGTACGATGTGGAACTCACATAACATAGCCAAGAGCCTGCATGGCCTGTTACTCCATCCTAAGAAGACTAAGAAAGCTTTTATTAAAGAAGTGATAGATAAAAAATTAATGTGACGTCATTTTTTCTTTATAGTTTATTTCATTTTTTATTCATTTGCTTTTTCATAGAGAAATTATAATCAGTCACTTATGAATACTTTTACTTGGAGTTTCGATAAGCCTAACGCCTTATGCTTAAAATAAAAAAACAGCCATCGCTATTGATATATCTTGTGTTATTTACTTTATATTCTTGACAAATCTGAACCCATCCCATTTGCCAATATTGAAAGGACTCTACTAATAAAAATTGTTTAAAACCTTCTAAAGCTATCGGGCTGATGCGAAATTAATGCAGGTTTCCTCTATTGCAATATCTTAATTCCAATTGTGTAAACAAAGCTAATCCTAACATTGATCATTATTATACCAAAACAAACCTTATCTAATACCCTCTCTTTCACCATGAATTTGTTTAGTAAAATCGTTTTGTTCAGTGTGTTCAAAGGTCTTGAATCGAAAATGTCAAAGTGCGATTTTCGTCAAATTTATTTTTACGAATTTAAATTAGGGCGCAGCGCTGCGCAAACGGCTCGTAATATTAATGAAGTGTGGGGTCAGGGGGCTATTAATGAGTGCACGGTGCAGCGTTGGTTCCAGAAGTTTCGCAGAGGAGATTTCGACCTCGAAGACAAGGAAGGTCGGGGCCGTCATCTTGCTCTGGACAACGACCAGCTGAGGTCAAAAGTGGAAGAAGACCCAACCAAAACCACACGAGAAATGGCGGCGGAACTCGGTGTGAACCAATCCACAGTTGTACGCCACTTGGAAGCAATTGGTAAGGTAAAAAAGTTGGCCAAGTGGGTGCCACACCAATTAAACGACCACCAAAAAAATCGCCGCTTTGAAATCTGCTCCATGCTTGTGACACGCAATAAAAATGATCCATTTCTCGATCGCATTGTGACGTGCGATGAAAAATGGATCTTATACGACAACAGAAGGCGTTCTAGCCAATGGCTGGGCAAAGATGAACAACCAAAACCTTTCCCGAAGCCCAACCTGCACCCAAAAAAGGTTATGGTCACAGTTTGGTGGTATAATGCTGGTGTTATTCACTACAGCTTTCTCAATTGAGGTGAGACTATAACTGCTGACAAGTACTGTCAAGAAATTGACAGCATGAATCAAAAATTGCAACGTCTTTGCCCAGCATTGATGAATCAGAAGGGGCCGATCCTGCTCCACGATAACGCCAGACCACACGTTGCACAACCAACGCTTCGACGACTGCACGAGTTGGGCTACGAATTTCTCCAACATCCGCCTTATTCACCTGACCTCTCTCCTACAGACTTCCACTTTTTCAGGCATCTGGACAACTTTTTGAGGGAGAAAAATTTTCAAAACCAGGACGACATTGAAAATTCTTTTCGTGATTTCATTGAGTCCAGGGATTCGGATTTTTTTTCTGGTGGAATAAGAAAGCTTGTTGAACGTTGGCAAATGTGCATTGATTCAGATGGAAATTATTTTGATTAAATATATATGGTTAAAGTAAAGATATGGCGTATTTACAATACCTACTAAAAACCTGCATTAATTTTGCATCAACCCAATATAATTCTTCTTGTTGGGAGATCTTTCTCTTAGTTGAGTCACTGACTGAGAAAATACTTTAAGTAATTCCTCAAATATATTTAAATTTGAAAATTCATTTCATAATACACATTGGGCTGTAGGCCACTTAATTTAAAAAGAACCACTCTCTCTAATATTTTATTTTTAATCCCAAACTGCATTTCAAAATATTTAATAATTAATCATTCTTTTAGTGATACCTCAGGAAATCCCCAAACATTTGAATCAATTAATTGATGTCATAATTTTTAATTTGATGTGATTTTTTATGTATTTTGTACCTTTGTCTTGTAGAATATTTCTGAATTTTATGAGCCCATGACTAAATAATTTCTAAAACTTTAAGTTATATTTAATGATATTTTCCCTTTATTTCACTCTTTCCAATTATATTTTGTATTTTTTTTTCCTTCCAGTATCTATGAATTATTTATTTATAATTTATTTTTTAGAATGCTATCATTTGGCTTTCAAAAAGTAAACTTGACGAGGAAAAAAGAAACATTGCAAAAACCCATTTGACCTCTCTTCTTGAACAGTGTTCTGGATGTTGTATTAAAACTAACGATGTTGAGATTTCAACTTTACCTAAATTCACTCATGGTCCTAACCCTTATTTGCAAAGCGGATCTGATGCAATCGAAGTCGAGTACTCGCCTTCTATGGGAAGGCATATTGTTGCAAAAGTAGATATTAATCCAGGTACCATTATACAGTATTCATTATATCTACTATAGTAATAATATAAGTTTACTACCTTAATTTAAATTAAAAATGATATTGCTGGAAGGAATTAGTCCGGGTAGCGGTCATTAAATGAAACAGCTAAATAATAATAATAATAATAGGCTTACCGAACCCGAAGGTTCGATGCCGATACCACCAAACTTAGCCTGCACAGACTCGTCCAATGTTCACCGGTCAAGCCCAAGCCCCCGAGATCAGTTTTAATGCAATCCTCCCATCGACGCTTCGGCCTACCTTTCGGACGCCTACCAGTCGGTTCAGCGAATACCAACTTTCTCGGAATCCGTTCCTCACTAAGCCCAACAACTTTACGCGCCCATTTGAGTCTCCGCGTTGCTATCACCTCAATTATATTCACAGGGTACAAAATCCGCAATTCCGCGTTGTGCAACTTTCTAAATTCCCCAGTGGCCTCATCTCTCTTCGGACCAAATATTTTACGCAGTACCTTATTCTCGAAAACCTTAAGCCGTTGTTCATCCTTCAAAGTAAGCGGCCACGTTTCGCATCCATAAAGAACCGTTGGAAGAATAATAGTTTTATAAATTCTAACCTTTAAGTTTTTAGACAGAAGCCGCGAGCTAAGTAATTTAGCAACTGAATAATAACACGCATTTCCGACCTTTAACCGGGACTTTATTTCTTCCTGGATTTCATTTTTTCTTGTTATCATTGAACCTAAATACTTGAATTTCTCTACGTGTTCAAAAGTATGACCTGAAATATTAATATCATCAAGATCGCCACCATTTCTGCAACTAATCATATATTTCGTCTTATCGGTATTTAATTTGAGACCTATTTGTTTACCGGTTTTTATTAACACACTTGTATTTAGTTGTATAGTTTCCGTGTCTTCACCTAGCAGTACCAAATCATCGGCATACCCCAAAACCGGAATCTTGTCACCCATATTTAAGCCTTTCTCGGTACACATCACCTTTTCTATAACATATTCTAAGGCTATATTAAACAAAACAGGTGAAAGGGAGTCACCCTGTTTCAAACCCGATCGCACCTCAAATCTCTCGGAGTAAATATGACCGATTCTAACTTTATGAAATGTTTCCGACAAACACATCTCTACTAGGTTTACTAACTTTTTAGGTATCCCCTGTTCAATCATGATGTTATATAGCTTCTGACGGTCTATGGAATCATAAGCCTTTTTAAAATCTATATAAAGTTGATGGACTACACCGCTGTATTCCAGCTTCTTCTCTAATTGAAACAGCTAAATAGTTTCAAAAATAATAGAAAAAAGAGCTCAGCAACCTCTGAAAGAAGCAGAAATGATGGCAACAGAGCATTTGTTCTAAAAGATGACATGTAGCACTAGGACAATCGGTGTTGCCTCACCTGGTGGCAAGGAAATTTCCGTTGCATTTGAAAACCGTTCCGCTGTAACTTATTCATTAGGAGACTTTACAGATGCTGTAAAAGATATTGACCGTGCTCTGCAAGGTGATTATCCTGATCATTTGAAGTATAAGCTGTGGGAGCGTAGAGGAAAAGCTTTTTTGGAACTTGAAAGCTTTTCAGAAGCCCAAACATCATTTGAGGTATATATATTTTTCAATTTCATTCACATTGGAATCCTCACACTAGACTGAAACGACAAGAAACTGCCTGCAGATACCGCTTACTACAACACTTACTTGACAAACCATCAAAACTCTCTATAGATTACAAAAAACTCATGTACATCATGATTATCAGACCTATTTGGAATTATGGCATTGAGCTATGGGGGTCCACTAAACTATCAAACTCCTCCCGCATAGGTGACCTAGTTTCTATTCTCCCACCATGCGCCCTGGTAATGACCCACAAAGGGGATCGAAACGTTGGCAAACAATAAATAGTTGAAACTTTAATGACCTCTACCCGGACTAATTCCTTCCAGTAATTCTCAACGGTCAACTAATTATATCCACAATGATAAAAATTATATTATCGATTTGACTAGAGCTATTTTGATTATTTCAGGTGATGTACTAGTCGTGGAAAAACCATATTCATCAGTGCCCTTACCGAGTAGTTATTTCTTTTTTGTTTTTACTGTCATAAAAGATGTCATTCTTTGTTGCCTTGTTTGCATTGTACATTGGTAAGGTTTATAATAATATTTTTAGAAATTTTATTACATTTTTTTAAATAGATATTTCCAATTTAACTGTAGCTGAGGTATCCAGAGAACTCACATAACATCCTAGGGAAGAGTTTAAAGGTTCATGCATTATTTTCCTGGTTGAGCAAGTGAAATGATCATTATTAATATAGTATTTGTGTTATTATATTTGACTAATCTTTTATTAGTATTTATTATACTTAAAGTATATTTTAACCCTTTGTGCTTGAGCAGTGCCTCTCAGAGACTATTAGATGTGATGCGACAACATGGTGGCAAATGGAGCTATATAATTATATAACAGAGTTTATATACACCCCCCATCAAAAGTATTGCAACACCCATAATTCTCGAGATTTTCTTGGTTTTGACCTTAATCCAGACTTCGTTTATATTTATAGTAATATTATTTATTAAATGAGAGATATTAGAGATTAGAGATATCATTTTTATACAATGTTTACCAACAAACGATGGAATTTTGTTTCATTCATTTCAAATTTCCTTTCAGTCCATGTTTATCTTTCATTTGGCTCAAGTCTGTTCTCTCTTTTCTTTTAAGTCTAGTTAAAACAATTAATTTTATTCACAATGAATCGTTTAAGTCACGATGATTCGGTCAGAATCATCACTCTCTATTAAGAAGGCAAATCATTGCGAATCACCTTGGGATTCACTATTCTATCGTTTCAAGCTCTATAAAAAGGTAAAGGGAGACTGTTAGTCATTTGAGACGACCAACATCAGGGCTTCCCAGGTTTACTAACCCCATAGTTGACCGCTTCATTAAAATACAAGCACTTCGGAAGCTTAATTCTACAGCATCTTTCATTAAAAACTTGATCACTAGTATTATCAATTTTGGAGTCAGCGGTCATTAGAAGACTGAGAGAGTCAAACCTCAGGTCAAGAAGGCCAGTGAAAGGTCCTCTTCTAACCGCAGAACACTGTGTAAAAAGATCAAGATTTGCTAGAAAACACCAATCTTGGACTGTGGAGAAATTGAAAAAGGTTTTATTCACTGATGAGATGAGAGTGGCCCTTAACAGCCCAGATGGCTGTGAAAGAGTTTGGAGAAGGGTATAGCCAGTGCTGCACGTTGGAAACTGAGCCATTTGGAGGGGGTTCTATCATGTTCTAGGGTGGCATATCTTAGGAGGCACGCACCGAGTTATTTTATGAATGCTTTGAGGTATGTAGAAATGATTCTTTGGGATCATGTAGTGCCTTTTATGCCATTCATAGGCTCTGAATACCCGAACACCACAAATATTCACACCATTGGCCAGCTAGAAGTCCTGACCTTTACCCAACCGTGCACGCTTGGGACTATCTCAAAAGAAAGGTTTGTTCATGAGATTCACTCCCTACTACCCTTGAAATGATAAATACAGCTGTATTGGAGGAGTGGGACAATATATTCCAACATTTTCTTCAAAATCTTTTTACTATTATACCAAGACGGGTGGAAGCAGTCATTCAAGCCGGAGGGTAAATTAAATAAAAATTGAAATTTAAAATTATTAAACTTAAAATTGTAAAAAAGAAAAATTTTATAAAGTAAGTATTATAAATTTTTTGTTTATTTCCAGTTTAAAAATGTTTATTATTGACTTCAGAACCTTTCTTTATTATAAAAAAAAGAACGTTTTTGTAAAATTCAAATATTTCTAAGTGTTGCAATACTTTTGATGGGGAGTTTAGATTTGGCCTAACGAATATCGCTTCACAGGGCTGCTACCTTATTTTTTGTTAGTAATCTTATGAGATGAGGGCTAAAAGATGTCTTATCTCAAAAGCACTCTCAACCACTGGTTTGACACTGTCTTCAACTTTAGTTCGAAATAAACTTCTTTGGCAATGAGAATATTTCTTTTAAAGGTATTAAGCCAGTAATTATCGGATACAATAAACTAATTAGTTCAAGTGAAGATAAGATCATTTTGTCGTCTGTGACAAGCAAAATAAAATCTATATATAGGAGGATCAATGTTTAACAAATGTCTTTAAATGAACTTAGTACATATGTAAAATGTTAAAATATGCATACGTAAAGTGTTATATTGTGACTGAAATAAATTTAAACTTTTTATATTTACAACTGTACAATAAAATACCTCTAGTGAATGTGATACAAGATTATAATTTCACGATTCACATGTAGAGATACTACCCATTGGCAGATCTCGAAAAACTATGCTAAACCAAAAGGTCTCGAGGCCATCATCTTTTCAGACACCTCAGAGGATTATCAGGGTTGTCGAGGTAGCAAGGTTTGTAACTAGTGGATTAGAGTGGGAATGGAGTTTGTAATGAAAGGAGTGGTACCCAAAATTTAAACTAACTGTAAAATAATCATAAAATAAACGAGAACGGCTAACCCCTATCATTTTGCAGGTTCGTTCCAGCGAAAAGACCTCAAGCGCAAAGGGTTAATTCTTGTTATGTAATTTAAAACTGAATTATTCACCAAATCAACACTATTAAAGTGATCTGGATCCCTCAAGACTATCTTAAGTTTTTTAAGTTTATTATTATATTCAAACTATCTTCTATTTTCTCTCTCTTTATATTTACGTTATTCATTTAATATAAATAATAACTTTATTTTATTATAATTTTATATAGAAGTGGATTTTATTAACTCAGTAGAAAGTTTCTTTTTAATGTCAGTTTAACTTCTACCCAATCTGAATTCACAGGGTATTAACAACAATTGTTATGTTATTGTTTATAACTAATTATACTTATAAATTATATTTTTAATTTATTATTAAGATTTTTTTTTTGTTGATTACTCAAATTTCTGTGTCCTCAGGGTGGTTGCTATTGACAATTTTGAAATTTTTAAACTTTTAGTGATTTTTTTATTTAACTTCATTTTTTCCAATGTTACACTTTTTTTTTTTTTTTAAATCTCCAGTGAACAACTTTTGACAATTACAGGTTTTTTTTTGTGATGAAAAATGTCGAACTAGCTGTTGGGAAGAAAGTCACAGCATTGAATGCAACATATTGCCGTCTCTGTTAATGTTGGGATGTGATAAGCTTGAACTACTCGCATTGAGGGTCTTGATAAAAGCGACAGAGAAAGGAAGCAAGCTCGTTCAGCTGGCCATGTCACTTAGTGAACTAGAGTCCTTCGATGAACCTAGTCGTAAGGGTTTCGACAACAGTGTTTACTTGTCTGATGGCTACAAATCGATTCACAATTTGGAAGGCAACACCGATTTAAGAAATGTCAGTTATCTCTTTGGTAGATCAATATTTGCTGCTTGCATTTTACACGTTTTAGACATAAATACAAATTTTTTCCAAAAAGGTTCAATAGATAAGGTTTCTGGATTAATCAAATGCCAAGAACTGGAAGAAAATACCAATTTACGTTGGGATAAGGTGTTTGCTGGCGGATTGATTTTGAAGTACCTCCAAAGTATGGCCAGTAATGCTCATGAAATCTCAGAGATGCGAGTTATGCCTGGAAATGAACCTAAAACTGAGAGTTCTGAAATAGGAGGTGCTGCTTATTCTCTGTTAAGCCTCATCAACCATTCTTGCGATCCCAATGTTGTCAGGCATAGTTACTTTGGATCGACAGTTGTCCTCACAGCGATTCAAGTTATTAAAAAAGGTGAACAGGTGAGATAAGCAAAACAGAAAATTTTTTTAAATGCTTTTAAATTTATTTTTTTAAGAAACTATTTTTGCTTGATAAGGCTGTGGGTATTCCAATTTTTGTCTGTAATAAATACTTTTCATGTTTCGCTTTATGTCCTTTATTAAATAATGCATGATTTTCTTCTTTAACCCAAGAATATTACTGTCTGATTAAGTATTGTTTTTTGCTTGCAGATAATTAAAAATTAGTTTGTATTTAAATAAATATTAATAAATTTTGTTATATGATTTATTCTGTTTAAATAAAGTAAGTATTTAAGAATCTTGATAGATTTAACTTTATACTAAAAATCTGGTGCGGGCAACACACAACTTTCACTTACATCCATTTTTAAAATCAATGAAAGAATTTTCAAATACAGTTAGAGATTAAAATACGTGAAACTATTAGAGAATTAATTTAATTAAATTTCTATAGAAACATGTGTTTTATTAAAAAATCTATTATATTATTATCTAAAATAATCAGTTAGTTTTATCGGATTTTTATCACTCTATTAACTTTTAAAAGCTTGTGTATAAGATATTATTTTTTCTAAAATCTTTAGCTTTTCAACGATAAATCATACATGTATATTATGTTCAAAATCAAAAAATTGCATTAAAAAAATATTATTTCTGTTTTCTCCTTTAGTTGGGTATCGAATTCATTCAATTTATATATTTACCTGTTTTTCATCAGTGGTAACAAGATAATATAGTTATTTTTATCAAATCAACAAAATTAAAGGTACTTTAGAGAAAGAAAATTTAAAATATCGGTATTTAAGTGCTGTCAGACCATTTTAATCAGAATAAAACCTACATGATATTAAAGCCTATTAAATTTTACATTGATATAGCGAGTTTAATCAAAATGGTCAGAACCGTTTTCGAGAAAATCGAAAAAAGGTGCAAAATGCATTATATAAAGTGGCTCTTCTGGTAAGCTCATTTTGATGAAAAAGGTTTTGTAACGTCTCGGGCGTATATTTGTCTTAAATATGAAATTTCAGTTTAATAGGACTTACCGTTTCTGCCTGCGAGTTACCACACACAAACACACAGACCTTTTTGCGGGACTTGGTTATTTGGACTCAGGGGACCCTAAAACGTGTATTTCCGTTGAAAACTGGAATTAGAAAATTTTCAAATTCGCAATACTTTCCCTTACTATATATACAGGTACATATAGGTACATATTTTTTCTTGAAATCATATGTAGGACTTTGTCATGGATTAAAATTGGAAACTGATATAAGTTTAGTATTCAATCAAGTATTTGGAATATTGACCTCACTGTTAACAGTTTTCAGAGAGCCAATTCAGTTAAGATCGTAGTCCTAATTTTCAATAAATTATTACTCATTATGCATTGATATGCCTTGGCTTAAATGAATAATTTTCTCAGTTTATAAAATAATTCTATTGTTCATTTGTAATTTTTTTCAGATATTTGATAATTATGGATTCCACCATGCTACTCATTCGAAAAATGAAAGGCATTCCCATCTAAGATCTCAGTACCTCTTCACTTGCCAATGTATTGCTTGCACTGAAAATTGGCCTCTGTATGGGAATTTACCAGATAAGAATCCAGTTATTCATGATATGTAAGTTTAGATCAAGTTTGTTTATAAATGTAATTTTTTACTATTATTAGTTTAGTTTATTAGCACAAAACTTAAATTATATAAGACCCTTATTAAGCCCATTGTGCGCTATGGGACAGAGACGTGGACGCTGAAAGTAGCTGACCAGGTAATCCTTAAAATCTTCAAAAGGAAAATTATGAGACGAATTTTCGGTCCTATAAACGAACATGTTGTATGGCGTATTAGGGGTAACCAATAATTAGATGATCTTATGCAGAATAATAATAATAATAATAATAATACAGTGACATTACAGTCCGATGTGAATCTTGGCCTCCTCAATGAGCCTTCGCCAGGTGGCTCGTTCCTGTGTAGCTGCTTTCCAATTCCGCACGTCCAGAAGGGTCCAGGCATCCTTTGCGACAGCATCTTCTCAGCGCAGACTAGGCCTTCCTCTTCCTCTTGAGCGGTCCAGTTTTCCCTCTAGCAACATCCTGGGAATTTCCTCCTCGCCCATCCTTGCCAAGTGGCCCGCCCATCTTAATCGACCACACTTAATGTGGCGTACAATATTGGTTTCCCCAAATAGTTCATATAGTTCTTGGTTGTAGAGCCTTCTCCATTGATCTCCTACTTGATGGCTTCTTCCGAACTCGTTAAGGTCCACGCCTCACTAGCATAAGTTAGTACTGGTCGAATAAGGGTTTTATAAAGGCTGCACTTAGTCTGTCTGGATAAGGCCTTGCTGCTGAGATGTTCCTTCTTTCTGATATCTTGCTTTTCTTAATCTTTGACCGATCTCGAGGGATATCTTGTTAGAGCTGCTGACTATAGATCCCAGGTACATAAATTGGTTTACGCTTTCAAACGTGAAAGATCCGATCGATAGTGGTTCCTTGATAGAGTTGTCAGTTCCCGGGCCAGCTCTCATGTACTTTGTTTTGTCTTAGTTTATAGATAGCCCCATGACTGTTGCTTCTCCCACAAGTCTAAGAAAAGCTTCTTTCAAGGCGTTTAGAGATCTTGCCACTATATCTAAATCGTCCGCATACCCAAGTATCTGATTTCGGATCTTATGCAGAATGAAGATATAATAAGGTTCATTAAATCGAGAAGAATTAGTTGGCTGGGTCATATTGAGCGAATGCCAGATGAAAGGATACGAAAGAAAGTTCTGTGCGAAATGTTTCCAGGAAAAAGAAAGAGGGACGTCCAAGTGAATGTTGGATTAAGGACGTAGAAGAGGACTTTTCTAAAATTGGAGGAGGCAGGTCATGATAGAAAAGAATGGTGTAGCATTGTTGGAGAGGCCAAAGTTCACCTTGGAGTGAAAGAGCTGGAGAAGAAGAAGCTCAACAACCAGCTAGCGAGTCTTAGCTTCCTCACTATCAGCCACCATCCCTATCTTCTAGTGCTTCTGCCATCAATTTCTTGCTCCGTTGGTCCTTAAATCAGCTACATCACAGTCCGACCACCACAGCCTCTGGATCTCCCAACTTTGGGCCAGCCTAACTGCTTCTCTGTCAGTGCTTTCTTTGTAGTTGACTCAATCAGGCATCCATGTGAGGTGTTCTGTTTTGGTAATTGCAACAATGTCAGGCTCGTTATAGAGGCTGTAGATTTATCTACTTTATATGCCTTCTCTATTGTCCATTCTCATAGAAGGACCCATAAATTCTTCAAGGATTTTCCTTTCAAAATTAAGGAAGTCTTTCATTTATCTTTGCAGTGATCCAGGTCTCAAAACTAAAAGTCAGAACAGGATGGATGAGTTTTGTGGTGCACTGTGAAACAAGTTGGCTTGTGTGCACGGATTCCATAATAACAATGAATTGCTAACATGATTTATCTCTGTGTCTCCACTAAGTTTCTATTATCTCACTTGTGCACCAAGGTATCTGAATTCTAACACTTGTTCGAACGTGTAAGGACAAAGTGACAAACTTCAGAAATAGCACTTCAAATCTTATTTTTAACTGTATTCCTATGCAAGCATTTCAAATAAAAATTCAATTTCAGTTTTTTTTATATTCAAACCAAAACATGTTTGAAAATCTAGTAAAAAATTATGCATAGACTCCACTTACATTTTGCCCAGGTGACTTAAGTCACTGATGCTTCTGTTGCTATTACTTGTTCTATATTTCATAAAATGTTGAATTAAAACTTTATTTTTTTTAATATTGGAGTTTTTTGTTGACCATTGAGAAATTAGATGAGGAAGATGGTTGGGGGTGCGGTTGGTGCCAATCTTTGGTTGGTGCGGTCATCAAAGAGAAACACACATTAAAACAAGTGCTATTTTAATTATGTGCCAACGTTTCGGCCTACATTGTGGGCCTTCATCTGAGACGGTGTCTAAAGAAGTCAATATATTGTAGAAGAAATATTTTGAACCCAGTTTTGGTCTCCTTTTGGATAAATTTTGTGTTTTATGGAATCTAGGTAGAGGTTATTGTATTTTGCAATGAGTTTCTGTTGTTTTGTTTTTTTGTGCTTCTACTGGTATATAAATTAAGACTTGACTTCTTGAATGAGCGATTTCTTTAAACACCGTCTCAGAGCCAACCCTGATGAAGACCCACAATGTAGGCCGAAACGTCGGCCTTTTAATGACCGCACCCCCAACCATCTTCCTCATCTTATTTATTTCAAGATTTTATATTTGTTGGAAAATAGCATTTGTCAAGTACATTTATTGTGTGCTTGGGATGCTCAATTTCCTAGATTATATAGAACTGATTACTTCACCCTTATCATATCATTAGTTCGATGTTAAGGTTTTGCATAATCAGACACCCAACTCTTCATAACGCACCTTTTCATAAAAATTATATGTTATGAAATAAGAGTAATATAAATATTACTCTAATTTCATAACACACCAGCTATCTAGTGAGTAGCTCTAACTTGAATAAGTATTGCAACATTCATAGATATTTAAATCTGGATAGTTATTTGTTCAAATCTGTCCAAATGACTTTTAATAAAATACAAAAAGATGGGTGAGCGCCACACAGCAATCAAACAATATAACGAGAAATTATTTATGGTAAATATTTGACAAAAATGATTCGAATTTTAATGAAATAATAAAATTAAATTAAATCAAATAATATTAAGAAAACAAATTTTATCATTTTTTTCTATTACTGTCTTATTACTTAATGTACCTTATTTCTCATCATACTGTTTTTTTTCACAAGAAATATTTTTTCTTTATATCTGGTTTTAAAAACTGGTAGTTATCTTGTGTTGTTATTAGTCCTAAAGATGGCCTAAAATTTGGGCCTAATGATTGGCGAAACAATAAATAATTTCCACTAATCGATCAAAATAAAAAAAATCACCAAAGGGTACCTCGGTCTATTACAGATGCTTGACATCCTCTCATTTTTAGAAAAAAGTAACCGCAAAGGACATTTAAACTTATTAATTTAGCAACATAGCTGGCTAATTTCTGAATAGGTTATAGAATATAAGTGCGGGCAACACACGACTATCACTTACCTCTGTTTTTAGAATTGAGTATAGAATTTTCACAAGTTAGAGATAAAAATGAGTGAAACCATTTAAGAATTAGTTAAATGGAATTTCTATAGAAACATGTGTTTTATTAAAAAATTTATTATATTATTATCTATAATAATCACTTAGTTTTATTGGCTTTTCATCACTCTCTATTAACTTTTAAAAACTTGTGTATGAGATAATATTTTTTATAAAATCTTTAGCTTTCCAACGGTATATTATACATGTATGTTACTGTTCTTAAGTTAAAAAACAAAAAATTGCAATAAAAAAATATTTGTTCAGCTTTTTCCTTTAGTTGGGTTTCAAATTCATTCAATTTATATATTTACCTATTTTTCATCAGTGGTAGCAAGATAATATAGTTATTTTTATAGAATCGACAAAATTAAAGGTACTTTAGAGGAAGAAATTTTAAAATATCAGTATTTAAGCCCTGTTAGACTATTTTAATCAGAATGAAACCTACATGATATTAAAACCTATTGAATTTTACATCGATATAGCGATTTTAATCAAAATCGTCAGAACCGTTTTTGAGAAAATCATAAAACGGTGCAATATGCATAGTATAAAGTGGCTCTTCTGGTTAGCCGATTTTGATGAAAAAGTTTTTGTATCATCTCAGACATATAGTTGTCTTAAATATGAAATTTCAGTTTCATAGGAATTTTCGTTTCTGCCCGGGAGTTACCACACACATACACACAGATCTTTTTGCTGGACTTGGTTATTTGGACTCAGAGGACCCTAAAACGTGTATTTCCGTTGAAAACTGAAATTCAAAAATTTCGACGATCGCAATACTTTCCCTTACTATATATAGTAAGTGAAAGTAAAAAATTAAAACATGAATTGTTTTTTAATGCTTTTTTTTGTGATATATTTCATTTTCAGTTATTCAGTTCTGATGATAAAAATGGTATATTGGGTTGATGCAAAATTAATGCAGGTTTCCTCTATTGCAATATCTTAATTCCAATTGTGTAAACAAAGCTAATCCTAATATTGATCATTATTATACCAAAACAAACCTTATCTAATACCCTCTCTTTCACCATGAATTTGTTTAGTAAAATCGTTTTGTTCAGTGTGTTCAAAGGTCTTGAATCGAAAATGTCAAAGTGCGATTTTCGTCAAATTTATTTTTACGAATTTAAATTAGGGCGCAGCGCTGCGCAAACGGCTCATAATATTAATGAAGTGTGGGGTCAGGGGGCTATTAATGAGTGCACGGTGCAGCTTGGTTCCAGAAGTTTCGCAGAGGAGATTTCGACCTCGAAGACAAGGAAGGTCGGGGCCGTCATCTTGCTCTGGACAACGACCAGCTGAGGTTAAAAGTGGAAGAAGACCCAACCAAAACCACACGAGAAATGGCGGCGGAACTCGGAACTCAAAAATTGCAACGTCTTTGCCCAGCATTGATGAATCGGAAGGGGCCGATCCTGCTCCATGATAACGCCAGACCACACGTTGCACAACCAACGCTTCGACGACTGCACGAGTTGGGCTACGAAGTTCTCCAACATCCGCCTTATTCACCTGACCTCTCTCCTACAGACTTCCACTTTTTCAGGCATCTGGACAACTTTTTGAGGGAGAAAAATTTTCAAAACCAGGACGACATTAAAAATTCTTTTCGTGATTTCATTGAGTCCAGGGATTCGGATTTTTTTTCTGGTGGAATAAGAAAGCTTGTTGAACGTTGGCAAAAGTGCATTGATTCAGATGGAAATTATTTTGATTAAATATATATGGTTAAAGTAAAGATATGGCGTATTTAAAATACCTACTAAAAACCTGCATTAATTTTGCATCAACCCAATATTTTACAGAAATTATACTCTGATTTATGACTTAAAAGATCCAAAAACACGATACATGGTTATGTTAGTGTTATTAGTGATTCATGAGAAGAAACGAATTTCTAGGACTTTAAGGGAAATCCTTGTCATTACAGTAATTGTATGTAGAGGTCATTAAATTTTTTCGATGGAAACCGTTGTTGTAGATAAAAAAGATCCCTTTAATACTCAAAACATGTCAGCTGAATTAATGACAGCTTCTTCTTCTATTGGCACAACAGACGCTTATAGCTGTCCTTAGCCTGCTCAACGAGCTTTTCCCACTGTGCTCTATCTTCTACCATGGTAATGTTTAATCCTAGCTTTCGGAGGTCAACGCTTACGTTGATCGTACTCACTCAGTGTCATGTATGTACAGTCTTTTGGCTGCTCTTGAATCTTCCATCCTTTGAACATGACCCAGCCATTTAAGATGCTGGATCTTTATAAACACGGACACTGCTAATTCCTGATACAGCCGATAACTTCCTTGTTCGTCCTTATCCTCCATCTTCCTGACTCTTGGACTGGTCCGAAGATCCGTCTGAGAACTTTTCTTTCAAATCGGTCCAATTTTTCAGAAGCAGTCTTGTTAAATGTCCATGTCTCACACCCATATGTAGCCACTGGTCTAACAAGCGTCTTGTACAGCCTAATTTTGGTGGTCCTGCTCAGCAATCTACTTTTGAATAGCTTAATTTCCAGCCACCAATCTAGCTCTTATCTCCTCCTCCTCATTTGCATCTTCATTGATATGGGACCCAAAGTAGCTGAAATTTTTAACCACTTCAAGCATGTAATCCCTGATGACCCATGTACGTTGAGGGTGCACAGGCTTCTTTCTTCTGCATGCCATTATTTTGGTTTTTCCCTCATTGACTCTGAGTATGTATATATATTATTATATTCAATTTTTTTTTAAATTATTTTAAGAAAAAAAATTAATGTATACACTTATTTACTTCATTTAAAACTCATTTCACTCTCAGGGTATGGTATGGGTTCTTGACGATCAGGCACAAATGTTTATATAACTTTTTAGTTATAACAATAACTTACAAAAATAACAAACAATATGCAGGCTAACTAAGATCCATCTTCATGTTCCACAGCAGCTACTCACTCTCCAAGTCCCCAGTGAAAACTAACTATGACCAGGTATAAAGATACCTACCAATTTGTACCTGGTTCATTTTTACCTGGTAAAACCCTTGCATCCAAAATGGATTCTATATTTGTAAACAAACAACTAAATAAGAGCTGCTATTTAAATTTTACTTTTATCCTATAGTTAGCCTTCCTAACACAATAACCAAATAATAAATAAATAAATAATATAATTATAAAAAATTGGTATATTACATTTCTCCCCAATCCTAGGTAAAAAAAAATATTTTGGAAGGAAATATTTTTTTTATTTAACTATTTTAAAATATATTTACATCATTTCTTTCAATTCTTTGTTACAATTTAAAATATTTTCAACACTATATAATTTAAGTTTATATCCAATATTTTATATTGGGAGATAAATGTTAACTAACTATCGACAAAATATACTAGAACTATAGACACATAAAAATTATACAAGCACTCTATACAATTAAGAACATATAACTAATCACATCTTAAAAATAAACTAGTAGTATTTATAATATTAATTATAAAAAATTGGTATATTACAATATATATCTACAATTCTTTTTAGAATATACATAAAATGTGTATATGATATAAACATTAGACTTAAATACAACTTAATATCCTTATTTTAAATATATTGGCCTGAACCAGGTACTGTTCCTTTCATGGCAAACTCCATACTCACTCTAACCCACTAGTTTCAATCCTTTCTTCCTCTTCAATTCCTTCAATATTCCTCCAAGGCATCTGAAAAGAAGATGGCTTCGAGACTTTCTAGTTTAGAATCTTTTTGGAGTGTTGCCAATGGCTGGTTTCTCTCCATGTTTATCATTTCTTTTCATAGCTATACTCACATTTACTTAATGTATTATTGATATAGTTTTAATTTTCATTAAATATATATATCTATATATATTGAATATTTGCTTTTTTAGGGTTGATGTACCCAACTTGGAAGAGTCTTCTAAAAAGTTCAGAAACATACTCTACAGTATAATTTCCAATCACGATAGAGACAAGTTAGCCGAATGGTTGGTTTTCCTCTACTCCCACCTTAAACTGTTACAGAGGAGTATAGCCCGGCCGTGGAAGGAGTACAGCGAATGCCAAGAAGCTATCAAGCAGTGCCTTTCTCTTCAAGCCAATCATTATGTTTACAAAACTAGTCCTCTATCACTCATGGCGCTGAGGGATGATGACATCGGTGTATCCCCTTTTTAATTTATTTTATTGGTTTGTTTACTACGTGATGTTACAGTGATATTATATTTATTTTTAAATAAATGGTTTGTTTTTTAGTTTATTGAATAGGTACAAGACTTACGGAGTCGTAGCTGAAGTTTTTAATAAGTATTTTTTCTGTTTTTTTTTTGTTTTAAGGGACAGTTTAATTTTATTTGGTCAATAAGCAGAGATTGGATTTGATGCAGTTAATAACATCCCTTAAATATGCTGCTAAATTACACAAATTTTAATTTATCAACATTTGAACAAATGAAAATGTTGAAAGAGATCTGTTGATATAAATTATAACTTATTTTATTTTGTATTTACTCTGACATTGACTTTTAATTAAAGAAATAAATCAATATATTTTCGCTAAAATATTTAACATTTTTCTGCTGATAAGTTATATAAATTAAAATATGTTTTGCTATAAAAATATCATCCATTTATAAATATTTAAGACATCTATATTATATTTTTATACTTTTTAAACTTAACCTATAATCCATATTCCTGCGTAAAATTAATCCTGAAGCCAAGTTCTCTTAATTTTATTACTGCTTCATTATTTATAATTTTTAAAACGTGTTCTCAGTAACCGTACCGTTTGTACAACTTAATTTAAAAAAAAAAGTGGACTTTTTTGACTAACAATCATTCTATATATTAGTTTTTTCTATGCGGAGGAATCCAGGCTGGCACAAGTCTATTCTATATCCTGGGGAAGTCTTTTACTATTATTTTATGGATCCACTCAGTATTAAAATGAGTACCTGACAAAATTTTAATTATTTATTAAAGATTCAAACAGATAAAAAAATTTAATTTGCAATGTAAAAAAAAATTATTATTTTAGAAACCTATATTTCTAAAACCGTTTCAGACAGCATTTCCATGATAACTGCATATTTAGTAGTTGATGAAATTGAATATTTCATTCCTAGAAAACCGTCGTCATTAAAGAATTCCCTTTAATTCTCACCATAAATATCTTTAGTTATTCTCCGTCCTTAAAAGTGCTCAATGAAAGTTTATTTTATCTTTTTTTTATTTTTTTTTTTTAAATATTTTCTTGCTCAAATTTATAGTTTGCCAAATCCTCTATTTAGTGCTATCAAAGACTTTGTAATAAATTAATGTTTTTATTTAATTTTATATTATATTTTATTTCAAACGGAAAATTATCTTGCATGTTTCTGTGACTTTTGGATTATTCCTAATTTAATAGAAATATATATTTATATCTTGGATAAAGAATAATTATCTTTCAACAGATATATTATGGATTTTTTTAAAACAAAAACTTCATTTTTAACCAATTTTATTTGTGGTCTTCCCTATGTTGTAAAGTAACCTCATCATAAATAAAAAATAATAGTGGAGGTAATTAGTTGACCATTGAGAATTAATGCAAGGAATTAGTCCGGGTGGCGGTCATTAAATGAAACAACTAAATAGTTTCAACTATTTATTGTTTGCCAACGTTTCGACCCCCTTTGTGGGTCATCATCAGGGCGCATGGTGGGAGAATGGAAACTAGGTACGACCTAGTTTCCAGTACTTTGACCTAGTTTCCATTCTCCCACCATGCGCCCTGATTATGACCCACAAAGGGAGTCGAAACGTTGGCAAACAATAAATAGTTGAAACTATTTAGTTGTTTCATTTAATGACCGCCACCCGGAATAATTCCTTGCATAAAAAATAATAAATTGACTAGCAAGTTTCATTAAAAAAAAAAAAAAATACAATTATTTCTTAGATCTTGCTTTAAAAAAATTAAAAAAAAGAGCACTAGTCTACTGTTCTCCGGGTACGGACCCAAGCTGAGAAGGGAATGGAGACCTTCTGGGGCACATCCAGCTTCTATAAAGTGGGTACCCAAAATTGGGAGAAAATCTGTCGGCAGATCTAGGCCTAATCACTTCCTTTCACAGCCGTTTGGCTGTAAAAACCTTAGACCCTTCAAGAGTTGCAGAAGTACGGGTTTTATAATTACGCTTGCTTGTAATCAGTATTTCAAGGAAGAGTCGTTAATGATCTGTTAACAAATTTCAGCCTTAAGTGATCTCAAACGTTTTAATGCTGCTTTCTAATTAATTTAATAACAAAATAACTTTTTGAGGATTTCTTAGAGTCCCAAAAAATTAAATAAGATTAGAGGATTGATGATAGTAATTAACAATTTATTGTTCTCATTAGGTTCTTCAGGACTTGGTGGAGGTTCTTTTTTTAAGGATTTAAAAGTTACTTACAAAAATCCTAATACAAATTTAGTACATTCATTTTCTGCTAAATTAATAATAAGAATAATAGAAAACAAAAGAGAATATTGAGGCTTATATAAGTTAAATACCCTCAGCTAAAAATATAAAAGCATATAAATTCGCCAGAGAAAATATATTGAAAAACGTCTAAAGAATTTTTAAATTAACAGTACATTTATTAAGTATTATTTGATCATTATATAAAATTATAAATAAACACTAAAAAGAAAAAATGTACCTCTACAACCCATGTCTTTAGCTCAGTACATATATTCGTACTGTTTCTTGGCCAACGGCCATGCAATTTGTTGATTAGGCCGAGATCACACTCAGCCGCTAGGGTTTTTCCTAAATTTTTAGGCACCCAATTTATAAATAGAATAGAATTAAATAAAAACTGAAGGGTTTTTGGCTAATATAGATCCATACTCAAAAAATATATTGACCTGCAGGTTTCCTTTAAAAAAATGCAAATTTAGTACATTCGTTCTCTGCTAGATGGCAATAAAAAAATAAAATATTCAACCTTATGGGGGTTAAGTACCTACATTCAGCTAAAAGTATAAAAGCATACAAATTCATCAGAGAAAATATATTGAAAATGTCTTAAAATTTTTAAATAAACAGCACATTTATTTAGTTTTTATGAATAGATAAATTATTTGATCATTTAAATAAACACTAAAAAAAATGTACCGATACAATCATATCATTAGCTCAGTACATATATTCGTACTGTTTCTTGGCCAACGACCATGCAATTAAGTTATTAGGCCGAGATCACACTCAGCTGCCAGGGTTTTTCCATTTTTAGGTACCCACTTTATATATTGGCTATTCTCCAAAAGGGTCTCCATACCCTAGAATTGCCCCACAGCTTAAATAACAGAATAAATAATATACTGTTACAGCTGGGAAATTCAAACCTGAAATAGATAAATAAAACTAAACTATTCAATATATTTTTTAAATTACAAAATAAGAAGAATATGCTGTTTTCCTAAACTAAAAAAATTTGTTCCTGCCATAAGAAATTCTTATTTTTAGTAAAAATTGTATTATAATTACAGAGTAAGCCTCCAGTATTTTTGTTTGAATAGATAGAAAATTAGTTTATAATTAAGGGGTGGGTAAATTTTTCTAACAATTTTTTAAAATAAATAAAACTTACACACACACATATATATATATATATATATATATATATATATATATATATATAATATATATATATATATATATATTTTTTTTTTTTTTTTTTTCTTAGCTTACAGGAAATTATCTCATTCTCATGATTGGGACTCCTTGTGCCATACCGTAGTTCATTTAAACTATTTTTAATAGTTTTCGTCATAGTTCATTAAAAAAAAAAGAAAACAAAAACCTTCCTTAATAATATAATTAGGAAGCATTTATTCATGTACATTTCATTTTTATATGAATTAATTAACACTAAAAATGCATAAATAAAACAAGAATCCTCCTAGTTCCATTGTGTAAATTTAACTGTTTCTCTCTTAGACGTATTTAATAACAATGTAGGACTGTGCATGCTAGTTACAAGTACTAGGAGGAAATTCCAATTTGGATCTGCTGCTCAACTTCACTGAGTTGCCATCAGTACACAGCATACCGCATCAATCCCGAAGAGAATTTTAAAGAAAAAAGATAGAGAGAGGTTCTGCCAAATAGGAAATAGGTGGGTGAATCAAATATAAACGAGACTTATTTTTTAATTTGAACACAAAGAAAAGTACACCTCATTTTTCTACATAATCTCCTGATTTGGAAATACATTTTTCCCAGCGCATAGGTAATTTTCCAATCCCGTGCTCATAGAATGAAGTAGATTATGTCTTCAGCCAATTGAGCACGTAGGCTTCAACCTCATTGTCACTGACGAATCTCTGACCTCCCAAAGCTTCCTTGAATGGGCCAAACAGGTGAAAGTCACATGGTGATAATTCTGGACTGTAGGGAGGGTGTTCCAGCGTCTTCCAGTCTAGTTGCTCCAATTTTTCTCTCGTCAGGGACACAGTATGCGGGCGAGCATTGTCCTGCCATGACTTGTCTTTCACTGGTCCAGGTTCCCCTTTCAGTCTCCACTCCATATTCGCTTGTTTTGATTCAGGGGTGTAATGGTGCACCAAAGTTTCATCACAGGTGATAATGTGAGTGAGAAATGAGGTTCCCTCAGCCTGAAATCTTGCAAGAAGACCTTCACAGACCTGCAAACGGTTCAGCTTCTGCTCAGCTGTGAGAAGTCGAGGAACCGACCTGGCACACACCTTACGAAACCCTAGCTCCTCTGTGAGTATGGAAAATCCCATTATCCCAACCTCACTTGCAATGGCACTGGTGGTTAGACATCTGTCACCTTCAATAAGCTGTCGAACACGGCTGATGTCTGCTGTGATGCTGGAGTGGGTCATGCTGATGTCTGCGGTCATGGCTTTCATTCTGAACACGATCACGACCCTCCACAAACTGTTTGTCATGCAAACACTCTGGCACGAGAAAGTGTCTCTTCCCCAAACTGTACAGTCAACCTTCTCAAGATTTCAGCTGGTTTTACACCTTCAGCAGCAAGAAATTTAATGATAATACGTTGTGCAATCGAGGGGAATACATCCTGCTCAGACATCGTCATGACGGTAACTGGTGAGTTCGAGGGCGTGTGCCCGCCTGCTTCCCCCACTCCTGGCATCCCAACCCAACCCTCTAAATGCGGGAACGTTCCCGCACCTTCACTGGACCTCCAGGACAAAAAGTCTCGTTTATATTTGATTCACCCACGTACATATATTTTACTGATTTTGAAATCGATCATGGACATATGAAAATTCAGACCAGCCTCAATATATGTGGTGATGCAGACTTCCCAGTGAGTCCAAGATTATGGTCTCCGCCATGTTTTGCATTTGATTTTTTTCGAGTCCATAATTCTCTAAAAATAATCCAGTGGCTACTGGGATGGTCCCCCTGCTTCCGAACCAAAGTTCCACAACCGTAAATTCCCTTTCGCCGAACTCCTCATGAAATTTTTCCCTCAGGTATGTTATACATTTTGTATAAATGTTCTTCCTCCTCTTGAATCCTTTTGCCTTGTTCCTGGTCATTTGTTTCATATCTGATAGTAGGATCCACTATCAGTGCTTCATTTTTTGTGGCACTAAATGCCAAGATATCCACAAATCTTGTCGACCCATCTGTATCAAGGCAAAAAACTTCCTCCAAACATTTGTACTTTTTCACTTCCAAAAGTTCTGCTATTTCTTTCTTTATGCGGTTGTGCCGGCAGGTAACAAGAAGCATGTTATGTGGACATTTTCCCAACACATGTAAAGGGGTTTCTAGCTCTCGACCGCATCTGCAGCAGAGGGGTCCAACAGCTTCGTTACCCTGGCATCTTGATCGAGGGACTCCACGAAGTGGTGCGTAGCTTAGTTCAATTTGAGTGCGTTGGTCCACTCTGATCCTGTTAAAATCTTTTGATCAAACATAATATGCTAAAAATATCTGGAATCTGCTAATTTCTAGCGATAAGCAACTGCCATTATTGCTTTCATCAATTTAATTGACTTCTTTTTAATGTAAAATCCATTTTGGCTGATTTGTTCTTATATTTGGTTATTTTCCCCACTTCATAGGGTTTACTTTATCCCACCCCAAATCCATCGGTATTATCTCATAAAAAGAGCTTTACTTTTAATCGAGCATTAACTAAAATTTACTGGAACTCGCTTTAAAGCAAATATTAACATAAATTACAGTTGTAACAATATAAAATATTATTAAGAAATTCAATAAGGTGCTAATAGGAACTAATAAAACTTTGCCATTTGTTAAAGACATGAAATTTGACAATTTAAATTTATTTTAATAGTTGATAGTACATGATGTTTAGATTTGTATGTTATTTAATTTATATTAATCAGTTACCATAATTTTGGTAATTCATGTTTAAATAAATGTTATCTTGTTTTATTACAGAGTAATAAAATTTACTAACTAAAATATATTGTAAATTTAAATTATTGTAAAATTTAAAGTTGAATAAATTTTATTTTGTATATAAATTTGTTTTCTTTACCCAAAAAGAAATATAAAAGGCACATGATCCACTGGTTGGGTTTCTCCAACTTTCTCCTTTCAGCTTATCTTATGTGTCAGCATCGGTTTAAAATATAATAGAGGTTTTATAATGTACATTCTCAACAAGAAATGCTTTTTCAATATTTAATTTGTATATGACATATCTATATATATAAAAACGAATCATCTTTTCCTTGGTGATCGCATCACACATGAAGGGCTTGACAGATTTCATGATTCTTTTTTTATTGTGTTTATCCTCTACCTTTGTATTATAAACATTAGCTTCCCAATCAATTACCCACTTTTTAGTATACCTCCAAATATGAACATGGAAACACACGATTTTCGAGTAATATTTTTGTACGAGTTTAAACTCGGCCATTCAGCAGCTGAGGCTGCTAGAAATATTTGCAAGGCGTTTGGGGAAGGAAGTGTTAATGAACGGACTATTCACCGTTGGTTTGCTAAGTTTTCAGCCGGGGATACCGACTTGGAAAACTTGCTCCGAGGAAGACCTCCGTCATAGACAACGATGTCCTCAAACATGCAGTAGAAGGAAACCGTGTTCAGACATTTAAAGTGTATTGGGAAAGTAAAAAAGCTCGATACATGGGTACCTACCTCATGATCTCACTGAGCGGCAGCAAGACCTCATGTTTCAAAACATACTGTGTAAAAATTGAAAGAACTGGGCTACAAAGTTCTTCAGCACCCACCATATTCTCCCGACTTGTCTCCAACAGATTACCACCTGTTCAGGAATTTAGACAACTTTGTCAAAGGAAAACTTTTTCAAAATGACGATCAAGTGAAAAGTGCGTTTTCAGATTTTGTTCACTTCAAAGCTCAGAGTTTTTCAGTTCAGGGATAAAAAAGTTGGTGTCACGTTGGGAAAAATGTGTAGAAAAAGAAGGTAAATACTTCGAACAAAATTGTCTTGTTTTCATATCGTATTTTTAATAAAAATCCTTTACCTTGAAAACAGACATTTCATGTGACACAACCCAATATAATAGAAGTTTAAAAAAATAAATGATAAAAGTTTTATAGAAAACATGGTAATTGTATATTTATTATAACACGTAAAAAGTGTAGATAATTCACTATCGCCAACATTTCACTTTCTGCTTCATTTGCCATGTAGTGCGGCCCTAACCATTCTTTATCAATACTTGTTTCTTTCTCTTGTAGTGTTAAGCGATAGTACTAATGTACACCCTCAATATGATAGTACTAATGGCTATTGTTTTTACCATAGAAATGATTTTTTATCACTTCTTTACCTTAAAGAAACCTGATTCTAGTATTTTCAAATAGCAATTCATTCATCCAAAGAAAAATATGGATGTTATAAGTCCAGGCTAGGTTAAAGAAAGCACTATTTTACTTTGGTAGGAACTTTAATCGGCGTAACAATAATTAAAAAATCTATATACAATAACAATAAGCAATGCCTTAAACAAAAACAGGAACAGATTTATTGATCAATAAGTTTAAATAGGGATTGCCTTCCTCCATAATCTTGGCTCTCATTTTCTCAATTTCAGCCATTAGTTCTTCTTGAGATAAATTATCTATTGGTAACTGCTTGCAGTTCTCTAAAATTTCCTTCATTCTTTCTTCTCCCTCCTAAAATAATATATCATAATAAGTACACAGCATAAATGTAATGGAAGTTTAAATAAATATGGTTCTATTATATTATAACAGGATTGGAATGAAAAGATAAAAAAATAAAAATAAAAAAAGGAAATATATAAATAATGGTCATAGATCAGTTAATACCAAAATATTACTCCCTACCATAACTATGTATAGCTAAGCTATTCTCTTGGAATTTTAATTCAAGCACTAGAATTCAAATGCAAGTATTATTGAACTTCGTTATGCTGCCTAATTCAGTAAAAAGCATTAGCAAAATGAGGGGATTCATGATTAGACTTGGAGAGGGCAGTCAAATAATGAAATGAGCTTTGGGAAAATAAGTAAAAGGTCTGAAAAGAAAAGAACAATGGTCCAAGAAAGAGGGATTAATGGATTATTAATAAAATTAAAGACCATTCATAATTATTTCTTCCCAACAGTACCAATAAGTAATGATAGTAGGTCAATAAATGACTGATATAAGGTCTTAATTCTGAATTATTAACATTATGAATGGTGAATAAACAAGAGCTGAAAAAAAAGGAAGATCAAGAAGGCGCGAGGTGATCGGCCAATGGGAAAAGTGAATCAAAATGCGCAGGTAGAGCACGGGGTATATGGGTGTTTTCCGGGAATGGCGGCTCTTATGTGAGGGACAGTCGATCAGAATGGATGCAGGCTAGTGTTTTTTTTGGAAATCTCTCTTCTTTTGTAAGCAGTGGACGAAGCAAGACGTTGAAGACACGTGATTTAGTAAAATATTCTGTACTTTTAATTAGAGAATTTGCCCAACTCTTTTTTTAATTATTTAAGAAATATTTGCTCTGTAACTGGAATATCCCAAATACTGCGACAATATCACTAATGAATTAAGAACTGTTCTCGGTGATACAAACAGGGTCTGGGATCATTTCAGTCATGGCACTGCACACCAGGTACCTTCTGTCCATAAAAAATAAAGTGTAGCTATTTAATTTAAAGCACTAAATATATTTTTATTAATTCAATGAACACTTCATAATTAACTAATTTTTTAGTTAAAATGATGTTTCAAATATAACCACTAAACAAAGTTAATTACTGAACACAACTATCAAAGTGTATAAATAGTTGTACGAACCTTTATAATCTTTCTTTTCTTGACATCATTTTCAGCAGTTATGATGCTTTGATAATCTTCCAATTCAGAAAGTTTTCTTTTAGCTTCCTGAAAGTATCAATGTACTATGTTTAATATGAATAATTTTAAACAAAATAATTATTATATTACAAAAAATAGTGAAATATTTTTTTCAACATATACTTACTACTAAAGTTCTTTTTTTAGACATCTAAGAAATCAAAGAAACAGTTGGATAGCAGATAGGATATCATGCATATAGACAAAATACCATTGGAGCAAAAAAAAAAAAAAAAAAAAAAAAAAAAAAAAAAAAAAAAAAAAAAAGAGAATTAATTAAATAATTTTTAATTTTTTTTTTTTAAATCTTAGTTACCAAATTCTATTTGCTTGGCTAAAACATGTTGCAACAAGTTGAAAATAATTTATAAAATAAATTTTGCAGCATTATACATATTACTAATAACAAACTAATAGTCTTAAATATTATCTTAAATTATTAAATACCTAGGATACGGAAATAAATAATCTAGCTTTTATATTTTTGATTTAAAAAAAAAAATTAAGATGTACATAACTCATAAAAACTATAACATTAAAAAGTGTTAACCTACTTCAACCACATGTTCTGGGAAACGGGCCATTGCTGCTACATGAATACCGAAGCTCTGATCACAAGCACCTGGTTTCACTTGATAAAGCAGTGTCAAACCTGTCTCACTGGGAACTGCTGTCACGTGAATGTTCTTTAATGATGGGATTTCGTCGGATAGTCGCGTCAACTCATGGAAATGAGTCGCAAATAAACAAAAAGCTTTAACTTCCTTTGCTAAATATCTGTAATTAAATTAAATATGTAAATTATCATGGAATAAAAAAGCGGTATATAATGTATTTCTCTAAAGATATAAATGAACTGTACTATAGGGTAGTAGTATCCCACCAAAAACAAAAAACCTATCTATATGGCATGGGTTGAGAATGTATTGATATACAGATCAGATATATGGCCCATTCGACCAAAGGTAAAAAAATGATAATGGAAATGGATTTTTGGGGTAGATTAGTATGGATTGGAAGGGTCAGAAACATTGTAAAGGAGAAAAAGGATATAACAAAGAATATCCGAAAGGTCCTTGAAAAGGGAAAATTCACTTGGTAAGGAGACTTAAGAAGAATGAATGTTGAGAGAAGGGGTCACCCATAGCGTAGTTGCTAGCATAACAGCTTTCTATGCCAAAGGTTGCGGGTTCAAAACTGCGGGTGGCCCTAGGATTTTTTAATGGGAGTAAAAAATCCTTAGTTATGCCGTCCTTCGGAGGGGACGTTAAAAGGTGGTCCCGAGCCTGTGCGACGTCAGGTACTCGTTAAAGATCCCTATCCTAATAAAACCTGGATAGGCGAAATTTAGGACTCCCATCGTAGCATCGTCCGATTAGCCAAAGTAGCATAAAAGGGACGTTAAACGAATAAACAAACAATGTTGAGAGAATACTAGAGGATATAATTAGTTGACCGTTTGAGAATTACTGGAAAGAATTAGTCCGGATGGCAGTCAGTAAATGAAACAACTAAATAGTTCCAACTATTTATTACTGGCCAACGTTTCGATCCCCCTTGTGGGTCATCATCAGGGCGCATGGTGGGCGAATGGAAACTAGGTGATCAACCACTTTTTTGGGATCTTCTAGACCATCACACCGCTATAACACTAAGCTAAATAGTAATGGATCTCTGACTCGCCTCCCAACTCCCCATACGTCTGCCTCCCAAATTATCTCTCATCTTTCAATTAATTCTCTGGATACATCTTTCTCCCAGACCCAAAATATATCCTCCTAAACCACTAATCTCCTTTCTCCAATAAATTCTAATAATGACCACCATCATATTTTCTTTTTACTAAAATCGCGATTCTCCCAAAATAGACAAGCTTTTAACAATCTCTGTAACCTCCACAAACGACTTGCCAAAAATACCGAACAAAGAATTTTTTTATTAAAATGTCTAACCCATTCTGTTTTCACAAAATTCATTGAAAACTGTATTAGTCAGGTCCCTTTGTCAAACTCTCTTACCTCCAAATTGACTCAATCCTTGGACAAATGCAAATAAACGTTACTGAACTTAAAAATCTGGTGCGGGCAACACACGACTTTCACTTACCTTCATTTTTAAAAACCAATGAAAGAATTTTCAAAAACAGTTAGAGATAAAATACATGAAACTATCAAGGAATTAATTAAATTGAATTTATATAGAAACATGTGTTTATAAAAAAATCTATCATATTATTATCTAAAATAATCAGTTAGTTTTATGTTCATTTCATCACTCTCTATTAACTTTTAAAAACTTGTATATGAGATAATATTTTTTCTAAAATCTTTAGTTTTCCAACGGTATATCATACATGTATATTACTGCTCTCATGTTCAAAAACGTAAAATTGCATTAAAAAATTTTTTTTTCAGTTTTTACCTTTAGTTGGGTATCGAATTTATTCAATTTATATATTTACCTGTTTTTCATCAGCGTTAACAAGATAATATAGTTATTTTTATTGAATCTACAAAATTAAAGGTACTTTAGAAAAATACAATTTAAAATATCGGCATTTAAGTCCTGTCAAACCATTTCAATCAGAATGAAACCTACATAATATTAAAGCACATTAAATTTTACATCGATATAGTGAGTTTAATCAAAATCGTCAGAACTGTTTTAGAGAAAATCGAAAAAAAGGTGCGAAATGCATGGTATAAAGTGCCTCTTCTGGTAAGTTCATTTTGATGAAAAACGTTTTGTCACGTCTCGGGCATATAGTTGTCTTAAATATGAAATTTCAGTTTTATAGGACTTACCGTTTCCGCCCGGGAGTTACCACACACACACCTTTTTGCGGGACTTGATTATTTGGACTCAGGGGACCCTAAAACGTGTATTTCAAGTGAAAACTGGAATTTGAAAATTTTCACGATCGTAATACTTGCCCTTACTATATATAGTAAGTGAAAGTAAAAATTAGGAAAATTATACAACGACCTAGTTTCCATTCGCCCACTATGCGCCCTGATGATGACCCACAAGGGGGGTCGAAACGTTGGCAAGCAATAAATAGTTGAAACTATTTAGTTGTTTCATTTACTGACCACCATCTGGACTAATTCCTTCCAGTAATTGAGGGAAAACCAAAGCTGATTATGGATTGACGGACTGATGGTAGAGAGAAAGACCCCTGGCTAGGTTTGGTTCTTTATTATTTTAATTGTTTCTGGCTACAATTGGAGTCCTAAATTTTACATATCTAGGTTTAATTGGGATCAGGATCTTTAACAAGTATCTGAGATCGCACAAGCTCGGGACCACCTTTTTACATCCCCTCCAATTAAAACTTTTTTCACTCAACCTTAAAAAATCCTAGGACCACCTGGAAGGTTTGAACCCTGAACCCTCCTCCTCCCCTTCTCCCCAGTTAGAAGGAAAGATTGAGTAATGGAGAGCATGAATTGAGAGAACTCGAAGGCAACAAAAATATATGCAATTGGTATTCACAATTAAAAACAAAATTATCAAAAGTAGACTTATCGATGATTTTAGAAGAAGATAATCTAAAACCAGAAGAAGCCTGACGACATCTCAAAGACATAACCAATAGATTTAAAAATCATTGGATGAGTATAGATATTAACTCAGCGCTTAACTCAAAATATAATCCAGAATTCAGAAACATAAGCAGCTTTCCCCTAAATTTCAGAACACCAATCAAGAAGCACCGAATAGTGAGCCAGCTTAGGGTAGCCAACTTGACAAGACCAGTAGTGTACAGTGAGGGGAAATCCTATAAACTGGAGGGGGATGAAAACTGCACTGTGTGAAATTAACAAAAGCCGGAAAATCTATATCATCTTTTGATAGAATGCCCAATGTATAAAGCTCTTAGGAAGCACTTTATATATAAATATATTAATGAGAACAATAATTCAATTTTAGGAAATCTACTAACGATTGATAATGTGCAGAAACTAAATGACATTTTTTACTATACAGTGGGTAGTTTAAAAATTAGATCATTTATAATGAATGAATAAAGTTCATGATATAGGTTTTCCAGTTAATGCCCCATTAAATTTTTATTAAAATGTGAAGTGAAATTACTGTGTTTATTTGTTTTTTCTTTTACTTGTAATATTTATTAGCATTGTTTAGAATAATTTACACAATATTATAAATTTGAAACATTTATATTTTCACTAAGAATAACTTTAAATTCCTCAATTGTTCTTTTTTTTGTTTTGTTTTTCATTTTTGTATTTAATTTAAAAAAATACGCTTTATTTGTTTATTGTATATTCACAATGCCTGTAAATAATCTCCAGTTGTTTTTATTTTTGTATTTATAACATATGAACTGTACTGACCAACTCCTTTTCCATGGGGATTACCGGAAAACAAATAAATATTATTATATAATGGAGAGCATGGCTGGTAGGTGACTCTCGGAGGAAAATATGATGGGCCAGCAAAGATCGAGGGACTTGCTGAAGCAAGTATTTGGATGAGAAAAACTTCAAATTGAAAAAAAAAACTCCTAAATAAATATAAATAGTGTTGAGACACATAATCAATAAAACTTACTCTGTAATAGCAACAGCAATTCCACATCCTTCATATGTTGATGTTCCTCGGCCAAGTTCATCAATGATGATTAAAGAATCTTTTGTAGCAGACTAGAAAAAAAAATTAAATTCATAACATAATGAAGCTAATCTATAAAATAGTAGCAGATTAAAACATACATAGATAGATAGAAAAGATTTATTTACATAATTATCGGATTGTGTCACATGAAATGTCCGTTTTCAAGGTAAAGGAATTTTATTAAAAATACGATATGAAAACAAGATAATTTTATTCCAAGTATTTACCTTCTTTTTCTACACATTTTTCCCAACGTGACACCAACTTTTTTATCCCCGAACTGAAAAACTCTGAGCTTTGAAGTGAAATAAAATCTGAAAACGCACTTTTCACTTGATCATCATTTTCAAAAAGTTTTCCTTTGACGAAGTTATCTAAATTCCTGAACAGGTGGTAATCTCTTGGAGACAAGTCGGGAGAATATGGTGGGTGCGGAAAAACTTCGTAGCTCAGTTCTTTCAATTTTTGCACGGTATGTTTTGAAACATGGGGTTTTGCTGCCGCTCAGTGAGATCATGAAGTACCCATGTATTTTTACTTTCCCAATACACTTTAAATGTCTGGAAACGGTAGATGCACTTGCATTTAGTTGTGCTGAGAGTCCTTCTACTGTATGTTTGAGGACATCGTTGTCTATTACGGACGGAGGTCTTCCTCGGGGCAAGTTTTCCTAGTCGGTATCCCCAGCTGAAAACTTAGCAAACCAACGGCGAATGGTCCGTTCATTAACACTCTCTTCCCCAAACGCCTTGCAAATATTTCTAGCGGCCTCAGCTGCTGAATGGCCGAGTTTAAACTATAAAATATTGCTCAAAAATCGCGTGTTTCCATGTTCATATTTGGAGGTATACTAAAAAGTGGGTAATTGATTGGGAAGCTAATGTTTATAATACAAAGGTAGAGGATTAATAACTGTTTACTTTAAATATGTAAACATTTGGAATACAACAACAGAGACCTGCAAAATCCTTTATGTATTTCAGAAGCTATACAAACGGACATTTCATGTGGAACAACCCAATACAATATACAAGCAATAGTTTATTTAGATTTACCTTCAATATACTAGCTGTTTCCACCATTTCGATCATAAATGTTGACATTCCTTTGATCTGAGAATCATTCGCTCCAACACGAGCCAAAATGGAATCAACAATTGAAATTTCAGCTTCATCACACGGGACTAAACACCCAATCTGAGCCAAGAGGACAACTGTCCCAATGCTACGAATATAGGTACTTTTTCCTCCCATGTTTGGACCAGTGATAACATAAAAAGTACTTTCATCTACAAAAAAAATATATAAATAGGTAATTAATAGACTTCCTTAGTTTATATTCCAAAGGCAAACTGTTAGGGCACACCATAAGTTTCTAATTTTGTTATTCAATTAAAAAACAATACACAATGTTAGTTCTTAAAAGTTGATTTACTGCGTTATATATGAACTGCTCTGCTCTATTAAATCACAGGAAACCTGATCATATCCTATTTCCGAAATTGTTGAGACTTACATGCAAAATATTAATCAAGGAAAAGCTTATGGGACACCCTAATGGTTTTGAATGTTTCTCCTAACTCACATCAACAACATAAGAGGCCCACAAAATTTGATACAAATTAAACAATGAAAGTATATTTTTTGAAACAAGATCCACAATTTTGGTTTCTTTTACTTCTGAAAATATTTCTAATACAATAATGATATATGATATTTATTGATATATGTGATATATGATACTTACTTTAAATACTTTTTTAAAATATTAAGCCATGAGAGGTTAACAAATAAATCGACTATTGGGTTGTTTCACATGAAATGTACATATTTAAAGTAAACACTTACTAATCCTCTACCTTTGTATTATAAACATTAGCTTCCCAATCAATTACCCATTTTTTAGTATACCTCCAAATATGAACATGGAAACACGCGATTTTGGAGTAATAGTTTTGTACGAGTTTAAACTCGGCCATTCAGCAGCTGAGGCCGCTAGAAATATTTGCAAGGCGTTTGGGGAAGAGAGTGTTAATGAATGGACCATTCGCCGTTGGTTTGCAAAGTTTTCAGCTGGGGATACCGACTTGGAAAACATGCCCCGAGCAAGACCTCCGTCCGTAATAGACAACGATGTCCTCAAACATACAGTAGAAGGAAACCCCTACCAAACTGTTAAAGGACTCTCAGCACAACTAAATGCAAGTGCATCAACCGTTTCCAGACATTTAAAGTGTATTAGGAAAGTAAAAAAGCTCGATATATGGGTACCTCATGATCTCACTGAGCAGCATGTTTCAAAACATACCGTGCAAAACTGAACTGGGCTACGAAGTTCTTCAGCACCCACCATATTCTCCCGACTTGTCGACAACAGATTACCACCTGTTCAAGAATTTAGACAACTTCGTCAAAGGAAAACTTTTTGAAAATGATGATCAAGTGAAAAGTGCGTTTTCAGATTTTATTTCTCTTCAAAGCTCAGAGTTTTTCAGTTTGGGGATAAAAAAGTTGGTGTCACGTTGGGAAAAATGTGTAGAAAAAGAAGGTAAACACTTGGAATAAAATATTCTTGTTTTCATATCGTATTTTTAATAAAAATCTTTTACCTTGAAAATGTCCATTTCATGTGACACAACCCAATATAATAGTAAATAATTGTATAAAATGAATTAAAATACCATTGAAATCCACATCATTTGGTATGTATGAAATGCTGTCAAGTTGTTCCAAGCAGGGATGCCTGGCTTGAATCAACCTTAGCACCCCAGAGCCCTTTGGCTTCATGAGCGGTTTGATGTATGGTTTGGGTGCAGAGGCAGAGACCACGGCCATACTGCACAGCACGTCCAGCTTAGCCAGCAAGCAGCTGATCTCATGAAGGGTATTCGAATAACCCACTGCAAAAAAAAAAAAAATTTAAAACTGATAAGCAAGTTAGTAAATATTAAGCATTATCTATAATACTTTCAATCTAGTTAACTAGTACTATTACAAATTATAAAGGATGTGATGAGGAAGTGTTATTTCTTGAACAACAGTTGTCTAACTCAGATCATTAAAATTCACTCTTAACACTAAACCTACCAGTACCGGTCAAATTGACCGTTTTCAAACTTTTTGTAAAACTTACACAGTTAACAGTTAACTTAACGTTATAATACCGTCATCAAACTATATGACAATTCTTAGAATTCTTCACTCTTTACTTTTAGTTATTTTTTCTATTGTAACAAGTTTTAATTTTCCTGCTCTGTTTTCATCTGCCCGGTGTCTTGACTTAATCCTGTATAAGTGAACGTACAGTGTCGCTGCCTATGATGAGTAACGATGAAATAGAGGGACCTCCAATTTTAAGCCTTCCTACGGGAATAACTGAATGGAAGAACCGAGTACCGAAATAACCAGGAGCAGTTGAGGCTATTCTTATTTAATTTTTTTTCATTATATTAATTTATACCCAGCGGTACGCTGTCAGCAATTAATTTTAGTTGGTATGGTATTAATGATAGAATTTTCTATCGTATTATATGTATGCCGTATGCTTGTATGCTGCTTGCTAAAGAAAATATGCTATAGAACTTGAACAATCTTTATTTATAATGAAGGACCTGGACCTTAAACCATGAAACCATGTCACACTATTTTCCCCAAAAAATTTGTTATATGTGGCCTAACTACCGCAGCCGGTCAATATGACCGGTGGGAAAAAATGTTATACAGTTATCTTAGAGAAAATTTTTTTACAGTTATCTCACGAGTCACTTTCAATTGAAAAGAGTAAATAACAATATTATTGATTACAGTCTCAAGTAGTGCACTTCTAAAGAGTTTCTTATGCAATTTGTTTTTACAATTGTTTATTTGAAGGAGACAAGGTAAAGTATCGAAACATGGGTGTAAATTTGTTATTCCTTATATAGTCTAATAATCTGTTGTAGATATTTACCCTAAATTTCATGAAAATTCTTTATTTTATATACATTTAGCCACAAATGAACCATTATCTGCACTGAATAATAAAATCGATAACCTTTCTAGTTAATGGTCAATTTTCCCTCGCGCAGAAGGCTTAAATGTGTGGATATAAGATACTATCAAGCATACTATTCCAGCGTCTCCTACCATTTGCAGAGCAGAAGCTTGGTGCCTACCAAGCTAGATTTAGACGGGGAAGATCAACTACTGATCAAATATTCTCTCTAAGAACAATTCTAGAGAGAGGAAATGAACATCAAATTAAAACCCACCATCTCTTTGTCGATTTCAAGGCGGCTTATGACAGCATTAATCGTGAAAAACTGTACAAAGCCCTGGAAGGGTTCAGTATCCCTGATAAATTGATACGGCTGGTAAAGATGACCATGAGGGATGTGAAGTGTACAGTGCAGGTAGGTGGGCATCGAACAGAAGAGTTTTCCTCAAGGAAAGGGCTCCGCCAAGGAGATGCGTTAGCATGCCTATTGTTCAACTTGGCACTTGAGAAAGCTATGAGGGACGCTGGTATCCAAACAAATAGCACCGTTTACAATCATATAATCCAGCTATTAGCTTACGCGGATGACGTTGACATCATAGGACGGTTGTTGCAGTCTGTCAAAGAAGGATTTTTGGCCCTAATGGAGGCTGCCAGAATGCTTGGACTGGAGGTAAACGCGGGGAAAACAAAGTACATGGCAACAGGAGAAGAACCCCTACCCGGTGAGACCATCAATGTTGGCCCCTTAAACTTTGAAAAAGTGGCCCAGTTCACTTATCTGGGTTCTCTTGTAACGCAAGATAATGCACCAGAAGTGGAGGTGAAAAGAAGAATTTTGATGGCAAACAGGTGCTACTTTGGCCTCCGTAGAGAGTTCACCTCCCTGCTCCTAGACAGGCCGACTAAGCTCCATCTATATAAGACGTTGGTTCGCCCAGTCCTGTTGTATGGATCAGAAACATGGGCTATTAGTAAAAGAACTGAACAAGACCTACAAGTCTTTGAGAGAAAAGTACTTCGACAAATTTTCGGAGGAGTTCATCTCAATGGACATTGGAAGAGGCGGACCAATAATGAACTCTATACAGGTTTTAAGGACAATGATGTCGTTATGACCTTGAAGCTTGGCAGACTGCGGTGGGCTGGTCACGTGGCAAGAATGGAGGATGAGAAGATCATTAAGGCCGTTTTATGACTGAACCTCTACACGGCATCAGAAGAAGAGGAAGATCGAAACTTAGATCGACGGATGGTGTGACAGCAGATGAAAGAGATATCCTGGGAGTGAGGAACTGGATGACGGCTGCACAGGATAGAAATAACTGGAGAGGGCTGGCGGAGGAGGCCAGGACTCGTCACCGAGTTGTAGCGCCGGATTGATGATGATGATGAACAGGGCTTAAATGCTGATATTTTAAAATTTCTTCCTCTAAAGTACCTTTAATTTTGTCGATTCTATAAAAATAACTATATTATCTTGTTACCACTGATGAAAAACAGATAAATATATAAATTGAATCAATTTGATACCCAACTAAAGGTAAAAACTGAAAAAATATCTTTTTATTCCATTTTTTTTTTGTTTTTTAACTTAAGAACAGTAACATACATGTATAATATACCGTTGGAAAGCTAAAGATTTTAAAAAAATATTATCTCATACACAAGCTTTTAAAAGTTAATAGAGAGTGATGAAAAGCCAATAAAATTAAGTGATTATTATAGATATTAATATAATAGATTTTTTAATAAAACACATGTTTCTATAGAAATTCCATTTAACTAATTCTTTAATGGTTTCACTCATTTTTATCTCTAACTGTGTTTGAAAATTCTTTAATCGATTTTAAAAACGGAGGTAAGTGAAAGTCGTGTGTTGTCAGCACCAGTTTTTTAAATGTAGATTTAGATCCCCCCCCCCAAAAAAAAAACATAAATAAATAATAATATGAAAATCAACGATTTGACTAAAAATTGTGCTTCAAATGAACTTTGAAGAGTCGCAGAGGTTTTTCAAAAAGTTAGTAATTTTACATGTTTCTCCTACTTCATTTGAACAATGCGTGAGTCTGAAATTTTGCAAATTTATGTAAGATGTTTAAGAAAAAAATTGAGCATGTACATCAGCATAAATAACTTGTAGTTTTTTTTTTTAAAGCAAAAACCACAATTTAGGTTTCATTATATTTAAACTAAATTTAGAAGTGTTTTTTATTATAAACAAAATTTTATATAACATTTTATTTTTTAATACAATTTTTATATATGGTTCTAATCATACGTTTACAAGAGAATTGGGGCTGGGAAAGCTTTAAAACAATCAATAGAAGCTGTTTCATCCGCCAATCTGTCTCAATGTTAGTGACTTAGAATGGAAAGATTTAAATAAAAAATTCTGCCAGATCGCATTGTATGACATAAGATTGACATATGATATATAAAATAATATAAAACAAATAACTTAAAAAAAAAAAAACAGTAAATAAAATGAAAATTAAAACAAAATATTTAATATACTTACAACAAAAAGAAAAAAAAATAAGGTTATAAAATAAAATGAAAATAAACTGTATAAAGTTGTAAAAAATAATAAAAACTTAAAACTAATACAATTATAAAAGAAAAGGGTACTTAAGAGCTCAATTGTAAAAACGTGATGGTTGCTGTACGCGTTCAGTCCGTCGGCTGATAGTGCGCCAAGTACTCGCCTAGAGGGAAGAAAAAAAAAATATTCCCAAAGGAATATTAGAATGGAGAACGTAGGTACTCCTGTGTCTGTGAGTGTTCAAAAACAACTGGCGAGAAAGATAAGACGGCGTATTGTTACAGGCGTAAACAAACTAATACTGTTCCTATATAAACACACCCCTGGCTTTCTTCCTTTGAACTACAATATTTAAAATTTAAACTATGAGATATTTTGACATAAGAATTTATAATTGATAAAAAGGACTAACATTTATAATAATAGGCTTACCGAACCCAAAGGTTCAATTTCGATACCACCAAATTCCGCCTACACAGACTCGTCCAATGTTCACTGTTCAAGCCCAAGCCCACGAGATCAGCCTTAACGCAATCCTCCCATTGACGTTTTGGCCTACCTTTCGGACGCCTACCAGTCGGATCAGTGAATACCAACTTTCTCAGAATCCAATCCTCACCGAGCCCAACAACTTTACTCGCCCATTTCAGTCTCCGCAATGCTATCAACTCAATTATATTCACAGGGTACAAGCTCTACAATTCCGCGTTGTGCAACCTTCTAAAGTCCCCAGTGGCCTCATCTCTCTTCGAACCAAATATTTTACACTAAAATTTATACATAATAAAAATATATTGTACGTAATTTTAAAGAATAAAGTTATTGAAATAGAATATAATGAAAAATGTTTTATATAAAACAACAATTATTTAAATGTAGTAGCATAAGCATAACAAAGAACCACTTTTTACTAAATAGAACATCTAATACATATGCATGTATATTAGCAATAAAATATATATACATTCAGGCCCAAACAGAAGCCAAAACTGATACTAACCTGCAATGGCTATCACTTCACTGACAACCGACTGTTGATGCTTGGTATAAGAATCTCGAATTTCTGTATATTCATCATTTAGCTCATTTAATTTCTTGCTTCTAAATCGCACTCCACCTTTGTTAGCATCTAGCTGAATGTACTTTTTGTTATTACGGATAACTTTTTCGTCCTGGAATCATTTTAAAAATAAGATAATAAATAAATTAAAAATCTTTATTATCTTAATTTACAAATATGGAAAGATTGAGAAGGAAGACAGATCAAAATATGAATTCAACTAGTCAGGATTATTGAACCGAAAATGGGAAGACTGTCCAGAAAAATCATAGAAAAATAATAATTATCCAAACATTAGCCATTCTGATTTAGAGTCAGGATCTGATGGAAGTTCTTCAAATGTAGGAACAGAAATATATATAATTATTTTCCAATTTAGTGTAAGGCAGAATCTCAGGATTTACTAATTGGATATTAGGTTGGAAGAGAATAGGAATGAAACTAGAAACCAGAGAGGAGTAAAGAGATTCTGCGCAGTAGGGGTGGGCATAATCGAATGATCGTCATAATCGGATGATCGGACCTTGATGATTTAAATAATCGATTGATTAGTATGCATTGTAAGAGACAATATGTCACGATTCCCGTCTCTATTGTGGCTGAGCCTAGGTACAAATATGCATATAATTTCTGTGATGAGAAGAAAAAAAAAAAAAAAAAAAGAAAAGTCGTTCGATTATCCCAGCTCTTATATAATCCCTCGATTATCGTTAAACAGTTCAGTTCGAATAATCATTCGCTTATCCAAACCGATTAATCCTATAATCAATTAATTCGAATGATTGAAATAATCGCATGATCCGATAATCGTCATTCGATTATGCCCACCCCTACTGCGGGGGGTCCATAATCCATAAGTCTAACCAAGGGTGAAGAACAGGTGTGGTAAGTGGAGTAGTAGGCACAGTTACAACAAAGAGGTATTTAAAAATCTGGTGCGGGCAACACACGACTTTCACTTACTTCCGTTTATAAAATCTATTAAAGAATTTTCAAATACAGTAAGAGATACAAATGAGTGAAACCATTAAAGAATTAATTAAATGGAATTTATATAGAAACATGTGTTTTATTAAAAAATCTATTATATTATTATCTAAACTAATCAGTTGGGGGAGCCCGTGGCTGAGTGGCTAGCGAGCTAGTCTCTCATGCTACAGGTTCTGAGTTCGAATCCCAGGCCCGGCGGGGCTTTCATAAGGATATAAAAAAATGGGGTAGTTTATGCTTGGACATGGCTCAGTAATGCCCTGATGATGGCTCACAAGCTTGGGCCGAAACGTTGGCAAAATTAAAAACTTTTCAAAAAATGACTGATTCCTGACTATCCCACCTATAATAGTTTCTACAGTCGACTATACATCCTCAATATAAAAAAATGGGGATTCACTCACAACCTCTCCCCCCCGTATGTGAGACCCGTCAGCCAAAGGGTGGCCACTCACAAAATTAGTCGTAGGGAGTGATGACCCTACACTAAAAATAGCATCGTGAAGCGTAAGTGTAAACTTGCAGGAGTTTACACCGCAAAGGCCAGGGTCTACACGGCCTGTTGCACCACTGAAAGAAGAAAGAAACTAATCAGTTGGTTTTATTTGATTTTCATCACTCTCTATTAAAAGCTTGTGTATGAGATAATATTTATTCTAAAATCTTTAGCTTTCCAACAGTATATTATACATGTATATTACTGTTCTTATGTCCAAAAAAACAAAAAAATGCATTAAAAAATATTTTTTTAGTTTTTTTCAGTTTTCTCTTTTAGTTGGAAATCGAATTCGTTCAACTTATATATTTACCTGTTTTTATTGTTGCTAACAAGATTATACTGTAATTAGTTTAGTATGTACAAAATTAAAGGTAGTTTAGAGGAAGATTAGGGAATTTAAAATATCGGCACTTAGGCCCAGTCAGACTATTTTAATCAGAATGAAACCTACATGATAAGAAAGCCCATTAAATTTTACATTGATATAGGGAGTTTAATCAAAATCGTCAGAACCGTTTTCACAACTTTGAGAGGTCAAAACCATAAAAGGTAAAAGAAATTAATAAAAATGAAACATTACATAAAGTATACCTATTGCAAGTTATTTATAACAAAGAAGTTTTATAACAACTCCCTTTATTATTAATGGAGAAGTAACAAATGTTCTTGATTTGATAAGAAAAGTTATTAAAAAAATACCTTTAACGTAACCCTAAAGAAGTATCCATGTTGCGAATTAGAATCTATTTTCACTGATTTCCCAGCTTCTAATGAAAGATCATCGGCAACACTGTTCAATTCCTTCTTCATTTTTTTCTCCAATACTTCCATTTTTTCACGTAATTCTGAAATCCAAAAATAAATTCATTGATTAGGACATCGGATAATTGAGAAAACCATTTCATTTGATCAATATCCATTCAAAATTAAATATAATAGCCTAAACACAAAATATAATCATTTAATCAGTACAAAACATAGCTAAGTTATGTATGTATTCTACATATGTATGTAGAACAAAAGAATCTCATCCATGTTATCTAATAATGGTACATCAGTATGCAATGTCAGTAACCAAGTGCCTCTTAATATAGATGAGTATTGAAAATAATTATTAAATTTACTGGCATCATCGAGTTAAGCATGCGTTAATAAGGCTCCTTAGGGAAAAGGAATATACCTGCTTTGACGAGATCTACTGTGTGGACATGGACGGTTCTGCGAGGTATGCTGACATAGTAGCATTCTTCAAGAACGGGAAAACAGCAATGATCCTCGACCCAACCATCAGGTATGAGACAAACGACCTCGATCAGGCAGATGAAGTGGATAGGGAAAAGAGAGAGATCTATTGGATTGTTTCACATGAAATGTCCGTTTTTATAGTTTCTGAAATACATATAGGATTTTGCAGATCTCTGTTGTTTTCTTCCGAAAGTTTACATATTTAAAGTAAACAGTTACTAATCCTCTACCTTTGTATTATAAACATTAGCTTCCCAATCAATTACCCACTTTTTAGTATACCTCCAAATATGAACATGGAAACACGCGATTTTCGAGTAATATTTTTGTACGAGTTTAAACTCGGCCATTCAACAGCTGAGGCTGCTTGAAATATTTGCAAGGCGTTTGGGGAAGTGAGTGGTTATGAACGGACCATTTGCCGTTGGTTTGCTAAGTTTTCAACTGGGGATACAAACTTGGAAAACTTGCCCCGAGGAAGACCTCTGTCCGTAATAGACAACGATGTCCTCAAACATACAGTAGAAGGAAACCCCTACCAAACAGTTAAAGGACTCTGAGCACAACTAAATGCAAGTACATCTACCGTTTCCAGACATTTAAAATGTATTGGGAAAGTAAAAAAAGATCGATACATAGCTAACTCATGATTTCACTGAGAGGCAGCAAGACACCATGTTTCAAAACATACCGTGCAAAAATTGAAAGAACTGGGCTACGAAGTTATTCCGCACCCACCATATTCTCCCGACTTGTCTCCAACACATTACCAACTGTTCAGGAATTTAGACAACTTCGTCAAAGGAAAACTTTTTGAAAATGATGATCAAGTGAAAAGTGTGTTTTCAGATTTTGTTTCACTTCAAAGCTCAGAGTTTTTCGGTTCGGGGATAAAAAAAGTTGGTGTCACGTTGGGAAAAATGTGTAGAAAAAGAAGGTAAATACTTCAAATAAAATTATCTTGTTTTCATATAGTATTTTTAATAAAAATCCTTTACCTTGAAAACGGACATTTCATGTGACACAACCCAATACAATAAGTGTATCCCTTTCCTAAAAGAGAAGTTCCGCGAGACCTTCGGAGAGAGAGTTCACCGTGAGAGGCCTCTGGTTCAGATCTCGAGAGATTATCCCCAGTAGAACAAGGAGCCTTCTAGAAGAACTCGGTGTTGGTAATAGTGAATTGTCCATGATGGCCGACAATATAATATTGGACTGTCTGGGGATTATTCTTCATCACCTATATGGATATTAATTGGGTTAAGATTTTTACCTAACCTTTATTTATTTACTTATATTTATTTTTTTCTTTATTCGTCTTATCTTTTTGCTTAAATTTTGTCATTGATTCTTTGATACTGTTGGTCCTTTAGGTGTGCATTTTCAAATCTGTTTCTTTCTTTTTTTCATGCTTGGATTTTGCTTTGGATTATAGACTATACTAGCTTAAAACCCATGGCTTTGCACGCGACTACTTCATTTTTTTTTAAATTGTTGCGAATTAAGAAAGTTGTCAATAATAACTATGTTGGGTGAGGTTATACTGTAAAAATATTTCTGAGATAGCAGTGCATTAGACATTTAATTATATCTATGTACGACAAATAAATGATTATTGTTGATTGTCAGATATTAATTTTATTCAGTTTAATCTACAATAACATGTCAGTAGCAAGTAGCCATACCTGTGATTATCTAATACTGAAATTTTTGCTTTAAAACATAATCATTCTATACCTTCTTAACTTCTTTGTAATATAAATGCATATTTTTTCCTACTCGAGGGGTGTACCCTTCCAACTGAATAGGATTCAGAACTAAGTTATATTATCTTTTCAAAACTTAAATGGATTTTAGCCTATTGATCATTTAAAAAAAAAAAAAAACGATGAAACATTTGAATTTGATAAAAACCTACACACGGAACAAGGCTATGAAACGAAATATGCTTGAATATATTTGTTATAAGTATTTTAGTATCTTTGCTATTACTATTCAGATTAAGATGATTTCGCTTCCAGATAGTTAGAAATTCGATTATCGTTCAAATGAGTACTAATGATTTTTCAGGGGACGTATAGTTTTTGAGACCACTTAGAGGAGGAATTTTTCCAAACCCAGCCTTATTGCACATGTAGACGGTAAGACGAACATCCAGGAAAAATTTCAGCTTCACAACCTTAACCATTTTTGAGATACTGCGATGACCAGGAAATCTAGTAAAATAGCACTTTCTTTTATAAATATAGATTACATATTATAGGTTATAACATAGAAATCTGTTGATAAAGAAAGTAATTGTATTGTAAATATATAACTTTTCGAGTCAATATCACATGTCATGAACATTGATAAGTACGCTGTGTATGATAGCAACCCAAGCAGCACTGTTTTGTTTTATTGTAATTTTGATCAAATAAATCATTTCTTTCTTTCTCTTCAACAATAGTTCTTAGTACTGCCGACGGGAAAGACTGAAACATTAAAATGTTTAGATGTCTATTTAAATATTTTACAATCAATTCCGTAGGTCTTGAGTAGTCAAGTAGATTATTGTCAGGAGACCTTTGACAGATCAGACACTTGTAACTGAAAGTTGTCAGAAGTATTTTATAGTATACATAGTTGGTCTATTCATCTCCGAAGCATTCCATTTTCTCTGTTCTATAACTTATCTAGGATAAGATAAATAATATAATTACTGAGATATAAACCATATATTGATATGCCATGATTTAAACCATAATTTTATTTATTAGGTTCCATTAGAAGGGAGCTGCTTGAATTATCCACATCCCGGAGGTCACGCTCAGCTAACAGGTTTCTCCTCCAATTTTTGATAGAAGGGTCTCTATACATAATGGTTGCTCCACAACTTAAATAACAGAATAACTAATTCTGCCCCAGCCAGCGTTTGAACCCAGCATCTGGGTAACAGTAGTAGTGTTCTATCCCAGGTCAAAGGGAAGAAAATCTAAATATTTCGAGACACCTCTGAAAATTCTAAAAACCATGTTCCAGGGGGTTCAAACAAATTTAAAATGCATTCAGAAAGAAAAAAAATTATGATAGCCGCAATAACATCCAATATTTATAGTTTTATACTATAATTGAATATATCAAAATATAAAATATAAATACCTTGTAGATCTTCATCAAATTCTGCTTTAATGAGATACTCTCCATTATCAACAAGCGACATATCTATTGTAGAGCAAACCATTTCCTGGAATTTATCCATATCGTTGAGATTTTCTTTCAAAGGATCGATAATTACAGCTTTCAAAGTACAATGTGGTCCATCGTCCGAATAGGTTTCTAATGTAGAGACCAAAGCAGGAAGTTTTTCAATGCCCTGATATATCCTGTTCAAAAGATAAAAATAATATGATACTTTCTTTATAAAGTAAGATCTTTAGTGTTACAAAGTTAGATTTTTTAAATGTATTGTTCTCATAAATCACAACATGGGAATTGCGGAACTTGTATTCTGTGAATATAATTGAATTGATAGCATCGCGGAGTCTCAAATGGGCGAGTAAAGTTGTTGGGCTCGGTGAGGAACAGATTCTGCGAAAGATAGTATTCGCTGAACCGAAAGGTAGGCCAAAGTGTCGTTGGGAGGATTGCATTAAGGCTGATCTTGGGGGCATGGGCTTGACCGGCGAACATTGGACGAGTCTGTGCAGGCGAAGTTTGGTGGTATCAGCATCGAACCTTCGGGTTCGGTAAGCCTATTATTGTTATTATTAATTAATATATTTCAAAATTCTGTATTAATGAATTCATCCGTTTTTGCATTAATGGTCTCGTATGCAATGATCTTTGATTATTTTTTATTTATTTCGAGATCCTTAACTCATATTATAAGCTTACATTATGATTTATTAACATCCCCTCAGCCCATATTAGTGTTTTTTAATATCTTAACATTCTCAACTTACATAAATCCATTCCCCATTATTACTTTTAATTGTACAGTTGGATTATAGTAAAAAAACAAACATAATATTTAGGAATTGAACTGAATTATCTCCAGGCCCTCGGGTATTAGATTCAATTTCTTGGAACCAATATTGGTCAAATTTAATGACTTACAACTTTTATTCCAGCCATTTAAAAATAATGCCTACAAACAACATTTTCATAAAAACGTAAGCCGAAGTATTTTCGAGAAATGTAGGCTGAAGCGTCGATGGGAGGATTGCGTTAAGGCTGATCTCGGGGGCTTGGGCTTGAACAGTGAACATTGGATGAGTCTGTGTAGGCGAAATTAGGTGGTATCAGCATCGAACCTTCGGGTTCGTTAAGCCTATTATTATTATTATTGTTCTCATAAAATGAAATCATTAAATACTATGGCTAAATTTGATTTAGTCATTAATAGATAATATCTAATTTGGAGGTTGGGAGAAAATAATGTTTATGCCATTATAAAAATATATATTTAAGAAAAACTAAAAGTACACCAAATGCATCATAATAAATTTATCTCCACATTACTAGACATTAACATCAACTAGGGACACATTTTTCTATGCAACAATTTTTTAACGGTTTGTGTTTTGCATAGATACTTAAGGTGTGAATAAAAACATGACAGGGCTTAAATGGCGATATTTTAAATTTTCTTTCACTAAAGTACCTCTAATTTTGTATGTATTTTTAATTTTAAGAAAAATTAGCCATATCAACTTGTTAGCATTGATAAAAAGAAACAGGTAAATAAGTTGAGCAAATATTTTAACTAACTAAAGGAGAAATGAGTAAAAATAGTTTTGATGTAATTTTTTTTAAACATAAAAACAGTAATATTGAAGTATAAAATACCATTGGAAAGTTAAAGATTTTAGAAAAAATATTATCTCATAAAAAAAGTTGTTTAAGGTAAGAGTGAGTGGTGAGAGGAGAGTGATGACTTAAATTAGAAAAAAATTAAGTGATCAGGTGTAAACGTTTTTTTATGTTTAATGTTTAATTAAAAAAAAAAAACTATTATATTATTATCTAAAACAATTACTTAGTTTTATCAGCTTTTCATTACTCTCTATTAAAAGCTTGTGAATGAGATAATATTTTTTCTAAAATCTTTAGCTTTCCAACGGTATATTACTGTTCTTATCTTCAAAAACAAAAAATTGCATTAAAAAATATTTTTTTAGTTTTCTCCTTTAGTTGCTTTTCAAATTCGCTCAACTTGCATATTTAGCTGTTATTTATCAATTCTAAAAAGATGATATGGTTATTTTTATAGAACCTTTAAAACTAAAGGTAGTATAGAGGAAGATTAGAGAATTTAAAATATTGGAACTTAGGCCGTCAGAATATTTTAATCAGAATGAAATCTACATCATATTAAAGCCCATTAAATTTTACATTGACATAGGGAGTTTAATCAAAATCGTCAGAACCGTTTTCGAGAAAATCGTAAGAAGGTGCAAAATGTATAGTATAAAGGGGCTCTTCTGGTAAGCTGATTTTGATGAAAAAGGTTTTGTAACGTCTCGGGTGTATATTTGTCTTAAATATGAAATTTTAGTTTCATAGGGCCTTTCATTTCCGCATGGGAGCTACCACACACACAGACCTTTTTGTGGGACTTAGTGATTTGGATTCAGGGGACCCTAAAATGTGTATTTCTGTTGAAAACTGAAATTCTAAAATTTTCACGATCACAATACTTTCCCTTACTATATATATAGTAAGTGATAGTAAAAATACAATGGGGTCACCCATAGCGTAGTTGCTAGCATAACAGCTTTCTATGCCAAAGGTCGCGGGATCAAACCTGCCTAGTTGGCAACAATTAAGGGTTCATACCTGCGGGTGGCCCTAGGATTTTTTAATGGTAGTACAAAATCCTTAGTTACGCCGTCCTTTGGAGGGAACGTTTCTCAGAAATGATATTTTAAAAGCCAAGAAAAAATTAAGAGAAGAATACAATCACATCGTTATTAAAGAAGATCTACCAGTAGAAGTGCGAAAAATTCGAGCAGAGCTATTTCCATATCTATTAGAAAAGAAAGAACAAGGGTATAAAGCAAGCATTAGATATGATAAACTTCTGTTTGAAGGAACATTAATCTTTGGAAGAACTTATTCAGACTAAACAAGATGCCAGCCTGAAAAGAGTAAGAAGCAAAGAAGAAAACTCACCTGGCTCTAAAAAACCGAGTAAAAAAAAGTAACAAAACACCTTTTAGCATTAAACCTAGGGTAAGTAGTCTTGATCGTTACTTTAATAATGGAAATCAAGCTGGTACATCTCGTTTAGAATTCGACCAAATATCGAAAAATACAGAAACAAAACAGTACGAAAATAATAAAACATAGCAAAAAACAAGGCAAAAAGGAATTTCACTAGGTAATAAATCGGCTAAGGATAAGGTAAAAAATAATAATGAGATACTAGTATGTACATTTAACGTAAGAACTCTTTTGGAAGAAGATAGAGTGGCAGAACTTAAGTTGGCGATTGAGAAATTAAAGTGGGATGTAATCGGTCTCGCGGAAACGAGGCGAAAAATTAAAACAATCACAGAAATGAAAGATGGTATGCTACTCATCCATACTCATTCGGACAAAGGTTTAGCTGGAGTGGGATTTTTAGTAAACAAAAAACTTTGTAAAAAAATAATAGATTTCCAAGAGGTCAATTCAAGAATAGCTGTGTTAATTATAGAAATAGCTAATAATAAAAGTCTATTTATTATTCAGGTCTACGCTCCAACAGCTTCCTCAACAATGAACGAAAAAGAAAAATTCTACGAGGAATTACAAAATACTGTAGATGAACTAAAAGTTAGCCCTAAGAACACTCTGTTAGTTATGGGAGACTGGAACAGTCGAGTGGGGAAGTACAGACCGGGAGAAGAATCCATCATGGGGAAATCATGGTTCGGCCAGCGTAACGACGGCGGTGATCGCATCATCAACTTCGCTCATAGCAATAGGCTTAAAATATTAAATAGTTTTTACAAAAAGAAAATAAAAAACAAATGGACCTGGAAGTCTCCTACAGGATCGAAATTTGAAATAGATTATATCCTAAGTAACAAAATTGACATAATTAAAAACTGCGAGGTATTGTCAAATATAAATTTCAACTCAGACCATAGAATGATCAGGACCACCCTAAGACTGGATAAAATGAAGAAAAGCAGACCTTTTTACTCCACACCAGTTGTAAGAAACATAAATACCGAATGTCTGCATAAGAAGATGGAAGAAATAAGAAGATATATTGAAAACATAAAACACAATGATATCCAAGAATTGTATATAGATATTAGAAACATAATTCAGGAAGCATCTACTCAGGCTAAATTAAAATCATACAAACCCAAGGATTATCGCTCAAAATTGTCCGAGACTACATTACAACTGATAGAAAAAAGAAAAATATCGATTTCAAACTCACCTAATTCCAATAAGTCCCACCTAAATAAACTAATCAGGCACCATATCAAACAGGACTTAAGATCATTTAAAGAACAACGAATGGTTGATATACTTAGCAATAGTAGATCAATAAAAAGGATTAGAAACGAACTAAACGAGGATAAATTCTGGATTACAAATTTAGAAAACAAGAAAGGAGTCATGGAAAGCAATAGGCAAGAGATCATAGATTCGATTTCAGATTTCTTTAAGGAATTGTACTCTTCAGATAAATACCTAACCAAAATAAAAAAGAAGAACGATGAAACAAATTATACGATATTACCAATAATGGAAAATGAAGTAGAAGCAGCTACGAAAAATTTAAAAAATAACAAATGCCCTGGAGAAGACGGAATAACGAACGAAGTTCTGAAATCCGGAGGTGATAACTTAAATAGGATAATCTGTTTTGTCTTTAACGAAATTCTTAAGAAAAAAGAAATACCACATGAATGGAAAATGTCAAAGATAATTCTAATTCATAAGAAGGGTGACAGAAAAAATATCAATAACTACTGCCCCATTTCAATTTGCTCCAACCTTTGCAAGCTCTTTTCTAAAATAATCAATACTAGAATACTTAAAACAATAGACGAAAGCCTTCCAAAAGATCAAGCAGGATTTAGAAAGAACATGTCAGTAATAGACCATCTGTTTACAATAAACCAGTTGATAGAGAAAGCGAACGAATATAATTTCACAATATATTTGGGATTCCTAGATTTCAAGAAAGCGTTTGATAGTATACATCACAATAATATAGGGACAGCATTGGAACGTAGAGGAATAGACAAAGGGTATGTCCAACTAATAGAAGAGATGTACACTAATAACAAAGGATACATAGAAATGGAAAGGAAAGGCAATACATTTCCGATTAGGAAAGGAGTTAGGCAGGGAGACCCACTATCACCAACCATTTTTCCTTTCAGAATTAGAACGAATCTTCGAAGCCCTAGATTGGGAAGATATGGGAATCTCTATCAATGGAACGAAGCTAAATTCATTGAAATTCGCGGATGACGTAGTCCTAATAGCAAGTTCGGAGGATGAACTCGTCATAATGGTTAATGAACTAAAAGAAAAGAGCTCTCTCCATGGTCTGATATTGAACCCTGAAAAGTCTCTAATAATGACCAACGGGTCTTCGGAAATAGTTAAGCACCAACTCCCAGACATGAAGATTTCCAAAGAAGCCTACTATCTTGGACAAAAAATATCATTTGTAAATAGAGACGCAAAAGAAATAGAGTCCAGAAAAGGTAAGGCTTGGAAAAAATTTTGGAGCCTCAAGATTATATTCAAAAGCCAACTGGAAATAAAATATAAAGCACTAGCTTTTAACAGCTGCATCATCCCAGTGCTTACATATGGATGCCAGACATGGTCACTCACAAAAAATTTAGAACAGAAAATAAACGTATGTCAACGAAGAATGGAGCGGATTATGTTAGGAATCTTCCTGCGGGACAAAATTAACGCAAATAAAATAAGAAAACTAACAAATGTCGCAGACGCTATTGCTTATGCTAGAAAAATGAAGTGGGCATGGGCAGGACATCTCATGCGAAAAACAGAAGACAGTTGGGCAAAGCGAGCTGCCGAATGGATCCCTATCAATAAAAAAAGACGCAGAGGCCGACAACGCAAGCGCTGGGTCGACGAATTGAAAAAAAAGGAAGGTTCTTTGTGGATGAGACACGCACAAGACAGAGTGTTATGGAAAACTAAGTGCCAGCAACTCAAGTTTTAGGTTCGGCTAGTCTCCGCCCAAAAGACTCTAATCTCCCATTCTTTGGGAAGGTCTATATGTAAATATTCATTTTTTTGTTTTGTTTTTTTATACATAATGGAGATTATTAATAACTTTGTATTTACATATAAATAAAGGCTTTTATTATTATTATTATTATTATTATTGGAGGGAACGTAAAAAGGTGGTTCTGAGCCTGTGCGATGTCAGGTACTCAGTTAAAGATCCTAATTAAACCTGGATAGGCAAAATTTAGGACTCCAACAGTAGTATCATCCGATTAACCACAGTAGTGTAAAGTGAAGTTAAATAAATAAACAAGGAACTAAGTGATTGTTGTGGTTAGTGGTTAGATAATATAATAGATTATTTAATGAAACACATGCTTCCATCAAAATCCAATGTAACTGATTAACCTTTTTTTCATCTCTATCTTTATTTAAAAGTTCTTAAATTCAGATAAGTAGGTAAGTAAAAGCAATGTGCTGTACCGGCTTTGTTTTTTTAAAATTAGGCATTATACTACAAAGTTTGATCCAAGAATACAAAAGTTTTGATAAATTTTAATGACCTGTAACAATCTTGCAGCGTGGCTCTCTTTTTCAATAATTTCTTTGAGAGAAGCTGAAAATCTGGAACTTTTACAAGATGTTCCTCATAGAGAGCCTGGCGGAGAACTGTCTCGTTGACCAACAGCTCAACTATGTCGTGTCGCTCAGATATTAAGTTTATATCCTTTAGGGGTTGCTTTATCCACTGCCCAATCAATCTGAAAAATAAAATAAAACATAAAACATTCTTATTATAACGAGCAGAAATACTTATTTTTTTAGTATTAATTAAATTTATAAAAAATAATGCATATTTTTAATTGAACGCCTCAAAATACCCGGACACACGCAATCAAGGAGCTAGAATCAAAAATCTAATGTTCGAGTCGAAAATGTTGTTTATAGGCATTATCTATAAATGGCTGGAATAAAAGTTGTAAGTCATTAAACTTGACCAATATTGGTTCCAAGAAATTGAATCTAATATCCAAGGGCCTGGAGATAACATATTCCTAAATATTATGTGTTTTTAACTAAAATCCAACAGTACAATTTAAAAGTAATAATGGGGAATGGATTTATGTAAGTTGAGAATGTTAAGATATTAAAAAACACTAATATGGACTGAGGGGGATGTTAATAAATCATAATGTAAGATTATAATATGAGTTAAGGATCTCGAAATAAATAAAAAATAATCAAAGATTAGTGCTTATGAGACCATTAATGCATAAATGGATGAATTCATTAATACAGAATTTTAAAACATATTAATTAATTAATCTTTTTTTTTTCAGTGGCACGACAGGCTGTGCAGGCCCTGGGCCTCGTGGTGTAATCTGGTAGATTACACTTGTGTTTCTCGATGCAATTTGTAGGATAGGGTCATCACTCCCTACGCCTAATTTTGTGAGTGGCCACCATTTGGCTGACGGGTCTCACATAATTAATTAATCATAGCCTAAATAACTCATACCAATGGATATCCTTAGACATGAATGCGTTAGTATTCATTCTGTCATATGATTTTGTCCCTAGTTTTAAGACATTTTCAGGAAACGTAGCTAAGATGTGTGCTCACGGCACAGTGTCCCTTAATGTCTTAACATTCAAGCAACTCTCATAAATTCATTCCCCATGATTATGTTTAAATTGTACTGTTTGATCAAAGGAAAAATCCTGATATTTAGGACCTCGACTCAGTTATCTCTGGGTCTAAGGATACTGAGTTCCATTGCTTGGAGCCAATTGCTGTAGAATTTAAAGACCTACAACTTTAATTCCAGAGATTTTGCTGAAAAATTGATTCCTTAGAAGCTAGAAGCTGATAGTATCTGAAAAACATTTCGCCTCTGGCTCCTTCACTGTGCCGGGACCAAGTCCATAAGAAGGCTTTTTTTCTAATTTTAAGGTCCTTGATTAATATCTTTGCTTTAAGGATGTTAATAGAGAAAGCTTGGGATCGAAATAAAAGCTTATACCTTGCTTTTCTGGACATTAAAGCTGCGTTTGACTCAGTACCTAGAGAGGAAATATGGAACGCCCTGAGAGTAAAGAACGTGCCTGAGGGTTTGCTACTCGCTATAAAATCAACATACCAGGCACCAAAGGGCATTGTAAGAATTAACGGTCTCGAGTCGAAGAGCTTTCCGATGGCAAAAGGAGTAAAGCAGGGGGATAGCCTCAGCCCTCTACTCTTCATCATCTTTATGGATGAAATAATTAAGATTTGCAAGAGAAGAACAGCAAGAGCGGTGATTGGTCATTGGAATATGAGAACCATACAGGCACAAGTAATGGTGTATGCCGATGACATAGTCCTTATTACTGACTCTAGCGTTAAGCTCCAACAAGCCCTAATAGAGTGGGAAGCAGAATTAGGGCGGAAAGGTATGATTATTAATGCCAGAAAAAGCAAGATCCTACAAGTGAGACGATAGCCCGAACAAATCCACATTATGTGCAATAGAGCTTGAAGTGGTAAATGAGTTCTCCTACCTTGGAACTGTGATAAGCGGAAATGGAAAAATACAACCTGAAATATCCCACAGGATAGGAAAAGCAAATAATATTTACTATTCCATCAGCAACACAGTAGTAGGAAAGAGAGAGGTAAAAAAAAGATGTTAAGCTCCACATATTTAAGGCCATATACATGCCTGTTCTACTATACGGAGCAGAGAGCTGGGTGCTCCCAGACAACAAATGGAGCCGTATAACAGTGGCAGAAATGAAATACTTGCGGAGTGGCTTCCAAAACCCGCAGAGATACCATCAGGAATGAAACAATAAGGGAAGAATTAAACATTCCTGCAATGAAGGAGACCCTGGAGAAGAGACTGTTAGGATGGTGCGGGCATGTGTGTAGGATGAGCCAGGATTGTGACCCACGCAAATTTATGTAGACAAAACCAGTTGGCACCAGACCTAGAGGAAGGCCTAGGCTTAGCTACGATGGCTACATTACCAAGTTGGGGCAGAGAGGGGTGGAGATCCTGGGTTGGACTATCTCCACGCTGAAAGGCACAAGGAGAAATCTAAAGAAGAAGATTAATTCCTGAAATCTGGCTACTTAACCCTGAAATATCCTATAAATAAAAACAAATCACACTACTAAATATCTTTTTAAAACTGAGGAGCTAAAATAATTTTGAGTCGATACTGAAATTAGTACCTGTGGCCATGAGAGGTTTTGCACTTATCAAGTAGGGCTAGGATAGTATGACTTGAGCTCTGAGGGGCAGCACTGTTCCCTGTAATGTTCAGTGCGCTCATTGCAGCTGAATCGAGGTGAACAAACTGGTCGTGTTCCAACGTCTTCATCACAAACTGTCCAAAGCTATCAGCATCAGATAACAGCTGAAAGATTATAAGGCATTAAATAGTAATAAAATTATGAAAAAAAAAAAAAAAAATCAGAGATACTTAAGAGAAAAATTAATAAATGATAAAGGTGTATCATGCTAGAAAATGAACAATCATTTAACATCTAGAAACTGGAAGAAATTAACTTTGTAAGGAATTGTTCTTCCTAGGTATTAAGGGTAAAGAAAAGTTATCACGAAATCACTGAGATCACAATTAAATTGTTGATCAGTAGTATTCTTGCCTGGTACATGAACTATTGGTAATAAAGTCGGGGTCATAAAACCAAATAATGATTGAACAATAAACAGGTCAATTCATAAAAATATATTTCATCAATCTATGTTTTAAAAAATTCGACATTTTTCAATTTATATCATAAAATGCTGTTAAATTATTATGCAATTATTTTTATAGCTTTGAAATTCCATTACTTGCCCAAATTTGCTATCATGCTTTGGTTATCATTAAGGTAATTGTTTGTTTTTGTTGTAATATCTATTTTATAAAATTGAGGATCTACTTTTTTTAATAATAAATGCATTGTGTGTATTGCAAGAAAAAATCTTGGATTCACTATATATTGAGATTCTAATGTTCATGTAAGAAATTAATCAGGCCAAAATCATGCTCAACTGCTGGGTTTTTTCCCTTAATTTTTAGTAACCACTTCATTCAATTCGGCTTGCAGAGATTGAGATTTGCCGCAGGATAATCTACCTTGGTAGAATAGTATTCTTTCAATATTTCATTTAAATTTTTTATAAAGAGCTTGAAAAGCTAAAGTAGCAATATATTCTTCTTTTTTTTTAAATTCATTATATCTAAACTACAAATAAAACATAGCTTTTATATCTTCCATTGGCGCAACAGACCGTGTAGGCCATGGACCTCGCGGTGTAATCTCTTGGGAGATTACACTCACATTTCACGATGTGTTTTGTAGTGTAGGGTCACACTCCCTACGCCTAATTTTGTGAGTAGCCACCATTTGGCTTACGGGTCTCACATACCCGGGGGAGAGGCTCTGAGTGAATCCCCATTTATTTACATCCTCATAAAAGTCCTGCCGGGACTGGGATTCGAACTCAGAACCTTGAGCATGAGAGACTAGCGCACTAGCCACTTAGCTTCTATATAGACCGAGAAATAACAAGTGAGGATTTAATTGTTACCTCTAAATATTTGATGGCAGCTCCTAAACTAGCAGTTGCAACAGACAAGTTCATTTGAGGAATAGCATTTGCATTCTGCTGCTGGCCTTTTTCAAATTTTATCAACCGATTAAGATCCTGGACAAGACCATCAGTCGTGAATTCAGCTTTCTTCCTACCAGTTACCAGAACTCCACACCTTTCAGCCACCTTATAAATAAATATAACAGTCATGAATCACAAATAATTATAAAACAGTAAATTCATAATTTAAATAATTACTTAAATTATAATAATGGTACATCATAATTGTCTACATACATCTTAAATTTTTTTTAAGGTGACATATTACAATAACTTTTAAAGATATATGTCTATAGCCATTTTCAAATAAAATGCTAACTTTTCCTTTCCACTAAACCCCAGTCCAAGTAATTTAAATGGGACCCATTCCAACCAATTTAAAATTAGTCAGAAACCTTTCCATCTGAAATTTAATGCATTGAGTTCAGTTTAATAGATACTGCATTATATTAATATTATTGTTAGAGGTTCTTGGCTATATAATAAATTATAATCAACTCATCATAAGATTTTCACAAAATTCATCCCTTGGAATATTTATTATTATTAACAAAATTTATGTCATTGGTTATTTATTGCCAGGACCAATTAAGTCTTTTCCCATACACAAAGTAGTTATTAGATTTGATTTTATAATACTCATTGACGAGTTTAAAGAAGATAGGAATACCAAACACTACAAACCTTGTTGCCAAAACTTTGTAATGATTAAAACTTACCTTGTTAGAATATTTAAAAGAATTTCCCATTCGTTCCTGCCGCAGTTTCCGATTTTAGACAGTGTCCCCCAGTTTGACAACGGTTGCCGGCGGGCTGTCTGAGAAATTTGATATGAGACTCAAAAGACTTATGAATTGTTTCATCAGATTCACATGTGGAATCCCCAGACGCTCCCATGTTTCTAGAAGGTATACCGAGTTGAATTGGCTCTATCCCTTTTTCCGTCAGCAGTACCTCCTAGGTGTCTGTCTCTTCCAATTTTTCAACACAAAAAACCTCCTTATATTCTTGATATGCTTACCACTTGTTCCTCTGTCCATTCAGTAAACACTAGATCCCAGCCTATAAACTTGTATATACCGTCTCACAGATCTGCCTCCTTCAAAAACTCCTTTGTTATTCGTGCTAACCTATTTTGGAATTCCTTACCTGTATCCATTCGTAAATCCTTATCATTATCCACTTTCAAACACCAACTATTTCTCTATCGCCTAAAGCATCAATCTTCCCAACATATGTAATATTTAAAATCTATAGATGATATGTTGGGATGTATGTCCCAAAATCGTTTTTTTATTTTTAAACTGAAGTCTTAAACGACCAGACAATTATTATTTATATAGTACTTTTCTTGATATTCTTAGGGGACTACACGTCCCAGAATAAAATTACTTTTCATTCATTCATTCATTTGTAAAAAAAATGCTGGTGATTTTTAGGAGAGCGGACTGAGTGGAAAAGCCGGGACGAAAATCAGATTGGAGAGGATCAAACAGTTCGTAATTTTCGAGGAACTATGATAGTTGATATTGAACTATTCCTTCGAGTGGTTTAGAAAGGTTTGAGAGGATAGAAATAGGGCGATAGTCTTTAGGAGAAGTGGGGTTAAAGGTTTTATTAATAGGGTGTACAATTGCTTTTTTCCAGGAGATAGGGAATACGGAGTTTTGGAGGGAAAAGTTATATATGTAGAATAGGGCTAAAAGTTATATATAAATATATAAATATATATATATATATATATATATATATATATATACATACATACTTATATAATTTTTATATATGCATATAATAAAGATAATACTAGCATTGGAAATTAATTATTTTAAAATGCATACTTTCTTAATGTTTTCAAATTCCAAAGAAGAATCCGATGGTATAATGCATTCCTTGGCTCCAAACTGCACAATGATACCTTCCAAACTGGTGAAATGTTCATCATCTGTGAATTCCGCAAGCGAAAAAGTATGTTCAACCATGTCAACAAGGCAAATCCCGACCACCTGGAATACAAACAATGTATTAACAGTTGAATAAAATAAACATAATGGAACTGAATCCTGAAATTATAGCTTGTGTCAACGATACTCACTTTGTTTTTGGAATCACATTTAACACTGAGGACCGCAGCTCCATCAATCTGTTCAATATTAGAGAAGAGCAACTCTTCAAACTGGGCGAGGTTACCTGGAGATCCCTGATAATCATAAGGTTATCACAATGGTATTTCAACTTTGATAAACAAAAATTTTATTAAAAAACTATTTATAATAGAGTTTAAAATAAGAAACAAGAAAATTTTTGTCATTCAAAAAATTTTATATTAAACCTCACAATGATGAATATATCAGTCTCAAAAAAAAAAAAAAAAAATAATAATAAAATTTTTAATTATATTTATTAAAATTTAAAACAGTATTAACATTAATACAACAAATAAATTTGAGGAAATTATTAAACAATGACATAATACTGCTATATATCTCTCGATACATTATTCTTATGGATGTCAAACATGGTCCCTCAACAAGAATTATATTGAACATAATTCTATAATAATATTTATTTATTTAGATATTATATATTTATTTTAGACCAACTAAATTTATAACTTTTAAAGGAAAGGTCAACAAATTTAATTTTTTAACTGTGGTTTAGTAAATATCATCATTTCTGAAATTCAAAATGACTGGACCCTCTAAGGAGCCAAATGCTGCCTCCGCTTGCTGGGCTGTGAGCTTACTATCGTGCAATCCCTAGTTACTACCATCCACTGTCGCAGCGATGATATTTCTTTGATATCGTAAATTTCTGCTTTTGACGGCACTGTTGGATGGATTTCAAATCTGAAAAGTGCTTTAAATTCAAGAATTTTTTCTGCGATGGTGCTTTATCACACTTTTTTGAAAAAAATGCATAATAACGGTTTTTTTTTTTTTTTTTTTTTTTTTATTTATTTATTTATTATAGAGATATTTACAACTTTATTAACACAAAAAATACATCAAGTAAATGTGACTGTTCACACATGAGATATGGACATGATAGGCGTGAGAAGAATCTACCCATTGGTAGCACTTCAAAGGTTTTTCAGACAAGGAGGTCTCGAGGCCATCGTCGTAATAACGGTTTTAGATTTTAAATTTTCAAGAAGGAAATGTTTTGAAATTTGAAAACTACTTTACCGGAATCTGCTCTTCACAACGAAAAAAAAATGAATATTTTGAAATAAAAAACGGGCAACTGTTTCGATGAGATCAGGGCTAAAACAAAATTAAACAAGAGTGCTGCGATCTGTTGTCTCATAAACAAAGTAAAATTGTCCCCTTTAGCCTTTGGTAGATGCATAAAACTAGAAAAGCTGAAAATACTTTCATGATAAAAGGCATTGTGAACAATAAACTAATTAATTTAAAAAATAATATTAGAAAAACAACAAAAATAAAATATGACAAAAGAAATGGTGATTTTAATAATGGATTTTAAATTAAACTTTGATAAAAATTTTCTCTGCATCACATTTGTTTTCAATTTAAAACCATAACGTATCAGACTACATAAAATAAAGGTGATATAATCATTATAATAAAGTCAATAAGATGAGATAAAAGTTACCTTATACTCTAAGGTCCAAGCTGTAGGGCCTTTATTTCCTTTGTTAGTATAAACTTCGACTCTATACTGTTTAACTAATAGCAAGTCTCTGATGAGAGATTCAAATTGTGATTTATTTAAATTCAAAGATTCTAATGTATCATTTCCTGTAAAAAAAAAAAAGATTTTTTTTTTTTTTTTTTTCAACAATGATTATTTAATCTTATAAACATGCCCAGACTAAATAATCGTCAGTTTTCCATTTTATAATAACTAGACTCCATTTCAAGATCAACCATGCAAAGTTTTATGATCTAAGTTAGAAGTTCTTAACCCTTTAAGAGTCCGTGGACTACTTTTTGTAGTTGCTTTTCTTCTCTAGCCTTTCCGTTAAGTCCGTTAGCTACTTTAGAAGCTCTGTTACTAGAGCCATCTAGTGGTCTGCTTGACAATGTAAAGTAAGTTTCCTTGACAATAGATGTCGTAAGATCCACTTTTGGCTATATTATTGAGATTGAGGCTATAATACTGTAATTACATTTCACAATTTTCATAATTAACTCTTGTTGATGAATTAACTCATTGTTTTTTTTCAATGACTAGAGTTTTTTAAATATTTTTATTTTATTTTTTCATGGCAATGTTTATATTATATAAACCTACCTGTGGGTGGCCCTAGGATTTTTTAATGGGAGTAAAAAATCCTTAGTTATGCTGTCCTTCGGAGGGGACGTTAAAAGGTGGTCACGAGCCTGTGCGATGTCAGGTACTCGTTAAAGATCCCTATCCTAATAAAACCTGGATAGGCAAAATTTAGGACTCCCACTGTAGCATCGTCCGATTAGCCATAGTAGCATAAAAGTGACGTTAAATGAATAAACAACAAACAACTGTAATTACATATAATTTCTATTTTATTGCGTATTTTGATTAAAGCCGGCCTCTGAGCACCCCAGAAATCAATTTTATATCCGAATCATGTACCTAGGATACTATTGGTTTAATCGTCTACTGCATATTTGAAAAATTTTGAAAAAATTTGTATAATTAAATTATTTTTACAAACACGTACAGAATATTTAACGCAATATGTCTGATTGTAGCAATAAGTTTTAAGAGAAAGAATAAAATAACAAAAAAACTGAATAAATAATTAAAATTATAAAAAAAGCGGAGTCAAAAAGTAGTCGGTCCAGTGGGCACAGTTGTCTTCACTACCAGCAGGTCCAGCAAGCCTGCTCTACCTCCTCAGTAGTCGGATGCTAAAGAGTAAATATTCATTACCCAAAATACATCTGATTATCTCCCTTTTCAAAAATAATAAAATAAAATTTATTTATTTATTATAAAATTGGTTGATATAATATTTTTTTTTTTTTTGAAACTTTTATTTATTTAGAAATAATACAATCTGCCACAATCTTGGGCAATAAGTATTAGTGATATTAGAATTCATTCATTCCTTATGTACAAAAAATAAAGGAATAAAAATAAATGAATAGAAAATAAATATAAATAAATAAAATATAAAGAAGAATAAATAACTGTAAATAAAGATAAAAAGAAAATAATAGAAATAAAGAATAATAATCTTGGTCACATTCATACATATATATACAATATTTACATACTGCCCTTGGGAACTCCGAATTAAACCCCCACCCCCCGAATTAAAGGGCCCAAAGCTAGGAGATCCCAGCGCCTCTCAGTCAGTCGCGTCACCGGTCTAATAAGCCAGTGGAGACTGAGAGAGGGCGCTAGAGCCACAGACTCTCAGGCGTGAGTGGAGAAGCTGGCCATTGCCAACACTCAGCATTGCTTAGTTATAAGAGATCTCTAGGCCACTGCCGTTTCAACCTACGAGGAGGGTTATAGGGATGGCTGGAGCTAGATAGGGATTGGGATGAAGGATTAGGAAGGTGAGTTAGCCTCTGGTGGAAGTTTAGGAATTTAGATGGGATTAGATCGAGGACAAATGGGATATTCAGATCATTGTGTAAGGTCTTGTTTGTAACATAATAGGGAGCATTGACTATTGTTCTAAGGACTTTGGACTGAAAGGATTGGATATGCCTGATGTTCGAAAATTTAGTTGTCCCCCACAGTTCGAGTCCGTAGGTCCATATCGGTTTTTAGAATCGTCTTGTAAATTAGTAGTTTATTAGCAACAGAAAGTTTTGATGTTCTGTTTAGTAGTCTATATAGTTGGCCGTATCGTCTGTTGAGTTCTTGTCGTTTAAGTCGAGTGTGTGGGTTCCACGTTAGTCTTTTGTCTAGTAAGAATCCCAGATACCGGACTGTGTCAGAGCAGGGAAGGGGTATGGAGTTAAAATTGACTTGTGGACAGGATCTGCGGCGAAGGGTAAAGGTGATGTGCTTACATTTGGATTCATTAATTTTGATACGCCAATTAGCGCACCAAAATTCAATCAAGGATAGATGTCTCTGTAGATAGGAAGATGCAATTTCGGGATCTGATTGGGTTGATAAAATGGCAGTATCGTAAGTTGCTAAGAAGGTATCAGGATCTGTAGGTATGTCAGCTGTAAATAAGAGATAGAGGACAGGACCTAGGACACTGCCTTGAGGTACACCAGCCTCGATCAGGTAACTATTGGAAAATTCTGAACCAGAGCGGACTCTGAAGGAACGGTTTGAAAGGTAGGATTGTAGGATTAGATATAAGGATTGGGGTAAATGGGTTTTTAGTTTGAAAAGCAAGCCATCGTGCCAGACCCGGTCGAATGCCTGAACAACGTCCAGAAAGGCACCAGTGCAATATTGCTTGTTTTCAAGTGCAAAGGATATATGGTCAACCACTCGTAGGCCTTGTTGTACAGTGGAGTGCTGTGAGCGGAATCCGAACTGGTGGAAAGGAATTTCAATTAACTGTAGGATACGCTTGAGAAGGATTTTTTCAAAGATTTTTGAAAGGATCGGAAGGAGACTAATAGGCCTATAGGATTAGGTGTTGTTGGGAGGTTTACCAGGTTTGGGAAAAAGGAGAATGATGGAGTGTTTCCACACCAAAGGAAAGTGGGTTGTACGGAGGATACTATTATAGAGGTAGGTAAGGAATATAATTGCTTTTTGGGGCAGTTGACGAAGGATCTTAGAATTGAGGAGGTCGTAGCCAGAAGCTTTTCGAGGTTTTAGTTTCTTTATAAGGAATTTGACCTCAGAGGGGTTAATAGCTTTAGGGGGCGGAGAGAGAGGAATTGGAGAGGAGAGGAATTCCTTTACGTTAGCTGTATGGGCAGGATTGAGCTCGGGGTGTGGGATAAAAACTTTAGAAAGGTATTTGGCAAATTCTTCCGCTCTAGTCTCATCCGACGAAGCCCAGGATCCATCTTCACGTCAGATGGGATGGGAGATGAATTGGTATTTAAGAACTTTTTTGGATACTTTCCAGAGGGAATTATCGCAGATAGATAGTGAAGAAAGATAGGAATTGTAGGATTGGGATCGAAAGGTATCTAATTTTTTTTTAGCTAATTTGGTGTAATAATTGTAGGATTTACGATCGTCTGGATGCCTGGTTCTTTGCCAGAGGGTTCTAGAGCGTCGTTTGGTATGGATTAGATCTAGGAGGTTTTGGGGTAAAGGATTCTTCTGGTAGTATTTTGGGGAAGGAGAAGGTGAAGATGCATTCCAGGCTGCTTGTTGGATGAGGGTAGTAAAGGAATCAACTGCATCATCAAGATCTTGTGGAGATTTGAGGGATACTCTGAGGTCTATTCCATCCGTTATTATTTCGCGGAAGAGGTTCCAATTAACTGGGCCTCTTAGGAATGATGGTGAAGGGAGTTTGGGAATAGGAGATAATGAGAGAGTTAGGGTAAGAGGGCTATGATCGGAGGAAAGGTCATCGAGTCGGGAAACGGAATGATTTAAAGGTCCTAGCCCTTTGTGGATAAAATAATCGAGGAGGTCGGGGTTACGGTGAGGATCAGTAGGCCAATAGGTAGGGGAATCGGGGGAGAGGATATTACAGTGAGTGGAATAGAGTGCAGACAGCAATGTTCGCCCGCGAGAATTTGTAGTTCTGGCTCCCCATTGCTGGTGTTTGGCATTTAAGTCCGCACCTATGAGGAAATGATGCCCTAAGGAATTAAGGAATAAATTAAATTGGATTTCGGAAATAGGTATTTTTGGAGGAGAGTATGCTGCAACTACTGTTATAGGAAAATGACGGGTTTGCATAATTATAGCAGTGGTTTGGAGGAAGTTATGGACTGGTAAGGGTAATAAATTATGGGAGAGGGAGCGATGGATGATGACAGCAGTGCCGGCATGAGCTGTTCCATCGGGATGGTCAGTTCGGTATATTTGGTAGTCTGGGATGTTGAATGATCGTTTGTTAGTTAGTCGTGTTTCAGTGATAAGAGCTACGTCAATACGTTTGTCGTGTAGTAATAAAGTTAGTTCATTAATATGATTTCGAACACCATTCGCATTCCAGAGGAGAATGGAAATGGAGTTGGGTGGAATCATTTAGGGCTTTTTCAAGGCAGGAATTAAATTTGATACTAGGTTTGTTAGGACTGATATCAGAGGCATAACTATTGATTTTATTTCTGAGATGAATGATGTCATTAAACTGGTGAGGTCTGTGACATTTGATGGAGGAGGGATAGGAGAAATTTGATGCTGGGGAAGTTTTTGAGAATTAAAATTTTGAGGTGGTTGAGATTCAGGTTCGGGATGTTTGAGTGTATGTTGAACCGGCGTGGCCTCACACTGAGTAGACTGGTCACCACCACCAAGTTGTTGGGCGAACGAAACTGTCGGGTCGACGAATTTTGATGGGTTTCTCCTCGGTCTAGTCTCCTCTTGGCGCTGGGGCTTCAGAGATCTTGACTTGAGATTCTTGTAAATCTCGCAGCCTTTGTAATTTGCCGGATGTCCCTTGTGGCACAGAGCGCAAACTGCTGGGATTATACGAGATTTATTGCACTGCTCAGACTTGTGCTGTTCACCACATTTAACACAGCGCGGTATGTGGTGGCAATACGTTTTCGTGTGGCCGTATGCTTGACAATTGTGGCATTGTATAATGTCTCTTTTTACATATGGCTTTTCAATCTTTACTCTCGTGTAATAGAGTTTTTCCAGTTCATAAATTTTTTCTACTCCTGGAGACGGTTCTAAGTCCACAAAAAATAGAGGTAAAGGAATTTTACTCCTGTCACCTGATTCTTCTATATTATCTTTCATCACATTAGTTATCTGACGCACTTTGAACCCAAGAGACGTCAGTTCTTCCTTTATTTCCTCAGCTGGTGTAGAGGGGTGTAAATTTCTTATTACCACCCTTAATGCCCTCTCCTCTCTTAGCTGATACGTGTGAAAATCAGCTTTTGTTTCACTAAGATATTTTACTATTTTGCGGTACACATCAGCTGAATCGGGTGATATTTTTGTGTCGTTGATACGCGTTAGACATGTGTAGCTTTTGCTATCAATGATTTTATTTAATTGGGTGCATAGGAGTTGAAAATTTCTTATATTTTTAACAAATATGGGAGGAGGGCGAGGATCTCTCGGTGTAGATTCTGATTCCATGACCTCTTTCTCGATATGGAGTACTTGGTAGGGGTTAGGAGTAAAAAAGGGAGATTCCTCAGTCATCCCTTGCGTTGAAGTCCCGGGTTGTGGTTCCTGTTCGTTAGAAGCAGCTGATGAGGGGGGCGTAGGGCGTTTGTTATTACGTCTTTGCCTTTGCTTGACCGGGGAAGCAGAAGAGCCAGCTGACCTGGAGCGTTTAATGCTTGCCTTTCCCGCCATGACTTGGTGATAGTATCTCATTGATACATAAAAATAAAAAAAATAAATAAAACAAAAAAAATACGTCCGCGCGACCTTGACCTTGTCGTCCGGAGCTCGACGTGGCCCCTCCAGGGGCCAGTGGAAGATTGGCAAGCTGAGGAAGCTAAGTGGGGATCGCAATATGGCGAAAAAGATAAGGCTTCTCAGCTCTACTTCATATGACAACTAAGTAATCGTAAATATTACTACTTACAGTCAGTAGGATTAGTCCATTGTTGACAACGAATGTTGTTGCACAATCACTAATTGTTTATATGTAATAAAAACAATTATTACACACTAAAAACTGTTCATAAAGAAGAGACGATATAACGACGTATGTTAATGAACTAGCGCAAGCGCAGAACTGCGATATAATATAGCTTTTTTCAGTCAAATTCATAATTTTTTCAGTAAAATTCAATTTTTTCAATCGAATTCATAATTTTTTCAGTCAAATTCATAATTTTTTCAATCAAATTCATAATTTTTTCAGTCAAATTCATAATTTTTTCAGTCAAATTCATAATTTTTTCAATCAAATTCATAATTTTTTCAGTCAATTTCATAATTTCTTGTACCCATTTTATACAGTCAATTTAATGAGGTTTTGCTACCAAGAACATAACATTTTTATTAAATCTTGTCATTGTTTATCCATTTAACGTCACTTTATGTTACTGTGCTTAATCCGACGGTGCAGCGGGAGTCTTAAGTTTTGCCTATCCAGGATTACTTAAGATGAGCATCTTTTACCAGTTCCACTTTTTAAATCTTTTAAGAGACACCTGTGGTACACAAATATAAGGTGATCTGCTGGTTTTGGACTTGAGACTTTAAGTATAGAAGGCTGTTATGCTAGCCACCGCACCACAGGTGACCCTCGATACATTCAACAAAGTGTTTGAATCTGCCCTGTTCGAACCCGTGACCTTGGACATATTAGTCCTTAACACCTTTTAGAATGCATAAAGGGTCACCTGTGGAGTAGTGGCTAGCATAAAAGCCTCTTTTAAAGGACGAAATAACCAAGGATTTTTACCCTCTAAAAGCAAATATAGGGCCATTTGCTGGTTTTGAACTTGCGACCTTAAGCATAGAGACCTGTTATGGCTAGCCACTACGCCACAGGTGAACCAGTATGCATTCTAAAAGGTGTTAAGGACTAATATGTCCAAGGTCACGGGTTCAAACCCGGCAGATTCGAACACCTTGTTGAGGGTCACCTGTGGAGTAGTGGCTAGCATAACATTCTTCTATTTACTAGATAGATGCTTATCTTAAGTAAACCTGGATAGGCAAAACTTAAGACTCCCGCTGCACCGTCGGATGAAGCACAGTAACATAAAGTGACGTTAAATCGATAAACAACAACAAGATTTAATAAAAATGTTATGTTCTGGGTAGCAAAACCTCATTAAATTGACTATAAAATGGGTACAAGAAATTATGAAATTGACTGAAAAAATTATGAATTTTATTGAAAAAATTATGAATTTGACTGAAAAATTATGAATTTGACTGAAAAAATTATGAATTTGACTGAAAAAATTATGAATTTGACTGAAAAAATTATGAATTTGACTGAAAAAAGCTATAATCAATTCCTGTTTGTATCCTGAGTTTTTTTAAAAGTTATAAAAATACTTCAAGAAAAGAATGAAACAATACTATATAAAATCATACCACATCCATTCTAGTTTTTTGTTGTCTTGAAAAAATAACCAAAACATAAAAGTAAATATAAATATTTCATTTATATTTTGATTTCAAAATAAAAAGGACCGTTACAACTTTAAGATTCTCAAGTTTTATAATTAGGATATCTAGATGATAACGACTGTGAAAATATTCGATAACATCTATCAATTTAGTAAATAAAATTGGTCAAGAAAAAAAAAACTAAATAAATTTTTTTTTTTTTTTAAGGGTGATGGTTGGAATTAAAATGAAATAGAATTTGAAGCTATCAAAATAGAGTACATCTAACAAAATGAGATGCCTAAAAATTTTAAAATATAACTAAATATACATTAGAATACCCAGAATATAAAAATTGCAGCTAATTAAATTTCATAAAAAAAATTTGAAAATTGAAGTATATTTAAAAAAAATAATAGAATAAATCAAACAAAAGCATGCAGCTACTTACCTGAACCAATTTCTTTTACAAATGAAGTTGTTCGAAAGACCTGTTTAGCCACGAATAGTGCATCTGGACCATGAACTGTATAAAATTCTGTCCGATTAAAAAATCTTACAGTAGTTGAAGGTTTCTATAAAAAAAAACAAAAAAAAAAAAACAATTATAAATAAAATGAATAACACAATATTCATTCAATTCATGGTCATAAGTCTTATCAGTGAACAAGGTCGTGACCCGTGATGCACAAGGCTTGAGGGAATTTTATTACGTGTTCTATTTTGATACTATTCTACTGAAATGGAAGAACGTTCTTAACTTTTAAGATTAGAATGACCTCAGTGTTTACTGGATTAAACAACAACAAAAAATAGTTCCGAAAACTATGACTTTTGCAGAAAATATCAGCATATTTATGGATAAAAAAATAAAAAGCTATGGATATTCCTTGAAATGATAATACTAATACTACATTAAATACTATATACTAATACTAATACTTAAGATAGAAGTGCTTAATTTAATGTTCAATAAACAGTGCTGTCCAAATGCATAGCGCTGCTCAATACACAGCATACTTATCAATCCAAAATGGATATATTATAAATATAATTTTCATTTTTTACTATAACTAATTTACATAAATTGATACTATGTATAAAAAAAAAACTTTTATCTCAACAACCCATGAAGGTTCTTAAACTCAGTACATATAGAGATTAGTATTGTTTCTAGGCCAAAAGTTGTGCAATGAGGTGATCAGGCCTTGATCACGCTCAGCCGCCAGGTTTTTCCCCAATTTTGGGTACCCACTTTAAAGAGTCTGGGTCTGCCACTGGAGGGTCGACATACCCTAGGGTCGACTCCCCCAGCGGAATTAACTGAATAAATAATATTCTGGCACAGTCGGGATTCGAACCCAGGACACGGAGAACAGTAGCCTTAGTGCTCTATCCACTGGACCACGCCTCTCCCAAAAATTCATAATATAACAGAATAATAATACTAGGTCCCCTAAAAGTGACAATATATATCAATCAGTGTAATGTCAGATAAATGACAGAATATGAAATATTTAAAATTAGTATTTCAATGGATTGATAATAATGACGTGATCTAGAAGATAGAGAATTAGAATACTATTCTCCTGGTCCCGAGTTATAAACCCAACTGTGGTAGAATAATTATTTATTCTGTTGTTTTAGCCGTAGAGTGACCCTGGAGCAGGAAGAACCACTTGGGGCACTCCTAGCTTCTATGTAGTAGGTACCTAATAATTGGGAAAAATCTGGGGATGAGTGTGAACTCAGTCTAATCACTTCCTTGCAGGGCTGTTGTCCTAGAAACGATACAAATCTATACGTATTAAACCCAACCTATTATTTCTCCGAATGAATTGACAATCTTGGAAGGTTCATCATCAATTAAATAGTTAATAAACAAACTTTTAAAGTGAATTTATAGGCGTGATGACCTCGGAGTTTTACGCCTTCAAGCATCAACAAACAAACTTTTTAAGAGAAACAAATAAAATAAAAAGTTCAAAATTGAATTTTTTTAAAAACTAGATTAAAATTATTTTCACATACTCTTTCTTTTTCACTGAAAAAAATGAGCAAAGGTCTTGAAGCAGTCTGCTGTCTAGTTGTTGCTCTACATTATTTGCATATATATATATATTTTTCTGATAATGCCTGAATTGGCCAAAAAGTTATGAGTTGGTTATTTGCCTGTATTATGAAAGCTATGGTTTGGAATATTCCAATTTTTTTTTTTTTTTTTAATCTTGTAATTTAATATTTCTTTTTGACTTTAAGCTCTTTTAGATTAAACAAAATAAGACTTCTCAATACGGAAAATTATATTTTGATAAAATATCTTTTAAGAACCTAGTTTAAAATGTTTAATAAAGGGCTACTGACAAAATGGGAGGAAAGTTGGTAAAAGAAAATGTCTATATAGGGAATAATCAAATATGACTGCCAGAAATGGATAACCACTTCTAGAACATCGAAGAGAGAGGAAGTCTCAGTATTGCAGATTTGGGATTGGGCACTGTCAGTTTACAGATGGCTACCTTTTAATTCACCTAGAAGCACCAACTACAATGCAATATTAACCCTACAAAATGTGCAAGACTTGCTAATTGAGTGGACTGTTAGTGCAATTAAGGAGAAAGGATGAATGAAAGAAATACTTTTAAGGTTAAGAAAACACATAGCCACCCTAATGAAATTCATAAAAATAGCAGGGTAAAAAATTAAATTATCAGAACCAGGGCCAATAATTAAGTGTAACATTTAATATGTTTTAACAACCAACAGCCTGATACAGCAAAATATTTATGAATTTCATAATTACACTTCAAGAAATATCAAATAATTTACTTTATATATTTAGCATTTAATTAAAATGAAAAAAGTGACAGTTATTACTTCCTTCATTTACAAAATTATTTTTTATTTAAATATAACTTGAAAAAACAATACCTTTTGTGTAATATTATTGTAAAGTGTGTATTCAAATTATTACTACTATGTTAAAATATGAGCGAAATCCCTGAGTGAAGAAAAATTGCTGAATAATTGAATTCAAATTACTCATCCCTATAGACATGTCCTCAATGCAAGCCTGCGTCACTCATTCTGATATTTATCCTGTATGCAAGTATATGTATTCTTTATTGACTTTTGATTTCGTCAATTACTGTTTCTTACTGAGCACTATGTTATGTTTCTTTATAATTGCTTATCATGTAATTCAATCTTGTATTTGTTTGCCTTAATTGTATATCTTGTATATATGAATTTATATTCTTTATTGCCTTAGGTTCAGTCAATTACATTTTATTACTATTTTAATAAATATAATTCTTGCAATATCATTGCATTTTTATTAAATCACAATATAATCACACAAATAAAAAGATGTTTTATATAATACATATAAAAATTATTGTATATTAGTATCAGAATATATCACGCATAAATACCAAATAAGGAAATGTAACTAGAAGGGGGGAAACAATAACAAGTGCCAAATGGGAGGATTATTGGAGAAACTAACAGGCAAAACAATTGATTTCTGAAATCATAATGACAAAAGTTAATAAGTTTTTTAACAATTAACATAGTCAAAGAAAGTTGTGATTAATTAATACGTTATAATATCACTAAAAAAAAAAAAAAACATAGATAGAAGAACCGCAGACCAGAGACTAATAGGTCAATGATACTTACATTAAAAATAAATTGATTTATCAATCATGATAAGCATAGAAGCCAAGGAATCGCTATCAGCCCCCACCCTTCCCTAAAGAGAAATGTATAAGGATCACTCCGGAAAATTGATAACTCAGTGTTTAGTGATCATCGACCACAACGTGTAAGCCAATTTAAAGGTAAGTTTTAAATCAGGGATAGATAAAAAAATATCACCTTTAAATACTTAAGAACATTTAAACCAATTTAATAAAAACAAGTTACATTGGTACTATTATAGTTTTAAATCAATCAGTAATGCTTTTAATTTTAAAATAAACTTTGAAATAGAGTGGTGCTAATCAAAGATTAATAGAAGAACAAAGAAACAGTTATTCATTTAAAAATAATAATATCCATTAATTACTATTCTTGACACTTGAGTGAGTATTAAGTGAGCCTATTTTATCTAATAAATATGTACTGAATGACTAGAAAATACATGCAAATATTATAAAAAAGTTAAATAAGTGCCAAAATAAATTAAACTGAATCATAAACAATTTTTAATACAATAATTTTGTTTAATACTGTGTTTAGATTACTTATAGTAAAATTTAACTCAATAAGACAGTCCATGTTAAATCATCTTTTTTTTTTTTTTAAAGACTAAAAAAAGTTTTGGCATCTCAAGCGAAATATTCATTGAATAAATATATATTTGTCAACCTATTGTTAAGATATTTCTTTAGCTCGTGCTTAATTGTCATTTTTTTAAAATTAAGTGAAGAGGATCCTATCATGTCAGTCTGTTAAGGGTTTCTCATTATTATTTTCATTTATAGAACCTATTTTATAAAAAAAAAAAAAAAAAAAAAAAAAAAAGAGGAAAAGAATAGAAATTTCCATTTCATATTTATATGGAATATTATTAATAAAGCTGTATAATCTATAAAACTCATGTAGGCAGTGCATTTAGAACCAAGGTTCCTCATTTTTTAAAATTAAGTGAAGAGGAGCCTATCATGTCAGTCTGTTAAGGGTTGCTCATTATTATTTTCATTTAAATTCATTTTTAAAACCTATTTTATAAAGAAACAAAAAAGTAAAGAATAGAAACTTCCATTTCATATTTATATGAAATATTATCAATAAAGCTGTATACTCCATAAAACTCATGTAGGCAGTGCATTTAGACCCAAGCATCCTATAGGTCTCATGTCCTGTGTGAAAATTAAGTAGAAGCAGTTAATAAATATGCTTTACAAAGTTAAATTTATAACAAAAGATACAGATAACTTATGGCACTTCTGGCAGCACTGTTTATTTATTTAAGTTTTAATTAAAAATAATTCAGATGGTTTTTTCTGCAATACTTAATAAGCTGAATAGTATAAAGTTATAATTTGTATTACCCTTTAATTTTTTTATTATACATTTTATTTAAACATTGCCAAATAAGTCAAGTTTGAACTAAATTTAAATATGACACAAGTTCAGACAATACTTTGACAATTTTATGGATGGATTAACTATGCAGAAATATGGTTTTAAAAAACCAAAGAAAACATTAAAACAGAAGTAAAGACACAATGTATATGTAGATAAATAAAAAGATAACTTAATTATAGAAAATAATAAGTTTTAAAAACATTTTTTAATACTGATTATATATTTTCTGGTCTTCTGAATGATAATAATGATGTTCAACAATTGAGATAGTCAACAAAAAATAAATTTCTGAAATAAATTACATTCATTATCATCTAAAACATTATTTTTGTTCAGTAATTAAACAAAATAAATGATTACTAATAATAAAAAAAAAAAAAAAAACAGATAGGAAGGAATGAATATTGAGTAATATCAGACAAAATAATAGATAGCAAAATCTTCTAATCAAATAAAATAAAGAATGACAACATATTCTGAGAAAAACAAATAGGATAAGAACTGTTGATTCTGCATAAGAGAAAAAATAATCTATAATGATTAATTCTTGATTTTTGTAATTTTTCACAAATAACGTAAAGCTTATTATAAAGTAAGCAAAAAAAGAAACAACATTTTTCAGAGATAATATTGCTTATTAACTTATATAACATAAATCAAATGACGGATTCAACAGCATGTATGTTTATAATACTTCATAAGTGTTCTGTATAAGTCAGCACCTTTTTTTTTTTTTTTTTATTCATTATAGAGATATTTACAACTGTATTAACAAAGGAAAAATACATCAAGTAAATGTGAACGGGGCATGATAGACGTGAGAAGAAACTACCCAGTGGTAGCACTCCAGAGTTTATTCAGAAATAGTAGGTCTTTTCAGCCGCCTCGGAGGATGATCAGGAATAGAAGGAGATGGGATATTGCGGACAATTGGGTTCGGTGGATTGGTAATTTGGAGTGAAAGGAAGTATATCTAATTCGGGCTAAGTCGGCAACTAATGGGATATTCAGGTCTTTATGGATTATTTAATTGGTGACAAAGTAAGGGGCGTTTAGAATCTTTCGGAGGATTTTGGATTGCAAGGATTGGATGCGAGAGGAATTGATGGCTTAGTGGATCCCCATAGTTCAATTTATATGTCCAAATAGGCCTAAATATGGTAATATAAATTAGTTTTTTGTAGTAGGTGGGAAGTTTTGAACGTTTGTCAAGTAAATGTTGTAATAAACGATATCTGCGAGCTGTTTCTTGTCCTTTCAGTCTAGTGTGAGGATTCCAACTAAGTCGTCTGTCAAGATGCAGTCCAAGGTACCGGATCTGTTCAAGTGAGGTGAGTGGAATATTGTCAAAGGATATAGTGGGACAGGCAGACATAGGTTTGCGGTGAAGGGTAAAGGTTATTTGGTAGGATTTATTTTGATCCTCCACTTTTGACACCATTTTTCAATGGAAGCAATGAGAGATTTAAGGGTTTGGGAAGCAATAGTTGGGTCATTGTTTACAGATAACGCACTACGTGTCATCGGCTATGTAGTGAGAACAGTGCAAGGATGAATAGGAATATCAGCTGTATATATGGTTTAAGGATTGGACCCAAGATGCTACCTTGGGGTACACTTGTATTCTGAGTAAATATGGAGGAGAAGGAAAGGTTTTTTTTTTTTTCTTTAAAGGTTCTATCTATGAGGTAGGAACAATAAGAATAGGCATAGGTATAGTAATAAAAAGTAAGTAGGAGTGAGGAAGTGACGAAGTTTGTAGAGCAGTCCTGGATGCCAAACTCGGTCAAAAGCCTAATTCCACGTCAAGAAAGGCTCCAGTGCAATACATTGGTGCTCCAATGTGGAAGATATCACATCCACCACACGGTGACACTGCTGTATAGTGGAATGGGATGAGCGAAATCCAAAATGGTGGTCAGGAATAACTCATGAATATCAAGGATTGGGTATAATATAAAATATATAAAATAATCATTTTGATAATGGACAATTTCCAAGGATCGGGAAAGTAGGTAGAACAAAGTGTGGCATTATATATGTAGGTGAGTAAGAGTAGGGCTTTTTTGGGGAGGTGTTTCAGGATATGGGACATGATGAGATCATGGTCAGGAGCTTTTTTGGATGGTAATCTTTGAATGATATTAATGATTTCAGAAGGGTGAAAGGCCTTAGGAGGAAGGGACATTTGGAGAGGAACAGTTAGTTCTGCTTCAACATGTTCACTATGGCTGGGATTAAGGATATCAGAATACAGATTAAACATGTTGAAAAGGTGTTATCCAAAGATTTGGGATTTCTCTTCATCGGATCTCGACCAGGTTTGGGATTTAGTGAGGAAGATGATTAAAGGTTTTAAATTATAGCAGTTTTGCAGTTGTTGTCCATAAAGATTTATCTGAAGTGGTCAAGTTCTCTGTAAAATTCTGATAGTTTTGTATTTTCTTATTTCTGTTCTTAGTTTGTTTGTCAGGTGATTGTAATGCTTTTTGTCCGATGGATATCTTGTGATGTGCCATTTTTTTCTTGCTCTACGTTTGTCAGTTAGTAGGAGTCGAATGTGGTTCTGTAAGTTTTTTTTATGAAGATGTCCAATTTTGCCAAGCGATGTGTTGCTGTCTATGTCATGTTTAGTTTTTAACGGAATGTTTAAGTCAAGTTTCCTCTCTAAATCATTATTAAAACAGTCCCAGTAAATGTGTCCTTTAATCAGGGAAGGAAGAAAGGGTTTAAGAACAGGTTGTGAATGCATGAGAAGTAGAACCGGACTATGATCTGAGGAGAGTTCATCGAGGGATTTGATTGTAGTTTGAGCAAAGGGAATTTGGGAACTAATAAAGATGTCAAGAATATCTGGACGTTTTTTAAGGGAAGTTGGCCAGTACGTGGGATTCTGGGGAGACAAGATGGAATAGCTATTGGAGGTTGTGACTTTGTAAAGAATCCTGCCATGAGTGTTGGACGTTCGGCATTCCCACCATTGGTCTTTGGCGTTGTAATCGCCCCCAGCAATGAAGCGTGGACCAAAGGATCAGAACAAGGATTCAAGGTTGTTATAGGTGAGAGAAGTAGCAGGAGGACAATATACAGCTGAGAAGGTTGTGTTAAATGGTAGGACGGATAAAGTAACAGAGGTCGACTGAATGGTGTCAGTTGGAGTGGAGGATACCAGCGAGAGGGGTAAGGATTTGTGAATAAGGATACATGAACCAGCGTGGAATGTGTTGTCTGGGTGAAGTCAGTACCTACATTACTAATTCGATAATTAGGATGCATTTATACCAATAAAATCTCCATACACTGATAGGTTGTTAAATTTATTTTGTGAGCAATTCTAAACAATAATATTAACAGTTTAAACATAAGGAGAGCTTTAAAGGCGATCAATGACAGGATTGTTTAAATTACAGTATCCAAACTATATTGATTCCTGCATGTTTGGAATTAAGTTATAAGTGATTCTCATTTTCATTATAAACCTAATTTACATATAATTTTATGTTTCTAAAAATGAACTTCAATTCAGAACCAATATGTTCTTAATAAAAAGGTTAATACTAAAAATTTGAACTTATCCACTTATACGTTGAAAAAGGCTCTTTTTCATTTCTATTTGAACATAAAAATAAGATGTAAACCAATAAATTATACCTGAATGACTACAAATTAATAATACTTTCATGTTTATTTAAAACAAATAATAGCAAAAATATATATTTTAATATTATTAGATGTAAAATACCAATTTAAATTATATGATTATGTATATTTCCTCCACTTAATGCCCTGCTGAGAGTGAAAGATGTGGATAAAAATAAATATATTTAAAACAAAATTATAATTTCTTAATTGTGATTTTTTTCTTTTCACAGGGAAACATGCAGTTCTATTACTGCCTGATATTATCGATATCAGGAATTGCACATGGATCGCCATACTATTACCGAGAAGATAAACACCACTCAGAGCATCACAAAGAATATTCTTATAGTAATGGTCAACCCTCATTATCTGCATATGAATCTTCTCCTCAAAAATATGTTGAAAGCTCGCATTTTAGCACTCAAGTGACTCCAGAACGATACTATAACTTAGAAACTAGTCCTTTGCTTTCCAGTGGTTTTAGCCAATACTCGGGCGGTCAATCAGCGTTTCACCAGAGTGGATATCAAAGTAGTGGAATACAAAGTGCCCACTTAAGCCCGTTGTTAACAGGACAAAGCATAAATTTAGCAGGAGTCAAACCTGGAACTTATGTTATAAAGCAAGTCAAAGTTTATCGACAGCCGACTACTTACACAGGTTTCTATGGAACTAGTCATTTAGGTGAAGGTGCAGAAACTGGACAGCAAGAAGAAAATTTATTTGGAAGTCAACATGAAAAGAGCTTAAACACACAAACAGGTCAATATGTCAAACAAGTGCAAGCAAGTTCATATCACCAGGTGCCACAGGCCCTGCCAACGGTTACACAAGATGAAAGCTTATTTGGGCAAAAGCAGATAAGTGAAGAAGACTTCAGCCAGTTCGGTCAGCGACAAGTAAGTGGTCAAGAAGAAGATTGCACTTATGGACAACATATGGAAGACCTTGGACAACAACCTCAAAGGGGAGATTTAGACATTGGCCAGGAACAAGAAGATTTAAGTTCACACCATTCTCAAATAGTGAAAACAGTAGAAAAGACACCCATTGATAAAAACAAAGGGTACAAGTACTACGAAAAAAGAGTTATCACCTATGGATCACCAGAAAGTAAAGCTTACAAACAGACATACGTCCATCATTCACAAATGCACGGGACAGCAGATATTGGAGGAAAAGATTTTGGTAAGTTCCAAGATTTCCTTTCAAGACCAACAACCACAAAAACACCTCATGATTTTGAAAATATAAATACAGGATCCATACAGGAATCGAAACATGTCAGATATGGTCAGGAAGTAGTCGAATTAGAAAAAGCAGTCCAACCTACGAAACCTCAAACATATCCTGTATTCATGCCACAATCAGCCCCTGTAGGTCAACAAATGTATAGTGGATCATTAGAGGAAGGGCAACAGAAGTGAGTCAATATGGACAGCACGCGGTAGATTTAGGACAGCAACTGGTTCCTAGCAGCTTGGAGGTAGGTCAGCAGCCTGACAGCAGCACTGGTCAGCAATTGGAAACTGGCTCCTTTCAACTCGGGCAAAATGAAAAAAATTTAAATGGAAAACATGTTCACACCTGGGAGAGGCATGTCAATACCAGTAGGGTTGAGGTGAAAGAATCAAGGCAAGAGCCAGCACAGAAGCCATTCGCACATCATCTCAGAACAGAACGTTTGGAAATAGGACAAAGTTCTAATAACAAACCACATGTTCTAGTCAAGGAAAATGTAACTAGAACTGTGATAGTAGGTCGCAACATTCCAACAAAACCTATTTCAATTCTACCAGAGAAGAAAATACAGGAAGCTCCAGGTGGCCAAAACGTAGAAACAGATTCTTTTGACATAGGCCAAAAAGAAGAAAATGCAGGCCGACTGGAGACTTGGAATTTAGGAATAGGGCAACATGAAAAAAGCATTGGTCAATTGGAGACTGGTTTTTTTTGACATAGGCCAAAAAGAAGAAAACATTGGTCAATTGGAAACTGGTAATTTAGGAAAAGGGCAACATGAAGAAAATATAGGTCAGTTGGAGACTGGGTTTTTTGATATAGGCCAAAAAGAAGAAAGCGTGGGCCAGTTGGAAACTGGTGTTTTAGGAATAGGCCAGCATGAAGAAACACTTGAAATAGGAAAGAAATCCCAACACATAGGTCAACATACAGAACAAGAAGAAATGCATAATATTGAAAAATTAGATTTAGGTCAAAAAGAAGAAACTTCATTCGACTTTGAACTCGGTAAAAGTACTTCTCCCGTCAAATTAATGGTGACTCCTACAAAAGAAACAAAATATGATGAACCAACATCATATGTTAAAACATACAATCATCATGAATCACATTACAAAGAAGTTAAACAGACTTCCAACAGCAATCTAAAAGATCTCCCAGTATATTATCAGAAACATGATTCAATTACAACACCTAGAAGCTATCAGCAAGAAAGCATTAATACAAACCAGAAAACAGATTATTTGAAACTACAACAAAAGGCAGAGGAATTAGCTCTCCAGCTTGGATTAGAAGACATATCTAAGCAGAAGTCATCACAACAAGAAAGCAATGAAGACAAATTCGTAAAGGAAAATATGGGAAAAACTTCAACTTCTCAGGTTCATGCAACAGAAATACAAGAACATTCAGTAGCAAACCATCATTCTTTAGAGCAAGGATACTCTGTGCCTGGTAAAAAAATAACATGGGAAACACGCAAAGAAGAATATGGTATAAATTACCCATTAACCTCTCATGGTTCGTATTCCAAAAAACATCACTATGAAAATCAAGGTTATATTAAACAACCAGTGTCACAAAACTATGGCTATCAGGGACAAAGCCAACAGTCATCACATTATGGAGGATACAGGAAAGGCTACTCGTTTAATAGTGGAGAGAAGGCATATTACAGTGATCAGCCTATACAAAGAACACAAACATCAGGATCACAATTTCCTTTTATAAGTTCATCAGGGGGTTCTGAAGATAGGCAAAAGGTGATTGGTGAGTTTCTAAAAGAACTTGACAAAGATATAGCAATAACTAACCATCAACAACGCCAGCAACAAGGAAGTTACGCAGGGGTGACACAGAGTAAACCTGTAACCTATTATTCTGAAAGGACAGTATCCAGTCATAGTAACAGCAGTTACAGCTCAACTGGGACAATACAAGGAGGAACTGCAGGAAAAGCGTGGTATCAAAGAATTGGAGATTCGATAGGATCAAGTTATAACCAAGCGAAAGAGAAAGCTAAAGACATTGTAAAGACGGTTAAACAATCGGTGGGTTATTCCAATTCATAAGGAAGTATTGCTTTCTCCAATTCTCCATCAATAAATAAAATAATACATAAAAAAAAAAATTAAATTATTTATTTATTTTGTGTGCGTGTGTGAGTGAATATGTATGAGATAAGAGAAATGTACCGATCTCCATCACTTGGAATACCTCAACATGAATAAAATAGAAAATTTTAAATGTTTAAATTTATTGATCCAAATCAATTGTGAATAGAAGTAATCTGTAAACAAATAGTACCACAAAAAAAATAGAATCTATATCTTTCTGTGTATAAATTACTGTAAATAAGAAATAAATAAACTTTTTTATACTGAAATTTGTTTCTTTATTTCTTTAGTCATGCTTCTTTTCTGAAATCTGCAACCCAGAATATTTGTTCATATGTACTTGTTTTATTTTATATAAAGTTCCTAAATTTCTTTTGTAATGAATTATTTTCTTTAACGAAACTTGTCAAAGCCTCCATCTTCGGGGATTCCCTGATCCTCATTTATAATCAAAGATTCACAATTCAGTTAATGATTAAATTTTCAAAAAGTTCTTAAAATTCCTCTTTCATTATTTGTTTCAAATTTAATTAACTATTTGTGGGTCCTACTAAAAAAGAATATCAGGAAATACCATATTCAAAATGAAAATGGCCTCAAGAAACAATAAGTACTTGAGTGGGATTATATTTTACATCAATCAATTAATTACTAAGATCCAATTCCTAGTAGGCTAAAATGTATAATTATACAAAAACTTAAACCAACTGGATGTCTATTTATGATCACTGCATTTATATAATAAGGAAACCAAGTAATTCTGAATACTTTTGACACCATTAACATACACTATTTTTAATTTTTTAATAAATGAACATTCAAAACATTAAAAATAAAATTGTTGTCGTAATTTCTCTTTTAGATATTGTATACCTTCCTTCTAACATTATAAAAAGGTTAACAACTCCTTAAAAACATAAATATAAGTTGAAAGCTAGTGAATTACGGAATGATAGTGAATTCCGAATACTTTTGACAATAACAATAATAAAAATATAACAAAATCTGAATGAGTAAAAAAATTATTAAAATTATGTTTTAATTGTTTTCTGTATATAAAAAATAGTATTATTTCTTACCTCAGGGAGAGATTTAAAATATGATACAAACAATTTCTGCTGGGCAGGATCTGAAAATAATAACAGTGACAGTTAAGAAACAAACTAAATTGTAAATTATTTATTGTTGTAATATTAAGATGATAAAAAAAATATCAAATAAATGCCATTGGGAAACCCAGCAGTCTTCATTATAACTTTTATTTTTTTACATGCGTAATAATGTTTCCACTTCAAACCATGCCAGTGGCATCTTATTTTAAGGAGTCTGCCTACGGTTTAATAATAATAATAATAATAAATTCTTTATTTATTCTGGGACAAGTCCCTTCAGAATAATGTTACAGACAAATTAAATTGGAATTTCAGTATTTTAGAGTAATAAAAAATAAATAAATAAAATAAACAAAAAACAACAGAAATAACAAAGAAAATGAATAACAGTAATAAATTAACAGGTAGCTTCTAATAATAATAATTTAGAAAAACAAACTAGACAAAAAATAAAATAAAATATTTACATATTCATATATACAGGACTAATTAAAATAAATTTACAATTCTTATGAAAAGTGTAACATAAAATACATAAATGTTTGAATACGATGCATAATAAGATATAGTAAATAATTGTTTTTCTCTGCTCTATTTACTGATTTTTATTGAAATTTGCTAATTAATTGGGGTTATTTGGGAATTGGATAGACAAGAAGTGTTTGAACAAACGGGATTTGAAGGTCGAAAGAGTATTGGAGTGATGGATATGAGAAGGAATAGAATTCCATAAGGACGAGGATCAGATAAGGAAAGATCTGTTGAAAACTGCGGTTCGATGAGGCGTTATATACAGGTCCGAAGGTCGCGAACGAGTGTTGCAGGTGTGGACGGAGGATTTAAATGAAAATATATCTGAGATGTAAGATGAGATCGGAGAACTTGGTAAAGAAAGGATGCCAGGAGGTACTTAAAACGGTAGGAAGGATAAAGCCACTTTAACTCATCGAAGAATCGGGTTACAGGGGTGTCCCTGGATATCCCAAAGATGAAACGTATCAGGCAGTTAAATAATCGAAGGAAGTCATTAGGTAATTTTGACATTTAAACCCTGGCATACTAGTTCAATAAGGACGGGACCAGACGAATATCAAAAATTATTTCATTACACCTTAAAATAATGATGGCAGCAAAATAATGGCATTTTCAAGAAAATAGTAAATTCTATAGATATTATAGCACATAATCTCATGAAACGAAGGAGTATACACTGTTGGCAAGGGATTTGACATTACTAGGAGGATTTTCAGTTACAACTTATAGCAATAGGTTATAGTCATTTAAAACAATATATATATCCCTTTTTCTTTTTTAATTAATTTTTTAATCCTTAAGAACTTTATAATAACCCACTTTTCATTATCCAGAAACAATTATTTATTCAAAAAATTTAAAAATTCAGTATTCAAGCACTGTAATTCTACTAAAATGAACAATATAATACTATTTATCTACCTAATAAAGTTTTATTTATATAGAAAAAGTTTTATTTGTATTAAAAAAGTCTGTGACAACAAATGTTTGTTATAGTCATTGTTATAGAGATTTAGGAAACTTCTTTTTTTTTATTTAAACAGAACACTGTCTTAGTCTAACTTTTCTGGTAATTCCAAGTTTTTTATTGGACTTATTATTTCTTTTTTATGTCTGGCTTAAATATTTCTATAACTTAACTATTTATTTAGTTGTTAAATATTTTCCTGTTGTATACATATTTTGCAACTTATATTTTACAAATCATTTGCTTTTAAAACTTCAATCTTATCATTTTAGTTTCATTTAGAGAGCTCCTTTCCATTTTCATTAATAATTTAAAGTGTTATCACTAAAAGTATCTTGCACTTCAATTTCCATGGTTCAAAATAAATCACTTAATAACTCATATATATATATATATATATATATATATAATATATTATATTAATAAATCTCTTTGAGAAAAAAAAATATTTGGATGTCTGCGAAAAAGAACAGTACAAAATTAAAATGAGCATGAAAACCACAAGTAACATAATCTATGCCCAAGGTCTTGGGTTCAAATCCAACAGATGGGACAATTAATGAAGGAGGATAAAAAATCATTGTTTATGCTGCCTTTTGGAAGGGATGTAAAATGGTAGTCCTGTTCCTGTGTCATGTCAGGTACTTGTTAATTTTCCCTATCCTAATTAAATCTGGATAGGCAAAATTAAGGACTCCTACAATAGGATTGTTCAATTAGCTACAGTAGCATATCAGTGAAGTTTATAAATAAACAAACAGACAAGTAACATGCAAGATATTGTAAATTCTCATTACAAAAGACTGGAGCTTTGAGACCTTTCTGTGGAACTCCTTTAAGGTTTCCTGCAATTTAATGTATAAAAAAGGTAAGCGCTTAGTACTCAAATTTTATCGATTGACATAATCTACCTATTTAGGAATTTAACCGTTTACTTTGCCATTCAGAGAGACAGCAAAACTAGTTGTTTAGTTATTGCCCACATTTCTTCCTTCTAGAATTCAATTGTAAAATTGAGACCCACATTGACAACTTAGTACAAAAGAGGAAATGATAAAGCATTTCTAAGAATTAAGAATAAAGAATTCCTAAAGATTAAGAAGTATATTATCACAGTAATAAGCTGATAAACAGTTTGAAACCCAAAACTGATAAATACAAGAGCAATATCAACAATAGAGACATAATATATCAATTAGTATTTAATAAATGGAAATAAATACCCATGGAAGCAATAACAGTCTGTTTATTAGCCATGGTAGAAGATCTTTGAGTATAAAATTCAACACTAGGAACTTGGCGGTAAATGACAACTGTCTAAAGGATCGATTAATACCATATCGAATAAAATTATAAATATATTACTCCATTGCAAAATTCATGGAAATTTTTAAAATTTTTGGTTCTTTAGAGACGTAATTTATTTTATTGACTATTTCAAAAAGTGATGCTGATAAAAAATGGAAAGTAAACGAAAAACCAATTTAACTTCACCAAGTTAAAGTTAGTTCTTTGGTATGTGTGTTACATCTGTCACCTTCACTGACAGTAGGTTTTCTTCAGGTTATATATCATCTGATATTGCACAAACAAATCTAATAGTGAATTATCGTAGTATCAAGCTGACAAGTTTTCAAAGTTGCAAGTTGCAATGGCTTTTCGTGTGCTTAATATAAATGTTCCTATTCTGAAGAAATCTCTTAGTTTTCCTGCTTTGAGCTATCACAAAAATGTGAGTTCCCTGGATATCACTTTTATTTGAATACATTTTTTAGTTGTATTGATTGACAATCAGTTAATCATACCCATTGCACCATAATGTATATGTGGATGTTTTTTTTAATTTCTATTGTCGATAATCCTGTGTCTTGTGAAAAAATTAAATTATGGATTATAAGATAACTGAAAAATCATCAATATAATTGAACCAGTAAAAAGTTTATTAATCTCCAACTGATTGAATGGCCTAATTAACCTACCGGTTCCTGGTGGTATTGGTGGTGTAAGGAATAAAATATAATCAATATAAGATTAATTTTAAATTCCTGTTTATTATATCGTTGGAATTAGTGAATCGTTACACAAAAATTAATCTAGTAACCATAAAAATTAATTATACCAAAACAAAAACAAGATATACGTTCTATATTATTTCTTATTTGAAGCATATCAATTTTTTTATTTAAATAGGAGGCATTTTTTTCTGTTATTTTCTTAATTTTTATTCTGAATTTTATTTCTAATTTTAATTAAATGCTAATCCTTGATGTTGACGATCTATGTACTAAATATATTTATTCCATCTGGTTAGACTGAACTATGTTTGACCTCGAATGGTTGTTTGTTTTTGCTGATATTACTAGTACAGCAATTTTCATGAAGTAGGATATAATGTTTAAAACACATAAATATAATATGATTCCAGAAATGCCATTTTTGAACAATTTTGATTTTAAAGGACACTGATATAATAACACACTACCAATAATAACCTCTTCTTGCTTATTCTATCAGGAGTACAATAATAAAGATGTCTTGTAAGACATAAAATCCGATTTAATATGAAAGAAGTGTCCTGATTTACCAAACTTGTGTCACATGAAAAATCAATAGTAGTTATACTAACTTACACCCTGTATTTTAAAATAGAATTCAAACATTTTTTCGTTGGCTTTTATACTTCTTCTCGTCTATAAAGTTTATCACACAGATTTAAGTATAACTCAAACCTTTCTAGCTAAAAAAATGACTTCCACCATTGTACTATGACTTAGACCATTAGACTTTTTGGGTGATTATTTACTTTTGCCTTACAGCATATAATCAGTGAATTGTTCCTTGCTATAAATAGTTATTTTCATAACTGTTTTTGAATTGTGATATCATGTTGGAAGTAACTCCTAGATAATCACTAACAATTTATTTATGATAATTTATTTACAGCAATGCACCATCCTTAGGCTGACAAAAGTACTTTTAAGAAGTATAGTTTGGCTGAAGTGAATTAAATATTATTCTTTTATAATCTCACCCAATCATTAAAAAGTTGTCTATAATTTTCAACTTTAAGTAGGACTTGGTTTTTTAGTACTTCATAATCAAGGATTAAAAAAAAATCAGAAAATAAATTTCATAGAAAAATATTCTCCTTTCAAGCTTCATTATGACTCTAGTCTCGACTCAGAAAGTCCACTTTTATCCCTTAAAAAACTTTTTTATCAATGAAATATTGTTATCTAGTTAGTTAATATCATCGTAATTAAATTATTTATTAAATCAACCATTATATAACTTTTTGTTCTTGACATTATTATTTGCCACTTTTCTCTCTAACAGCTTAAAATTCAATTTATGAGGATGTTTAAGAACTTGTTTCACTTTTAATTTAAAGCTGATTGGTCTTTTATATTTTGGTAGGCTAACAATTAAAAATTCATACATTTTTACTTTCACTTACTATATATAGTAAGGAAAAGTATTGCGATCATGAAAATTTTCGAATTCCAGTTTTAAACGGAAATACACATTTTAGGGTCCCCTGAGTCCAAATAACCAAGTCCTGCAAAAAGGTCTGTGTGTGTCCGTGTGTGGTAACTCCCGGGCAGAAACGGTAAGTCCTATGAAACTGAAATTTCATATCTCAGACAAATATACGCCCGAGACGTTACAAAACATTTTTTATCAAAATGAGCTTACCAGAAGAGCCACTTTATACCATGCATTTTGCACCTTTTTTCGATTTTCTTGAAAACGGTTCCGACAATTTTGATTAAGCTGGCTATATCGATGTAAAATTTAATAGGCTTAAACGTCATGTAGGTTTCATTCTGATTAAAATGTTCTGACAGGGTTTGACTGCCAATATTTCAAAATTTCTTCCTCTAAAGTACATTTAATTTTGTGTGATTAGCACAGCTAAAAAACAGGTAAATATAGAAATTGAACAAATTCGATTCCTAACTAAACAAGAAAATTGCAATAATGGAGTTAAGTGAAAGTGGTGTGTTGAGCGCACCAGATTTTTTAATATATTTTTTTAAGACTTTATTACTAGTTGAAATTTTATAAAAAAATATTCTGTTCTATAGGGTACCTTTTAATCATAAAAATATTTAATAATCTTTTAGAATTGACAGTGAAGTAAATATCTTTTCTATATCATAGGTTATAGATCACTATGAAAACCCTCGAAATGTTGGTTCATTGGACAAAAATGACTCCAATGTTGGTACTGGTTTGGTGGGGGCACCAGCTTGTGGAGACGTTATGAAATTACAGATAAAAGTTGACAAAGATGGAAAAATTGTTGATGCTAAATTCAAAACTTTTGGATGTGGTTCTGCTATAGCATCAAGTTCTTTGGCTACAGAATGGGTCAAGGGCAAAACGGTGAGTCTTATTTTGGTAAACTTGAATTATTATATAAAATTAAAAACAAAATATAATTTTAATGCTGTTTTCATATTATATATTGTCTTTTATAAATTAATTTTAAAAACATCCCGCATGTTACTTATAATGGGCTGACTGTTTTTTTAAAATTTATGTAAGGTTTGTTTTATTAATCCTATTAATTTCAATTTTTAAAAATCTAGATAAATTAGATTATTTGAGTATATAATTGTGCTGTTTTATTTATTATTTTGGCAAACACAAAACCATGAAGGTTTGAGCAGTGTTGTTTTTTTTTTCTTTAACTTACTGGTATAGAATATATAATAAGAGATGTTTGTTATTGTATCTCAAATTTTAGTTTCAGCAGAAATATACATTTTAGAATCCTGTTAAGTTAAAATAACCATTTCTTGCTGAATGGTCTGTGTGTTTAAAAAATGAAAGAGGTGCTCATGTGCATTAGATATTAGAGCACATTTTCACTAAAATTGACTTAGTGGAAGTGCCACTGTGTACACTTGTTTTTACATATTTCTATCCTCAATTCAATTCTTTGATTTTTTTAAAATATAATAATGAACAAGGCCCTCTCATAATCTCAAGCTAATATTTTCTTATTTTTAAATCTACTGAAATAGGGAAAGGAATCATCTATTAAATTTAATAACATCTTAAATTTATTTAGAAACAGATTGATGAAAAAAAAATTTAAGTTACTTTGTATGTTAGAAATATTAAATTAATATATGCCTATATTTTTAATTTTATGTTTGCAGATTGATGACGCATTGAAACTGAAAAATTCTGATATTGCAAAAGAACTTGCTCTACCCCCTGTTAAACTGCATTGTTCTAGTAAGTTTGTATTTGGTATAAATTTAATAATTAACATGACGTTTTTAATATATGTATGTAGGTACTTCCAATTGAACCTATCTATTTATCTCGTAATCAAATAAGCTTGACATATTTCCCATTTTGGATACTTATTCCAAAATATAAGATTGTTAAAAACATAGCAAAATATTGGGTTGTCCGGAAAGTTAGTAGAGAAAGTTGGACAAAAATTAAAAATTGATGAGCAGCTTAAAATTTATTTATTTAATCTACATAATAGTTACCACTGTTAGCGATTACCCTTTCCCAGCGGCTTGAAAGGTCCATTATCCCTTTTTTCCAAAATCACTGTCCTTACTCCTGAAGAACAATAAAAGGTCCGTTTTGACATCATCTTCTGAAGAGTAGGATTTCTCTTGTAGAAAAGTTTTGAGGGAACAGAAAAGATGGAAATCCGAAGGAGCCATGTCAGGAGAGTATGGCAGGTGAGGTAAAACCCTCCATCTGACGCTTAATAACTTTTTCCGAGTCCTTAAAGACACATGGGGCCTAGCATTGACTTAGTGGAATAACACTCCTTTCCGATTTGCCAACTCTGGCCGTTTCTCTTCAATTGCTGCCTTCAATCGATTTAACTCGGTGCAGTAAAAGTCCGTATTTATAGTTTGGTTTTGTGGAAGGAGCTCAAAATGTATGGGTCCCTTCCAATCCCACCAAATACTGAGCATCACCTTTCTTGGATGCAAGCCGGCCTTTGGTGTTGCGAGCGGCATCATTCCAGACAGTCCCCAAGATATTTTTCAGCTGGTGTTGATGTAGAGAATTCTTTTTTCATCACCAGTAACAACTCGTTTCAAAAATGGATCCTCCACATTTTTTTTCAGCAGCAAATCACTACATGAAATCCTTTCAATTAGGTTCCTGTATAAGGAGACGTACCCGGCCCTCTGTAGATGATCAAAAACTGTTGATTTGCAGGCTCAACTCCGCAGCTATCTCATGGACACTAATTCGTGGATTGTTTGCGATGACCGTCATAATATCCTTGATTTCAAGAGTTGAACTCCGGCCAGCCCGGAGTTGGTCTTCCAAATTGAAATCTCCTGATCTAATCCGTAAAAACCACTTCTGAACCGTGCTCTCAGCAGTTGAATTACTGCCATACACAGCACAAATCTTTCTTGCAGTTTGGGCTGCGTTTTTCCCTTTTTTAAAAAAAGAACAGCCTAATATGCCGAAAATGAACTGAATCGTCACTCATGTTGGTTTGCAATAAACTACAATACTGAGCCTTAATAAAGACGAATTCAGTGTGTAAACATAATTAATTCAATGAGGACTTAAGGCATATAAATAAACATTAGCTTTGATTCATTTTTAGTAGAAATAATAAATGGTAAATTTTATTTTTAAAATCTCTGCGAACTTTTAGGACAACCCAATATTTTGATCAGTGCTAAACTATATACACTTTCAGGTTAAAAACCACTAACACTTCCTATAATCAGAAGATAAGTTTGCAGAACATTTTCTGAATGTCTGCTAGCTAATTTGAAGAGCTAAGTGAAAGATACAATTGACAATTAGCCTAAGATGTAATACTTATAATAAAGTAGTAAAAGAAGCCTGTCTGAAAGGTTTATTGAAATCATTATATGCTATTGTCACTGAAATATTATCTAGCTTTTGTCAAGCAAAAAAAATTATTATTTATTCAAAATTAAGAAAATAGTCTTAAAAATTTCCAAACTTTTCCACAACTTGAATCCTTAACTTCAATGTCTAACTAAATCAGAATTTAATCTAAATAATAATGTTTCAGTGCTGGCTGAAGATGCTATCAAAGCAGCTCTAGCCGACTACAAGATTAAACAACAGAGTAAGGGAAAGGAAAGTAAAACTGCATAAGACCATTTAAAAATATAATCATTTATGTAGGAATATTGTGTTATGTTTAAGCTGTAGATAGATTATTTCTTCTTATGTACATATATTTTGATAACAATATAATTTAAGGAATAAGCATAAATGTATTTACATACATGAGAAATGTTCACATTGGATGTGATAAAAATTGATTGAAACAAAAAAAAAAATTATTTTTTTATTATATTTTTCGATGCTATTTAATGTTTTTATTTGTTGAGTTACTGTTTCTATTTTCTATATTATGTTATCGTTATTTAATATGCCTGTATGTAATGGAATAGTTTAATAAAGATATTGCTTAACTCTGTTCGACTCTTCTTTTTAATTAATATTACTGTGTTTTTATATATACATATATATATATATATCATTCCACAAACAAAATAAAGGTTGTATTGTAGTAAGAGTAAGGAATTTTGAATTTATTTTTTTGGGAAAAAAGTATGGGATACTAGCTGATTCAATTGTTTCAATGTGAATTTTCAAGGATAACTGAAAATTCCTCCTATTATTCTTAAGTTGGAAATTTTTTCATTATATACTTATAAAATATTTCTTTTTTACCTACCTAATATAATACACAATACTGCTTTAAAGTAAATTGTAAAAAAAAAGTTATCAGGTAAATAATTGATATAAAATTAAAGGCCGTGCTACATAGAGAAGAGGCTAGTTAGTGATAAAGTAAGGACTGTTCTATGGCAATAAGTAGTAGAAAGTAAAATATGAAAATGTGTGATGGTGATAGTGAATTACCATACACTTTCAACATTAACATATTTTCTATAAAACTTATCATATATTATTTTTTTAACTGTTATAAATAATGTTTAATTTCTTAAAATGTAGTTTCTACATTTAGAAAAATGTTCAAATTTAAACCACTCTGGTTAAATAAGGGATTTAAACACTCACTTAAATTTTTAGACGGTCCTAGTATTATTAGAAGGAAATGCCTACTTAGTATGCAGGACACGGAAAACTCAACTACTACATGTTCAAACTTGGTATCTCTAATACCCCTTTATGTAGACTATGTAAGAAGATTAAACATCTTTCCACATAGTCTGCCACTGTGACAGGGTAGAAAAGTTAAGGTTCACTCTATTTGGTGAAGTCTGCTTAGAACACCCTATGAACAATAAACTAGTCAATCCAAATAGCCTTCAGAAGTTTGCTATTGCAACAAAATTCATGTTATAAAATCACCATTTCTGACTTTATGGCGCACAATAGACCGATTTGGTCGCGGTGCAATCCCTATGTCAGCTCAAAAAACAAAACAAAAAAAAATGTTTATTTTATTTTGATATACCTTCTTCATTTAGTTCAGTTATTATTATTATTTTTAAATAATATTGTTTGTTTATTTAATGTAACTTTATGCTACTGTGGCTAATTAGATGATGCTACATTGGGAGTCATAAATTTTGCCTATTCAGGTTTAATTAGATAGGAATCTTTAACAAGTACCTAACATTGCACAGGCTCGGGACCACCTTTTTGCATCCCCTCCGAAGGACGGCATAACTAAGGATTTTTTACTCCCATTAAAAAATCCTAGGATCACCTCCGGGTTTGAACCCGTGACCTTCAGCATAGGAGGCTGTTATGCTAGCTACCCTACTATAGGTGATCTATTTTAAATGATGTTACAGGATTTATAAAAAAAGTAATATTTGATGTTATTATTGACTTTATTTAAAAAAATTATGCCTCCCTCTCCCATTACTTTCGCAAGCTCTCACAAGCACTCGCTTTCACAAATTTTTCCCTACCTCTTCTCTCAATATGCTGTGCATTTAAAAATCCTATAATTTCATTAAATATTTTATTTATTTTTAATATATGAAAACTATATAATATTTATATTATATCAAACAATCAAGTTATATTAAAAAAACATACTGGAAGGAATTAGTCCGGGTGGCGGTCATTAAATGAAACAACTGAATAGTTTCAACTATTTTATTGTTTGCCAACGTTTCGATCCCCATTGTGGGTCATCATCAGGGCGTCTGGTAGGCGAGTGGAAACAGTGGAAACAATGGGGGTCGAAACGGCAAACAATAAAGTAGTTGAAACTATTCAGTTGTTTCATTAATGACTGCCACCCGGACTAATTCCTTCCAGTAATTCTCAACGGTCAACTAATTATATCTACAATGATAAAATAAACATAGTATAATAAAAGTTAAACAAAAAAATTAAATGAAAGTAGTAAGAAAAACACAGTTATTGAATATTTGAATATAATATGTTGAAAGTGTGTGATAATTCACTATCGCCAACCAAATATTTTCAGCTTTTACTTGTTTCTTCTCTCATCAGACTGAAAGGTCTTAATAAACAAAAGATGCATTTCAGACCATCTATACAATAATAAAGTATATAATAATTAGGTAATAAAGTAATTAAAACTTGTTATAGTCATTACATTTAATATATAGAGAAACATATATTGCTTAAAACTTCGCATTCCAATACAGCTTTATATTGTTTAATAATTAATTATTTTCTTTGATCTTCATACTTCTATTCCAATTAAAAAATATTAATAAAATAAAATTACGGTTGAATTGGATGGAATGTCATTTTTGAGAGTGTTGCTAATATTTTGAAGTATGGTATATTTCTGATAATACGATTAATTATTGTATGCATCAACTCAGCTAATCTCCAAGGTTCAAGAATAGGAAGTTATTCAGTATTTATCATTTTAACCTTGGGCTAAATAATTCTTTTTTTTTTTTTTTTTAATATCAAAATTAAAAACGACTATTAAAAACGGGAAATAAAATACTCCTAGTTTTCTTTTGGAATTAAAGCATTTATGCAAGAGACATAAAAAAACGGGTATTATTTTCAATTAGTAAAATTGTACAACTTTATTTATAACTAACTAAATTAATTAGGGGTGGGCATAATCGAACGACGATTATCGGATGATTCGAATTAATCTATTATCGGATTAATCGGTTTGGAGAAACGAATGATCATTTGAACTGAATTGTTTAACGATAATCGAGGGATTAATAGGAAGTGAGATGATCGAACTACCTTTTTTTTTGCTCAGCACATAAATTATATCCATATTTCCACGTAGGCTCAGCCATTATAGAAACGGGAATTGTGGCATATCGTCTCTCAGAATGCATATCAATCATTCGATTATTTGAATTATCGAAGTCCGATCATCGATTATACCCTGTATTAAATGATTATTACTGTTTAAATTAATTATATTATTATATATATATATTAATTATATATATATATATATAAAATAACATTTTTTTAATATCAAGAATAGGAAGTTTTCAGTATTTATCACTTTTAACCTTGGGCTAAATTTAGGGGCTACCCATAGCGTAGTGGTTAGCATAACAGCTTTCTATACCAAAGGTCGCGGGTTCAAACCTGCGGGTGGCCCAAGGATTTTTTAATGGGGGTAAAAAATCCTTAGTTATGCCGTCCTTCGGAGGGGACGTTAAAAGGTGGTCCCGAGCCTGTGCGATGTCAGGTACTCGTTAAAGATCCCTATCCTAATAAAACCTGGATAGGCAAAATTTAGGTCTCCCACTGTAGTATCGTCTGATTAGCCATAGCAGCATAAAAGTGACGTTAAACGAATAAACAAACAAACCTTGTGCTAAATAATTCTTATTTTTTTCAATTTAAAAATTAAAAAAATGGTATTTAGGGAAATAAAATACCCCTAATTTTCTTTTGCAATTAAAGAATTTATGCAAGAGACATCAAAAAACGGGTATTATTTTCAATTAGTCAAATTGTACAACTTCATTTATAACTAACTAACGACTCACTCTTGCTTTGATTGTTTAAAAAACTCATTTTGACAATTGAGAGTTTATCACTTTGGAATAATGAGTTCACCTTAATGAAAAGTGCAATTAACAAGAAAATACTTAAAAACGTCTATTAATTATAATATTTAATCATAAGCATAAATTAATTTAAAAAATCAGAAGTAGTTCAGTTTGAATGTCATATTACAGTTCCTATTTTTTTTTTTTTTACGCGAAGCGGCCTTAAGAACCACGCAAATATCATTTTCTCACAACTTTGCCCACACATTCCACTCTTTTTGTCTCTTCCCACGTCTTCATTCTCTCAGACTGGAATCTTCTCTGTTCCTCGTTCCATACTCTCCCCTTTCTCACCTCTTTGGCACCCACAAGGACCTTTATCTTCCCTAATATCTCCCTATATCCATCTCTATTGACACAATCCTGTGTTGAGATTCCCAACCTCACTCTCTCTTTCCTCATCTGCTGAATGTATCCTCCGGCCCCTTTATATCCCCACATTTTTTCAAAGATTTCTTTATTTATTCTATTCGGGCTCAACCTAACCATATGCCCGTAGAAACATAGCCTTCTTAACCTAATGTCCGTTTTCATGTCATCCATTTCTTTATACAGTTCTCTGGTAGGCCTCAGCCTATATCCTGATAACTTTATTGGCCCATAAATCTTCTTTTTTATTACATTTATTTATATTTTATATTTCAAATGAACTTTTTTAGAAATACATTTTAAAAGTTTAATTTAGTTCACATGAGAAAATCTGTTTTCATGAAATGATCTAAAAGTAGAAATAATTAATAACAATGTTATTTTATGGATTTATTACAAATTTCCATTTATTTGAACAACTTAAGTACGAGTTGGTGTTTTTTTTTTGTTTTTTTTCTAAAATCTTTAGTACTGTATGAATAAATTTAACTGAAGAGCACCGTACAGAGGCAACACTGAATAACCGTAAACTCCCCCACCACAATATTACAAACAGCATAAGTTCATAAATTTATGCGCTTATAACAATTTACTATTTACTTTTACGGCTTGTTTTATTGCATATTAACTTTTCTAAAATCTTTCGCTTTTCAGAGGTATATTAAATGTCTATATTACTACTTATATTTCAGAAATAATTTTTTGATGACTTGGTTACTGAAAACTTATTTTTCTCATTTAAAAGAAAAGATAAATTGCAATGTATTTTACTTTTAAACCTTCAGGAAATGCTGAGCTAAATGACAGTAAAACTGTATCAAAATCTGTTCAGTGGTTTAGAAGGAGTTCGCGGGAACTAGAATAGCATTTTCATTTTACTTTCACTTACTATATATAGTAAGGGGAAGTATTGCGATCGTGAAAAATTTCGAATTCCAGTTTTCAACGGAAATACACGTTTTAGGGTCCCCTGAGTCCAAATAACCAAGTTCCCCCCAAAAAGGTCTGTTTGTGTGGTAACTCCCGTGAGAAAACGATAAGTCCTATAAAACTGAAATTTCATTTTTAAGACAACTATACCCCCGAGATGTTACAGAAACTTTATCATCAAAATCAGCTGACCGGAAGATGTACTTTATACAATGCATTTTGCATTCAAAAATGGCTCTAACTCTATTGATTAAAAAATCTGGTGCGGGCAACACACGACTTTAACTTACCTCCGTTTTTAGAATAGATTAAAGAATTTTCAAATACAGTTAGAGATAAAAATAGGTGAAACTATTAAAGAATTAATTAAATTGAATTTATATAGAAACATGTATTTTATTAAAAAATCTATTGTATTATTATCTAAAATGATCAGTTAGTTTTATCTTCATTTCATCACTCTCTATTAACTTTTAAAAGCTTGTGTATAAGATAATATTTTTCTAAAATCTTTAGCTTTCCAACGGTATACTATAAACGTATATTACTACTCTTATGTTCAAAAACGAAAAATTGTATTAGAAAAATCGATAGAAAAATTAGAGAAAAAAATATTTTTTTTTTGTTTTCTTCTTTAGTTGAGTATCGAATTTATTCAATTCAATTTACCTGTTCAATTCAATTTACCTGTTTTTCATCAGCGTTAACCAGATAATATAGTTATTTTTATTGAATCTACAAAATTAAAGGTACTTTAGGGGAAGAAAATTTAAAATATCGGCATTTAAGCCCTCTCAGACCATTTTAATCAGAATAAAACCTACATGATATTAAAGCTCATTAAATTTTACATCGATATAGCGAGTTTAATCAAAATCGTCGGAACCGTTTTCGAGAAAATCGAATAAAGTTGCAAAATGCATGGTATAAAGTGGCTCTTCTGGTTAGCTCATTTTGATGAAAAAAGTTTTGTCTCGTCTTGGGCGTATAGTTGTCTTAAATATGAAATTTCAGTTTCATAGGACATACCGTTTCCGCCCAGGAGTTACCACACACACATACACAGACCTTTTTGTGGGACTTGGGGGACCCTAAAAGGTGTATTTCAGTTGAAAACTGGAATTCGAAAATGTTCACGATCGCAATACTTCCCCTTACTATATATAGTAAGTGAAAGTAAAAATAAGGATGTAGGTTTCATTCTGATTGAAATAGTCTGAAGGGGCATAAATACCGATATTTCAAAATTTCTTCCTCTTAAGTACCTTTAATTTTGTAGATTTAAAAAATTTTGGTACATTATCTTATTAGCATTGATAAATAACAGGTAATATGCAAGTTGAGCTAATTTGATAAACTTAAGGAGAAAAGTGCAAACATATTTTTTTATGAAATTTTTGTGTTTTTTGAACAGGTGAATAGTAATATAGATGTATAGCATACCATTGGATGGATGAAGATTTTAGAAAAAATATTATCTAATTCACGGAATTTTAAAGGTTAATGGAGAGTGATGAAAAGCAGATAAAACTGACTGATTGTTGTAGATAAAAATATAATAGATTATTTAATAAAACACATGTTTTTATTGAAATTCAAAATAAATATTTCTTTAACAATTTATTTGTATCTTTAAATGTATTTAAAAATTCTTAAAATGGTTTAAACAATGGAGGTAAGTGAAAGTAGTGTGTCGCGCACACCAGATTATTATATATAGCTTTTTTCAGTCAAATTCATAATTTTTTCAGTCAAATTCATATTTTTTTCAATCAAATTCATAATTTTTTCAGTCAAATTCATAATTTTTTCAGTCAAATTCATAATTTTTTCATTCAAATTCATAATTTTTTCATTCAAATTCATAATTTTTTCAGTCAATTTCATAATTTCTTGTACCCATTTTATAAAGTTAATTTAATGAGGTTTTGCTACTAAGAACTTAACATTTTTATTAAATCTTGTTGTTGTTTATCCATTTATCGTCACTTTATGTTACTGTGCTTAATCCGACGGTGCAGCGGGAGCTCCAAGTTTTGCCTACCCATGATTTACTCTTAAGCAAAACTTAGGGATCTTTTACGAGTTCCACTTATTAAATCTTTTAAGAGTCATCTGTGGTGCACAAATATAGGAGGATCTGCTGGTTTTAGACTTGCGACATTAAGCATAGAAGGCTGTTATGCTAGCCACTACTCCACAGGTGACCCTAAATGCATTCAACAAGGTGTTTGAATCTGCCGGGTTTAAACACGTGATTTTGGACATATTAATCTTTAACTCCTTGCTGAATACATCCAGGGTCACCTGTGGATTAGTGGCTAGCATAACAGCCGCTTTTAAAGGACGAAATAACCAAGGATTTTTACTCCCCAAAAACAACTATAGGGCCATCTGCCAAATATGAACTCGCGATCTAGGGGATAGAAGGATGTTATGCTAGCCACTACTCCACAGGTGACCCTCGATGCATTAAAAAATGTTTAATCTGCCGGGTTTGAACCTGTGACCTTGGACATATTAATCCTTAACAACTTTTTGAATGCATAAAGGATCACCTGTGGAGTAGTGGCTAGCATAACAGCTCTCTATGCTTAAGGTCGAAAGTTCAAAACCAGCATATGGCCCTATATTTCCTTTTAGGGAGTAAACATCTTTATTATTTGTTTAATTATATTTGTCTTAATTGGTTATTTCGTCCTTTAAAAGAGGCTGTTTTGTTAGCCACTACTCCACAGGTGACCCTTTATGCATTCAAAAAGGTATTAAGGATTAATATGTCTAAGGTCACGGGTTCAAACCCAGCTTAATCTATAAGTTAAAGATTCAAACACTTAGTTGAATGCATCGAGGGTCACCTGTGGTGCAGTGGCTAGCACAACATCCTTATATCCACTAGATCACTAGTTCATACCTATCAGATGGCCCTATATTTGCTTTTAGGGAGTAAAAATCCTTGGTTATTTCGTCCTTTAAAAGAGGATGTTATGCTAGCTACTAATCCACAGGTGACCCTGGATGCATTCAGCAAGGAGTTAAAGATTAATATGTCCAAAGTCACGTGTTTAAACCCGGCAGATTCAAACACTTTGTTGAATGCATTTAGGGTCACCTGTGGAGTAGTGGCTAGCATAACAGCCTTCTATGCGTAAGGTCGCAAGTCTAAAACCAGCAGATCCTCCTACATTCGTACACCACAGATGACTCTTAAAAGATTTAATAAGTGGAACTCGTAAAAGATCCTTAAGTTTTGCCTACCCAGGTTTACTTAAGAGTAAACCTTGGTAGGCAAAACTTAGGACTCCCGCTGCACCGTCGGATTAAGCACAGTAACAAAAAGTGACGATAAATGGATAAACAACAACGAGATTTAATAAAAATGTTAAGTTCTTAGTAGCAAAACCTCAATAAATTAACTTTATAAAATGGGTACAAGAAATTATGAAATTGACTGAAAAAATTATGAATTTGATTGAAAAAATTATGAATTTGATTGAAAAAATTATGAATTTGACTGAAAAAAGCTATATGTAGAGATGCTAGGTATTTAACAATAGGTATTTAACATGAACAAACTGATAAAACAGGAGAGGTTAAATATTTTTCTTAATAACCACAACTGCCAGAAGATAGCTTTATATATTTTGTATATATAATATACAATATAAATCTAAAATTAAATCACATTTGTAGAGCATAATGAACTCTTACTTTTGATAGAACAACTCTTTGAGCCTTTTAGAGTTCATTTGTAGTAATACTAATATTTACAATTTCTCAACACTGTTCATTATCGGTTTACAAGATACAACAGAATGGAAAAATTAAATAAAATTAATTAAGATACCAATTATTCAGATGAAATTATACATTTTCCAGTAGTAAAGTAATTTCTTCAAGGCAAGTCAAACTAAGAATTAAATATTATTTACAACAGTGCATGTTGACAATACATAACGCCATGTGGTAGAATAGTACAAATCTATATACATACATATTAAAGTAGAACTCAATATTAATTTGGCTACAACAATGAAAATAACAAAAAATTATGGAGCATATTCAAAAATCTGCCAGCCACCCTTCTTTTAAACTTAATCAATTTTTAAATACCAAGATTTTTCACATACTCAAAATATAATTAGATGAGGAAGATGGTTGGGAGTGCGGTCATTAAAAAGAAACACACATTAAAACAAGTGCTAATTTAATCATGTACCTACATTGTGGGCCTTCATCAGGGTTGACTCTGAGACGGTGTCTAAAGAAGTCACTTCTTTAGATTCCGACACCGTCTCAGAGTCAACCCTAATGTAGGCCGAAACATCGGCACATATTTAACATAACACTTGTTTTAATGTGTGTTTCTATTTAATGACCGCACCCCCAACCATCTTCCTCATCTAATTTCTCAACGGTTAACAAATACCCCATCATTAAAGATATAATTACATTACATTTCCTGGCTGCCTAAATGAATGATTGATTGGTCAAAAGAAAATAGATCAAAATATTTTTTAAGTTCTTTTTTTGAACTGGTTAGGATAATTATAATCATAATACTATAAATTACAAACTTTATAATTAATACTACTCATTTCAAGCATGTGGCCATTACAGAAAGATTGATTAAACATCACAGAATGCTTATAGTTTAATTCCTTTGGCGACACTATATATATTTTTCCTTATTTAAAGATCTTTTATAATTATGATATTTATTTAAAAAAGGATTTAGTAATTCATCATAGCAATTAAAGAAACAATTGCCAAAAGATGAGAAGGTAAATTATGAAACTATTATTAATAAACACTTTTTGATTAAAAAAAAAAAAACCTGGACTGGTGATAAATTATAATAAACTATCTCAATAAAAAAACAAAATATTAAGTATAAAACATACAAAAAAACAACTTAATGAAAAAACAAACAAAGGCTTTATTCATAGAATAAATAGAAACTAAATAAACAAAGGACAGATTTCAATATTACGTATGAAATCCAGCAATTTAGATTAAACAGTATCGATAAGCTACAATCAACAATGATGATGAACCATTCATCATATGTCCGTCGCCTTCATATATTTCGGAATATTATACTTTGGATTTTAAAAATTCACGTACCTGCGTAATTTTACCTATTTGATGACTAATTTTATACACACACCGAACATTTATAAACATCCTATATACAAAAAACTGAAAAGAAAACCATTTTATTAAAAAATAAATAAATACTTATTTCTAAAACAGTCTAGATTAAACTAATTAATAAATTAGTTTAGATTATACAGGGCAGTTTTGAACTGAGATTTTATTACATTTTTTTTTTTTTAATGTGTAAAAATTATAATTTATAAAACATTTTTTCTTCCAAAAAATTCCAACTGTAATAAATAGAAACAAAATATTCTTTGTGATCTATGGTTTCAAATATGGATTATAAATATAAAATTAACTGCTAAGTTTCTCGGAAATCAATTCTCTCCCATCTCAACTTGGAGAAACTTCTTTCTCTGTCATAAATAATCAGTTGTGGAGGAATGGTAAGAGTGCATTAATAAAAGGGATTATATCTTCCAATAAAATGCTTCTCATAGTTCATCCCGAAGACCGTTGTAAACATTGTTCACACTCTTTTGGTTCAAAATTTTTCTCAGTTCTGAAAAAAAAAATTAAAATTGTTGCATGAGAAAATTACCAAGTCAATAAATAATTATCAAATTTAAGAAATAAAAATTTTAATTTCAAATATACCATAATTTTTATATCCACTTCAACCTAAATTCACGTATGTCCTTACAGAGAAGAAAAATTCCAGAGTGTTCCTCGGTTAGGGATAAAAAACTTAAATTGGATCAAAGTATTGGGTTGTGTCACATGAAATGTCCGTTTTCAAGGTAAAGGATTTTTATTAAAAATACGATATGAAAACAAGATCATTATATTCGAAGTATTTACCTTCTTTTTCTGCACATTTTTCCCAACGTGACACCAACTTTTTTATCCCCGAACTGAAAAACTCTGAGCTTTGAAGTGAAACAAAATCTGAAAACGCACTTTTCACTTGATCATCATTTTCAAAAAGTTTTCCTTTGACGAAGTTGTCTAAATTCTTGAACAGGTGGTAATCTGTTGGAGACAAGTCGGGAGAATATGGCGAATGCGAAAGAACTTCGTAGCCCAGTTCTTTCAATTTTTGCACGGTATGTTTTGAAATATAGGGTCTTGCTGCCGCTCAGTGAGATCATGAGGTACCCATGTATCGACTTTTTTTACTTTCCCAATACACTTTAAATGTCTGGAAACGGTAGATGCACTTGCATTTAGTTGTGCTGAGAGTCCTTTAACTGCTTGGTAGGGGTTTCCTTCAACTGTATGTTTGAGGACATCGTTGCCTATTACGGACGGAGGTCTTCCTCGGGGCAAGTTTTCCAAGTCAGTATCCCCAGCTGAAAACTTAGCAAACCAAAGGCGAATGGTCCATTCATTAACACTCCCTTCCCCAAACGCCTTGCAAATATTTCTAGCGGCCTCAGCTGCTGAAATGCTGAGTTCGAACTCGTACAAAAATATTACTCGAAAATCGTGTGTTTCCATGTTCATATTTGGAGGTATACTAAAAAGTGGATAATTGATTGGGATGCTAATGCTTATAATACAAAGGAGAGGATTAGTAACTGTTTACTTTAAATATGTAATTCGGAAGAAAACAACAGAGATCTGCAAAATCCTTGTATTTCAGAAACTATAAAAACGGACAATTCATGTGAAACAACCCAATAGTTCGTTCAAGTTTAGATTGCATCATAAGAGTTGAAAAAGGCTTTAAAATTGGTACTAAGTTCCAAAATATATTCAAATGTAATGTAAATCTAGGGAAAATATACGAATGAGAATGGTGAAAGTAAAAGAGTTATTTCACTCCCTCACAACATAATTATAGTTGTTTATCCATTTAATGTCATTTTATGCAACTGTAGCTATTAGTATAATTAATTAATTTTGATAGTGATTCTTAACAAATACCAAACATCGAACAGGCTTGGGACCACCATTTTACATCACCTTCAAATGACAGCATAACAAAGGATTTTTTACTCCCATTAAAAATTCCCAGGGCCATCTTTCGGGTTTGGAACCATGGCATAAAAGGCTGTTAAGCTGGCCACTACACCATATGTGACCTCTCAAATGAACTAATTTAAACTCTTATAAGTTTATGTTGTAAACTAACTATTCAGATTTAGATAGGAATTAAGTTTTGGCTTACGTTTGGTTATATCTGAGGATAAAATGTATAAATTCTGAATAAAATCACATTTAGATAGATCATGGGACAGTTTTCTGACAGACTTTAGCAAGGAACTTACTCATCCATTCGTATTATTATAAGTAAAAATACTAATTAATATGCAAGAACAAGAAAAAAAATCGACCATATCAAATGATCAGACCAGGGAGGTACCCAAAAAAATTACATGACATCGACTAAAATCCCTAGTCCTTTAGTATACATGATAGTTGCAAGTGCACAGGAAAAATGAATATGTGATAATGAAAAGTTAGAATTTAATAGATTTACTATTCATATATATGAACTTAATATGAAGAAATTATAGTATTAATTGACCTATATTGAGATACAATTTGGAAATAAATATAATATTGAAAATCTGAAGATGAGGCATAGGGTACCTCGAAACGTAATAAGAATAATCTTTGACATGTTTTGATAAATAAATATATATAAACATAATTAGAAGAGAATGTTCCAATTGATATAATCATATCCTAAATTACTCTTCTATAATAGTAATTGATATAAAATATATGTGTGATATATATTTGGCCGCTCTACAAAAGAAGTCTTTGATACATTTTTTTATTTATTTAATTTTTAGATATCACAACGTTTCAGCCTCTAGGGCCATTTTCAAGCATCATGCATATCCATGTTATATATCTATTCTTTCACCGGTTCATTAGCAGTGTCATCATAATTATTAGCAGTATCAAATTTTAAAAGAACTTAACATTTATCGCCTACATAGGGGAGCCCGTGGCTGAGTGGTTAGCGCGCTAGCCTGCTATGCTGAAGTTGTGAGTTCGAATCCAAGTCCCAGGAAGACTTTTTTCAAGCATACAAATAAATAGGGATGCACTCACAATCTCCCCCGGGTATGTGGGACACGTCAGCTAATTGATAGCCACCCACAAAAATAGGCGTAGGGAGTGATGACCCTACCCTATAAAATATCATCGAGTATCGCGGTGTGGACTATAAACCAGACCGCACGGCCAAGGGCCTCCAAGGCCTGTCGCGCCAACCGGAGAAGAAGAACATTTATCGTCTTGTAGATGTAACAGTCGCGTATGAAAACATCTATAAGAAGGACGATAAATGTTAACTGCTTTTAAAATTTGATACTGCTAATGATTATTATTTGACACTGCTGATGTAGTGTTGAAAGAATAGATATATAACATGGATATGCATGATGCTTGAAAATGGCCCTAGAGACTGAAACGTTATGATATCTAAAAATTAAATAAATAAAAAAATGTATCAAAGACTTCTTTTGTAGAGCAGTCAAATATATATGTCACACAAATATTGAACCAAAAAAAAACATAGTACACAATGATGAGAAAATCAGAAACTATAATTTTTGTTTAATTATTACTCATTTTCTTTTTGGGTATCATTTCATAAACAAAAACAGTATTTAAAAAAACATAAAATCTTACTTTCTTTGTCATCATCAGAAAATCCTTCCTTAGGGAATTCAACATCAAATGTGATGTAAAGAGCACCGTGTTGGTTGTTATTATCGTAATTAGGCATGCCTTCATTTTTCCTTCTTAATCTAGCACCAGGCCAAGTAACTTTGTCCCTCTGTAATAAATGAAGCAAAAAGATTACTTAAAATTAATTTTCTTCCCAATAAAAATAAATTAATGATATTCCAAGCTGAATGATTTTACAATGATTTTAGAACTTTTCATATTTTTTTAAAAATGTATTCATACTATAAGTAATACAAATTAATTTTAATTGCTATAGGATGAAACCTACCTGAATAGTAAGTTTCCGACCATCAAGATGTTCTATAACAAAGCTAAAACCTGTCAAAGCATCGGCAAGTGACACAGTAACATTGGTGTACAAATCATCGCCCCTTCTTTCAAAAACACGATGTGGTTGAGTCTTAACTTTCAAAATGAGATCTCCTGGGTCACCATCAATGTGTGGTTCACCCTCGGCGACAAACTTCACCTCCTGCCCGTCTTTCATTCCTGGTTCTATCTCAACTTCTAGGAGTCGGTCTTCAGTGACGTACCTATAAAACAATTGGAATGAAAAAAATAAATAAAAAAATTGAAACCATAAATTTTTTTAGAATTACAAACTTTCGAGAACATATAACAAAATGCAGTAAAGACAAGAGACAACATGGGGCCACCCATAGCGTAGTGGTTAGAATAACAGCTTTCTATGCCAAAGGTCGCGGGTGGCTCTAGGATTTTTAATGGGAGTAAAAAATCCTTAGTTATGCCGTCCTTCGGAGGGGGCGTTAAAAGGTGGTCCTGAGTCTGTGCGATGTCAGGTACTCATTAAACATCCCTACCCTAATAAAACCTGGATAGGCAAAATTTAGGACTCCCACTGTAGCATCGTCCGATTAGCCATAGTAGTATAAAGTGACGTTAAATAAATAAAGTAAATGTGATAGACACAGTAAACTGACATGAAATACATGTTAGACACTACTCATTGGCATCACTCAAAAAATATTCTAAACTAGAAGATCCCAGGGCCATTTTCTTTTCAGAAGCCTCGGAGGATTATTGGGAATCGAAGGGGATGATAGGATCGAAACTAGTGGGTCAGAGTGGGAATGGAGTTTTTAATGGAAAGATGGATACCTAGTTCCGGCTAATTCAGAAACATAGGAAACATTAAGTTCTTTATGTATGAGCTTATTTGTGACAAAGTAAGGAGCATAAAGGATTTTGTATTGTAAGGATTGGATACTGGATACGACAAGAATTTGATGGTTTAGTAGGGCCCATAGCAATAGAATGTCTTAAAAATATATTTTGAATTTATAAACTGGTATAGTTGACTGTTGATGTAAAGATAAAAATAATAAAAGGGATTCAGGAAATAAGTCTTGTAATACTTTTGCCAAAAAAATATAATAACCAGGCAATCTAATATAATTAACAAATATTTTAGACGATAGTCAAATAATTCTTTAGTACTATATAGTATTATTAGTATTATTACTATATAGTATTTATTAATATTATCATATACATATATATATATATATATATATATATATATATATATATATATATATATATATATATATATATATATATATATGATAATATTAATAAATATTTTATTATGGCACTTATAAACCTTTAATTCATAACATATAGATAATTTCTATAATTATTTTCTGAAAGTAAAATTATTTATCAAAAATACTGTCCTAAAAAATTATATAATAAAACAAAAAATTATCTGATTGGGAGGGAATTTAATACGATCTTCACTATCAGAAATATTCATTGTCCTCCCCATTCTGGTTTTGTTTATCTATGGTCCCTTTGGTGCCATAGATAACAAAGAGATTACTAAAATATGTCGCACATTTAAAACATTCTATATGATATAGTTACAAGTGTATAATTTAATTTAAATACAAGGAAAGCCTCATAATCATATTTCTTTGCTTTTATAATAAAACAATTAAAAATTAATGATATAAACTAGAATATTAATCCCAAAATAAAAAAATCTGGTGCACGCAACATATGACTTTCCCGTGCCTCGCTTGTTAAAATCAATTTAAGAATTTTTAAATACATTCAGAGGTAAAAATAAATTGTTTAAGAATTAATTAAATTGAATTTCAATAAAAACATGTGTTTTATTAAATAATCTATAATATCATTTTTTATAACAATCAGTTAGTTTTGTCAGTTTTTTATCATTAAAATTTTGTATATTAGATAATATTTTTCAAAAATCTTTAGCTATCCAATGGTATATTATACACCTATACTACTATTATTGTGTCCAAAAACAAAAAAATCGCATTAAAAGCTATGTTTGCACTTTTCTTCTTTAGTTGTTTATCAAATTCACTCAACTTGTATATTTAGCTGTATTCATCAATGCTAACAAGATGATCTGCCTAATTTTTTGGAATCTACAAAATTAAAGGTACTTTAGAGGTGGAACATTTTAAATATCAAAGTTTGAGCTCGGCTATGACCAATTATTTATTTTTTGTTATTTAAGCAAGTAAGATTGACAAGGTGTTATTAAAAACTTGACTGTCGAGTCGAGCATTAATGCTGAACTCAACCATATTGCTCTTCATGAAAAAACTCTCATTTTCCATTTTTAATATATTTTTGTTTTTTAGATCTATTGCGTCATTTAATACTGTCAATTTTTTTTTTTTTTTTTATAAGAAGAGAAAAACATAATTTATATTACATATGTTCATACAAAAAGTGTACATAGTTAGGTAGATATCATTAGAGCAAAATTATGCAGACATAAATATTATTGCACTCTAATAAGAAATCTGAACCTTATCAGAATTTATAAAAATAATAAAATTCATTAATAATATGATAACACATTTTTATTGTCAATACACCATCTGTAAATTCTCTTTTAAAAGTCTCAATTACTTAAATGAATAATTAAACGCGATAAAACTTGGGAAAAGATAAACAAAATCAACTTAAGTAAAATACAGACAAAATTAAGCAGAATATCCAGAATGACACAAATGCATGCTGTGCATAAATTTATCCAAATAATTCTTTAGAAAATAAAAATACATAATCCCAGTAAATACTAACATTCCTATACCTTACGTTTATATTGGAATAATTTCTTTACAAGAGAGTTAAACATATATCAAGATTTAAGAGCCAAATTAACACTGTACTCACTTGACATTAGGACACTCATCACAAATAGTTTGCTGAAACATTTGGAATCTACCAGGACCTAAACTTTTTGTTTGAAGTTCCTCCCGACAATTACACCGTCTGGTGCCAGGTGCAGGTTTTAAAACTGGTTTACTGTGGGTTATCTAGAGAAAAAAAAAATCTTTTCCTAGAATGAAAACTATATAATTCCAGTAATATTGATTGATTGTAACTACTGTACCTCCACAAAGTTTCCATTATATAGTTCTTCTAATGAAACATACAGATCCATTACAATATTCGCTCCTTTCCTGGTTTCATGCCTTTGACTACCTCCTCCAAAGTGAAATCCAAAATCACCAAAAAAACTGGCAAAGGGGTCCATACCACCATCCATCATCCCATCTTTTTTCAGACATTCTTCTCCACACTTATCATACTTTTCTCTTTTTTCTTTGTTGGATAGCACTTCATATGCAGCACTGAGATCAGCAAACTTGGAAGCAGCATTAGGATCATCAGTATTTTTATCAGGATGTAACTCCTTGGCAAGTTTTCTATAAGCCTTTTTTATTTGATTTAGATTGGCATTTTTGTTCACCCCTAAAATGTTGTAGAAATTCCTCCTAAAAATAAAAATTTGATTTTATAATTATCTAAAGCCGGATTGATAACTGATTAAAGGCAGGTTATAAATAACGACTTAATCCCGGTGAATGATAAAATACACATAAGCAATTATATCTACACTTACTCAGTGAATACGACTACTGAACAAAGTATCACATAGAATATGACAAGACAAATATATCTGTAAGTCTTCATGTTCAAATATGAAGAACTGACAGTAATCCTCGAACCTTTATTTTCATTTTGTTAACCAGTCCGTGGTCGATTTCTATTGGCCAGCCGTAAGTGTCCTCTTTGTATTGGTGTATTAATGCAAAAAAACTTTAACGAAAACTGAGTAATTCTTCGTTATTTAAATAAAAACCTGTAAAATAATCTTTGTACTCAGCAAAAAGCAATATTGATTTTTTAAAGACAAGACTTCAAGATATTTTTAGCATCTGTTACAATATTTCATCATTGACGAAAGAGTGGGGGGGAGCTTCAAAATGAACTAATCCTGGATTGTCCTGGACGTTCCATGTTATATTCTGGAATTTTCAAAACACCACAATATTAATACCATTTATATAATTATTTTAGGGGTTAAATTTTTTTCTAATCTCCTGTATTATACAATAAACAATAATAAATAAAACAATTCCAAACAAATAATGCAACAGTACAGGCCTTTCAGAAATTACACTAACTTTCGAGGTAATTTTTTTAAAACTCTGGTCTCCCTTCAAAGCGAATAAATCTTTCAAGTTTTTTTTTTTTTTTTTTACCATAACAATTCAAACGAATAGTTAATAGGATAATGTTAATAAATACTCTATACTCGAAAATTACGTATCCACTTTTGGATAATGTAATAGGTCTATTCCCTCACGGCTCAAAGATCAGGCAGATCATGCGCATAGGTTTTTTTTCCACCCAAACAGGTCCCGTTTAGAACGAAAAAAATTTAAAGTTTATAGATATATCTGCTAGATCTATAAAAAAATATATATAATGAGCGACAAGGAATCAGACCTAAGAATGGACAGAGAGATTCAAATGGGATTTTCGAAGCGTCCTGTGACCATTATTCATTATTAAACATAATTTTAACTCTACCATTTCAAAAGGGATGGATTTAAAAATGACATCCATAAAAAAAAAAAAAAAAAAAAAAAAAAAAAAAGAAGAAAAGAGAGATTTCAGTAGTTGTGTTCCCTTCTCGCATATTATATTTCGGAACGAGTCAGACTAACGAAAATGCAGAATCTACAGGAAACAGATTTCAGGTTTTATGTAATAAAAAAAAACTTAATTGGAGATAATGAGGAGCGACATTTTACACAGATAGTAGGGTTAATTTGCTTAATTCAGATCTGGAGCTAAACACTGCTTGGCTGAATTTCTGACCTCCGTGGAGTTAAATGGCTGTTGCTGTATGTCGCTTCCTATAATAATACCTCTAGAGATATCTACAATCGAGCTCTGTCTACTCCGCTAAGGTGAATTATTCAACTATAGTGATTACATACACTACTATGTTTATGTTTAAGTCAAGACTTCAGGTTCTCACCAGACAAAACGAAGTGTATGGTATTTTCAAAGTAGACATCCAAGTTCTCCATCTGAAATCAAGCTCTATCCTTCCACAATGAGTGCAAATTCTTAGGACTCACTTTCGACTCCAAGCTGACATGGGGCCACACATAAAAAACATGAAGAAACAATGCCTGAAGCGAGTTAATGTAATGAAAGTCCTTGCAGGAGCAAGCTGAGGTTTTGGCCGAACTAGATTACTTCAGATATAGCTTTTTTCAGTCAAATTCATAATTTTTTCAGTCAAATTCATAATTTTTTTCAATCGAATTCATAATTTTTTCAGTCAAATTCATAATTTTTTCAGTCAAATTCATAATTTTTTCAATCAAATTCATAATTTTTTCAGTCAATTCCATAATTTCTTGTACCCATTTTATACTGTCAATTTAATGAGGTTTTGCTACCAAGAACATAACATTTTTATTAAATCTTATTGTTGTTTATCCATTTAACGTCACTTTATGTTACTGTGCTTAATCCGACGGTGCAGCGGGAGTCTTAAGTTTTGCCTATCCAGGTTTACTTAAGATAGGGATCTTTTACGAGTTCCACTTTTTAAATCTTTAAAGAGTCACTTGTTGGGCACAAATTTAGGGCGATCTGCTGGTTTTGGACTTGCGACCTTAAGCATAGAAGGCTGTTATGCTAGCCACTACTCCACAGGTGACCCTCAATGCATTCAATAAGGTGTTTGAATCTGCCAGGTTTGAGCCCGTGACCTTGGGCATATTAATCTTTAACGCCTTGCTGAATGCATCCAGGGTCACCTGTGGAGTAGTGGCTAGCATAACAGCCTCTTTTAAAGAACGAAATAACTAAAAGCAAATATAGGGCCATCTGCTGGTTTTGAACTTGCGACCTTAAGCATAGAGAGCTGTTATGGCTAGCCACTACTCCACAGGTTAACCTCTATGCATTCTAAAAGGTGTTAAGGACTAATATGTCCAAGGTCACGGACTCAAACCCGGCAGATTCAAACACCTTGTTGAATGCATTGAGGGTCACCTGTGGAGTAGTGGCTAGCATAACATTCTTCTATCCACTAGATGGCGAGTTCGTACCTGGCAGATGGCTGTATTTTTGCTTTTAGGGAGTAAAAATCCATGGTTATATCGTTCTTTAAAAGAGGCTGTTATGCTAGCCACTACTCCACAGGTGACCCTGGATGCATTCAGCAAGGCGTTAAAGATTAATATGCCCAAGGTCACGGGTTCAAACCCGGTAGCAAAACCTCATTAAATTGACTGAATAAAATGGGTACAAGAAATTATGAAATTGACTGAAAAAAATATGAATTTTTTTTTTTTTTTTTAACTTTAAATCTTTATTCACACCTGTAAATAATACAATGAACAATCAGTGAATGTGCGGTCAATTTTAAGAAACATGGCGTGATAGGCATGAGAGAGAGGCAGCACCCAGCGGTACCTACTCCTGGCATGAAATTAGTGTATATTACTAAAGGAGAAGGTCTCTCATCCAACTCCTCTTCAGCCTTCTGTAGGCATTTCCTGGCATGAGTGTTGTGGCCATGTCATTGATTAGTGTGTTAGGGTGACCTTGTAGTTTGTCGTGGAAACGTTTGTAGTGTGTCCGTATGTGCTCATTGACGGTTGGCATCTTAAGGTCAGTATGTAAAGTTATGTTGCTAATGTACCACGGTGCTTTTGTAATTGTTCTAAACGTTTTAGCCTGAAAGATTTGAAGTTTGTTAATGTGAGTCTTTTTAGCTGTCCCATATAGCTGTGATGCGTAAGTCCAAATAGGTTTCAGTAGGTAACTATAGGTGTTTAATTTCTGTCGAAGTTTTAGTTTCGAGTGTTTTGAAAAGAGTGAGTAAAGAAGTCTCAGTCTTTGGTTAAGGGTTTTCTTTTTTTGGTTAATATGCGGGCCCCAAGTCATTCTTCTGTCAAACGTCAAACCAAGATAATGTACAGTGTCCGTCTGTGGAATTTGTGTGTTGTCTAAGAAAACGGGAGGACTCGTGTCATGTCGAAGAGTAAAGGTGATATGGTGTGATTTGTCATTATTCAATCGGATTTTCCAGAGTTTGAACCAGTCATGTAATTTTATTAGATGTTGTTGTAGGATCTCTGAGGCGTGGGTTGCAATTTTATGTTTTGTTAAGATCGCCGTGTCGTCGGCATAAGTCGCTGTTAGAATATTGGGGCTGTAAGGTATGTCATGAGTGTAAAGAATGTAGAGTAACGGAGCGAGCACTGCACCTTGGGGTACTCCTGCTGCGATAGATCTCATGGCAGATAGCTCTGATCCCTGTCGAACGGAGAAAAATCTGTGAGAAAGGAAAGAATGAATAATGAGGTAGTAAGTAGGCGGAAGGATAGTCTTGAGTTTGAAGAGAAGCCCCTGGTGCCAAACTCTGTCGAAGGCTTGAGCAACGTCGAGAAATACGCCAGTAGTGTATAACTTCTGCTCTAGTGCGGTGGATATGTAGTCCGTCACTCTGTGTAGTTGGTGCAATGTCGAGTGATGTCTTCTAAATCCAAATTGATGATCTGGTACGATGTCGTTGTTAGTTAGTACATCAAGAAGTCTTTTATGTAGTAGATGTTCGAAAATTTTGGAGCATAGCGGAAGTAAGCTTATTGGTCGGTATGATGAGGGAGTATTTTTGTCCTTGTTGGTCTTGTGAATCATTGTAATATGTGAGTATTTCCATTGAAGCGGGAATTTGGTTGTCCTCAGTATCGCGTTATAGATTGAAGTCAGAAACACTAGAGCTTTCCTGGGCATTTGCTGGAGTACCTCAGCGTTAATTAAGTCGTGTCCAGGGGCTTTCTTTTTAGGCAACTTTCTGATTTGTTCAGCGACTTGAGCAGGTGTAAAGGAAGGAGGAGGTAATGTCAGTTGTAAAGGTTCATCCAGAGTTTTAAGTACAATTTTATCATGTTCGATGTTGTTGAATTCTGTGTGTGGTGTAAAGATAGAAGATAGATATTCGGCGAACAGTTCGGATTTTTCTCCGTCAGCCATGGCCCAGGAGCCATCTTCTTTTCGGAGGGGTGCAGGCACTTCCCGATGCTTAGTAAGGTTTTTAGTATGCCTCCACAAGCTGCCATCATCAGTCGAAAGGTTACTAATGTAGTTATCATAAGTTGTTCTTTTAAATTTTGCAATTTGTCGTTTGAGTTCGTTGTTGAGTCGGTTGTAAATTTGTTTGTCTGATGGAAGTCGGTCTGTCTGCCATATTTTCCGGGCTCTTCTTTTTGCTCTGATCAAATCCCTTATGTACTGTGGATAAATTGGTAGCTTTTCATGTTTTCTTCGTCTAGGAATTGATGAGGACCATGCAGCGTCTTGTAGCTTCTGTGTGAAGCATTCTACAGCATCCTCAAGCTCTTCTTCATTTTTAATAGCCAAAGGAATGGAGAGAGCAGTATTTAGACAGTTTCTGAACGCATCCCAATCCATTATGCCATTTGTGAGAGATGTGTGTTTCTTAGCTACAAGTGGTTCTTCAAATAGTTCTAAATGCAAAAGAGAATGATCAGAGCAAAGATCTGTGCTCGTACTTATTGTGTGAGGTGTAGTGCGGAGTCCTTTAGTTATGAAAAAATCAAGTAAATCTGGTGTCTTACGTCTAGATGTTGGCCAGTAAGTAGGTGAGTGTGGTGATATCGTGTCTAATGAAAGTTCGTGAAGGACATACCTGAGATTTCTTCCTCTTGGGGTTGATAATCTAGATCCCCAAGTCGGGTCTTTAGCATTATAATCGCCACCTGCGACAAAGCATCTGCCGAGACGTTTGAAGAAGTTACTAAACATCGTGGAAGTCAGGACATATCTCGGAGGGCAATAAACAGCAGCAAGAGTAATGTTGTGATGTTCAGAGAATAGTGAAATGGCTGTAGCTTGTATGTCAGGTGATATGGGTAATTGCAAAGGATGGTGTTTTAGTGTTGATCTGATGAGAATAGCAGTGCCTCCGTGTGAAGTATTGTCTGGATGGTCAGTTCTATAGATTTTGTAATCATGAATGTAAAATTTGGATTTTGGTGTAAAATGTGTTTCAGTGATTAGTGCTATGTCAATTCGTTTCTCGTGTAAATATATGTCTAGTTCTGTCCTATGTTGATTAAGTCCGTTTGCGTTCCATAGTATGATAGACATGGAGCCTACAGTCATCTGATTAATGGGCATATAATTGTCTAAGGGCAAGGGTAGTTTGAGAGAGTTGTTGAAGAAGACCGAAGAGGGGCTGAATGAGATTGTTTAAGTTATTGATAATATTGTATAACTGGCCAGAGGAGTTATCTACCGGCGGGACCGGTAGGGTAGTGCCCCCACTCATACCTGTATATCTGTGTCGTTGGTGTGGCGCTTGAGCTGGTAGCTGTTGGTGTGGGGCTTGCGATGGTTGTTGCGGCTGTCTCTGGTGCTGTTGGTACTGGGCTTGAGCTGGTTGTTGTGGCTGTCTCTGATCTTGATGGTCTGGTGCTAGAGCTGGTTGATTCAACTGCCTCTGATGCTCCCGGTCAGTTCTTGGATGAGGTGGCTGAGGTGGATTTAGTTGTGGAAGAGGTGGAAACTCATTGAGGGCAGGCGGTGCATGTCTTACTGTTGGAGGTCGCTGAGGAGCGTACTGCTTCGAGCGATGTTTTCGAAGTTCTTTCAAAGTTTGGCAGCCCCTATAGTTGGCGGGATGAGCGCCATTACAGTTGGCGCAGGTTGCAGCTGTTTCTCTTGGTTTTGTGCAAGCACTGCTTTCGTGGCCCAGTCCACATCTTACACATTTTGGTGGGTAGTTGCAGTACGTTTTTGTGTGTCCGTACTGCTGGCATCGAATACATTGAGGAATCATTTTTCTTTTGCGCGGTTCCTCTATTTTTATATGGGTATAGTACAAAAATTCAATGTCAAAGATTTTGTCATTGAATGTTGCTCTTGAGACGTCCACGAAAAACATGGGAAGGGGTGTTTTAAATCGTGAAATGACGTTAACAATACTTGTTGCCTCATATCCATATTTGGCCAGTTCTTCTTTTATGGTGGTTAGTGGTGTGCCGTAGTGTAGGTTTTTGATAACAACTCGTGGACTTTTTTCCTCTGGTAGTTGATATGTGTGGAAGTACGCACCTCCCTTTCTTAAACTAGTCACTAACTTTCGGTAAACATCTGAGTTTTCAGGGTATACGGTTACTCCCCTGACAGATGTCTTGAGCCTGAAACTGTTTGCCCCTCCCTCATTATGAAGGAATGTTATGAGTGCAGGGTAATCTTTAACGTCAGATAAATGTATGGGTGGCGGTTTGGTGTTGGTAGGTTGATTAGTTGATGGCTCAGGTTCATCTATTGAGGGTGATAACGGTTCGAACCTGTTCTGAGTATTTGTAGGTGGACTAACCTTCATAATTTTCCTGGGGTCTCTTTCTGCAGTTAATTGTCTTTTTCTTCCTGACACAAGCTCCCAGGAGATATTTTCGTGCTCGATAGCATTATTGGAAATATCTAAGCCACTGGTTGGAGCACTTGAAGTTGAGGTCAAATATGAATTTGACTGAAAAAATTATGAATTCGATTGAAAAAAATATGAATTTGACTGAAAAAAGCTATATACCAATCTACCGTCGAAAACAAACTTCATCATGCCAATCCTGTGTACGGGTCAGCAAAATCCAGCATCCTAACGCAACTAGACACAATCCACCACACAATCCTCCATACGGATCGCTATCGGTGCCTTCAGGACCAGTCCAGTCCTTTGTACAGAATCAGGAATTCCATCACTTAATTTCAGACGTCATCACTGGCAACACAATTATATGCACTGATTCCCTTTCTGCCCTCAAGAGCCTACATAATATGTACACTGATCGTCCACTAATTAATAAGATACGAAAATATGTGGGATATTTAAAAAAAAAAAAATCTGTAAATATATATATATATATATATATATATATATATATATATATATATATATATATATATATATATATATATATATTTGGTGCTAATAACCAAGAGGTCGATCATCCATTCCAATACTCCAACAGCTAACCTACCCTGCTATGTTATTATATAAATAAGGCCATCGTAACTGGATAATGGACTAAAATCTTTGCTCGAACAGCTCATGGAAAATCTGATATTTCGTTTTTTGTATAAGTTATATAATATGTATTTGATTTATTTCGACTGATATTTTAAGTCAATGCTTTTATTATTTCAGCGGTCTCTTGTAGTTTTCGGCTATATTATTTGATTTGGACCAATTTTTGGTCAGCAAGGTTTGATTTGTTTTTAAATTATAGGAAATTGGGGATAAGTCACAAATACAATTTAAACTCTAAGAACCAGAATATTTATTTTTTCACTTTGTTAAAGAAAAAAAAACACGGCAAATAAATTGCAGTAAACCTCCAATAGCAATTTAAATAGTTATATATTTATATTTGCAAGTTTTGACTCCCCAAATATATAAAGTAACTTATGGAATGTTTTTTGGTTTTATTTCATTTAGAATTTCCCAAAGAACACGGTCACAATCATGAATTTATTTGTTATAATCTACTATTATACTTTCTTCAAACAGCCTCAAATAAAACAAACATTTTATTATTTTCAAATAACTTTCATTACCTACAATAAGAACCCGAAGTAGATGAAGCCTGTGCTACACAACACTGTACGGTATCCTTTGGTTAATAAGGTGGATTTGGAAATATGGAGTATTCCCCGAGAGGCAAGGAAAGTCCGGAGGCCTGCAAACTAAAAATTTGTTTGCAATGATTAAGTATTTTATAATTTCAAAACATAACAGGACACTTCTCAAGAAGGTGCCTCTAATACCTCCTTCTCTGATTTAGCCCTTACAAACATTTCTCAGACCGATCATGATTCCTTTTCATAGTACTGCACAACTTACAGTGAGTGTCAAAAGTATTCGGAATTCGTATTTCTTTTCATTTAATAAGTATATTTCACAACTATCAATTTATATAATTATTTTCCACCCATAAATCTTTAACAGAGACTCCCATAAAGGAAAATCACTGACCAGATAACCGAAAAGTTTATTGTTTTTAAAAATATCCGTTTATTAATGTAAATTTACAAGATCATTCAGTGTCAAAAGTATCCGGAAATCGCAATTTCCTGTTGTTTAATAGTTTCAAATGTTCATATTCTCACTAATCTTCGACATTATATTATGTTCTAAACAATTCTTCTCCCTCTTGTAACATATACCCTACCTTGGAAAGAAATATTTTAAAAATAAGACCCTAAAATGAAAGCACAACGTTCGAACAACGGCTTCGAATAATTTTTACTTTCACTTACTATATATAGTAAGGGGAAGTATTGCGATCGTGAAAATTTTCGAATTCCAGTTTTCAACGAAAATACACGTTTTAGGGTCCCCTGAGTCCAAATAACCAAGTCCCGCAAAAAGGTCTCTGTGTGTGTGTGTGGTAACTCCCGGGCGGAAACGATAAGTCCTATGAAACTGGTTATAAGTTTTATTCTGATTAAAATGGTCTGACAGGGCTTAAATGCCGATATATTAAATTTTCTTCCCCTAAAGTACCTTTAATTTTGTAGATTCAATAAAAATAGCTATATTATCTTGTTAATGCTGATGAAAAACTGGTAAATATATAAATTGAATAAATTCGATACTCAACTAAAGGAGAAAAGAGAAAAAAATATTTTTTTAATGCAATTTTTCGTTTTTGAACATAAGAGCAGTAATATACATGTATGATAAACCGTTGGAAAGCTAAAGATTTTAGAAAAAATATTATTTCATACACAAGCTTTTAAAAGTTAATAGAGAGTGATGAAATGAACATAAAACGAACTGATTATTTTAGATAATAATACAATAGATTTTTTAATAAAACACATGTTTCTATATAAATTCAATTTAATTAATTCCTTAATAGTTTCACGTATTTTTATCTCTGTTTTTGAAAATTCTTTCATTGATTTAAAAAATGGAGGTAAGTGAAAGTCGTGTGTTGCCCGCACCAGATTTTTTAACAAGAAATTGTTGAAATGTTAAAAAAAATTGATAAAAATATGTTGATGGCTGAGTAAAGTGTTGAGGATATAATAATAAAATATAAAAGCAAAAAAGTGAGGGTCTAAAAAATATTAAACGTTAAAACTGAAACACTGATTCTTTATCAAATAAGAAAACAATAACTCAAATGAGTAAACCTTAGGTGTTTCAACTGTTCGCCACGTTTTAAAAAAATGTGACGAAAAGAAAAACATGGTACAAGACGTACGGAAACGTTTTTCAGCAGGCAAGGCAATAAGAAATAGTCTGAATGTTTGTAACATTTTTTTAAAAAGGAGGTTAATTAATTAAAATGTATTACAGATGACTCCCATACTAAAATACATGGTTCTTATTAAAAATTATGGTTTGGAGGAAACATTATAAAGAATTTAGTATGCCATTGTAAAACACCTTGAGCGGTCAGTGACAGTTAGATCTGTTTTTCTTTGAAAAAGTTTAATAATATTGGATTTAGGGACAGAAGTATTGATAGGTTTGTGTATTTTTTTAAGTATGAAAAGCCAGAATTAAAAGTAGAAGAAAAATGACGAATCAATTAAATTTTTAACAAACGTGCGACCATGACTCTGAACATATATACGTTATCTATTCAGATTTAATTGCTGCTAATTTTTCCAAAAGTTCCTCAAAATACCTCCATTATTTCTTTCAAATTTAATTAACTAATTGTAGGTCCTACTATAAAGCAAAATCAGGAAATACTAAGTTCAAAATAAAAATAGCCTCAAGAAACAATAAGTGCTTGAGTGGGATTTTATTTCACACAGAACAATCAATTAATTAGTAAGATCAATCTCTAGTAGGCTAAAATGTATAATTATACAAATAGGTTTACCAAATGCATGTTTATTTATGATCACTGCATTAATATTGTTAGAAAACCACGTAATTCCGAATACTTTTGACACCATTGATATACTCCAATGAACGTTCAGAATGTTAAAAATAAAATGATTATTGTCGTAATTTTTTGTTTTAGCTATTGTATGCCTTCCTCCTAACATTAAAAAGTGGTTAACAACTCCTCAAAAACATAATAAATAAGTTAAAAGTAAGTAAATTACAGAATGGTAGTCAATTCCGAATACTTTTGACACTCACTGTAATTGTTTACGGAACTTGAAACTGTATGATGAAGTTTTTTCATGCGCGATCGACTAATAATTAGGAAAAAAAATGTCAGATTATTTTCATTTCTAGTCGCGAACGTTATGGAACGAATAAAAGGCAGAGCTCGTGTTCAGACAAATATTTCAGAACGGTGTGAAAAATAACTCGAATGAAGTCTGGGGGTATAGCTAGAACCCAATCGAGAATAAAAAGGAAGTTTTGTATCACCATTAAAAACACGCGAACAAAACCGATCAACAAATTTTCTTTAATTAATAATGTTCATTAAGAAAAATAAATTACGACGTTTTTAGCTCTTAAGAGTAATACCTTTTCGAAGAGCTGTTATTTTCAAAACATGTTATATGGTAAAATAAATATTCTTAATAACGTTTCACAGCTTTAGAAGAAATAACAAACTTTTCTAAAAGAAAATTTTCACCGTAAATGAATAAAAGCATATTTTAAAATTGTCGGTACTTACTGTTTTCGATCATAGCCATTTTCGATTACTTGGTGAAGTACCTTCTACGTTTTTCGGACAACAGCTGTTGAGATTTGATTCAGTCAAGAAGCTTGTTTGAAACGTAAACACGGTTGAGAAGAGTAACTGATGAATGGAGGAAGCTGAAAAATTAAATGTTCACGCCTTATGTATAATATCGGGACTGTAGTTGGTGAAATCTGTTTGTATAATTAAAACAAAGTATGGGTAGATCCAGATCTCGGAGTAAATCGCCTAGGAGGCGGCATAAGAAGAAACACGGTCATAAGAGGTCTAAATCAAGAGACCGATCTCATAAACACCGAGAAAAATCAAGAGACCGTGCTTCTAAAAGCAGGTAGCTAAGAAATTTAACTAAGCCATTCTAGCTACTTTTCAGTTCAAAGAAGGTTATGATTAATTTTCCGCATTTCAAGCACGATCTTGAAAAGATCAGTACTTACTAAATAATTGTTCACTAAAAGTTTAATCTCGTTTGATTTTTTATATTAGTCTCTAGACTTACTTTTATGGGCTTTTACAATACCAGAGTTTTGCTGATTGTGAAACTATGTGGTTAATGGATGTATTTGCTCTCCCTGCGTTAAGTTAAGTATTAGTTTACTCATATTAGTGTGACAAATCCTGGAATATTGAGTAATATTGAATATGACTGGAGCTTAAATAAGAAAACCTTATTCATATTGAAAAAACAAAACAAAAAACAATGTAATAGGTGACTTTGATCTCATTAGTGCAGCAGAGATATTTTTGTCTGTCAATTGTATATATCCTGGATGAGGTTAAAAAAACACTTCAATGACGAGTGATTTTTAAATAATAATTAGCTGACCGTATGTGTATTCATTGAAGGATGAAATAGTTAGGTGGCGGGTAATAAATGATTTTCGAAAATACTGTTGTTTTTTTTATTGTCTTTAAAACCTGTTTGACCCACACGGCAGGTTTCATCAGATCTAAAATCAGTCAAAATATGAAAAGCTCTTTTCATGACGGTGAAGAAGGCATGAGTGTCTGTTTGTCATATTTCTTGACGTCTATTCATTTATTTATCTGTTTATATTATGTCTTGTACATTTTGTATTTCTAAGTATTTTGTGTGGTTTTTAGCCCTCATGAAGCATGGTTCGAATTGTTGGTCCTATGATTAATAATTTACTCAATTTTTTAAAATTGCTCATATATTACACTACTATTCCCTCCTTATCAATTATACTCACTTATCACTATGATCGTACATATTGAATATTACTCTACATGTAAATTGGATGAACAAGGAATATTTAAGAAATGAGATATTTCATTATTTTCCTCCAAAGATTAAGTTTTGTTCACAGTGGAAACTGCTCTCTTGATAAATTTTATGTTTGACTTTAAGTTATCCATAGGGAGTTTTTGTAGGCCGTATTTTTAAATAATTAGGTGGTTTTTAAACATGGACCGGAAAACTATGCATAATTTGGTTATACATTTTTTTAAAGTAAGATTACTTCATTTTTGATTTGATAAAATTTTAATTGCTTAAGATCTGGATACTTATGGTCCTTGGTTCATTTTAAATTTTAACGTACGTTAATCATTGTGCATAGATATTTTTGAAAGTGTGGTTTATAATTATAGTAGTTTGAATTAACCTTTCCCAGATGTCCGTCCAGTTTATGACAATTGATTTTTATTGTTATAATGTTTAAAATTTGTTGGATGGACAACCCTAGGACAGATTTTATTTTCTAGGATTTGAAATTTCTGTTTATTCATTTTTATTGTTTTTGTTTTATGTTTCATTCAGAATTAAGTAACCAAGTTTAAAATTCTTAAAGTTTTATTACTTTTCAGTTGGTGTCTGTTCTATGTTATGTTAATGCTTGTAAATTGTGATTCCATTATACATGAAACAGTTGACAGATGTTACCTAATAAACCGTGGTCAGATAAGAGAGGGGTAGAGTAAAAATTAAATAGTAGTAATGTTCTATTTTGCATGCTTTCTATGAGGCTACAAAAAGAATGCGAAGAAATCATTTTGATGTGTTATGCACCAGAAAACTATAATAAGTCATTAAATATTAATAAATACAAATGATATTATGGAATTATTTTGTGTGAATTATTGAATTATTAATGAAACCAAAAAAATGTAGAATATATTTACATAACAAAATGGAATAATTTTTTTCCTGAAGTTTAAATAGGTCTGCAAAGAAATTTTAAATGTTGTGCGTTACGTATTGTATGTATTATTTTGATTGCCCTTACCTTCATGAACATATTCAGAATTTTTGCTTTTAATTGTAATCATATTTAAAAATTTCTTTTTTAAATGTTATTTTTTGGTAATGTATTATAGAACATTTATTTATTGTTTCCTTCAGAAAAAGATCTAGATCTGCATCGTCTAGTAGCAGTACTGATTTATCCGATAGTAAAAATGTGAATTCTCTCAAAAAAAAGATATTGAATGATAGAAAAATGGATGAGGTCGAGCGTCTTGCGGAAATGGAAAGGCAAAGGTATGTTTATATTTAATTTCTTTCTTTTTTTTTTTTTTTCTTTTTTTAAATTATTTAATGCTGCAAGTAATCCATCAATCAGAACTATTAGTTCTTTGTTAATTAGTTTTGGTTTACAAACTATTTAAATAGTGAAGAACAATAGTACTTTAGTTTAGAGTATTTGTTCCTTGAAGTGTAAATCCGATGAAGTCCATGTCAAAAATAATTTAGTCTTAGCTTTTTTTTAATTGCTTTTTTACATGCATTAATAAACAAGAAAGTTTTGTAATAATAATAATAATAGGCTTACCGAACCCGAAGGTTCGATGCCGATACCACTAAACTTCGCCTGCACAGACTCGTCCAATGTTCACCGGTCAAGCCCAAGTTCCCGAGATCAGCCTTAATGCAATCCTCCCATCGACGCTTCGGCCTACCTTTCGGACGCCTACCAGTCGGTTCAGCGAATACCAACTTTCTCGGAATCCGTTCCTCACTAAGCCCAACAACTTTACGCGCCCATTTGAGTCTCTGCGATGCTATCAACTCAATTATATTCACAGGGTACAAACTCCGCAATTCCGCGTTGTGCAACCTTCTAAACTCCCCAGTGGCCTCATCTCTCTTCGGACCAAATATTTTACGCAGTACCTTATTCTCGAAAACCTTAAGCCGTTGTTCATCCTTCAAAGCAAGCGGCCACGTTTCGCATCCGTAAAGAACCGTTGGAAGAATAATAGTTTTATAAGTTCTAACCTTTAAGTTTTTAGACAGAAGCCGCGAGCTAAGCAATTTAGCAACCGAATAATAACACGCATTTCCCACCTTTAACCGGGACTTTATTTCTTCCTGGATTTCATTTTTTCTTGTTATCATTGAACCTAAATACTTGAATTTCTCTACGTGTTCAAAAGTATGACCTGAAATATTAATATCATCAAGATCGCCACCATTTCTGCAACTAATCATATATTTCGTCTTATCGGTATTTAATTCGAGACCTATTTGTTTACCGGTTTTTATTAACACACTTGTATTTAGTTGTATAGTTTCCGTGTCTTCACCTAGTAGTACCAAATCATCGGCATACCCCAAAACCGGAATCTTGTCACCCATATGTAAGCCTTTCTCCGTACTCATCACCTTTTCTATAACATATTCTAAGGCTATATTAAACAAAACAGGTGAAAGGGAGTCACCCTGTTTCAAACCCGATCGCACCTCAAATCTCTCAGAGTAATTATGACCGATTCTAACTTTATGAAATGTTTCCGACAAACACATCTCTACTAGGTTTACTAACTTTTTAGGTATCCCCTGTTCAATCATGATGTTATATAGCTTCTGACGGTCTATGGAATCATAAGCCTTTTTAAAATCTATATAAAGTTGATGGACTACACCGTTGCTGGAATACAACGGTGTAGTCCATCAACTTTCTTCTCTAATATTTGACGTAAGGAAAATATTTGATCAATAGTCGAGCGATTCCGCCTAAAACCACATTGGTAGTCTCCGATAATTTCCTCAGCGTATTCCGTGATTCGGCTAGTTAGTATTGACGAGAATATTTTATAGCATACTGGGAGAAGAGAGATCCCACGATAGTTGTTACAATCCGTCCTCGGTCCTTTTTTGTGAATCGGAATAAGTATTGATTCTTTCCATTCTTCGGGTATTTTTTCATTTTCCCAGATCTTTTTAACTAAAACATGTAATTTGGAAACGCTCCGCTTTGATTAATTCACTCGTGATATTATCATTTCCTGCAGCTTTATACTGTTTTAATTTTCCTATCGCCATTTCAACTTCCTCTTTACTCGGTGCGTCTACCCATGGTTCAGCGCTCTGGTATTCAGAGGGAGGAGATTGATTATTATTTTCCGTATTTAGAATGCCATCAAAGTGTTGTTTAAATGTATTTAATATCTCAGTCGGATCCGCAATTATGTTGTTATTCGCATCTTTAACCCCATTCAATAGAGGTTCAAATCTTTTACGCGATTTGTTTATACCTTTGTACATCTCTCTTACGTTATTTTCGCTTCTGTGTTTTTCTATTTCTATTATTTTGCCTTTAAGATACTCTCTTTTCTTTATTTTTTAAGAATTTTGAAGTTTCGTTTTTTACTAACCGAAAGTAAGCCACATTATTATCGCTTGGATTATTTAAGGAATTCAGCTTAGCGGTTTTTCTTTTTTCACACATATTTTGACAATCCCTGTCGAACCAAGATTTGTTCTTTTTATTTTCGATTTTCCCCAGACATAAGTTACCGACCTCTTTAATATTATCTCTGATCCCTTCCCACAATTTGTTTACATCTTCGTTTTCCTCGTCTGAAGATTCCAAAGCATCGAACCTATTTTTTACTTCTATCGCGAATTGTTTTCTAATTTCGGGGTTGTTCAATTTGACAACATCAAAATTCTCGGGATGAATATAGTTCGGTGTTCTCTTTTTTGTATTTAGTTTTTGTCGAAGTTTCGCCGCGATTACTAATTCATGATCAGATCCGCATTCTGCACCACGATACGATCTCACATTAATTATGCTACTTTGCCATCTGTTTTGTACTAAAATATGATCTATTTGATTCCGAGTATGTCCATCCGGCGATGTCCACGTATACTTATGAATGTCCTTATGTTTAAACGTAGTACTTTTGATTATTAGGTTTTTCGAAATGGCAAAGTTTATTAGTCGGGTCCCATTATCATTACTATATTCATGCAAACTTTCTTTACCGATTGTAGGACGATATACTTCTTCCCTTCCAACCTTTGCGTTCGCGTCACCTAGTATAATTTTAATGTAATTTCGCGGTAACTTATCGTAAACCGACTCTAGTTTATCATAAAATTCGCGTTTTACTTCATCATCAATATCTTCGGTGGGAGAATGAATGTTTATAAACGCGATTTTATACCAACGACCCTGAAATATAGCAACCGATATTCTTTCACTAAAGAACTGTACATCCCGTAATGCGGAAAGAAATTTATTCCTAATCAGAAACCCGGTACCTAAACAATAATTACCGCTCCCCCCGTACCAAATAGTATACTTTCCTTCTGTTAACGAACCCTCCCCTGGCCAGCGAACCTCTTGTAATGCAACAATATCTAAATGGTAACCCTTAACTTCATTCGCGACCGACTTTAACCCACCTGCCGTATTTAAACTTCTAACGTTCCACGTCCCTATTGTTAGATCTCTACTTTTCATCTTGCGCCTAGATTCCTCTGAAGCAGTCCCCACCCGGAGACCCGAACGGGGGACTAGTTTGCTTCCGGATAATGGGCGTTTTACCTCAGAGGAATCCATGACTGTTTGTGGTATTTTGTGAACTAAAATATGTGAGTAGGGCGTTCGAACCTACGTCACACCCTCCAGCAAGCCTGGAGGGCCGCTCTCATTGTTGGTCAGCGAGTCCATCGGACTTAGCTGGGAGGAGCTTCCGAGGAAATTCCACCGACCATCCCCACATCCGCCACCCGTGGGACGCTCCCCATACGCGGTAATGAGATCCGCGCGAGGAGAAAGTTTTGTAATGAGACTAAAATTTTTGATGTTTTGTATTAGCCCAATTTTATTGCTATTTTATATCTCTCCAATACTCGGGAAAAAATCTACATGAGATTTCATACTTGAGGATTTTCTTTATTCCATTATTGTGGATTGGTTGGAACATCGGTTAACTCCTTTAGAATAGACAGTTCGAAAAGTCTTTTTATTTTTTTAGATGAGGAAGATGGTCGGGGGTGCGGTCATAAATTAGAAACACACATTTAAAATAAGTGTTATTTTAATTATGTGCCGATGTTTCGGCCTACAATGTGGGCCTTCATCAGGGTTGACTCTGAGACGCTGTCTAAAGGAGTTGTGTTTAGGCAGCGTCTCAGAGTCAACCCTGATGAAGGCCCACATTGTAGGCCGAAACATCGGCACATAATTAAAATAACACTTATTTTAAATGTGTGTTTCTAATTTATGACCGCACCCCCAACTATCTTCCTCATCTAATTTCTCAACGGTCAACAAAACTCCATCATTTTTATTTTTTTAGATTTAAACCTAAATCAGATCTGTGGACGGTCAATAGACTATATATGACCATCCACAGAGTCTGTGTTTATTGACAAAATTATTCTTTAAACAATCTATATAATTGTCGATATAATTAGTTTACCGTTGAGAATTACTGGAAGGAATTAATTTGGGGGGCAGTCAGTGAATGAAACAATTGAGTAGCTTCAACAATTTATTTTCTGCCAACATTTTGACCCCCATTGTGCGTTATTATCAGCATATTGTCGCCCAATGGGGTCGAAATGTTGGCAGAAAATAAATTGTTGAAACTACTCAATTGTTTCATTCACTGACCGCATCCGAACTAATTCCTTACAGTATCTATATAATTAATAAACAACAACATAAGAAATAATATATATTCATACAGCGTAAATTATTGATATATTTAAATTAAATTTACTAATAGTTAAATTCTCTGAAGAAATCAGATCCGGAGTAATTACCCAATGCCAGCCAATGTTTTCCATTTATCAACTCTATTGATGCTGCAATAGAGTTTAGAGTAGTTTCTGATGTGTACAAGAGTATATGATTCTTGCTTTTTAATTATTATAATTATTAATTATTTATTTTTAGCTAATTCTTGTTTACCAATGCTCACTTGGAAGCAACTAGTGTATAGAATGTATTTTCCTTAACTAAAAGATCAATAATTATTTAATTTTTTTTTTAGTCATCAAATGATGTCAATTTTAATCAATTGACATACAATAGTAATCTAAGTTGAGAAATCCAACTGATTATGTTTAAGACTTTGTTGTAACATCTTATCCTCTCTCTGAGATAAGACCTTAACTCTGAATTTCAAAACTTTGATTAATATTTAACATGCTCAAATTGAAAAACATATTAGAATGAGATCTTTGAAAATACCATTCACATTGGCGGTTCTATCCACCCTGTTGTTTTACGGATTCATCAAATGATTTACTGTAATATAATCATATTGACTATTTAGCAACCTTTTTAAATTCATTTTGTATAGAATCACATTTACCACTTAAATCCATCAAAGTAATATCTTTTTATCTTAAATCCATCAAAGTAATATCTTTTTATCTTAAATCCATCAAAATAATATCAGTCAAAATTGTTTGTTTATTAAGTAATTTCTACTCTGTGTGAAAAAGTGTATTAAATACAATTTTTTTTTCCTTTGAATCAGAAATATACTTCATAAATTGTTTTTTTTTTTCTGGATTAATGAAGATATTGTTTATCTGTTTATTTCGAATTTATTCCTTTGCTCCTATGTTTTTTAATAAACTGCCCTAAAACATTTGAGATGTTATATTAATTTCTAATAAATTCTGTTGTGAAAGTGTTTTATTATTTGTGGCTCATTATTTTAATTCAGAATGTTTAATGACACAAACTTTTACTTATTCAAGATGTATAGAACCTGAATAATGAATAAAAAAAATTCTGTTTGTCCGCCATCCGCGGCATTTCTCCGAAACTACTGGACCAATTCTTTAGAAATTTGCTACAAAAATCCCAGGGTATGCAACGATGATCCTATTGATTAATTGAAATTTTATCCATAAATACACCCATAACTTTCTAAATATATAGAAAAATATGTATAGAGTTTCAGAATCAGTAAAGCGCAATAAACAAAAATGAGATAAACAAAAAATGGAAAAAAAATTTAAATCTTGCCTATATATACGTCCATAACTCAGTTATTTTTTAAGATAGAGAAAAAATGTATTGGTGTTTTTTTATCTGAAAAACTGCAAATAATTATAAAAAAAAGATGAGAAAAAAACTAAAATTTTATTACCATAACTCAGTTATTTTCGAAGATACAGAAAAATATTTATAGAGTTTTAGAATGAGTAAACTGCTATAAACGGGAAAAAAATTGATCTGTATGTTAAAGTCACAAATTATCGTTGTCAAACAGGTTATTATGTATGAAATGAAGACCGCTTCTCTTTCTAGCTTAAGGAAACTTTTGGGAATTGAGAGGAAGATCTTAAGGAAGATTAATGGGGCAGTAAAGTTACCAGATGGATATAGGCTGAGGCCTACCAGAGAACTTTACAAAGAAATGGATGACCTAGAAACGGACAATAATAAAGAAATCTTTGAAAAAATGTGGGGATATAAAGGGGCCGGAGGATACATTCAGCAGATGAGGAAAGAGACAGTGAGGTTGGGAATCTCAACACAGGATTGTGTCAATAGAGATGATTATAGGGAAACATTGAGGAAGATAAAGGTCCTAGTGGGTGCCAAAGAGGTGAGAAAGGGGAGAGTATGGAGCGAGGAACAGATAAGAGTCCAGTCTGAGAGAATGAAGAAAAGGTGGGAAGAGAGAAAAAGAGTGGAACGTGTGGGCAAAGTTAGGGGAAAATGGTCTTTAAGGCCGTTCGTGTAAAAAAAAAAGTCACAAATTATAATGGATGTAATTCCACCAAAAATTGGTTATTATTGAAGATAAAGAAAAATAGAAAAAAATTTCAAGATCAAGACAATGCCATGAACAAAGAGAAAAAAAAAACTTTATTATTAAGATATTCTAAAAATAATATGGTCAAGCCACAACTTTAAGAGATGAGATTTACTGGTAACTCGGTTATTATTGATGATAGAGAAAAAAATGTATGGTGTTCTGGAATCAGGAAATTTTATTTGAATTATTTGAATGAAAATCACTAGAAAAGGAACTAATAACGCAGTCTAGTATAAATGCTTTTGGTTTATTATTTTCAATAATGAACCTCCAAAAAAAAAAAAAAAAAAAAAAAAAAAATTACTCCCTTCCATTCTCCCCTATGAGGGCTTACGTTTCAAGATGCGTAGAACCTCAGAGGAAAATGCATTTCTTCTAAAAAAAATCATTGAAATTGGTTTGGAACTAGCAGAGATGTAGCGTTTTGAAATTAGCAGTGGTGATATGTCATTTTCTCATGAATTATTTATTACATTTCATATTACTTATTTGCCTATCAACAGCCTTATAAACAGTTATACCCTAATATTGTTATTTGGAAATAATAAACCATTGTGTAATAATTTGCTTCTTTTTTTTTTTTTTTTTTGTATAAATCAGTTAAAAAAATTAAATAATTTTTGATATGGACTGCTATGTTTTGTATTAACCAGGATAAATATATTCCATTAGCTGCATCTTTTTCTAAAATTCTTAACTTGATCTCATTATAAGTATAGTACATACGGATGGATTCAAATCAGTTAATCTTGTCTCAAAATAAATATTCTATTCCAAATTGTAAGTTATTTTATTCTGTTTATTTGAGAACACAATAAAAAAACATACTTAAAGAAATAATATATTACTGATTAAGGGTTAAATTGATTCTTATAACTTCTTTGAAACATCCACATAATTGTAGCAAATTTGAAATTAAGAAATTTAAGAATACAAAATTTGGGACTTACATTGTATTGATTTTAATCCATCAATATGTTTAACAAAATAGTATGTTTTTTGTATATAATGATTTTAAATGCTATGTTTTGTATAAATATACATAAATGAGTAAGTTGGTTATTTATCGTCTTCTGGGACTAACACACTTCTTTCTTACTAAAACATTTGACATCAGGAACCATATATATTTTCTTAAGCTCTTTTACATGGCTTGCTTATAAAAGTTTGTTAACTGGCCATGTTATTCAGCATACTAAAATATCAATTATTGTTTGTTTTTTTTTAGAAAAACATGAAGTTAATTTTCTATAAATTTGTTTTATTTTTTCCTTTAACCGAATTGTTCCTGATTGCATTATTTATGAATCGCAGAAACAGAGCATGTTAACTTAGTCTCTCTAGGCATGAAATTTATTTAGGGTTTACATAGGATATGTAAATAATAATGCATCTTTTTTTTTTTTTTAATTTTTTTTTTTTTTTAAATATTCAATATTGAAGTAGATTTCAAATTTAAATTTCTAGATTAAGAATAATGATAACCCGCAATCTGATGTAAAGATCTTCAGATCCGTCCGTACATACATGTCAGAAGCAACTGTACATTTATTTGATTTTTATTTCGTATTAACAAAACAGCAGTTCCATACCTTCTTTTGCGAAAATGAGATTCTTAAAATATGTCATCAACTTTGCAATATCGAGTAATAAAGGCAGTGATACACGGTGAGAATTAGGGTATGTGTAGGTGAGGTGGAATTCATGATTCGTCGGTGAAAGTGAATATCACATACTTTCAACATATTATAATAAATATTCAATTACCAAATTTTCTATAATACTTCATCATTTATTTTTTTTACCTTTTATTATTGGGTTGTGTCACATGAAATATCCGTTTTCAAGGTGAAGGATTTTTATTAAAAATATGATATGAAAACAAGATAATTTTCTTTGAAGTATTTACCTTCTTTTTCTACACATTTTTCCCAACGTGACACCAACTTTTTTATCCCCGAACTGAAAAACTCTGAGCTTTGAAGTGAAACAAAATCTGGAAACGCACTTTTCACTTGATCATCATTTTCAAAAAGTTTTCCTTTGACGAAGTTGTCTAAATTCCTGAACAGGTGGTAATCTGTTGGAGACAAGTCGGGAGAATATGCTGGGTGCGGAAGAACTTTGTAGCCCAGTTCTTTCAATTTTTGCACGGTATGTTTTGAAACATGGGTCTTGCTGCCGCTCAGTGAGATTATGAGGTACCCATGTATCGAGGTTTTTTACTTTCTCAATACACTTTAAATGTCTGGAAACGGTAGATGCACTTGCATTTAGTTGTGCTGAGAGTCCTTTAACTGTTTGGTAGGGGTTTCCTTCTACTGTATGTTTGAGGACATCGTTGTCTATTACGGACGGAGGTTATCCTCGGGGCAAGTTTTCCAAGTTGGTATCCCCAGCTGAAAACTTAGCAAACCAACGGCGAATGGTCCGTTCATTAACACTCCCTTCTCCAAACGCCTTACAAATATTTCTAGTGGCCACAGCTGCTGAATGGCCGAGTTTAAACTCGTACAAAAATATTACTCGAAAATCGCATGTTTCCATGCTCATATTTGGAGGTAAACTAAAAAGTGGGTAATTGATTGGGAAGCTAATGTTTATAATACAAAGGTAGAGGAATAGTAACTGTTTACTTTAAATATGTAAACATTCGGAAGAAAACACAAGACCTGCAAAAAATGTATGTACTTCAGAAACTATAAAATGGACATTTCATGTGAAATAATCCCATAATATTAATTTAGAATCGAGTTTCTACATTATAAAATGTTCATGATGTGTATATTACACTTGTTGTTTTGATATAACTTCATATTCAGTTTTAGTATCTTTTTTAAAGAAAATAACATTTAATGATATTGTAGATTTTTCTACTAGTAATATTTGATGTCATTATCCAAATTTATTTTTAAAAAATAAGCCTTCCCTCTCCTACTACTTCGTTGACACATACAATACTTGCTTTCACCTCACCTACACATATCCTAATTCTCACTGTGTATCGCACCTTATTGTTCCTGAATATCTTATAGTTAAAGGCCATTTTCGTTAAAAAATTGGAATGACTGAAAAATTTAGGTTTTTACATTGATTATATCATTACTTATTTAGCAGCATTGAATTCATTTAATTGTATTAGAATAAGCTGTCACTGTTTCCATGAAACATAATTCCAACCTATTATTATTATTATTAAAGATTAGATTACCAAAACTATTAGATTTGTTTTGTTTTTTAATATAACTTCACAAAAAATTTTTTTTTAGATTGATATGCTATTATAGATGATTACATATATCAGAACTCTTATTCTAAAATGAATTTAACATTTTTATTTATATTATTCATGAAATATGCCTGAAAAATGTTATCTACACTTAGAGAAAATTAAGAAGTTGCTCCATAAACATAAATTATAATAATTACAAGAAAAGGACAATTTTGATTGGAAGAAAGTCTTTCAGAGTTAAAACTGTTAAGTAGAATAGAATCGAATAGAATAGAAAAATAATTTTTATTCTGGGACGGGGTCCCTTAAGAACAATATGATATGTACAATTAATATATACAATGTGTCAGGCTACAAGACCAAAGGATTATAATTAATTCTTATTTACAAAGCTTTAAGAAGAAAAGTAGGGTAGGATACAATAAAACAACAAGAGTAAAATAAATAAATAACTTCTGATATGTTGAACAAAACTTAACATTGAAAATGATTCATAATAATTGATCCATATAGAAACATGAACAATAAAATATAAATTTTCTTTTTGAATAGATATTTGATTTGAAATATCAGGCTTATGGAGCGTCTGTTTGAGATGATAATAGGTAGTAGAACATGTGGGACTTGAATGATGTAGGGAAGAAGCATGGTGGATATGAGTACTTGTGTAACTAAGGATAAATCTTAGATAAATGGCTCCAATACTTCTAAGTTATTAATGATGACAAGTGGTAGCATTAATAAAAAAAATCTTTATATTATTTGATTATTTTTCGTCACTTAATGCTACTGTGGCTAATCGGACGATGCTTCAGTGAGAGCTCTAAATTTTGCCTATCCAGGTTTATAATTAGAATAGGGATCTTTAATGAGTACCTGACATCGCACAGACTCGAGACCACCACGTTTACGTCTCCTCCGAAGGATATCATAACTAAGGATTTTTTACTCCCATTAAAAAATCCTAGGACCACCTGTGGGTTTGAACCTGTGACCTTTGGCATAGGAGGCTGTTATGCTAGCCACTCTGCTACAGGTGATGATCCCTGAAACCTTAATATTTATTTATATTAAGAGTTTAGGATATCATAAAAGCTACAAAAAGTTCTGGTAGAATGGGAAGCAGAACTACTACATGAGGGAATGTCCATCAACCACTCCAAGAGCAAGGTACTAGTACGGAATGAAGAATAAAATGTTTAAATGGTATGCAATGGGAAGATTCTACATACATACATACATCTGTGGCACTACAGAATGATGTGGTCCTTGGTCTCCTCAATAAGTCTTCGCCAGGTGGTTTGGTCTTGGGCAGCCGTTCGTCAGTTGCGGGTGTCAAATAGACAATTGCATCCCTGGAAACGGTGTCCAATCCCAGCGCAGCTTTCCTAAGTTGATTGTTCTCATCACATCTGCTTCGCTATAGATCTGGTTGATTTCAAAGTTTTTCCTCCGACTCCAGCTTTCCCCGATCTTAACTGGCCCAAATATCTTTCTTAAGATCTTGTCCATGTCTCAGATCCATAAGTTAAGACGGGCTTAATAAGGGTCTCATACAAAAGGCACTTTGTTCGGTGGGTGATATAGGAACTTCAATGGTAAGATCCTAGAAGTAGTAAACTAATTCAACTACCTGGAAACCATTATAGATAAGTCTGACAGAATTGACCGAAACAATAGGAAATAAATTTAATAAAGCAAAAAAAGATGTACTGCCAGATCAACAATAGCATAATAGGACCCCAAGAGTTAGGGCAACATATTAAGATAAACATCTACAAAGCTATATACCTACCAGTCCTCACATATGTTGGTAAGAGCTGGATGACGCTCTACAATCATATCAACCAAATCATTGCTGCTGAGATGAAATCATTACATAGAGCCCGCTGAAAGACAAGGCGAGACTGTATCTGAAACAATAGCATCAGAGAGCATCTTGAGGTACCAACATTATAGACAATCATGGAAAACAGAGAATTAAAATGATTTGGACATGTTTGTCGAATAGAATAAGAGAACCCAGAAGAATAATAAAAACTAGACCTACAGGTAGAAGACCATGGAGCCGACCTTGAATCTCATATCAGGAACATATCCAGAGGATTGGGGGTACAAGAGGCAAGACCCTTGCAGAAATTAAGTGACTCGGCAGATACGGGGATAACTGGCAGCGCTGGATCGAGGCGTCTCTATGCCAATAATGGCTTGAAGGAGAAGAGATAAAGGAAGTAAAAGGATACTTTAAAAGCTCTCGAGGCCGTGGCTATTTACGATGGTGGGAGGGCACAGGATGTTCAGTAAGGATCCAAGCTGGGTTAGCTGAGCCATTTTGTTGTTATATCTAAAATGAACTTGATCAATAATTAGCTGAACCATTTTGTTATCATATCTGAAATGATCTCGATCAATAATTAGCTGAGTTATTTTGTTGTTGTCATATCTGAAATGATCTCGATCAATAATTAGCTGAGTCATTTTGTTGTTGTCATATCTGAAATGATCTCGATCAATAATTAGCTGAGTCATTTTGTTGTTGTCATATCTGAAATGATCTCGATCAATAATTAGCTGAGTCATTTTGTTGTTATCATATCTGAAATGAACTCCATCAATAATTCCAATAATATTATTGGTAGAGTATATAATTACAATTAATAGTTCCAAATCGATCTAAGAATGGGATGCAACATTCACCGAAAACTATACCTCAATCCCATTTGATCAGTGTCTGAACTTGATTTGTAAGATAGCAGATAAGATCCTTTCTCTATAGGCTTACCAATTTGTTGAATTTATATGGAATTGCATGAAGTAGTCTTCATTTATTAATATTTTTTAAATAAAATTTATTCTTAGTAAGTACGCTGAGAAATATACCTCTTAAAAGGAGTTTATTTTTATTAATTTATTTTAGAGGGAGATAGAAGTTGTTTTAAATGCTTCAGTATTTTAATAAACAATACTCTGCATATTGATATAGTTAAAATGCGCCTATTTATACTATTTTATATCCCATTTTGTAATTTTTTTTTCCATCCACGAACAGCAAATACAGGCATGAAGTAATCAAAGTTTGGATAATTTAAACGAACCTGAAAATAGCTCATGTCCTGCTGTAATATTAATCTGATTTTTATTAGTTCTGTTTTTTGTTTTCAAATTTATTTAGTTAATATTTTCTCTTTACATTTTAACCTATGTTCACATTTTATTATTTGATTTGCAATTGTCATTTGATTAATTTTTTTTTTATATTCAACTATACATTTTAAATTTCCTAAAATAGGAAAATGGAAAATGTTCTAAGACTTGCTGACTTGGAGAAACAAAGGTATTTACTTTTAAAAGTATCTTTTTTTTTTTATTATTCTATTACTGTTTCTTTACAAATCTTCTTAAATAAAAGTAAATTAAAAAAGAAAAAAAAGAGAGAGAGAGAAAAGTTTCATGTATTTCTGCTTTTCTATTAATTTTATATATGTTTTTCAAATAGATAATAATCGTTTATGGCCATGAATTAATTCATTGTAGACTGTAGTTAATATACTCATAAACATATACTGCATGCTTCATTATATTTCTCATGGTATTTTGTTTGGGTTGAATGCTTTGCTCTTCTGTCATACGTTATGCTTGGTTCATAATTTTATTTATTAACCTGTAATGATGAGAATTTTCTAAGGTTCATGTCTTTATGTAGAAGAGATATTTTGTTATATTATCAATACAAAGTCTCTCCGAGGTTACATCGTTGTGCAACACGATAAATTGTATGGAGATAAATATGCCATGTTAGTTGACATTTTTAATATCGAAAAATAAATATTATTTCCTTATTTAAACTTGTCGATTTTCTCACAGCCGATAAGCTAAGGAAATCAGTACTACCCATGAATCTCATTTCATTTTACTTGGACTGATGCGTATTAAATGTCATACTTCCTATCTTACATGATGCTTTTTCTAACACTGATATTAAATGGTTTTATTAAAATATGAAATTTAATATATTTATATTCCATTTGATGTTGTTTTTTTTGTTTTGTTTTTTTTGTTAGCCCCTTATTTTTTCTTCTAAGCTCCTGCAATGCTGGTAAGTTCTCCTTTTTCTGCAATCGTGCATTTTAAGGAGTTGCAACTCTTTAACGTAACTTCTGGAGAGTAATAACATTATGAATAATAATTCAGGTGATAGGGCTCACCTTCTAGTTTGTTTCGGCCTTAAAACTAAAAATTAAACTAATTTATTTATTTGTTGAGTTTCTGCCATCGCTGAGGTATTCCTGGGGGTTTTAGTTGATTAAATATAGGGTTATTTACAAATTTCGTTGATTCGAAAAACTTTAAATTCCTCTCACTCATAAATTTTTTAATTGTTGGCATTTTCATCTCTTCATGTAATTTCTTTGTTTTTACTCTTTGGAATATCGTCCCTTTTGCGATTCTTCTTAGAATGCCGTTTTGAAATGCCTGGACATTTTTTTCCGTTGATTTCGCCACGTGTGGAAAAAGTTGTGAGCCATACAACAGTGACGGACGAAGAATTGTTTTGTATATCGTCGCTTTTAGTCGGAGAGATATACTTGAAGATGAAATCAAATGGTTAAGCCTAAACATTTTTCGCCTTACAGATTTAATTTTTTTAGAAAAGTGGACTGAAAATTTTAAGTGTCTGTCGAACGTGATTCCAAGATATACAATATTTTTAGACAGTTTAATTTGGCAATTATTGAGATTAAATCCTGAAGGAAGTTTTTTCTTACCCTTCTAGAACGAATAAACAATAGCCTTTGTTTTGTCAGGATTAATTTCTATGTTTAGCCACTTTAGCTCTGAAGATATTTTTTGACAGGCACTTTGGGACTGTTTGAGAGCCCTACTGGCATTGAGAGCTGGCATTGATGTTTAGTAAATTTGAGGTCTGTTTGTTTATTCATGCAATCAATTAATACGAGAATGAATAAAATACAATATATTGTAATCAAAATTGTGAATGAATAAAATAGCTTTAGGGCTTATAGTGAAATTTTAAAATATAAGCTCTAATGCCTTATCTCTTTTTAGAGTTCTCCATTTTTTTTTTTTTCCGGTAGTTTTACTAATCCTTTTACTATTAACTTGACCGATTTCTATGTAATATCAAGGTAGCCTTTTGATGAATATATGTAATATAATTGGAGGCTGATTCATATCTTCACCACTCTTTTATTAAAAATCAATGCACGACGTTTCGGCTAAAATGCCATCATCAGGTGCAAAGGAACAAATTTATCTGTAAGTACAAAATATTATCAACAATCAAAAATAATCAATCTAACAGTTTTATCATGAAATTATATGATACAAAGGTATAATAAAAAATAAAATTTATACAGTTAAAATTTTTAATAATCTTTTTTTTAAATATATTTATTGGTATTTACAACTGTATAATAAAATACATTTAGTAAATGTGATACAAGATAAGTTGACATGATTCATATGTAGGGATACTACCCATTGGCAGCTCCCCAAAGACTATGTTAAACAAGAAGATCTCAGGGCCATCTTCTTTTCAGACGTCTCAAAGGATTATCAGGGATTGTAGAGGAAGCAAGGATTGAAACTAGTGGGTTAGAGTGGGAATGGAGTTTGTCATGAAAGGAGTGGTACCTGGTTCGGGCCAAGTCAGCAACAAAGGGAATATTAAGGTCTTTATGGACGAGTTTATTTGTTACAAAATAAGGAGCATTGAGGATTTTTCGAAGGATTTTGGATTGTAAGGATTGGAGACGAGATGAATTTGATGGTTTAGTAGAGCCCCAAATCTCTACTCCGTAAGTCCATATTGGTCTTATGATAGTCATGTAGATGAGTCTTTTGTACTTAAGTGGAAGGTTTGAGCGTTTGTCCAGTAAGTGTTGAAGTTGGGCAGGTTGTCATTGGTTTACGACGAAGGGTAAAGAGGTTATTTGGTGAGATTTATTGGAATTTATTTTTATTCTCCAATTCTGACACCATACTTCAAGGTCTCTGATATGGGATTAAAGAGTTTGGGAGTCAATAATTGGATCATTGTTGACTGATAACACACAAGTGTCATCAGCATAGGTAGAAAGAAAAGTGTTAGGATGGGATGGGATATCAGCTGTATAAACTGTGTAAAGGATGGGTCCTAAAATACTGCCTTGAGGAACATCTGCGTACTGATTAAAAAGGGATGAATAGGAATTATTATGATTTACTTTGAAGGACCTGCCTGTGAGATAGGACTGGATAATGAGGAAGTATGTAGGTGGAAGGAATTTACGGAGTTTGTAAAGCAATCCTGGGTGCCACACTCGGTCAAAGGCCTGTTCTACATCGAGAAAGGCTCCCGTGCAGTACAATCCGCGCTCCAATGAAGACGAGACAACGTCCACCACATGATGGCATTGTTAGATATTTAATAATCTAATGTTAAATTCCTAAAAATCTATCAATAGCAATTAAAATATAAAATTAAGAAGAACATTGAAAATAATTCCACTATAGAAATGAATTATAAAAGGAATCCATTGATGTACTATGCTCATCATTATTGAAATTCAATTAAAAAGATTAAAGTTTAATTAATAAATATGAAAAAAAAATAAAATAAATAAGCCTGTACCACTACAACTCATGAAGGGTCTTGGGCTCAGTACATTTAGAGATTCGTACTGTTTCAAGGCCAACGGCAGTACAATGACGTGATTCGGCCAGGTTTTTTCCCCAATTTTTTTGTTACACACTTTATAGAGGCTGGGTTTGCCCCAGGAGGGTCTACATACACTGGCTGAAATAACAGAATAAATAGTGGATTGTTTCACATGAAATAGTCCGTTTTTATAGTTTCTGAAAAAAATAAAGGATTTTGCAGGTCTCTGTTGTTTTCTTCCGACTGTTTACATATTTAAATTAAACAGTTACAAATCCTCTACCTTTGTATTATAAAGATTAGCTTCCCAATCAATTACCCACTTTTTAGTATAACTCCAAATATGAACATGGAAACATGCGATTTTCGAGTAATATTTTTGTACAAGTGTACAGCTGAGGCCGCTAGGAATATTTGCAAGACGTTTGGGGAAGGGAGTGTTAATGAACGGACCATTTGCCATTGGTTTGCTAAGTTTTCAGCTGGGGATACCGACTTAGAAAACTTGCCCTGAGGAAGACCTGTGTCCATAATAGACAACAATGTCCTCAAACATACTGTAGAAGGAAACCCCTTCCAAACAGTTAAAGGACTCTCAGCACAACTAAATGCAAGTGCATCTACCGTTTCCAGACATTTAAAGTGTATTGGGAAAGTAAAAAAGCTCGATACATGGGTGTCTCATGATCTCACTGAGTGGCATCAAGACATCAACATACCGTGCAAAAATTGAAAGAACTGGGCTATGAAGTTCTTCCGCACCCACCATATTCTCCCGACTTGTCTCCAACAGATTACCACCTGTTCAGGAATTTAGACAACTTCGTCAAAGGAAAACTTTTTGAAAATGATGATAAAGTTAAAAGTGCGTTTTCAGATTTCGTTTCACTTCAAAGCTCAGAGTTTTTCAGTTCGGGGATAAAAAAGTTGGTGTCACGTTGGGAAAAATGTGTAAAAAAAGAAGGTAAGTACTTCGAATAAAATTATCTTGTTTTCATATCGTATTTTTAATAAAAATCGTTTACCTTGAAAACGGACATTTCATGTGACACAACCCAATACAAGATACCTAGTGTGAGTGGATGCTTACAACCAGAAGCCTCGTGTCTAAATAGGATGTCCATGAAAGGGGAGGGGTGTTGAAATTAAAATGGCAGATATATAATAAATATAGAAAATCAATAAAAACAACAAATAACCAACATGATGAATGTTATTTGGAAGTATCATTTATAAAAATCCATTTAATTCATATTGTTATTTATTTAGTTTAGAGATAATATTATTGTATGAATTACATAATGTTTGAGTGTCTTGTTGGAAATTACAGATTTGCCGAAACGTTGTGCATTGATTTTTAATAAAAGAGTGGTGAAGTATAAATCAGCCTCCAATTTTATTCATAGAATTTGACCTTCACCTTAAAGAATCTACACCTTATAGGAATATATGTAATTATGGCGATAAACATGTTATTTCATTAGTTTTATTCTCATTAAAATTATGTTTTTTTCTTCATGCATAACACTAATTAAAAACTTGAATGTATGATAGGGTACTGTGCAATTTGTAATGATGATACGTCTTTTATTAGTTGCATAAATTGGTTAATAAAACATAAGTATAACTATTTAAATTTATTAAATGTATATTGCTTGTTCGTGTGTATGATGAAGCTCACTAATAAGTTTTTGGGGTTGGTGCATTTATTTTATTGTTTACGTCTCTTGTTTAGCTTTGCTTGTTAAAATTCATTAAATTAAACCATTTGCATGGCAAAATTTTACTATGTGGCAATCATGCATGTGATTCATTAAGTGATGTTTATTTTTATTTTCTATTGTGCTCAAATATTAATTTTTTTTCCAGATGATATTTTCAGTTTTGGAATCAGCATGAAAAGGTTGTTCTTATGATTTGATTATAAATTCCAGGTTTATATTACACTTATAGCATAGAAACTTAGCGTATATGAACTAAAGATGATGAGGAATGTACGAGGCATGTTTTTTAAGTAAGTACCATTTTGGAATTAAAAAAAGACGTGCTAATATATCGCAATAATTTTATTTTGACATGAAAGCCTGTACCTTAATCTACTTTTCTAGATAATTTCCAAGAATTTTGAGGCACTTGTCATAACACGGCACCAGTTTTTGAATACCCTCCTCAAAAAATTCTGCCGCCTGACTGCATCACAAATGGTTTGACTTCGTAATCGTCTTAAAAAGACGTGGCAAGTTGAGTAAGGGTATCGTTTTGCTGCATGACAATGCCCGTCCACATGTGGCTAATCAGACCAAAGATCTCATAAAATCATTTAAATGGGAAACTCTAGATTATCCTCCATAAAGCCCTGATCTGGCGCCCAGCGACTACCAGTTGTCCCTGCACTTGAAGAAACACCTGGGCGGTCGGCATCTTGAAGACGATAACAAAGTCAAATTATTTAACATCATCAACATAACAAAACATTGATGCAGTGGTTAACAAGTCAGGCGGCAGAATTTTTTGAGGAGGGTATTCAAAAATTGGTGCCGCGTTATGACAAGTGCCTCAAAATTCACGGAAATTATGTAGAAAAGTAGATTGAGGTTCAGGCTTTCATGTAAAAATAAAATTATTGCAATATCTTTGCACGTCTTTTTTTATATTCCAAAACGGTACTTACTTAAAAAACATGCCTCGTGTATATTATTTATCTCTGAACATATAGATATTTGTTTTTTTATTTTAAATTTCATCAGATGTTCTTTTATGGATAAAGGGCGTTCATACATCTTTTGTCTATATATTTCATGGTTTAGGGAAAAGAACCAAGTCAGTCTTTTTTTTGAGGGGACTGATGGAAAAAGTGCATTTTTCCAGTTCCTTGGCAAGTAAAAAAATATTTTTGTAGTTTCACAGGTTGAAAAAAGATTCAATGGCTTAAATTTCATTACAATTTTTTTTTCTTTTTTCTTCTATGAAAAGTAAATATATTTACTTGATGGTGATAAACATGTAATTTCACTAGTTTTATTCTCATTAAAATTATGTTTTTTTTCTTCATGCATAACACTGATTAAAAATTTGAATGTAGGGTATTGTGCATTTTGTAATAATGATAACATCTTTTATTTGTTGCATAAATGGGATAATAAAACATAAGTATAACTATTTAAATTTATTAAATGTATATTGGTTGTTCGTGTGTATGAGGCTCACTAATAAGTTTCATTCTGTTCTATTAAAAACAAGTGACATTTGGTTTTTATCTTTATCCTTCATTTAAGGTGACTTTATTTTTATATTTCTGGTTTATTACATACAAGGAAATTTTATTATTTGTTAGTTTTATTACTTTCACTTACTATACATAGTTAGGAAGAGTATTGCGATCGTGAAAATTTTAGAATTCCAATTTTCAACGGAAATACACATTTTTACACTTTTTTTGTTACATTTCATTTTTATAACCATAAATAAGTTTATGATAGTAAATAGAATTTTAAATTTACATCCAATATTATTCGAGATTATTTATGAACACAAACCGCACTATATGGTGAGAGAAGAGGGAGGTGAAAATTTGTGAAAGTGAGTGCTTGTGTGGGGGTTCACAAAAGGAGAGAGGAAGAGCGAGTAAGCATAATGCGTCATATGCCTTCCATTGATCCAAAATAATGGTTGTTCAGGGTGGTGATGGTTGTGACCATTAGGGGAGGCTAATTCCTTCGGAATGGATCCAGTCTCCTGCAGAAAGACAATACTGTCTTCTTCTGGAATTTTATATAAATTTTCTCGTAATTCATAAATGTGTTATTTGTTAACTGAACTTTTATGAGCCAAACAAATTTTATAGAAAACAACATGGGTTTTATTTATCAATAAGAAAAATGGTGTAATTTGTAGTAACAGTTTCATCATAATGAGTTACCAATTTATAATCGGAGGTCTGGAAACAGAATAGACCCTATTTATATTATAAAACACGCTTTTAAATACATAAACCCCATTTTAAGAAATTAAACATTATTTTTAATCAAAGTTAAAAATAAAGATAATTGGTAAAGTTTTTTTGTGGGAATTGTGTGATAATTCTCTATTGCCAACACCTCATCAAATCTTTACACATTTTCATATTTTACTTTCATCTACTCTTGCTATGTAGCGAGGCTTTTAGGAAGAGAGAAAATATTTAAAAAACACTATTTCTTATTTTATTATCACTTCTGCATGTTATTTTATTCACAATTTGTGCGACAGAAAATTATATTTTCACTTTATCATCATTATTCTGCTCTGTTGCTTTTTCATTCATTCTAATCTCGGGTATCAGCTGTTTCATATATGTAAATTCTATAAAATTGATCAGTAAAGAAATTAAAAAAAAAAAAAAAAAATTTTAATTCTTGCAAAGTTCAGAGTACTTATCATTTGGATAAAATTTGGTTTGAAGGCGGCAGAGGGAATCAGAGAACAAACTAGTGGAAGAGGAAGCGGCTAAAAGAATCGAGGCATTAGTGAAGAAACGTGTGGAGGAGGAGCTAGAAGCGAGGAGAGAGGAAATAGAGGCTGAAGTAGCCCGAAGGGTGGAGGAAGCCAAGGCCGCAATGGAGGCCGAGCTGAGGGCAGAGATGGAGGCGAGAAGGCAAGAGCTCATCGCCCAAGAGAAGAGGAGAGAGGTAATGCCACAAAGGGCTTTATTATCAACATTTTCACTCATCCATATCTCTTTTCAGTATTATGGAGTCAACTGCTGTTGATATGTGGACCAGTCTTTATCATTGGCTATTAATATTAAATTGATATAAAAATATCTACATTTTTTTATTGTATCAGTTGTTAAATTTTGTTGTTGAATCCTCTCCCCTTTTAATACATACATCCATGGCGCTACAGACCGATGTGGTCCTTGGCCTCCAATAAGTCTTCGCCAGGTGGTTCGCTCTTGGGCAGCCACTCGCCATTTGCGGGTGTCTAGTAGGCAAAGGGCATTCCTGGCAACGGTGTCCTCGCATCTAAGCCAAGGTCTTCCTCTTCCCCTTGTCCGGTGGTGCCTCCCATCCAGCAGCTTTTTGGGAATTTCATCGTCTGGCATCTGTACAATGTGGCCAGCCCAGCGCAGCCTTCCTAAGTTGATTGTTCTCATCACATTTGCTTCGCCATAGATCTGGTAGATTTCAAAATTTGTGCTCCGCTTCCAGCTTTCCCCGACCTTAACTGGCCCAAAGATCTTCCTTTCAAATATAAGAATTTCCCTCTCCTCTTTACCAGTGAGGATGTATATTTCAGATCCGGAAGTTAAGACAGGCCTAAGAAGGGTCTTGTACAAAAGGCACTTTGTTCGACAGGTGAGGTAGGAACTTCTCAGGTGCTTTCTGGCGCCTATTGGCTTTGACGAGATGCTGACTTGTTTCCCCGGAGATACTGTTTTTGTTGAATCCTCTCCCCTTTTCACCTACCTACAGCATAACCACAAGAAGAGCAATGCGTTTACCCTCTGAGTATTCAAGTATGTAATGATAATTTGGGATGATGGCCCGGACAATTTTAAGGCTTTACGTCTCAAATTACTGATACCAATCAAATGTTATTACATATAAATTGTCAAAAATTAGACATTGTATTCCATTCCTCTTATTAAGTTGTGCAGTATGAGGATGTGCTACATAGACTTTGGACCGCATATCCTTCTGTCCCAGCTCCCTTCCAACCAAACCCGCAGTTCCTTAATGTTTCTATTACACCTTCCCAGACGGAACCGAGGTCTGTCTTCCAGTTTTATTCTCCTCTCTATTATTCCTGGAGTCAAATATGGTGTAGCGACTAGCTTAACAGCCTTTTATGCCCAAAGTCATGGGTTCGAACCCAGCAGGTGGCTCTAGGATTTTTAAAGGGAATCAAAAATCCTCGGTTATGCCCTCCTTGCGTAGAGAGTGATGATCCTACCCTATAAAATGTCACTGAGTATCATGGTGTGGTAACTTAAGAAAACATACTGCGCGGCCAAGGGCCTCCAAACCCTGACGTGCCATAAAGTGATGTTTATGAATAAAAAAACCTATCTCTCCTGGACTTTCCTTCTAGTTTTTTAAGGTATTGCATCTCGATTGTTTGGATCTGGGTCCTATGTTTTGATGTGAGGGCTCGTATCTTCAAGGAGTAGGAATGGATAGGTAAGAAAGCTGACCTCTATATAGACATCTTTGTCAACTCTCTTCTGTTGTTTCTAATTTTTTTTTTTTTTTTTTTTTTTTTTTTTTCTTTCCGCTGATGTTAAAATTTGGAATTTTCAAATTTATTTAAAACATTAAACTTACACTTTTTGTTTTGTTAACACATTCATTGTTTGCTAACTAATAACCCTTTGCTAACTGATTAGCAATTAGTAATTCTACTTATCCGTTTACCGAAATCCTTTTTTTCGTTCCTCAGATTTCTTAACTTTTTATGAAAAGCGATTGTTAATCGTCAGATATTTTCATAAAATTAAATTTGTCAGTTTTTTTGTTTATTTATTCAAAAAATGAGTAGGCAATTCATTTATCCTATATCGAAATCGATCTTTTGATAAAGCTGGTTCACATATTTAATGCAGTTATATTCTCTCCTTTAATGCATTTTGTTATAATTTTTTTTAATATTTTTATTTTCAGTTATTTATGAAGATTTTTTAATATAAGTAGTTATAATTTCTCATAGGTTGTATGATGTTTATTATTTTATATTTTTCAAAATTGTTGATGACTACTATACAACCTAGTAATTAAGTTAAAATCTGAACATTAAAGAAAGTTGTTAAAAATCGAGATTAAGTTACATGTATCATGATTAATTTTAGTATTTGGATAAGTTGTTGACTATTACCTTTTAAGCCATTGACTTTGAACTTGTGGTCACATAAACTTTTTAATGTTAAAATGTAATGTTTTGAGTTGTTCTTTTTTAACTCTATAAGATCTAAAAAATATTATTTGGAACCTCACCGTGGTAGGAGTAAGAACGTGTCACTCTTTTAAAGTTATTAATCCTCTTAGCCTTAATCCTAATAATGTGGAAATCCAAAAATTTATGAAATTTTAATTTGAAAACAGACTTCGAGCTTTCATTTGCAGTAAAACATTTGACTTAAACTGTTACTAACGTTTAAAACCAATAACAATACGTGTTAAGTTGAGAAATCGGTATTTATTCGATATAGTATTGTGTTTTAATAATAGAAAATTAAATTGTTTGGGCAAATTTTTCAAAGTTACAGTTATAGTCATATAATTGGGACCTAAAGGAGGTTGGAGTTTCCTTTAACTCTGCTACTTAAATCCGTCTGCATTTTACTCGAATTAGTAAATTTCCGTTTTAAGTATAACAAAGCATCTGAAAAGGGTGGTATTATGATCTTAATTTCTAAATAAATCATTAATTTTTTTCGTCATTGAAATTTTTCAGTCATTGGTCCAAATTTTCCAGTAATTTAAGATTTTGCATTTAAAGCAAAATATAATAATGATAAGAATTGCATTTTTCAATTTTCTCTAGTATTATACATAATTTTATGTTTGTTCGAAGTTATTGCTATTATGAAAATAGATTTAAAAAAAAAAAAAAATCATGATCACATAATATAAATAACGTTTGGTTTTGTTTAGTGTTTTCTTTGATGCAACTGAAAGTAAAAAATAACTAAAATTCCAATAATTTTTATTACCATCTCTTAGAAATTCAAGTTTCAAGGTATCACAAATCACTTCATGTTGTGCTGTTCAGTCGATTTGAGTTACCAATGTTTTAATGAACAAAATTGGAAGTGATAAGTTAACACGAACATATTTTAATGCAAGAGTTTGACTTGTTTTAAGAGTGTTTAAATAAAATTGTTTTAACAATGTTATGTATTATACAATCTGAAATATAGAATTAAAATCGGCATAGACCTGATTAATAACCGATTCTTTCTGACTAGAAACGCTTATAGAACAAAATTTTACACCTCTGATTTAATGAGGGCCGATAAAAACTTAATAGAATAGATAATAGAATATATTTTATTTGTCTTTGGGGTATTCCCTTAAATAGCCAGCTTGGCTATTCACAATACATTTTTTTAAGTTATATACATATTTTAATAAAGATAAATAAAGTTTTTTTTTTTGTTTTTTCCTTTCAATATAGTTGAGATAAAATAAAAAAATAAGATACATATCTTTTTGAAGTAATAATACATCTGTTTAAAAAAAAAAATCAATCTAAAAAATAAAATAAAATGTCTGGTTTTAAAATAATAAACATCTTTGTTTTTAATAAAATGATGTGGATATACTTAAAGATCTATTAATAATGATAAAATTTAACCCCCAGTTATAAAAGCTTAATGATTAAATATCATTAATTTAAATAAAATATCTGTTTTTTATTAAAATAAAACTAAAATTAAATAATACAATTGTTTAATATAAACATGTTTAAATTTGAAATTAAGATTTGAATAATTTTAAATTAGCTTTCTTTTCATTTTTCTTAATCAAATGATTTTTTTATTTTAATCTGAAATTAGATTCTTGAATTGTAATAAAAGTTTATTTCTTGAAATTAACAAAAATATTTTTAATTAGCTTTGTTTTTTCCGATCTTTCAAAGATTTTTGTAAACTATAGAGCAGAAATAGTTATGATATTTAAGAATACAGAATAGAATGAAAATAATTTTTAGCGTCCCTTGAGAATAATAAATTTGTACAGGTTATAATACACAACATGTCTGGCTAACAGACAAAATGAACATAATTAACAGATATTTACAATTATGGATAAATATATACATAATACAAAATAAGATAAGCAAATAAAATAAAATAATTAAAATGAAAAGCAATCCTCAGAAAATAATTGTGTTGAACGAAATGAAAAATAAATGAGATTAATAAAACAAAAGGTAAATGAATATTTACTTTATTATGATTGAATATATTAGTCTTCTAAGAATAACATAAGCTTTACAATAATAAAGGATCTTTAATTGGATAAGAATTAATGAAAAATAAACTAATTAAAACATAAATGATAATAATATACTACAAAAATAAGAAACAAATTCTTCTAATGACAATATAAAAAAATACTGTAATGATTGAAACAAAAGAAGATAAAAAAGTTGTAAAATCATAAATAAATACTTGTAGAAATAAAAAATAATAAGAATATTGAATAAAATTTTATTAAAAATAATTACATTCTCAGGCAGCGTCATTTTGTGATGCTAAAAGGTACTGTACTACAATTCATGGTTCAGATGGACATATAATACATACTAACTGACATTTATAACTGCTCAAACATAAATTCTAATATAAAATTTTAAAATAAGGTAGTTATTTTAATGCCAGCTATAAAACAAAATATTGATCTAAAAAAAAAAAAAAAAAAAATACTGAGTTATAAAGATTATTTATTTGAATCACTTAAATTTTATGTTTTCCTGTTATAATCAATAACAGAGTGCATATATGTAATTAGTTCTTTGTTTTGTATTTCTTAATTTAATTTTTGAACTGTAAGCGTTATTAATTTAGTGAGTTTTCAAATCCCTTATTTTTGAATACTTCAGTATTACAATTAAAATAACCTGATTACTTATAGTGTAATATTAAATTAATAAAGCAGCTGTTTCAACTGATTTTTTGTTCAGATTTTGACAAAACCCATGGAACAAAGGGAGGAAGTTAGGGGGAAAAACGGAATAAATAAATTATTGTTTTTAAATTTTGCTGTTAAAGTATCTAATACTCAATCAACTTAACAACAAAAAATTTTTCTTATCATTGTGTTTCATGTGTGTTCGTTTTTTTCCTAACAACTGGTTTCCAGGATGCCATCTACTACAGACCATTTGCCCAGGTTCACTCAAAGGATATTGAGTAGATGTATAAGACTTCGTTGGTAAGTATACAAAACTTCAAAACAACACCCGACAACAGACACAAAATGATTTTTACATATTTGATCTATAGCAATAGGTGATGTTCTAACATAAGAGGCTACAACTAAGTTGAGAAGGATTTAACAACTGTCTTAGGAAAAAAAGTTAAAGGTTTTTGAAGTTCTTTTACAATATTTTGTGAGGGTTTGTATTGTTAATTTGTATTATTCATAGCGTTTCTGTATTGGGTAAGATTTATTTTATTTTTTTTTCCATTTTTAAATCATTGTAAATTGTCTATCGATAATTTAGATTCATTCCATTGATATTTTATTTTATAACATCGGTGCTCTGATTTTATTTTATTTTTTAAAATTTCCTAATCTTCTTGTTTATTATTTTTTCTCGATATGAAGTCATTTTTATTTAATTTCGTACTCCCGTTTCTCTTTAATCCAAAGTGTTAATGCTACTTATTTTACTTAACTGTGTGTTTTCTTGTTTTTTTTTTATGTTATTTATTTTCATTTATGATTCACTGTTCAATTTTGTTTGAATAAACTTGTTATGCATGTTTTACTTTAATTATAATGAAATTAAAACAATCAACCAACGCTTTCTATGTGTGTACACATGTAGATATTTATAATTAACAAGAACCATGCTGTTCTTTATTAGGCGGTACAAAATGTATCCCCAAGTGCACTCGTGGGATTGTACTCAGGTATAGTTCTAAGCGACGTATTTTTATATGTTTTGAATAGGAAGAAGAAACAAAGAAACGAGAGGCCCTTGAACAGATTATGGCTGAGAACAACAGGAAGATCGAAGAGGCTCAACGCCGTCTGGTAAATTGTTTTGAAATATTACAATTCTAAATATTTTGAATTGCATTTTTATGGAATTTGGTAGTTTATTATATTATATTAGTAATTTTTATATTCTTTGTTTACTAGATGGACTTGTGCGAAACTTTCGTACAAACTGTATCTTTGTATTCAATTGCAATTGATTGACGATTCAGCACTACTATAAATATTTAATTTCAGTAATATTTGTATTCACAAAGATTTAGTATTATATAAATAATAGTAGATTACTATGTAATTCTTAGGTAAACTGTCATAAGTATGTTGGGTTTTTCAGTTTCTCAAGGTACTGATTCCAATAAACCTAACCCAATAAAAAATGGTCGAGCTATGACTTTATAAACCTATAAGAATATTGGTTCGGATCATCAGTCCTATTCCATCTTGTGAAATAATTTTTTTATTTTTAATCATGCCTTCCCATTTCGGCTTCCGCCATTAAGGATCTGGCAGCCCAATACCACTCCGATCTTGATGGAGTTTCAGCTCTTATATTTTGTAACCGGGAGCATACTTCTAGATGCGCTGCATCCATTTCACTTAACTTAGCTGTGCGATTAGGAAATTTGATTGTTCAACTGTTCTGAAGCTGCACTTCTTTTGATAGCTTGTCAGCTACTTCGTTCCCGTGAATACTGCAGTGGCCCGGAATCATTGGAAAACTAGCTGTATACCCTGTTCAAGCAGTTGTTCAATTTTAGTTTAGCAGTTCACAACATTGTTATCCTGAGACACATTTGGCTGCATAGCTGCAATGATGGCCGCCTGTGAATCCACAAACAAGACAATCCTCTTTGCATCAATATTTTAGAGCATGCAAAGCTAGTAATATAGCACGAATAATGCTGTTGAAATTTGCAGACAATTTCTCTACCGGCTTTGAGATTTGAAACAGATGCCTGCTCCTCCATTGTAACTTGCATGTTCAGCTGAACCATCGGTGTAGACATGGAGCCAGGGAGGGCTGGGATAACGCTCATTTATGGTTTCAATTGCCAAGGATCTCAATTCCTCTCGTATAGCTTCTTCTTTTTTAATGGGTCTCATGAGATCAAGGTGGTAAGATGCTGTCTTTAGAGATAGGTGGCATCAGAGAAAGTTGTTCTCTTGGAGCAGGCATTAAGCCTGTTTTTTCTCGAAGACTTTCAACTTTTTCGAAAAATGTGACCTGTGTCTTAAGTCTTATGGAGGGTTTCTTTTTACTTGACCAGTAGTCAAGTGAAATAATTTTAATGTCATAATTGGAATAATGCAACAATTTACTGATCTTTAGCTCTATCACATAGAATTTTAACAAAAGAAATAAAATTGGTACATGTAACATTATTAAATTTCTATGAGAAAGATGGTTGGGGGTGCAGTCATAAAGTAGAAACACGCATTTAAAACAAGTGCTATTTTAATTAAGTGCCAACGTTTCGGCCTACATTGTTGGCCTTCACCAGGGCTAAAATAAACAAGATAACAACCAATGTAATTATAGACTTAATAATGCGTTAGGTATATAATAATAATATGGGAACATAAATAAAATTAAATGTAAAATGATAATAAGATGACAGTTATATATAAAGTATGGAAGTAAACAGTATTGAGATGATAATATTGTAATAAGAATATATAAAGAAAGACTAAGCAAATGAAAAAGTGACAAAGGAAAAATATGTGAACAATTAAAATTTTAAATATGAACAATTTTGAAGTGATATATGACGGTAATATATTAAAAACATAGTTAAGAGTATAGGTAATATATAAAAAACATAGTCATTAAAAAAAGAGAAACAGTATGAATAAAAAAATAATTTTAAATTTTAAATTAATGTAATATTAAACTAACAAATATAAGTCAGGATATGTAACGGAGAAAGATATGAGTATGGAAAGAGGGATTATTGATAATGATTATCGTCATTCGTTATTACCTAATCGTCATTCGTTATTACTTAATATCTTTTAGTCTTTGCCTCGTCACAATTACTTACATCTTCCCCTTTATAGTCATACTTATATATTTTTCGCTTCCTATTTTTCTCTTTTTTTCACTAATTCTGCATTTTTTAATCTCAGTCCGCTATTTTATATTATTAATATGTATTTTTAAAAAATCATTAGCCGATCCTTTGGTTTTTTTTTTTTTTTTTTTTCTTATTGATTAGAATCTCTTTTCATTGCCTATTTCTTTCTCCCTCTTTCCATACTCATATCTTTCTCCGTTACATATCCTGACTTATATTTGTTAGTTTAATATTACATTAATTTAAAATTTAAAATTATTTTTTTATTCATACTGTTTCTCTTTTTAATGACTATGTTCTTTTTATATATTACCTATACTCTTAACTATGTTTTTAATATATTACCGTCATATATCACTTCAAAATTGTTCATATTTAAAATTTTAATTGTTCACATATTTTTCCTTTGTCATTTTTCATTTGCTTAGTCTTTCTTTATATATTCTTATTACAATATTATCATCTCAATACTGTTTACTTCCATACTTTATATATAACTGTCATCTTATTATCATTTTACATTTAATTTTATTTATGTTCCCATATTATTATTATATACCTAACGCATTATTAAGTCTATAATTACATTGGTTGTTATCTTGTTTCTTTTAGCCCTGATGTAGGCCGAAACGTCGGCACATAATTAAAATAGCACTTGTTTTAAATGTGTGTTTCTAATTTATGACCGCACCCCCAACCATCTTCCTCATCTAATTTCTCAACGGTCAACAAAAACTCCATCATTATTAAATTTCTATTTTTCTGAATATTTTGATCTAAGAATATCAAAAAAACTTTAAATCCAGCTAATCTAACTGATTATATAGAAGTCTTTGTTTCAATTTCTTCAGTTTTTATTTTTTGGTAATTATATGGAAGTAGCTGTGCTTGATAAAGTTTCTGTATCGAAAGTGAAATAATTATATTTGTTATGTTTAGGCTGAAGAGCGGCTAGCAATGGTCGAAGAGCAGCGTAAGATGGAAGAAGAAAGGCAGAAAATGAGGAAAGAAGCTGAAAAAAGACTTAAAGAAGAGCAAAAAAAAATACTTGGAAAAAACAATTCACGACCAAAGTTGTCCTTTTCGTTAAAGCCTATAACATGATGTCACTCCCGTCCTTCCCCCTGGTTTAATATTCTTTCAGGACATAATTTAAAATTTTTTTTCATTCATCTATCTTTCTGTACATATTGTATACATATTTATGTATTCGATTGGTGCGCTTAGACCTTTTAGCTCCAGCGGTAAATTTTTTAGTAATAATGGACTTGTAAATAAGTGATGAAATGTGTTCATAAATTAATGATTTGGATTTAGTTATGTCATATTTCTATTATTCCGGATTATTACCACTCTCCTTTTCTATAGGCAATTTCTGTAAATTTTTATTTCTCTCCTTTAATATTAAAAAAGTTATAGGATTTGCTTAATAAAGAAGGATATTGGTAGTATGTTGTAAATACATACAGAAAAATACATAACTGAATCCATTTTATCCATTTATTTTTTGTTTAGATAAAACATTTGTATATTAATTTTTAATATAAATTTGAATAACTAGATGGGCTCTTAGAATAAATACATTTCCCATTCCCTTCTTCAATCATTCTCTCAGTTCCATTTCTTGCTTTTTATTTATTTTATTTTTTTCTCCACAGTTTTATAATGTTTATTTCTTTAATAAAATCAATTTGTATGGTTTGTTTGCGTTATAATAAGTGAAAAATAAACTATGTTATTATAGCATTAGAGGTATGTTTTGTTTTGTTCTCTGAATCATTATAATGAAATACTTTATATAATTTAGAGGTTGTATAGGATCCAATTAAATAATTTTTATGTAATTTTGTTTTTAAGTTTTGAACATACCTTATAAATTATCAAGTTATTTCTGATGACTTAAAATACAGGTATTTAGATTATTATTAGCAATCTGACAGATTATGACACTTTCTCTTGTTCACTTTCATAGTTCTACAGTATTGAAGTATTTTTTAGTCTCTACTCAAAATGTCATTACCACCAAAATAACAAACATGTATAATCATTATTTATTGATAAAGTATTTTATTATTCAGTCACTTTTATTTCGTACTTACCATTTTGAATGTGTTGAATATATGCTTTTTATTTATTTTTTTACTTTCACTTACTATATTTAGTAAGGGAAAGTATTGCGATTGTGAAAATTTTCTAATTCCAGTTTTCAACGGAAATACACGTTTTAGGGTCCCCTGAGTCCAAATAGCCAAGTCCTGCAAAAAGGTCTGTGTGGTAACTGAAAAGTCCTATGAAACTGAAATTTCATATTTAAGATAACTATACGCCCAAGATGTTACAAAAACTTTTTCATCAAAATCAGCTGACCAGAAGAGCCACTTTATACCATGCATAATGCACCTTTTTATGATTTTCTCAAAAACTGTTCCGACAATTTTGATTAAACTCGCTATATCAATGTAAAATGTAATGGGGTTCAATATCATGTAGGTTTCACTCTGATTAAAATAGTCTGATAGGGCTTACATGCTGATATTTTAAATTTTCTTCCTCTAAAGTACCTTTAATTTTGTTGATTCTATCAAAATAACTATATTATCTTGTTACCACTGATGAATAAAAGGTAAATATATAAATTGAATGAATTCGATTCCCAACTAAAGGAAAAAACTGAAAAATATATTTTTTTAATGCAATTTTTTGTTTTTTAACTTAAGAACAATAATATACCGTTGGAAAGCTAAAGATTTTAGAAAACATATTATCTTATACACAAGCTTTTAAGAGTTAATAGAGAGTGATGAAAAGCCGATAAAACTAACTGATTATTTTAGATAATAATATACTAGATTTTCTAATAAAACACACGTTTGTATATAAATTCCATTTAACTAATTCTTTAATGGTTTCATTCATTTTTATCTCCTTCTGTATTTTAAAATTCTATTGATTCTAAAAACGGAGGTAAGTGAAAGTCGTGTGTTGCCCGCACCAGACTTTTTACTTGATGGAAAGTGAAATCGGTATCATGTAATTATATATATTTATCTCAGTTAATAGTAATCATTTCATGTGGAATCCACATAAAAAGAAAAAAAAAAAAGAAGTTTAATAACTCATTTTGTTTAATATAGGGTGGGAAAGAGTCGGTAGAAATTCCAAGAGATAAAATAATCCTAAATGATAATGTACATTCTGATCATGTTGAGTTCAGTCTACCAAATATGGTGTTTAGTCTATTATTCAAGAAACAAAATGTGCATGTGACAAGCAATATATTTGAAGCTGTGCTGTTCAGAGAGATTGCTGTAGCACATCTGTATGGTTTGGTGGCATAGTAATTTTCAACAGCACACCTGAAGTCAAGGTGGAGTGAAAGGAAGAATCTGAGGCTTGCCATAGCTAAAATGGGGACCATTCTCCTGACAGTCAAAACTTGCAACTTAAACCATAACAACACCACATTCATTCATATCCAGTGTGAGGGGATTAGGGTAATTGAAGTGACTACCTTAGGAGTAAGATTTGGAGGACATTTCAATATTTTGCCTCAGTTAGGAAACTAGGCCAGTGAATGGGCCATGTACCAGGTGTTAACGCCACTTATACCATTTTCTTATTTTTATGTTTTTGTTCTAAATTCCTCACAAACTTTCTATAGTCATTATTTATATTTTTATCAAGTTTTTTTTATTATGTGTATCAAGGAAAAAAAAAATGTTCTGTACAGTTGAAAAAATGTGTGTGGATCTAAAATGTGATTATTATCCTGTTTGTTATTACCTATGTTTTACCTTGTACCAGATTTAACTATAACCAATTACTCATTTATTAAAAATTCATAATGAAACGGAATTGTTTATTTTGAGTTACACATCTCACTACCTTACTGTCCTCTGATTCAGAAGAAGGGTTGACGATATTATTAAAGATGATAACTTAGACCTAAAGGACTCATATTTCACGAAGCGGTGGAGTTCATAGGGGTAATTCTTATTGCTTTGGGATGCTGCGGTGAAAAGTTAGTAAGATGGTACGGTAAGAATTCTTGATGCTTTCCCCTTGAGAATTGCAAATGGTCATTATACAGAGGAATGGAAAACCGGAAATCGAATATCGGCTAGCGGCTGAATATTTGCTTCCTTATTATCGAGTTACGCATAGAAGCTTTCGAGCCTAATTTTATAGCTTATTTTCAACAGTGGTTCCTTATATCTTATATTTCTGAAACTGCAGTTAGTAGCGACTGCACACTTTTCGAGAAGCTAGGAAAGGCAACCATTGATGTGCTCACTACCAAATGAGTGACCTCTCTAAAAGCCGTTATAGAAAAATACTCCCAATAGTGATTCAAAAGCGCTTTAAATTTTTTTTTTTTTTTTTTTTGTTATTAATGATTTTATTTGCACCTGTAAAATGTTTACAATAAGCAAATGGGATTTTATAAACAAGGAGACATGGCATGGTTAGGCATGAGGGAGACAGCACCCAGCGGTGCATCCTCCTGACATTCAAACAGGATCTATTATTTTAGGCTAGGAGGTCCCTCATCCAACTCCTTTTCAGTCTACGCCGAGTTATGTCAGGAATGTCAGTTGTAGCCATATTTTGAACAAATTGGTTAGTGTGTCCATGTAGTTGGTCGTAAAATCTTTTGTACGACATTCGAATGTGGTTTTTTGTAGTCGGAATGCGTAGGTCGGTATGAAGAGTATCGTTTGAAACATAAGGTGGTGAGTTCGTTGTCAGTCTTAGAAATTTGGATTGAAAGGTTTGTATTTTTTTAATGTGTGTCTTTTTAGCAGGTCCGTAAATTTGGCATGCGTAAGTCCATATAGGTTTCAATAAATAAGTATATACGTTAAGCTTCTGTCTTATGCGTAATTTAGAGTGTTTATGTAGTATCGAATATAATAATCTGAGTCGAAAGTTTAAAGTTTTGCGTTTTGTTTTGACGTGTGGGCCCCATGTCAATCTTTTGTCAAAGATTAGTCCCAAGTACGTTACTGTATTTGTTTGAGGTATCTGGTGGTTGTCTATATAAACTGGAGGGCAGGTTCCGTGTCTTAAAGTAAATGTAACATGTTGTGACTTGTCATGGTTAATTTTTAATTTCCATTTCTTACACCAGTTTTGTACATTGTCCAAGTGGTGTTGTAATGTCAAACTGGTCTGTATTGGGTCTGTGTTTCTCGTAATAATAGCAGTGTCGTCGGCATATGTCGCAGTTAGGATGTTTTGGTCTGTTGGTAAGTCATAAGTGTATATTAAGTAGAGAAGTGGGGCCAGGATAGAACCTTGGGGTACACCTGCACAGATTGGTTTTATTGAGGAGGTCTCTGAACCCTGTCGGACAGAGAAGAAACGGTCATGAAGAAAAGACTGTAGAACTAAATAATATGTGCAAGGAAGAATAGGTTTCAGTTTAAAAAGAAGACCCTGGTGCCACACCCTATCAAAAGCCTGAGTAACATCCAAAAATGCCCCAGATGCGTATTGTTTTAGTTCTAGAGCAGTAGAAATAAAGTCAGTAACTCTGTGTAGCTGTTGTGTTGTGGAATGAGAAGATCGAAATCCGAATTGGTGATCTGGTAATATGTCTTGGTCTGTCAGTATGTTAATAATGCGTTCGTGCAAGAGTTTTTCAAATATTTTAGAACATACTGGAAGAAGGCTAATAGGTCTATAAGAGTCAGGTCTATGTTTGTCTTTGTTGGGTTTGTGTACCATTGAAATTATAGAATATTTCCATTGGATAGGGAATTTAGTTGTCCTAAGTATAGCGTTGTACAGTGTTGTAAGAAAGACTAAAGCTTTTCTGGGGATTTTTCGAAGTACCTCAGCAGTGATAAGGTCATCACCAGGAGCCTTCCTTTTTGGCATTTTCATGATCTGTCTAGATACTTCGGAAGGAGTAAAAGATTTTGGCGGAAGAGACATAGGAAGAGGGGAGTCTAAGAATTTTTGCACATAATTTTCGTGTTGTGTGTCTGTTAAGTCTATGTGAGGATGAAAAACAGTTGAAAGGTGGTCAGAAAAAATTGCGGATTTCTCTCTGTCCGACACAGCCCAAGAACCATCGTCTTTTCTCAATGGGACAGATACTTCGTGATGCTTTAGAAGTCGCTTAGTATGTCGCCAAAGGCTGTTGTCATCCGTCGTTAAGTTTTCCAGATAAATGTCAAAATTAGTTTGTTTAAATTTCCGTATTTCTCTTTTTAGTTCGTTGTTAAATTTATTAAAAAGTCGTCTGTCAGAAGGAAGTCTGTTGGTCTGCCATAGTTTTCTTGTCCGTCTTTTGGCTCTGATTAGGTCTCTGATATATTGAGGGTAGGACGGCGAGCTTACTGTTTGCCTTATTTTTGTCTCTTGTGAGGACCAAGCAGCTTCTTGAATAGTTGTCGTGAAGAGTTCAACCGCTTCTTCCAAATCCTTTTCGGTTTTTAATGCTTTAGGAACGGTCAGCTGGGCATTAATTCGTTCAGAAAAAAGGTCCCAATTGATGATGCCATATGTAAGCGATGGTTTTTTTCCCACAAAGGCTTTTTCTACCCCCAACATCAAGTTCACCGGTAAATGATCAGAGCCAAGGTCTGTTTCAGTTGTAATTGTAATAGGTAGAGTCAAGTCTTTGGCTATAAAAAAGTCCAGTACATCAGGTTTTTTGTATTGAGAATTCGGTAAGTAAGTTGGTCTATCGGGGGAAAATACAGTTAATGAGAGCTGGGTAACAGCAGACTTCAGTCTCCTGCCCTTGGTGTGCATAATCGTGAACCCCAGTATTGGTGTTTCGCGTTGAAGTCGCCTCCTGCAAGGAATGTTCTACCAAATGATTTAAATAGTTCAATAAACATTTGTTCAGTAATGCTGTATTTAGGAGGACAGTAGATAGAAGCAATTGTTATGTTTCTGTGGTTGGTCTGTAGCTGTATTCCTGTTATTTGTATCTGAGCCGTCGAGTCTACGTGTATAGGGTTATGTTTAAGGTTAGATTTTATTAATATAGCTGTCCCTCCATGAGAAGTATTATCGGGGTGGTCTGTTCTGTATAAAGTATAATTTGGTATATAAAGTCTGTTACGTGATGTGAGATGTGTTTCCGTCAGAAGTACAATGTCAATACGTTTTTGATGAATATAAAGTTCCAGTTCAGTTTTATGTCGAAGTAGTCCGTTTGCGTTCCAAAGAAGGATTAACAGGGAGCCAACAGTCAGAGAACTAATGTCCATAAGTTGTAGTTAAAGCTTGAGTGAGTTGAGTTATTTGGCTAATTAGGCTGTAAAGGGGCTGGATGAGGGCATTTAAATTATTTATTAAATTTGTCTGTGGAAAAGGAACAGAGCCAGCTGGGGGCACCAGCTGTTTACTGTCTTCCCTCATACCTGACCTTGCTTGTGGTTGCTGCTGAGCTTCAACGCTGGGCCGAGTTCCGATTTGGCGGTCCATCCTGGGGGGTGCACGAACAGGTTCTGGAGGCGCTGGTTGATGAAGGCTGTGCGGTAGTGCTGGATACTGTTCTAGGTCCGGAGGAGGTTCGACAGACACCGGCGGCGGGCGGTACCTTTGGGTTCGCTGTGCTCTCAGATTTTTGAGGGTCTGGCATCCCCTGTAGTTGGCGGGATGTGCCCCTTCACAGTTGGCACATTTCGCGGGCGTGTCTTTAGTTTTAAGGCATGCAGAGGTTTCGTGGGCTTCACCGCACCGTACACAGCGAGGCTGATGGTTACAATATGATTTGGTGTGTGCAAAGCCCTGGCACCTAAAGCACTGAGGTATTTCCCTCTTTTTGCGAGCCTCTTCCACCTTTATTCGGGTGTAATAAATATGGTTGATATCAAATATTTTTTCATTAAAAGTGTTTTTCGTGATATCAACGAAAAACATTTGTAATGGTAATTTAGTCCTGGCCGATATAGCATTTGTGACATTTGTAGCTTCGTAGCCGAAACTCTTCAATTGTTCTTTAATTACTGATGCTGGGGTGGAAGAATGGAGGCCCTTTATAACCACTCTCGCATTTTTATCTTCGGGGAGCTGGTAGGTATGAAAGTCGGCTTTCACTTTTTTCAAGCACCGTACTGCTGTTCTATATGATTCCGGCGTGGCTGGGTAAATTATTGTGTTTCTGGCTGTAGCTTTAATGTTAAAATAACTATTGCCTATTTCTTTTTTCAAAAATGCTATTAACGCTTCTATGTTTTGAATACCTTTTAGAAATATAGGGGGTGGTTTTACTTTTGCATTGTCTATTTGATTTGGCGGTATGTCAGGTTCGACACTACTTGTATTTAGGAGAGGGTCATACCTGTTGCTAACTTCTACTTGAATACGTTTTTTATTGATAATTCTTGGGTCAGATGAAGGAGATGGCCTTTTTCGTCCCGTAACAAGTTCCCATTCGCTTTAAATTTAATTGAACAAGCAAGGCCGTTTTTTATCTCACTTTTTTAAAAAATGGTTTACTAGATTGGCACGGTTTCGGGAGCCTCTGTGACGTGATAACAAGCCATTATTAGTGGAAATAATCTGACACAATGGGCTAAATCTTGGGTGAAAATGATGTAGATCCAGTTTCTCGCTATCTCGCACAAACTTTTCTTTTCCAAATAAATTGGCAAAGATGTACTTTTTATAACAATTTATGTATTTATGAAATACTAACTCGTTTTCTTAAATTGTGTTTCAAATTGATCTCAGAGAACGTAAAATTAGGATAATTTGCTTAACTCTTTATTAGGTTTTATTTTTTTCAATATCATCAACGCTTTAGAAAATTCAATATGTTAAAAATATTCAATAACCAATCCTCAATATACACTATTTAATTCGCTCCTCGGAATAGTAGTGACTAAAATTATGAAGTTTTTAATTGATCAAATTAGGAAACAACGCTATTACATTTTTGTCCAACACAAAGAGAGTTTTCGGATTCTGAACTCAATGAAATATATATTATTAAGTGAAGTGCCATACAAATTAAAATTCATCATTGTTTTCCATTCTAAGCTCTTTGGGCATATCAACTTTGATAAGAACTGGTTTGTTTACTGTCTACAATGGATTGAGCTTCCGGTTGAGTACATGGTTTTTACTGGATTTCATGGAGTTTGCCCTGAAAGTGCTGTCCTTTTTGTGTATTTTATTTTCGATATTGTGTTATTATTTGATCAGCAAAGATGTAGCACTTATTGACTATTGTGGACACAACTCCAAGTCATAATATTTGATAAAGAACTTTGCCATGATATACTTCAAGGAAAAATTATTGTCCACAAAAGTTATTTTCAGAATTTAATCAATTTATTTTCCTCTAAAGCACTTTTTCGAGGAAAATTCAATAATAACAGTGTAGTTATAAAAGCAACTGTTTCATCTGAACATGTGAAGAAGATGGAAACTGACTTTATTAGAATATTCGGAAATGTATTGAAAGACTCCAATAATTTATTGTTTGCTCAAATGCAAGTTCAATCATTAATGAATATACCTGGTGGTTCTCCTCTGTTACCTAAGTTGAGACTGTGCCCCTTTAATACTAGTGCTCAAAGGTTTTTAAGTAAAATCCCGGGATCTTCTAATTATGAAATTCATGATTATTTTCGATTATGGACAATTTTATCTTCCCATCCAGAATCATTGATTCTCAAGGTAGGTGCTTATCGATGGTCTTACTTTTTTGTTTTAAAAAATTCATGTCTATGTTGAACATTCTTTTTTGTTCCTTAGATTTTGGATCCAGAAGTGTGGCCAGTTCCAAAGTATTTTGGAAGCTGTGGTCAATTAATTGTTGTTGAAGACTGTGGCCTAACATTAACGAATTATCTTGATTCAGATTGGAACACACGGGCAAATATATCATATCAGCTTTTTGAAAATGCATTTAAACTCACATTTCAAGATCCCGATTTTGCCTTCTATTTGACAGACATGAGCCCTGATAATATTGCTGTTACTAAAGAAGGAGTTGTGAAGTATATTGATCTTGAAAATATTATTGTAATTGACAGGAACAGTAAAGGTAATTTATTTTTAACAGTTTTATTTTGATAAGTTGTATTTCAAATTTCAATCCTCTTAATGATATTGAATTTTGACCTTTAAGATGTCAAAGTTTTAATTTGAGTCTGCCTAAAGTTATAGCGTCTTTGTAATGACAGACAGGATTATTTCTTTTTTTCAGACCATATACTTTCATAATACAAAATTTCAGCTTTCTAATATTGGTAATTTTTGACTCTTTAAAATTCCAAATTTTCAATTGTTGTCTACTTAACAATATAAGTAGCTTTGAAAAGGAATAATTTGGGGATCCGTCACCTTCTAGTAAAAAGATTTTTCTGTAAATATTTCCTCCATCTGTCGTGTCATATTTTGGCAATAGCGAAGATGTTGGAATTTACATGGTTTCTATTTTCCATATCCCATTTTCACTGGAAGCATCTTTGAAATGGCAGACAAAGCTTTATCTATCTAAAAGCTGAACTCTTTCGCTATTTACAATCTTAATTTTGTCAAGCCATTTACACTCCTCGTTCATAAGGACTATCTTAAACATTGTAATATTGCATATGAAGTTCTTTTTCTCATTCATTCATTCATTCATTCATATTGGTTTCTGGATTGTGTTCTGTACTTTGTAGTTGTTTATCCACAACGGTTGTCTAATCTTATAATTTCAACCAAAATTGAGATTCGGAATCCGTATTACTTGTTAAATTTTTTTTTATATTGTATTAATTTTGTTTTGTCGTTTGGTTTTGTGTGTATTGCCAAATACATGTTTAACCAGATAATTTGTTTTTAAATAACTTGTCATGTGTGGAAACTGTTAATTTTGCGTATGTAATGTTTTCAAGTTGTAAATAATATAAGTTAATTGTTTATGGAGGTAATACACTTTTTTTGTATTAATATAAATTAAAATGATAAATACTAATGCATTAGTGTAAATAAATAGATATTCAACTAATATTAATTTATCTAGGAAGCAGCTGATAATATATTGTATGACTTATTGCACATAACTCAATTGCACTTTGACACATAGCAGCATGGCTGTTAGAAATCAAGACGTTATGAATTGGAAAATTTTATTTCTGTCTTGATAATTTAAAGAAACTGTGATGATCAAAGGTAATTAATTATGTTATAAATTCAGAGTGTGGTCTATTTTTAGTTATACTTATTATTTTAATTATAATTGTGGAATATATTTTCTCTACTGTCAAAATCTTCCAGCAGTTCAAAATCAATGTTTGAATGTTGCATTGAAACATCAACAACAATCTTGTTTTTAATATTATATAGCCGCTTCTGAATTGTTTTAGTTCTGTAATGTTTGTTCTTAAAATGTGTGTAAGTTAATCAGCTCCAGGTACTGTAGTGATTCTTCATACATTCACCCGAGTAGTATTGCAAAATTGATTTATATTTTTGTTTAAATACATCTGGCAGCTCTTTGAAACTGTGGAACCTATATATATATTTTTATGAGATTACAACTGTCATTAAACTTTTGTCTTATTTTTAATATTTAATTGTTTTCTGTTAGGTTTTACTAGTCATGTTATCCTTAGTGCAGACTTCTATAAATTTCCTCCTTCCCATCAAGGCTAAGAAGTATGAGAAGTGCTGATCTCGAAGAAATAATCTTCTACCTTGTTTTGAATGCTGGATGGGAATCAGTCAGGGTATTCTGGAACTGAAGCATTCCTATGAACCGCTAAGGCTGGCTATGCATTATCATGAAGGCTGCGACAGGAGTATACTCTTTGTTAAAAAGTTCAAGTTGAGGATGTTAGGTGCGGTCTCTGCATTATCATGTGGACTTGAGAATGTGCTGAAACACAGCAGTTGCACGATTCATGGATATAGCAAGATCTGGAGTTAACTCCTTTACAAGCAGTAAGTCTGGCAGGAATGCTGTCGGTATTACCAAGTTTTTTATACAGCTTGATTTCTGGTATTCTCAAGTGGCTTAGCATATCATAATTATCAGTCATCTTAAATGAGATGGTTATTTTTCAACATATGGAATTGTGATAAAAGTGTGATTCTCTCAATGTAGATTTCTAAAATCTCAAAACTTCTTATCGAATTCAAGATAATATAATGTTAGATATTTTAATCATTAGTCCATTCTATTATAAGTGGCTTCAGTTTATTTGTCTTGGACTCTTTTCTGCCTGATTGTGTTCAGTGCTAATTTATCTGCTTGTTTTTGCTGCTGTAATAAATTTTAGTATTTAATTTGCTAATCTTAAAAATTAGTTCCTCATTAGTTTGCTGTATGTAGCTTATAATTGTGTTCGACTGCTCACCTCTTTTGTGTCTTAGTAAATTTGTAGGTTTTTTGGTTTGTAAAATATTTAGAATATACTATTTTTTATGCCGTTTGATAAAAATATTCCTCAAGGAAAATCTTAGAAGAAGAAGACTATCTAAAGAGAATTAACTAAAATTAAGAAATACACTCAAAAGAAGAAAATAATTTTAATTTAGTGTAGATTATTTAAGGTGAAGGTCAAATTCTATGAATAAAATTGAAGGCTGATTTATACTTCACCACTCTTTTATTAAAAATCAATACACGACGTTTCGGCTAAAATGCCATTACCAGGTGCAAAGGAACAAATTGTTCTGTAAGTACAAAATATTATCAACAATAAGAAAAAAAAAAAAAAAAAAAAAAAATCAATCTAACAGTTTATCATGAAATTACATAATGATAAACAGTTAGATTGATTTTTTTTTTTTTTGTTTAACGTCATTTTATACTACTGTGGCTAATCGGGCGATGCTACAGCGGGAGTCCTAAATTTCGCCTATCGAGGTTTTATTAGGATAGTGATATTTAACGAGTAGCTGACATTGCACAGGCTTAGGACCACCTTTTAAAGTCCCCTCCGAAGGACAGCATAACTAAGGATTTTTTACTCCCATTAAAAAAATCCTAGGACCACCTGCGGGTTTGAACCTTCGGCATAGGAGGCTGTTATGCTAGCCACCCAGTTACAAGTGATCCTCACTGTTAGATTGATTATTTTTTTTTATTGTTGATAATATTTTGTACTTACAGAAAAAATTGTTCCTTTGCACCTGATGATGACATTTTAGCCGAAACATCGTGCATTGATCTTTAATAAAAGAGTGGTGAAGTGTAAATCAGCCTCCAATTTTAATTTTATAATTGTGATAACAGTAGTTAAGTTTATTGGAGGTGTATTTAGGCATGCTCTTACTAGAAGATGAGTTATGAGATTGAATTTTGTTTTTCCTGGCAGACCCATAAAACAAATTTCATCTTTTCATTTTGTCAAAATTAAGTTTGTAGCCTAAAAATGTGATTTATCATGACTTTTTATGAGATACAATTTATTTACTGAAAATTTAATGATTTCATTTAATTAAAAGTGTTATTATCTATTTTATTTTATTTTTTGTAAATTTGTTTTCCATCTGTATAATTCCCTTCTTGTAGAATATAACAGATAAAAAAATAAAATAAAAAAATGCACGTTCGTATCTAATTGATGTGGTTAAATGTATGTATATTGTTTTCCTGGATCAAATGTCTTAGGCTTGGCTTCATCATTTCGTAAATGTGTGGATAACATTTGATTGATTAATTTAGTTTTGTTAATTAACACAGTGTTTCTTTATCTACCTATTTAACCCTTTAACAATATGATTATTTTTTAGGGCCCGATGGTTGGTTGGTTAATCACACGAGTAAGCATCACGAATGTCCTGGTTGTTTAATGTTTGAAGCAGATGAAATATGCTCTCACCAAATCAGCGATCATAATATTTATGCTCTTTGCAAGGTATTAAGTGGATAATTAAGCCAATTCATTAATTACTATAATTAAAATTTAAATTATTATTTTTAAAATTTTATTTTAGGAAATTTTTACTGATAGTGAGATCCTACCAGGAGGATTTCTCCATTCTGTGCCTATTCCTCAATTACATCTCATCAGCCAATTTGTTGAAGAATGCATTCGGCCCAGAGAATATTCGAGATTTGAAATTGCTGAAAGAATTATGTATTTACTGAAAAAATATATTTAACATTTTATACTTCTTGCAAAAGTAGTGAATTTTTTAACTTGTACCCTACTGCTTGTAAGCGAAACAATCCATCATTGGGTCCAGCTATCCTCGAGCAGATCCCAGCAGTTTGATGGGTCAAGTGCAGCTGACCTCCAAAAGCACATTCCAAAAAGGATCCTTGATTCTTTTCAAGTTGAGGGTGGGGTGGCTGAGCAGGTTAATGTGCGGTCGACATAGTCTGCCCTTTGCAGAGCAACCTGATAACCAAATTTGAAAAAGGTTTGATTCTAACTCAGGTTTAATCCTCTGCCTTCACTCTCTGGCCTGAGAAACCTCTGTATATCTTACAGCGGTGAGGTAGAGACGAACAAAAAAATCAATAAAAAAAATCATGGAAGCTCAGGTGGACTCTGTGCTGTTCTTTTTAAGTCTTCATAAAGTCAAGATACTTTCTTATAAATCATGGCCTGCCCAATGCTCTACTGAGTTTATACTAAAATTTATTTGGCAAATATTATACTCCTCTGTTTGTGTGTCTTCTATTGGGTTGATGCAAAATTAATGCTGGTTTCCTCTATTGCAATATCTTAATTCCAATTGTGTAAACAAAGCTAATCCTAACATTGATCATTATTATACCAAAACAAACCTTATCTAATACCCTCTCTTTCACCATGAATTTGTTTAGTAAAATCGTTTTGTTCAGTGTGTTCAAAGGTCTTGAATCGAAAATGTCAAAGTGCGATTTTCGTCAAATTTATTTTTACGAATTTAAATTAGGGCGCAGCGCTGCGCAAACGGCTCGTAATATTAAGGAAGTGTGGGGTCAGGGGGCTATTAATGAGTGCACGGTGCAGCGTTGGTTCCAGAAGTTTCGCAGAGGAGATTTCGACCTCGAAGACAAGGAAGGTCGGGGCCGTCATCTTGCTCTGGACAACGACCAGCTGAGGTCAAAAGTGGAAGAAGACCCAACCAAAACCACACGAGAAATGGCGGCGGAACTCGGAACTCAAAAATTGCAACGTCTTTGCCCAGCATTGATGAGTCGGAAGGGGCCGATCCTGCTCCACGATAACGCCAGACCACACGTTGCACAACCAACGCTTCGACGACTGCACGAGTTGGGCTACGAAGTTCTCCAACATCCGCCTTATTCACCTGACCTCTCTCCTACAGACTTCCACTTTTTCAGGCATCTGGACAACTTTTTGAGGGAGAAAAATTTTCAAAACCAGGACGACATTGAAAATTCTTTTCGTGATTTCATTGAGTCCAGGGATTCGGATTTTTTTTCTGGTGGAATAAGAAAGCTTGTTGAACGTTGGCAAAAGTGCATTGATTCAGATGGAAATTATTTTGATTAAATATATATGGTTAAAGTAAAGATATGGCGTATTTACAATACCTACTAAAAACCTGCATTAATTTTGCATCAACCCAATAGTTACTGAATCATTTTTCACTGGACCATATATGAGTGAATTTTTCTCTCAAATGTTAAGAGATCATACTCTGATGGGGCATAAATTTCTAGTGCTGAAGAAAGTGCTGGTGTAATAAGAAAAAAATCTGGTGCGGGAAACACACGACTTTCACTTACCTTTTTATAATCAATTTAAAAACTGTTAAATATACTTTAATTTGAAAAATATTTGAAGTTGATTTCAATTAAACGTGTATTCATTTTCAATGGAAACATATGATTTAGATTAAATGATATAACTGTATTAAATTGTTAATCAATACGTTTATTCTCTATTCATCACTTTATATTACATTTCACAACTCTGTCAGATTAATTTTTTTTCTCAAATCTTTGTCTTTCCAATGGTATGTTATACGTCTATGTTACAGTTCTTATTATCAGTAAGCCAAAAATTATGTTAAAAAATAGTTATGCTCTTTTATCCTTTAGTTGGTCATCAAATTCGTCCAATTTGTTTATTTAGCCGTTCTTTATCCATGTCATTAAGATGATATGGTTAATGTTTTGGAATGTTCAAAATTAAAGGTAGTTTACAAGAAGAAAATTTTAAAATATCAGCATTTAAATCGTGTCAGACTATTTCAATCAGGTTGAAACCTACATGATATTAAGGCCCATTAAATTTTACATCTACATAGTGAGTTTAATCAAAAACGGAGGTAAGTGAAAGTCGTGTGTTGCCCGCACCAGATTTTTTGATAATAAGAACAGTAATATAGACGTATGATGTACCATTGGAAAGATAAAGATTTTAGAAAAAATATCTGATACAAAAAGTTTTAAAATGTAATATAAAGTGACGAATAGGGAATAAACTTATTACTCATTAACAATTTAATATATTTACATTATTTATTTAGATTGAATGTTTCCAACGAAAATGAAATCATGTTTTATTAAAATCAACTTAAATATATTTTTGAAATTGAAGTATAGTTAATAGTTTTTAAATTAATTTTAGCAGTCGTGGTAAGTGAAAGTCGTGTGTTGTCCGCACAAGATTTTTTAAACACATGTATAGCTCAGGAAGTCGAACTGGAAATAAATAAATTAAATATTGAATACGCGAAATCGTGTATTCGAAATTACGGAAAAAGGATATTTTGCGTCGGCTAGTATTTTATCATTGGGTTTCCGATACACTGGATTATTATTTGATTTAACTACTCTGTACTTTCGTTTTGCGTGATTGCCTATTTCTAAATTAGAGGTATGCTAACTTCAATACACCTGACTAATGAGATATACCTGTGGCTATAACGCAAGGTCTCGTTCCCTCACATGAAGCCAAGCCTCTAATCCAGTTTAGAAGAGGTAATCGGATCACAGAAACCATATGTGTATTCATCTTTTTTTAGGGGAGGGGAGTACATATATACAACTCATTTCATTTCTAGAATAGTTTGCTGAGTTTGAAGGAAACCAGCAATATCAAGATGGTCGCAAATTTCAAAGTTTTCAAGAAGGTCTCCCCGAACGGGAAAGTGACAGTGTACCTCGGGAAGCGAGACATTGTGGATCATGTCACGGCCATCGAACCCATAGGTGAACCTATCCTTTTAATTTATATCTAGTTGGCCGTGGGAATTTTATTGTTACCTTGTTTTTATTTAATATTTTTTGTATTGCAGGAACAATATTTATAGTCCCATTAATATCTAATTACTTGAGCATATATCTCAGTCAGTTGAAATAAAATAGTGACCAGCAGTAGAGTGTGGAAAACAGAAAAAAGTATTATACCTTTAATACATTAATCATGTTCAGCTTTTAACGATCGCTCTTTTGAAACATTCCCTTCACGAACGACTCATCTTTAATTTTCTTTGATAAGTCCAGAGAGGAAGGAAGGTGTTAGTATTCAATAATTCTTTCCTTTCTCTATGTTTTATTGTTCGGAAGGTTCTATAACTGCTATCCCAATTGTTATGATATTTATATGTATATGTTGTTGTTTGTTTGTTTATTTATTTAACGTCTCTTTATGCTACTATGTCATACAACAATGGGAGTCCTAAATTTTGCTCTTCAGGTTTTATTAGGATAGGTATCTTTAACGAGTACCTGACATCGCACAGGCTCGGGACCACCTTTTAACGTCCCCTCCGAAGGACGGCATAACTAAGGATTTTTTACTCCCATTAAAAAATCCTCGGACCACCTGAGGGTTTGAATCCGTGACATAGGATTTGGCATAGGAGGCTGTTATGCTAACCACCCTGCTACAAGTGATCCCTTTTTATATGTATATTTTAGTAAAAGTTATACTCCATGTTCCGGACGAGCAACAAATTTTAAATTTTGATCCAACAATCTTTGATAAGAAGTTTGTGCAATACAGTATTTTAACTAGTAAGAATTAATTAAAAACATTGAACTTGATACTCTCACATTCAATTTTACATCGATAAAGGGAATTTAATCGAAATCGTTAGAGCCATTTTTGAGAAAATTGTAAAAAGGTGTAAAATGCATGGTATAAAGTGGTTCTTTTAGTTAGCTCATTTTGATGAAAAAGTTGCTGTAACGTCTCGGGCTCAGTTAATATGTAATTTCAGTATTGTAAAACTTTTCGTTTTCTTGCTAGACTTACCACACACACACAGAAATTTTTGCGGGACTTGGTCGTTTGGACTCAGGGGACCCTAAAACGTGTATTTCCATTGAAAACTGGAATTCTAAAATTTTCACAATCGCAATACTTTCCCTTACTATATATATTTCATATATAGGTAAGTGAAAGTAAAAAATTCATGCTTCAACCCCAAATTTTATATGTTTATTTTCTTTTAAACATATCAAAAGTGCGGTAAAATTGAAAAGATGACCACAGCATCAGTGTAAGAGAGACCTGGAAATTTGAATTTAAAAAAAAAAGAGATATAGAAAATTTTATTTTTTTTTGTTATTAATGATTTTATATGAACCTGTAAAATGTTTACAATAAGCAAATGGGATTTTATAAACAAGGAGACATGGCATGGTTAGGCATGAGGGAGACAGCACCCAGTGGTGCATCCTCCTGACATTCAAACAGGATCTATTATTTTAGGCTAGGAGGTCCCTCATCCAACTCCTTTTCAGTATACGCCGAGTTATGTCAGGGATGTCAGTTGTAGCCATATTTTGAACAAATTGGTTAGTGTGTCCATGTAGTTGGTCGTAAAATCTTTTGTACGATATTCAAATGTGGTTTGTTGTAGTCGGAATGCGGTAAGTCGGTATGAAGGGTATCGTTTGAAACATAAGGTGGTGAGTTCGTTGAGTTCGTACATAACATAATTTTGAAAGTTATAAGCATTCTAAAGACAAGTAATATTTGCTTTTTAGATGTCCATAATTTTCTCAATATTTAACCCCTCAATCATTTAATAACTACAGTTAATAATAGAAGTCGAGAAATTATTTAATAGATTTTGGTTTATTATTTTCAATAATCAACCTTTGTAATCGACCAGAAAAAAAAAAAATTATCCCTTCTCAAAATTTGAGAGCTTACGTTTCAAGATGCGTAGAATCCGAATAACGAATAAAAAATGGGATCACTTGTAGCTGGGTGGCTAGCGTAACAGCCTCCCATGCTAAAGATCACGGGTTCAAACCCGCAGGTGGTCCTAGGATTTTTTAATGGGAGTAAAAAATCCTTAGTTACGCCGTCCTTCGGAGGGGACGTTAAAAGGTGGTCCCGAGCCTGTGCGATGTCAGGTACTCGTTAATGATCCCTATCCTAATAAAACCTGGATAGGCAAAATTTAGGACTCCCACTGTAGCATCGTCCGATTAGCCATAGTAGCATAAAGTGACGTTAAATAAATAAACAAACAAACAATAACGAATAAAAAATACGAATTAAAATAAATACGATGATAAATGGTCTTTTAATATATGATAATGGATCTTTTAATATATAAAAGAGAAAAAAAGTCTTTTAATATATAAAAAAGAAAAAAGTCTTTTAATATATAAAAGAGAAAAAAGTCTTTTAATATATAAAAGAGAAAAAAGTCTTTTAATATATAAAAGAGAAAAAAGAAAAGAAAAAAAAAAATGAAATTTTACGCATAAACACGCTCATAACCCAGTTTCGAAGATAGAGAAAAAATTAATTATTGTTTTTAAACCAAAAAAACGTGAATAATTTCACCCATTAATAAATAAATACCAATAATAAATAATTTTTTTTTTGATATATTAGTGACATAATATTATCCTTTGAATTATTGCTTTTCATATTACTTAATTGCCTATCAACAGCTTTAGAACAGTTATACCTAACATTGTTATTTGAAAATTTATAAACCATTGTGTAATATTTTGAAGCGTTTTTTTTATGCTTTTTTGAAATTATGATATTTATTTTATAATACTATTTGTTCGCCATTGTCTTAAATTAAAACTTAATACTTCGTGAAATACGTTTTTACGTTAACACGTAATTATTTTGTTCAATAGGACATTTTGCCTCTTTTCCTTTTAGACTGAACACTAACTGAATATAGCGAGCAGACATAATCCACTTACAGCTGAAGAGCTTCTATTGTTTATGTAGGTTATATAATCAACAAGTTATGATGATATAATAGAAATTTTCATTTCAAAGAAAATTGTAAATACTCATTTCTATCCAGCACCTCCTTTAAGTTTTATGAGACTAAAATTGTGGTAGTTTTAAATAGTTGAAAGTTGAGCGATCCAGTTTAAAATAGATATATTAATTTATGAAATTCTATTAAGAAAATACCATATTCTGTTACCAGAGTTCTGTAACCATTATGCTTAAATCTGAATTATATAAATTTTACTGACCTTTTCACCGCCGAAGATATTAAGGAATTTAAAAAAACACCAAACAGTGTTGCCATATCAAATCATTTTTAATAAATTAATAAAATTATCTGTTTACTTCAATAGATCTGGACTTGTAGTATATTTTATTTAAAGTAGTATATTTATATTATAATTATTTTTTATATTATTCAAGTAATGTTGTTTGTTTATAGATCGTGTTATTATTTATCACTACTAGGGTTTATACAAAAAACCGACATTTTAGAAAACCGGTTTTCGAATAGTAATTTTAACAGAAAACCGGTTTTAACCGGTTTCGAATTTTCATAAAATAATCTTTTGCTAGAATATTCTGTGATTCGAACAAAAAATTTTAAAAGAAAATTTAGAGTGATTAAAAGCAGTTTTTGACTGGAATTATTTACTGTTCAATTTTATTGATAGTAAAATTGTTAACGCAATTTAGTAGAAAAAAAAAATTGAACAGGATTAAATAACTTTGAAAACAAGTATTCGTTGTTTATTTATAATTTTCTCTATAAGGATGTAAATATTTTTATAATAGTGAAACGAGTTATGAAGCACATAGTACGAATAAATCAAAACGATACATTTTCATATTTTTATATCTTTTAATATGATAACCATATTATTATTTTTTTTTAAACAATGTAACTAAATACTAATGGATACTTATTAAAAAACAATTAGAAAATATATTTAAATATCTTCGATTTCCTTTACTAGTCCATTTATCTATAGTTATAGCAAATATTTGCCCTTTATTCTTCATACAATTGAATTCAGTTATAGTTTCATAAAACTTATAAATAAGATTCATAACTTTAGAATTATTTTGTGGTAAGTAATAATTTTGTTGTTGCAATGACTCTCCCAATTAATAGATAGTCCATCCAATGCAGCAAGCTTTGATACGATTTCTTCTAAACTAGTCCTTCTCAAAAGTTAAGAATACAGTGCTATGTGCTTGTTTGTGAATTCGGGCCGGCATCAGGTGATTTTTTCTCGGTTATTTTATCGGACACTGTTTTCAAATGATTATGGAGACTTTGCAATTAAGCATTTTATTGCAACAATTACAACGGGATATCTCTTTTTCTACTTTTTAAAAATAATTCCACACGTCTGACATTTAGTAATACAAAGATATTAAAAATATAAATAATAAATTATATTTTTAAAATGTTAAAATATGTTACCTACTTGTCATTTTCAATTTTTTTTTAAAAGTGTTATTCATACATTGAAAACCGGTATTTTCTACTAAAAAATCAGTTTTCGTATTTCATAATTTTCTCCAAAAAACCGACAAACCTAGAGAATCATCTAGAGATGATATAGTAGTGAACACTTTTAATTTATTATCTCTTATGGTTAAATATGTTTTTGTATTTTATACTGTAATGCAGGCAGCTCTTTTTTTATGGGGATTATCCCGAAACAAATAAAGTTATTTTTATTCCGTTTAGAACGCATTTTCTAATGAGAAATATAGATCCTAAAAAAATATATATAAAAAAAAACCTGTACCACTACAACCAATGAAGAGTTTTGGGCTCAGTACATGTAGAGATTCGTACTGTTTCTAAACCAACGGCAGTGCAATGAGGTTGATTCGGTCGAGATCACGCTCAGCCGCAAGGTTTTTTTCCCCTCATTTTTGGGTACCCCGTTGATTGAGGCTGTGTGTGCCCCAGGAGGGTCTCCATACCCAGGAATGCAGTTGTGAATTTCAATAACAATATAAAAAATAAAATCAATTTTTTTTACATTAATGAAAATTAACATGATAATTGTAAATTTGATTCCGGATGATAATTGCATCCTTGTATCAAAAAAACAGTTTAATTTTAAAATAACACTTGTTTGTTTAACTTACATTTCTGCTTATTCGGTAGTAAAAATTGTACAAAATCCTACACGAAAAAAAAAAAAAAATCTGTTCTACTATAACCCATTAAGAGTCTTGGGCTCAGTACATATAGAGATTTGTCCTGACCAACGGCTGTACAATGAGGTTATTTGGCCTTGATCACGCTCAACCGCCAGGTTTTTCCCCCAATTTTTGGATACCCACTTTATAGAGGCTGCGTCTACCCCAGGAGGGTCTCCATACCCCAGGATCACCCCCCGGCCGGAATAACAGAATAAATAATATTTTGCCACAGTCGGGATTCGAACCCAGGACCCGGAGCACAGTAGACTAGCGCTCTACCCACTAGACCACACCGCTCGCTATAACCGTGTAATTTCTTGACAGTTTCTGGATTGCATTTAATCAATTAGTGAGGAAGAGTGCATTCGTCCAGATCTATCGAAACTATTTGTCTTAAGTTTATTGTATTCAATAATGAACCTTTGTAATTGAAAAAAAAAAAAAAAAATCCTCTTCAAAATTCGAGGGCTGACGTTCCAAGATGTGTAGAACCCGAACAACGAGAAAAAATCCGTTTGCCCGCCGTCCGCGACATTTCTTCTAAATTACTGTACCAATGTTTTTAAAATTCGCCACAAAAATACTTGAACATGCAACAATGATCCTAGCACCTAGACTTTGATATCAGCTGATTATTTTTAAAATGGTGGCGGATTACAAATGATTTAATTCAATAACTCAGTTATTATTGAAGATAGAGAAAACATTTATTAGCGTTTCTTAACCAAAAAAGCCGCTAATAATTATGAAAAAATAAAAAAGAAAAGAAAAAATTGCCTATAACTACTAATTAATAAATAAGTAAATACCAAAAATTTATTTATCTAATTTAGTGCTATTTCATATAGAATTACATTTTCTACAAAATAAATAAAAAATCATTGAAATTGGTTAAGATACAGCAGAGATAAATCGTTTTGAATTAGCAGTGGTGATATGCTATTGGGTTGTGCCACATAAAATGTCCGTTTTCAAGGTAAAGGATTTTTATTGAAAATACGTATGAAAACGAGATAATTTTATTCGAAATATTTACCTTCTTTTTCTACATTTTTCTCAACGTGAAACTAACTTTTGTATCCCCGAACTGAAAAACTCTGAGCTTTGAAGTGAAACGAAATCTGAAAACGCACTTTTCTAAGTTGTCTAAATTCCTGAAGAGATGGTAATCTGTTGGAGACAAGTCGGGAGAATATGGTGGGTCCGGAAGAACTTAGTCCAGTTCTTTCAATTTTTGCACGGTATGTTTTGAAACATGCCGCTCAGTGAGATCATCAAAATTGATTGGGAAGCTAATGTTTATAATACAAAGGTAGAGTATTAGTAACTGTTTACTTTAAATATGTAAACATTCGGAAGAAAACAACAGAGACCTGCAAAATCCTTTATGTATTTCAGAAAATAGTTTATAGAAAAACGGACATTTCATGTGAAACAACCCAATATTTTCCTTTGAATTATTTGTTGCTTTTTATTTACTTAATGGCCTATCAACAGGTATATAAATATTCATAATATGGTTATTTGGAAATAATAAACCATTGTGTGATGATGTGCAGCGTTTTAAAATTAATTTTTAAGACCAGAAATTTATTTTAAACATATACAATACTTAAAAAATATAATAATAAATTTAGTAAAAATATAATAAACTTTAAAAATATCTGGCGTGTCCCCTCTCGATTGTATCTTAAAATCGGTTGTATATCGATTTTAAGCATGTCTTTCATATCGATTAATTAGTGTTCAGTTACTAATATCAATTTATTTCTCCAAAAGAAAGTACAAAAGCTATTGTTAATAATGAAATAAAAAGTAAGCAGTAAGTAAATAGGAGTTAAAGGAATAATTGACAAAAATAATTTTTAAAAAAATGTTAGATGTATAAGCAGTGTTAAATCTGGCTTATAATAATAAGAATAATAATGAGTCTTATTTTTCCTGATTCGAACTGCCATAAAATCGTGGATTTCACGCAGTTGATAGTCAATCATGAAAATACCGTGGCAGTGTGATAGACCTTCGCTGTTCACGGACGCACTGAAACTGTGTCATCACACTCAATATTCGTTGTGTTGACTTCCGACTGTCACAGAATCTCACTGTTTGTTTATTTATTTAACGTCACTTTATACTACTATGGCTAATCGGACGATGCTACAGTAGGAGTCCTAAATTTTGCCTATCCAGGTTTTATTAGGATAGGGATCTTTAACGAGTACCTGACATCGCACAGGCTCGGGAACACCTTTTAACGTCCCATCCGAAGGACGGCGTAACTAAGGATTTTTTACTCCCATTAAAAAATCCTAGGATCACCTGCGGGTTTGAACCCGTGACAATTTGCATAGGAGGCTGTTACGCCAACCACCCAGCTACAAGTGATCCCGAATCTCACTGCGAGTCACCTTAATCTATTCTCAGGCAGTTATTAAGCTAAGGTGGGGAAAAAAATAATAATTTGTTTTTATGTTTTTCTCTGTTCGGGACTATTTCTAGATTAACTAGATTATGCGATATGTATCAAAGAGAATACGATTAAATGAAAATATTTCTTTTTACTTTCACTTACCTATATATGAAATATATAGTAAGGGAATATATACATAAAAAAAAAAAAAAAAAAAAAAAAAACTGTACCACTACAACTCATGAAGGGTCTTGGGCTCAGTACATATAGAGATTCGTACTGTTTCTAGGCCAACGGCAGTGCAATGAGGTGATGAGTCCTTGATCGCGCTCAGCCGCCAGGTTTTTCCCCAATTATTTTGGGTACCCAATTTAAAGAGGCTGGGTCTGCCCCAGGAGGGTCTCCATACCCTAGGGTCGCCCCACTGAATTAACAGAATAAATAATATTCTGCCAAAGCCGGGATTCGAACCGAGGACCCGGAGCACAGCAGACTAGTGCTCTATCCACTGGACCACGCCGCTCCCTAGAATATATACATATATACAACAAAAAAAAAATCTTCCGGAGATCACTGTGTTGAACAAAATGAGAAATAAATGACATTTAGACAGTAGATACTTACTTGTTTCAAATTTAATACCTAGAATTGAAATATCACAATTGAGACGTTGATTTCCAAAAGATACTATATCCATTCTAGAAAATTTTACAGGAGACGCGAAAATCACTAATTATTATATTATTTTATACTTTTCGCATTAAAATCCAGAATTGTTTTTTTAATAAATTAATAACATCATATTAACGTTATGAAATTAGATGTTTTGGTATAATTTAGAACGAAATTAAATGTGTAATTAGTTCGTTTAGAAAATAATTATATTTCTAAATTGCGTTTATAAAGGACTTAGGTGTACATTAGATAAAATCTATTTTCTAAAGGAACTAATTACACATTTAATTTCTTTCCAAATTATACCAAAACTTCTCATTTCATATCTTTAATATGATGTTATTAATATACTAAAAAAAACAATTCTGGATTTTAATGGTAAAAGAATCAAATTAGCTAATTTAATAATATAATAATTAGTGATTTAGTAATTAGTGATTTTCGCGTCTCCTGTTAAATTTTCATAGAATGGATATAGTACCTTTTGGAAATCAACGTCTCAATTGAGACGTTGATTTCCAAAAGGTACTAAAGGACATTTTTTACGAAATTGATATTTTTACATATTTGTATTCTCATCATTTAGTTTAATCTAAATATTTTATTTGATGTTATCTAATGAATTCTCAAATTCTTAAAAAACGCGATTTAGAAATGCGGTCATTTTCTAAAAGTACTAATTACGCATTTATTTTCGTTCCAAATCATTCTAAAAAAAATCATTTCATAACTTTAATATGATGTTGTTATTATAGTAAAAAAATAATTCTAAATTTTAAGGCAAAAAGACCCAAATTAGGTAGTTTAATAATATAGTATTGAGAGATTTTCCCGCTTCGTTAAATTTCCTAGAATGGATATAGTACCTTTTGGAAATCAACGTCTCAATTGTTGAGCGTCAGTTTATGATGACAGAAGGTATTGGAAAAGTTGGGATTTGAGTGAGGATAGAAAAGTAGCACGGCGGATATGGGTAGGTAGAGAATTCAGAGTAGGGGTGGGCATAATCGAATGATCGACTTCGATGATTTCAATAATCGAATGATCGAATGATTAATCGGTAGAAATATCTATAAAATTTATGTAATGAGAAAAAAAAAAAGATTCCTCGATTATTTATCTTAACCTCTTGCAAACCCTCGATTATCGTTTAAAAACTCAGTTCCAATGATCATTCGTTTCTCCGAACCGATTAATCCGATAATCGATTAATTCGAATTATTGAAATAATCGAATGATCTGATAATCGTCATTCGATTATGCCCACCCCTAATACAGAGAGTAGTAGAGCGGATAACAAAGCAACGATCAAGAGTTTTAGTTTTGTGGGTAAGCACGTTAAGGTCAGAATGGCACGAATTTTAATTGAAGGAGCTATGGAATATAGGGAGTACGCTGTGAGTTAGTGGTTTGGTATAGGTATAATCCTAGGAAATATTGTCTGCGAATTGAGAGAAGGAGCTACTTTAACCCGCTGCATAAATGGGTAAGATGCGACTTTTAGAAGTACTGGAGGAAAATCTCAGACTCACTTCCCGACTTAGACTGGTTTCCTAATATCACATCGCCCAGTGCATTAACTTCCGTAACTCACTTGTTACTTTCACTTACTATATATAGTAAGGGGAAGTATTGCGATCGTGAAAATTTTCGAATTCCAGTTTTCAACGGAAATACACATTTTAGGGTCCCCTGAATCCAAATAACCAAGTCCGCAAAAAGGTCTGTGGTGTGATGAAATTTCATATTTAAGACAAATATACGCCCGAGACGTTACAAAACCTTTTTCATCAAAATGAACTTACCAGAAGAGCCACTTTATACCATGCATTTTGCACATTTTTTCGATTTTCTCAAAATCGGTTCGGACGATTTTGATTAAACTCGCTATATCGATGTAAAATTTAATGGGCTTTAATATCATTTAGGTTTCATTCGGATTAAAATGGTCTGACAGAGCTTAAATGCCGATATTTTAAATTTTCATTCTCTAAAGTATCTTTAATTTTGTTGATTCTATAAAAATAACTTATTTATCTTGTTACCACTGATAAAAAAAGGTAAATATAGAAATTGAATGAATTCGATACTCAACTAAAGGAGAAAACAGAAAAAATATTTGTTTAATGCAATTTTTCGTTTTTAACATAATAACCGTAATATACATGTATGATACACCGTTGGAAGATTTTAGATAAAATATTATCTTATACACAAGCTTATAAAAGTTAATAAAGAGTGATAAAAAGCCGATAAAACTAATTCATTGTTGTAGATAAAAATATAATAGATTCTTTAATGAAACATATGTTTCTATATAAATTCAATTTAATTAATTCTTTAATAGTTATACTAATTTTTATCTCTGACTGTCTTTGAAAATTCTTTAATTGATTTTAACAACGGAGCTAAGTGAAATTCGTGTGTTGCCCGCACCAGATTTTGTTACTGAACCTTCTATTCTTACCATAACTTTCTTTATGTTTGTGGTTATGTTAGTTGTTAAACCATCCTCAAGTCAAATATAATCAATAAACATAAATCTGTCATTTTGCTGATGAGATGAACATGGAATATGGAACTAAATCATTATTATCTTACATATTTTCATTTTATAGATGGCGTTGTGGTCCTGGACACGAGCTACCTCGCTGACCGGAAGCTCTTCGGGCAGGTGGTGTGCAGCTTCCGCTACGGCAGGGAGGAAGATGAGGTTATGGGCCTCAGCTTCCAGAAGGACCTCTACCTCTGCTCCGTCCAGATTTACCCTCAGCAGGAGAAACCGGAATACAACCTCACCAAGCTCCAGGTTATTCATTACTCCGATATTATTGGTATTTATTTAACAAAGTTTACAATTGTTTTAACTAAAAAGTCCATCAGATAAATGTGAAGCTGCAACAATATAGTTAAAGACATGACAAACATACTGAAAAACTATTCATTGATACTTCCTTTGTTCTTGAACTAGTCGATTATATAGCGATTGAGTAAGTCATAGGGCCAGTTGCACCAGCCTCGGTTCAACCTAAGGTAAGCATACCTCAGGTAAAACTACGGTAGATAGCTTTACTCCGATTTCAGCGGGAGCGTTGTTGCTACGGCGTTTACCTAAACTACTGTCTCGCGGGAGATGAAAGGTAGGTCCGCCATTTTACTTCCTGATTTCAATTCTTAACTTTATCAGGTTAGCTACTTTGGAACTTCTTTTTAAGAAATACATTCTTCTATTTTAAAGTTTGTTATTAAAAGAATATCGTTTATTTATTATTACATTATTATTTATCGTAGTTGTTAAAAGAATATAGTAAATTTATTATTTGTTTCCAGAATGTGAATAAATGTTTTTGGATTGTTTGTGATTTTTTTACTTTCATTCCACAGCAATCAGTTTATAAGTCGACAAAATATCATCTATTTTGGTTTTTAGATGAGAAAGATAGTTGGGGGTGCGGTCATAAAATAGAAACACACATTTAAAACAAGTGCTATTTTAATTGTTTAATTTTAATTTTGTTCAATTTTAATTGTTTTAAATGTGTGTTTCTAATTTATGACTGCACCCCCAACTATCTTCCTCATCTAATTTCTCAACGGTAAACAAAAACTCCTTCATTATTTTGGTTCTTAGTCACTTGTAATTTCATGTGGAGTCCTAAGAATGAAATTAACAACATACCCCATCTTGTTAATTGAAAAGTAAATCCCTAATTATATAAAACATACTGTACAACATTTTGTACAAAATTAGGAGATATTTATCTCTAGTATACTTTTAAATGCATTAATAATAAAATTATTTGGTTAATGGAAAATCAACCAACCATTGAACACAAATGATGTTCAAAATTTTCAAAAACAGATATGGAACCTACTAAAAATCATCCTCCACATACAGAATGTAGACAACTTATTTTTAACAGGAATATAGTGGGATTTTTAACTAACTTAAAAAAGTTATAGGCCTACGAATCACTAAAGAACTATTAATAATGATAACAACTTAAATATTTCATATTTACAAAACCGATTATTCAGAGAGAATCTATTTCAATGGATTAAATGATAAAACTGTCATTATAAAATGAAAATGTTTATTAAAATTTTACGAAAGTAAAACAAAAATTAAAATATCTTTCGTAAATAATGACTACAAATTAATTAATTAATAAAAATTAATAATATATTCTTCGTCATCTGTCAAGTGTTCAGTGTTAATCAAATCCATTTCCTTGAAATATAGCAGATAAAACAATAACATAAAACAAAAGTGATACTATTTCACAAGTCCCTGGATGGTTAGTTCTTTACTGGAGGTTAAACGGTGAGCCTTGCCCAGTAAAGT